>CM062296.1:720171993-720868868 GCA_031216915.1 Pictodentalium vernedei
TCACATTTTTTGACCCCCTAAAGTATTCCTGACGTACACACATTCATTTTGACGTAAAAAAAGTGGGCGTGGTCAAAATTTTTGAAAGTGGGTCATGCCCATATCTCAGGCATGGAGTGACGTATGGACCTGGGACCAACACCAAATGAGTCAACACTTGATGGAGATTCAAAATATGGGTCAAGGTCACGGAGGTCACCTAGGGGTCATTGAGTGCATTTTTCAGAATTGCTGGAAATCACATTTTTTGACCCCCTAAAGTATTCCTGACATACACACATTCATTTGACGTAAAAAGGTGGGCGTGGTCAAAATTTTTGAAAGTGGGTCACGCCCATATCTCAGGCATGGTATGACGTATGGACCTGGGACCAACACCAAATCAGTTGACACTTGATGGAGATTCAAGATATGGGTCAAGGTCACGGAGGTCACCTAGGGGTCATTGAGTGCATTTTTCAGAATTGCCGGAAATCACATTTTTTGACCTCTCTAAAGTATTCCTGACGTACACACATGCATTTTGACGTAAAAAAAGTGGGCGTGGTCAAAATTTTTGAAAGTGGGTCACGCCCATATCTCAGGCATGGTATGACGTATGGACCTGGGACCAACACCAAATGAGTCGACACTTGATGGAGATTCAAAATATGGGTCAAGGTCACGGAGGTCACCTAGGGGTCATTGAGTGCATTTTTCAGAATTGCTGGAAATCACATTTTTTGACCCCCTAAAGTATTCCTGACGTACACACATTCATTTTGACGTAAAAAAAAGTGGGCGTGGTCAAAATTTTTGAAAGTGGGTCATGCTCATATCTCAGGCATGGTATGACGTATGGACCTGGGACCAACACCAAATGAGTCGACAACCGATGGAGATTCAAAATATGGGTCAAGGTCACGGAGGTCACCTAGGGGTCATTGAGTGCATTTTTCAGAATTGCTGGAAATCACATTTTTTGACCCCCTAAAGTATTCCTGACGTACACACATTCATTTTGACGTAAAAAAAAGTGGGCGTGGTCAAAATTTTTGAAAGTGGGTCATGCCCATATCTCAGGCATGGAGTGACGTATGGACCTGGGACCAACACCAAATGAGTCGACACTTGATGGAGATTCAAAATATGGGTCAAGGTCACGGAGGTCACCTAGGGGTCATTGAGTGCATTTTTCAGAATTGCTGGAAATCACATTTTTTGACCCCCTAAAGTATTCCTGACGTACACACATTCATTTTGACGTAAAAAAAAGTGGGCGTGGTCAAAATTTTTGAAAGTGGGTCATGCTCATATCTCAGGCATGGTATGACGTATGGACCTGGGACCAACACCAAATGAGTCGACAACCGATGGAGATTCAAAATATGGGTCAAGGTCACGGAGGTCACCTAGGGGTCATTGAGTGCATTTTTCAGAATTGCTGGAAATCACATTTTTTGACCCCCTAAAGTATTCCTGACGTACACACATTCATTTTGACGTAAAAAAAAGTGGGCGTGGTCAAAATTTTTGAAAGTGGGTCATGCCCATATCTCAGGCATGGAGTGACGTATGGACCTGGGACCAACACCAAATGAGTCGACACTTGATGGAGATTCAAAATATGGGTCAAGGTCACGGAGGTCACCTAGGGGTCATTGAGTGCATTTTTCAGAATTGCTGGAAATCACATTTTTTGACCCCCTAAAGTATTCCTGACATACACACATTCATTTGACGTAAAAAGGTGGGCGTGGTCAAAATTTTTGAAAGTGGGTCACGCCCATATCTCAGGCATGGTATGACGTATGGACCTGGGACCAACACCAAATGAGTTGACACTTGATGGAGATTCAAGATATGGGTCAAGGTCACGGAGGTCACCTAGGGGTCATTGAGTGAATTTTTCAGAATTGCCGGAAATCACATTTTTTGACCTCTCTAAAGTATTCCTGACGTACACACATGCATTTTGACGTAAAAAAGGGGGCGTGGCCAACATTTTTGAAAGTGGGTCACGCCCATATCTCAGGCGTGGTATGACCTAGGGACCTGGGACCAACACCAAATGAGTCGACACTTGATGGAGATTCAAAATATGGGTCAAGGTAACGGAGGTCACCTAGGGGTCATTGAGTGCATTTTTCAGAATTGCTGGAAATCACATTTTTTGACCCCTAAAGTATTCCTGACGTACACACATTCATTTTGACTTAAAAAAAGTGGGCGTGGTCAAAATTTTTGAAAGTGGGTCACGCCCATATCTCAGGCATGGTATGACGTATGGACCTGGGACCAACACCAAATGAGTCGACACTTGATGGAGATTCAAAATATGGGTCAAGGTCACGGAGGTCACCTAGGGGTCATTGAGTGCATTTTTCAGAATTGCTGGAAATCACATTTTTTGACCCCCTAAAGTATTCCTGACATACACACCTTCATTTTGACGTAAAAAAAGAGGGCGTGGTCAAAATTTTTGAAAGTGGGTCACGCCCATATCTCAGGCATGGTATGACGTATGGACCTGGGACCAACACCAAATGAGTCAACACTTGATGGACATTCAAAATATGGGTCAAGGTCACGGAGGTCACCTAGGGGTCATTGAGTGCATTTTGCAGAATTGCTGGAAATCACATTTTTTTGACCTCTCTAAAGTATTCCTGATGTACACACGTGCATTTTGCCGTAAAAAATGTGGGCGTGGCCAAATTTTTTGAAAGTGGGTCACGCCCATATCTCAAGCGTGGTATGACCTACGGACCTGGGACCAACACCAAATGAGTCGACACTCGATGGAGGTTCAAAATATGGGTCAAGGTCACGGAGGTCAACTAGAGGTCATTGAGTGCATTTTTTCAGAATTGCTGGAAATCACATTTTTTTACCCCTAAAGTATTCCTGACGTACACACATGCATTTTAACATAAAAAAGTGGGCGCGGCCAAAATTTTTTTGAAAGTGGGTCACGCCCATACCTCAGGCGTGGTATGACGTATGGACCTGGGACCAACACCAAATGAGTCGACACTCGATGGAGGTTCAAAATATAGGTCAAGGTCACGGAGGTCACCTAGAGGTCATTGAGTGCATTTTTCAGAATTGCTGGAAATCACATTTTTTCACCACAAAAGTATTCCTGACATACATACATGCATTTCGACGAAAAAACAAAGTGGGCGTGGCCAAAATTTTTTAAACTGGGTCACGCCCATATCTCAGGCGTGGTATGACGTATGGACCTGGGACCAACACCAAATGAGTCGACACTTGATGGAGGTTCAAAATATGGGTCAAGGTCACAGAGGTCACCTAGGGGTCATTGAGTGCATTTTTCAGAATTGCTGGAAATCACATTTTTTGACCCCCTAAATTATTCCTGACGTACACACCTGCATTTTTACGTAAAAAAAGGTGGGCGTGGCCAAAATTTTTGAAAGTGGGTCACGCCCATATCTCAGGCGTGGTATGACCTACAGACCTGGGACCAACACCAAATGAGTCGATACTCGATGGAGGTTCAAAATATGGGTCAAGGTCACGGAGGGCAACTAGGGGTCATTGAGTGCATCTTTCAGAATTGGTGGAAATCACATTTTTTGACCCGCTAAATTATTCCTGACGTACACACATGCATTTTGACGTAAAAAAGTGGGTGTGACCAATATTTTTGAAAGTGGGTCACAACAATATCTCAGGCATGCTATGACATATGGTCCTGGGACCAACACCAAATGAGTCGACACTTGATGGAGACTTAAAATGTGGGTCAAGGTCACGGAGGTCACCTAGGGGTCATTGAGTGCATTTTTCATAATTGCTGGAAATCACATTTTTTGCCCCCCCCCCTCCCCCACAGCATTCCTGAGATTCATACATGCATTTTTACGTTAAAAAAGTGGGCATGGCCAACATTTTTGAAAAGTGGGTCATGCTCATATCTCAATCGTGGTATGATGAATGGACCTGGAACTAACACCAAATGAGTCGACACTTGATGGAAATTCAAAATATGGGTCAAGGTCACGGAGGTCACCTAGGGGTCCGCCTGAAAGAGGTCACCAAAGTCATCAAGTGCGTATTATTCAGAAATACTGGGAAATAAATTTTATTACACCTTAATGCATTTCTAAAGTTTATGAACGTATTTCATCACTCAAATTAGTGGGCAGAGCCAAAAATGTCCATTTCTGATTCGAGAATCAAACCCTTTGAATGCTGGTCACATATATGCCTTTTCTGGTTTCTTATAAATAATTGTTCTGATTCCAGTATGAATATCTGTAAATACTGTTAACTAAAACCCATTTCTGATTTGTTTAAAAATATTTTACTCCTGAAAATAAGCCTCCATAAATTCTCATTCTGTATAGTTTATTCCTGATACTTTAACCCTTTTCACACAGACTTGAATTTACTGGATGCAGTAAATTCTGTTTCTCTAGTTATAAGTTAGTTTTGTAGGATGCAATAGATGCTCGAGAAAGCGATGAATGGTAAATACAGAAAAGAGAAAATTCTCTATTTGGAAACTATTGACTCTACAGATCCACGGTGCAGTACCCTGTTTTTTATGTCACCCCCCCCCCCCCCCCCCCCATCAATCCTGGCCAAAATTTCCTATAGTTGGAAATTCGAAGGGCAAGTCATGAGTAGTTGGAAATTCCATCTATCTGTATTTTAGAGATTCTTTGGTCATGCTGATGTCTCCTTCACTTCCCAAAATTCCAACTCGGTTTCAAATCGGCAAAAATTCCAACTGTTACTATTTACAACTACAGTGTACGCAATATCGAGCTTCACAGGTATGCATGATGTCAATCGGTACAAGATTTCTATAGTACTTTTACTTATCGTAATAAAAAAAAATTCTTGAAATGCACTTCAAGAAAATTACATCATGTAAAGTCATTATCCTGAGTTAATTTCATCATTCACAGTTACAAAATGATGAAACATCGAAAATTGATCATTTCTGTATAAGAGCTGATTTAATGTTAGGACAGTGTGAATTGCACAAAGTTCTCAGCTTGAGAATTTGTTTAGCACACATTCAATTCCCAGAATAATACTAAATAATAATAACCTGGTAATTCTATCATAAATGTGTTGACATTTCAATTACTAGAATCAATTTTTATGCCCCATTTCATGGCTTCATTTTCAAATTTTTTCTCGGTAGTGAATTTCCAACAAGAGGGAGGGACCGGGAACCCCCCCCCCCCCCCCCACCCGGTCTCTGCTCCTAGTTGAAAATTCACTACCCTAAACTCCCTCAATCGGAAACCTCTAGCCACGTCCCTGAACCCAGTCAATTTGTTTTTCACAAGCACCGAGACCATGGGGCACGATATCAGCCGCGTAAACACAAGGACATCCACTGCCGGCGCAGTGGGTATCGGCGTGATATAGCTGATAATACCGTAGGCCAACCCCGTGCATACAGCTATTGCTCCTGTGCGAGTCTTCTGCGTGTGAGCCTTTAATATTGGTTTTCATTTTTCAAAATTTGAATTGATCGGGAGACGTGACAACCTTCTATTATTCCCAGTTCCTTAACCCTTTACCTAACCTGAAAAGCAGACGACACTTGCAAAAATAATTCTTGAATAACTAATTTTTTTCATTTTTTCTCTCAAAAACATAGGTTATGACCCATCGTTGGAACGAGCTCGACGAGCTCGTTCCAACGAGGGGTCATAACCTATGTTTTTGAGACAAAAAATGAAAAAAATAATGAAAATTAATTGGCGATTTTTGAGAATAGCGCTGGCCGGTTTTGGCCGTTTTACGTTACGTTAAGGGTTATTCGGCATCTATTATCAACCGATAGAATCGGGCAACCAATGACATACTAATTCATAGTTAGTTTATGAGTCTGTTTTAACCCTTTACCTAACACGAAAGGTAGACAAAACTTGCAAATAAAATTCTTGAACATCTATATTTTTTTTTCATTTTTGCGTCAAAAACATAGCCTATGACCCCTCATTGGGACGAGCTCAACGAACTCGTTTCAATGAGGGATCATAAACTATGTTTTTGAGACAAAAAATGAAAAAAATAATGAAAATTGAATGATAATTTTTGTGAGTAGCGTTGGCCTGTTTTCTCCGTTACTTTGGGTAAAGGGTGAACCCGTCACCCCAAGGAATAGCCTAATCTTCTTGTTAATTACGTATTAACTCATCGTTTCACGAGCAAGCAGACCCTCAAAAATGTTGTAAAGTCTTCATTAAAGCTCAATCACAATTAATTCTTCGGTTTTTAATTATCGAAACTTTGGAATTGTTGACTTTAAGGTTTAGTTAGTAAAGGGTAAACAAATGTTTCTCTTGTATTATTTCCCACCAGTGGCTTCAGTGGTTTTGCGTCGTTTTTGTGTAACATGTTGCATTAACCCCTTGCATATTTCTGGCGGATATTCCTGTCCAGAATATAAAAATGAATTGTCCCTATATCCCGATAAAATTCTGTCTTTTGATTGGTCAGAATGCCCTGGACAAATAGCCATGGTAAAGGGTGCGCCCCATAGATATACGAGAGCGTGCAACATCCAGGGTATAAGCGCACGCGAAACATCGGGGGTATATGGTTTCAATGAAAGCGTCAAGTTCGCTTCCACTCGCCTCATTATAAAACTCGAACCCAAAAACCCGAAAATAGTCACAAATATCACCAGATTCCTGACAGTACAATCATAAAAATAAAATAAGAGCAAATAATTCGTCCCCTGAGTACCAATGTGTTCTATGTGCCAGTAGGCACATAGAACAAATTGGAACTCAGGGGACGATATGTCAACAAAATACTGTTTACTCGTTTCCTTAACGACCCAAGAGATGTAACTCTATCTGTTGTCTTCTGCGATTATAAAAACAATATAATTATCACGAATTTGGTCCAAATGATTGTGGAGCTGATAAATGTGTCCACAAAATTTATTTCCACTATGTTTGTATTGTGTTTCAAACGGGACAAAAATGTTATTTCCGCCAACATGTATGGTATATGGAGATTTAATACCTGGATGTCTCATTTAAACACCTCGCCCGCGGCTCGGTGTTTAAAAACCGACAAAAAGGTATTAAATCTCAATATACCATACATGTTGGCGGAGATAACTTATAATAAAATGAAATTGAAATTTATTTTGCAGTATACAGGTTATAAATAATTTGATATAACTACAGAGTCTCAAACTTTACTGCACGGAAATAGCATAGCCTTAGGCCTGTCTTCCTGCCATTCTCGTATAAATGACAAGAGAGAGAATCTCTTGCCACTAAAATGGGTAGAATTTGGGCAAACATTTTCCCCTGTAGATTGTATCTTTGTCTTTAGTCCAGTGATTTATAGGGTTAAATTGTCATGAATTGATGGAAATTTATTTGGGTCCTATGCTTATTTATGTTTACCAGGTTGCACTGTCAGTCCGTCATCAGGATGTACTATTTTGGACTAAATTCTTAACACTTATCCATAAGTGTACAAGTTTATAAGTTTTATGTCAACAAATCGTCGCGTCAAAATGATGTACATCCATTTCATTTTGGACATACAGATTTATTCATTTGGCCCTCAAAAGTAGATCTTATCTTTTGTTTCTCGGGACATTTTTTGTTGTAAAATTGCATGTGGGTGGGCAGTTTTTTATTTTATTTTTTATTTTTGTTATTATTTCCTTGTTATCAAAAGTTCATGTTCTTGGTTTGTCTTATGTTTTAGGCCCCATAATTTACAGAATAGCATGGCATTATGGTATATTTTGTCTTTGAGTGCACTTAAGGGACAAATTTATCAGTTTTATTAACTTGGCTAAAATATCATCACATACACCATTTAATTTTTATTTTCTTAAGTTTCCATTGGTTATAAAAAGAGCGGCAGCTCAAAGGACCATGCGAGAGGGCATGAGAACCAGATTTTTAACTTTTTTAGGCCCTAACGGTTGTTTTTTTCGACAGCAAGCCTCAAATTGGAGTTATCACACAACGTCAAAATTCCAAACGTAGAAAAAAGTTACCGGTATAATTTTATCGAATTGCAGAAATACCCACATAGTTGTACATTGTTCCAATTTTAGAAAAAGAGATATTCTAAGTCATTTTTCGAATTTACAGCTTTTTCACAATTTAATTTTTTTAATGAGCAAAAGGCATCTATCAATATTTGGAAATTTTTTTATCGTACTGTCTTTTACGTTTCATTGTGTGTAATTTCCGTCCAAAACACACTGCGAGAGAGTTCTGATTATGTGGCGAGTGGTTCGATAGTTACTCGGAGATCTCTCTGGGTACCCCGGCTTCGTCCACCCGTAAAACTGTCAAACATAATATAACCCTGGCTGTTGAAAGTGTCGTTAAACCCCAATAAAAACAGAAAACGTGGTCAATTAATATGGGCTAACTATTTTAATGAAGATCACTGTGTTTGGTTCTTTCCTTTTACTGTTTTTGTACAACACTGAGATTCCCTGTTCAGTTCATTCAGCATTAGCTGACTTTGTACTTGTTAAAAAATTCTTAATCACCCAGATGTTTGACGGGCTGGTGTAATATTCAACGTATTTGTCGCATACAGCATATGTTCTTATCATCACTAAGGGACATATCATCCAGTTGAAACAAAAGAATGACGTAACAAGAATGTGACAATCCTGGATGTTAAGCATTGAAATGTTTTAAAGTCAGTTTGAAACCAAAGTATTAGATAATAATATTCCACCCTGTTGGAAGCTTCTGCCCTGTTCTATTATTCCACCCGATACTCTTTATTCATTTCACCAAATATTCCCCCCAGTACTATTATGCCACCTCATGTCTATTATTTGGAGCAAAAGAGTCAACCTTTTCTATTTTTTATCACAAACATATAGCTTATGACCCATTACTGGAACGAGCTCTGACTTTGACATGGTTATATTTCATCCAGACCAACCATGTTCTTCCCTGAAACTCATTATGTCCCCGGGTACACCCGCAGTGTTGGTCCTTCAAATGGGTGAATAATAAGTTTTTGTAGTCACATGTCAGTGACTCCTTTCCGAAACGTATTTCGATATCGATATGGAAAGAAGAATTGTACCGTTGTGTGTCAAGAGCTCTTGTTTCCCTATATTGTTTGTAATAAAACACTTCAAAATAACAACATATTCATCATAGATATTGAATAGTGTCGTACATACGATTGTCATTATTTGTCATAGAGAGGGCATCTTTCACTCTTTAGGTCAATGGTAAAACGCGGGGGTGGGGGGGGGGGGGGGGCGCAGAGTTTGGCGAAACAGCGACTGCCAGAGGTGGTCCAAGCAGCAGACACATTTTATATTTGCAAACCAGTGTGTGTTATTTTTACATGTGATACGTTCCATTTACCCACACAACGTACGTATACCTTTTTCAGTCTCGGGGCATAAAATTCATGCAAGAACCAGAATCGATTCTCTCAAATGATTCTCGCAAGGGAAACATTAAGAATCAACTTTGATTTTCGCAAAAAGTTCATTTGCTTCTTATAAATTCTGAAAGCGTCCTTAAAGGCCTGGCGAATTTCACAAGTGTTCGACATGTGCCAAAGATCATGAAAAATGGTGTATTTGAAAGTTTTTTGACAAATTATGTATTTTCCAATGATGAAGTATTAACCCTTTACCCAACCTGAAAAGCAGACGACACTTGCAAAAATAATTCTTGAATAACTAATTTTTTTCATTTTTTGTCTCAAAAACATAGATTATGACCCCTCGTTGGAACGAGCTCGTCGAGCTCGTTCCAACGAGGGGTCATAACCTATGTTTTTGAGACAAAAAATGAAAAAAAATAATGAAAATTAATTGGCGATTTTTGAGAATAGCGCTGGCCGGTTTTGGCCGTTACGTTAGGTAAAGGGTTAAAAGAGGGACCTTAATACTTAATCATGGGAAAATACATTATTTGTCAAAAAAAACTTCAAATAACCATTTTTAATGATCTTTGGCACATGTCGAACACCTGTGTGGAATTTTACTTAGTTTTTGCTCTCACATAATCATATAAGATAACACTTCGACTTACCAGTGATGTCCGGCGAAGTCTTGGCTGTATTCAGGCAGCCAAGTCTTCACTGGAAACCACCGCCAACTTACTACAACCAGGGCCGCAACTAACAAATTTTGGGGGGAGGGGATAGGTAGTTACGTCGTGTTTAGGTGTCATGGTTGCTCGCGTGAGCGGCCATCCAGAGATGGTGATGCGTTGTCTTAGTGACCAAGCCGCCTAAAGCGGGGACGGGCCCAAGGGCAATGCGTATATATATAGAAAGAGCGTTAAGAGCCCCGCGAGCGCCGAAGGGGCGAAGTGATAAGTGGGGGGTCTGGGGGTCCTCCCCAGAAATGTTTTTTTTAAAATTAGTGCTAGGAGATGCATTCTCCTGCATTTTCTTGGCAATATCTACTCAATTATTTCTTTACAATTTGGGTAATTTATTACCCACATTTCTGGTGTAGTGTTTCTCTCTGGCAGTGACTATTTCACCAAACTCTGCCACCCACACCCCAGCGTTTTACCATCGACCTGAAGAGTGAAAGGTGTACCTATTATTGGAAATAAGAAAGATTCTGGGGAAATCCGTACCCATTTCGGTCGTTGTGGGTAGTTTAAGAAAGTGTAGCTTGACCTATCGCTATGTGTGAGCTGAAAGTCGCGGGAAGGCTTTTGGTACGGGCCTCCGACGCTGTTGGGGTAGCAAGAGTACGTATAGTTGCATTACTGACTAGGCATCATTCAAATAAAAATTCAAATAAAAAACAACATTTGGTCCAATTTGTTGGTTTTCCACCGGGTTTTCCTTCATCGTGGTGTTTCTATACTTTCTTAAAACACCGAAAATTCCGGGGCAGTTGCCGCCGTTACCCACCTTTCCCTCCTCACGGCGCTAATGCTTAGTGCGCATGCGTAGCGCGCGTTATTAGGGTAACACGTGTTTCTGTCGTAAATTTTGTATACGGGAGGTTGACATCTTGGTTTCTATGGTAGCACGTGGTTGCTATGTGACCCACTGGCCTGCAATAGGACGGGTATGTTCGGAGGGTGCGCTCCTTTTATAGGAGTAGTTTGCTGTTAGAATTTTCCCAAAATTCACGTTCCCTTCGTAGAATTACCCAAACAGACTAGACAATCGTCCAAAATCAAACCAAACCACCCCAACGACCGAAATGGGTACGGATTCCCCAAGAATCCTATTTATTTCCAATAATAGGTACGTTCTTTTGTATGAGAGTAACTTTACTGGCTTACCCTTCTATTCCCTGTCCCGTTTTACCTATTGCTGGCCCCACTCTCACTATCATAGCAGTCTGTCTAGTCTTAGCTTCTCTTCCACCTATCTCCCGACCTCGGTCATCCTCCAAGTCTTATAATCACCGGTCAGATTGCTTCATAATCTGTACATACCCAAACAGAGTTATCTCAAAACAAACAAAAAAAAAACAAAAACAAAACAAACAACAACAACAACAACAAAACTACAGAGTCATGTAACTTTAAGAAAATCAACACCAGGGGGTGTCATAAGCCCCCCCCCCCCCCCTCCTCCCCCCATAATGCCAAGGTGGATATATTTTAATACTGGGCAAAAAAAATCGGGAGGGTGTTTTATTGCCTTTGTTTTACAGCAGGTACACTAAAAAAACCAATACATTTTGGTATTCTAGGATACCACCAGTATATGATATACCTAAAACACCAAGTATGGATAGCCTCCTCTATATTTCGCGCGTATAATACCAAATGGATTGTTGAGGAATACCTAATTAAGGATAAACAGGAGTTACGTGCCGTGCATATCCAGCACGTGAGCAACTTGAGCGCCAAGCGCGCGCCTTAGCTGTATCAACAATGGCGGTTTCGGTCGAAGCTTGGGGGCTTGAAAACGTGACTGATTGGGAGCGGGGTGGATGACTTGGTGCAAACTGTATTTGATTTATGTGAGTTGCGGTGTATGTGTTTAATATCCGTTGAAGGTTATTAAAGGAACTACATAACTAAATTTTTCTTTCATTTTTTTCATAGCGACATGATTTGTGGTGTTATCAACACAATAAATGTATCCTGACCCATGAGGGAGGCTGGTACTTCTGTAGCTTTTCATACTCCAGTCCGGTTCTTTGGACCCCTCAGTGAAGCAATATTTAAGCTTACTCCTCCCATGTATATGTTGTGTACATGAAAGGGGCGGGGGTGCTAAGTAAGTACCAAACGTTTGGTTTCTTGGAACACCATAGTATAGTTACTTGAGCTGAGTTCTCTAAAGAACCGCAACAAAGTACCAAACTTTTGGTTTTCCAGAGAACCAAAACAAGGTTCCAGAGAGTTTTGCTTTCTCAAAGTACCATTACAGTTTGGTTTATCAAAGTACCAACAGAGTTTTGGTTTCCTTGTGTACCATAATTTGGTTCCCCACACGGGGCAAGTTGAGTACCACATTTGGTATCACAGAGTACCAAGAGTTTTTAGAGTGTAGAGGAAATCTAACACCCTTTAGTAATTATGAGATCCACGCACACCTGTTACTGAAGGATTGCAACGATCGGACCAACTACAATGCACTTGTGAGATATGAAACTCTTGTCTTTGTTGTACAACAGGGGAATTCAACAACACGCCCTTCTTCCAATCCCACAGCTGACAGAAGTCTGGTAACGATCAGGCCATCCACGTGGGAATAGATTTGGAACAAACACACGATTTAGGGAGGGGATTTCCATGTATTTTCTTTGTTTTACTCCGGGGACATGAAATCTAAACCCTGCGTCGCAATTATGAAGTCAACATACACCCATATATGCCAATTTTGCTAATGATCAATGACCCTCGTGGGAGAAGATGCTGAAGAACATACACGCAAACAAACCGTTCTAAAAATAACTAGGATGGCTGGCGAATTTGCATAATTTCCGTGCGAGAAAAACCCGTATACTATGTTATGTATAGTGTGCTAGTTGTTTTCTATAATGAAAATAAACAAAATCCAAATAACCCTTTTGGAAGTTCTTGCTTGAAGAGTGTAACTGCCCTTTTAGAACAAAGTGGCTGATGGCGGCCATTTTTGATGGTTGTCAAAACAAAAAATATGACATCCTGTTCTTTCTCTCTGTACCATTGTGTCATATTTTCCATTGTGGCATATCGTTCATCCATTGATCCATATATGTTTGTATGGACTGATGGACGGGCGCATGGACGGTCGAACGAACGGACGGACGGCTGTATTACTCTTCCAACGGTGGGTTGGGGGTGGGGTGGAGTGGTAATATTATCTCAGGAAATTTGTTTGTTTATGACGCACGAGCTTCACAAATTCTTAATTAATTAATTATCACGTGCTAGATTCAAAAGTCGATTCGGTCGCCCCAACGCCTACCCACCCACCCACCATATAGTTACGTCCATGCGGAGGCCGGGAATCTTAGCACCAGAATACAGTTCGTTTTCACCACAAACAATAACCATGATAACGGAGGAGTAAAATAGTTCACCACCCACGATAGATTGTGTCAAATCGACATTGAATGAATTCGTATGATCTCGTGTTATTTGAAAATTCTCATTTGTTCAAACTTTGGAAGGTTGTAATATTCAGTATGTTCATAGAAAACCAACCAACCAGACAATCAATTAAACACCAACACTTTCTTTGTTGTTTTGAATCAAGTCTTTCTTATCAGTCAGTGATTAATATTTTCGGCGGCCAGTGTTCTTGACCGATAACAAAACTTTCTCATTATGTGTGACACGCTTATGTGACGTTCAGGGGAAATGGGCCGGTATTGACTCTCGAACTGCTGGATATTTTCTTGAATTTCTCATGAAATGTTGTTGAAAAGTTGAACGGCAACCAACCATGACTTGGTTTGAGGAGAAATTCAACAGAGCCTGACGTAAAAATAATCACTGATGAGAGGGCTACCCTTGCAGGCCTGACATTTTCAGGAGAGCTCGCCAACTTCTCGCCTTAAAAAAATTAAGGAGGGCGAAAATTAACCGCCCCCACCGGCCTTAGAAAATAAAAATTACCACAACAGCCTATAATAACCCACAGTTTTTCAGCTCTGCTATGTTAGTGGCCTCTGTTAGACGGCCACACTGTCCCTCCCACACCCCCGGGCCTTGCCGAAGCCCGGAGGTGTGGTAGGGGCTGCGTAGCCGTCCCACAGAGACTACCTCGTTAGCAGCACCAAATAAAATGTACAAAACCCACTTGGCAAAATTCATAAATAGTAAAGCTTCGTTCTGCCACTTTGAGCTATTTTAAGTTTGTGGAGAGCTAATAGCTCCCCTAGGCCATGCGAGGTGAGCGATTTTTATCCTTCCTGCATTTTTAAGAATGCCAGGCCTGCCCCTGTTTATCTATTATATAAATGGGGGGGGGGGGGGGGGGGGGGGGGGGTGTAATTCCATCCAGCTAGAAATTCAAACTTTATTATCTCCCTTGATATGCAATGCAACCATAAATTTTCGTCGCGTGGGTGTACCTACCCCGTCATTGGACGGGTAGGGCCGCTAGTAAAGCTATAGATACATTATCAACAAAGACCATTTACATACCGCTTCTTGGTAAAAAATTCTTTTATTGGTTTTGTTCTTAAAATTCTCCTTCAGCAGGCAAAGAGTAAAAACACAATCAAAGACTACCAGGTTTTGAAATCGCAAAGCCAATTTCCAAAAGTCATTCAACAAAGCACGGCCAGGGCTCTTTTGGCGGCCTAGCCCGGTGTATAATATATTTTAAAAATTTCGAAAGGCAAATGCTGAAAAAGATGTGGAACCGATAATGTAAACACAATTAAACTTCAGATTGGTACCCCGGCATTGTTTACGTCACATCCCCGTATCTTACGTCTGATTTTCAAAATATTTGATCATGGAGATGATATATTTTCTTTCACACCAATATGTGCCCGTTCACTTGGAAGTGAACAAGTTACAGCTTCGTGAAATTTTATTGATATCACTTAAAAAAACCAAAACCAAATGGAGCAACGCACAGAAAATATCTGCATCATGGAGATCAAGTTCGTCGCCTGAGTGCTAGAACGTTCTATGTCCCATAGGGGACATAGAACATTCTAGCAATCAGGCGACGAGTTGTCGATCGAAGTTTAATATAGGAGATAATGAAACAGAACAATGCGGGTACCGAAAAAGGATATGAATAGTTACTTATTAGTAGATATAATTTTCTTTCCCAGAATTGCCCATTATCGAGCTCGGCTGATATGACTTCAAACTCAGCTGATATCACGCCGATCTCGGCCGATGTGAACCAAGCAAGAGTTGCAGCCATATTGTTTACAGCGAAATCGTTCACCGTTATTCGTCAAAAGCAATCAATAAGTAACCTTTGCGCCACCAGGCGAAAGAGCCCGGAGTAGTTTTTGAATGACGAGAAATTGATGATGACAATAAATAAGGATTAGGTATTTATTTATTCATTGGGGTTTAATGACACTTTCAACAGCCAGGGCACCTCGTGTCGAAGTAAGGATTAGGCAGATGAAGATAAAAAGAAGAGAGCTGTACACAAAACTCAACGCAAACTAAGTGTCGTAAGCAAGTCAGGAAATAAGCAGACTGTCATCTGCACAATGAGGTCCCCAGAGGGTGAATATATATATATATATATATATACACTTCATCAAATATTTAATATAACTTCGTCAAATTGCCGTCATGCTCGGAAGTTTACTTCCTTCTAAGCAGCTTTCATTTTTGACTAAAACTTATTCCGTTACGTTAAGTGCCGTACCAATGTGTATCGCGTCATGGGAACGTAAAATTTAGCGTCACGCTGATCCTAATTGTTGAATGGGAATTATAAAATTGATCGTGATACGCGTACGTCTTACAGATCGATTTATTATTTGGCAAGTGGCTGCCTAGCTCCTAATCACGAACCCGTCTATAAAATCGCCGATGCATATCTTCCTTGGGTGGCAACAAGTAAAGATATGTTCCGCATTACACGTTGTTCACTGTTTTTAATTGTAAATTATGGACAAACAAGACCGTATCATATCTTCCTAAGGTGGTAACGAGTGGAGATATATTCCGCGTTATAGCGCGCATTTTTTGTTCTCAGCCTTAGAATTAGAAGCATTCAATCATTTATCTCAACCTCGCCCTGGTAACAGAGGCAGAAGCGAGTTCGCATGCAGTATTCACACATCCAACCATTCCTTGACCCGAATTGTTCAAACGCGTTGTTCTCCATATTCAAGTGTATTGCTTGTAAAACCACCGCATCATATCTCCCTTGGGTGGTAAAGATATGTTCCCCGTTTCATGTTGTTCCCCGTATCCGAGTCTGTTACGCGCAAAATAACCGTATCATATCTTCCTTGGGTGGCAACAAGTAAAGATATGTTCCGCGCTTCACTTTGCTTTTTGTATTCAAGTGTAAATTATGAAAAAAATACCGTATAATATCTTCCTTGGGTGGCAACAAGTAAAGATATGTTCCGCGTTATTACGTAAAAAGCAAATATGAATTAGACACTATTTCTAAAACCTCGCCCTGGTAACAGAGGCAGAGGCAAGTAAGTTCGTATACCGTCTTCACACATCCAACCACTCCTTGGCCCGAATCATTCAATCATTTAAAAGCGCGCCTCCATATCTCCGCCCCAGTACTCAACCCGCGTCAATCAGACATCAATACCGCTGATGGAAAATATAATTTTTTATACCCCCCTTGCGTAGTAATAACCTCCCACCCCCCCCCCCCCCCCGCCCGATCCTTCCAGGGTGTGTAAATGTCTTGTCCCACCCACTATTGCAGCATATATATGCCCTCCACCACTGATCTAAGTGCAGTCCCTCCTATAATGTCTACACTGGCAATCGTAGGCTAGGGTTCCATACACCCCCCCCCCCCCCCCCCCTCACACACACACACACCACATACACATGATGTACACTGTAAAAAATAAAACCCTTAAAACACGTGTAAATAAAAACGCCTGGGAGACACACTTTTCACACATGTAATGTGATTTTATAAAAACGGCGCCGTTTAATAGGATATTCACATTACACGTTTATGTAAAATCGCGGACGATTATTCAAAAACGTGTAATGTGCATAATTAAAATCGGATTGTCCGTTTGTCAGCAGACACACTTTTCAAACACATTACGTGTTTATCCGGGAGAGAAAAAGCACTAAACACGTTTATGAATTTGATTTATTTTATTGAATAATTTAACGGTTCATTTGATTTTTTGACAAAAAATATATTCAGGCACGCTAATCTTTTTATACAAAACATTCTGGTAACACATAGCTCGATCATTATCCATTTTGCTTTATAAACACATTACACAGTGGCGACTGAGGGGCGTTGGGACCCAGGACCTCTGGTAGCTTGAGGCTGCTGACCTACCGGGACGACCGTGGCTCGACTCGACATAGGACAAAATTTTGATAATTTGCCGTAAAAATCGCAATAAAGTTACCGCAATATGTTGGGATAAGTAAGCTATGTTTGAAATATAAGAGCTAATTGATGCAAGAGCTTTAAAGCAATAGAAGCCTGGTTTTATGCTGTTATAAATGACAGAATAAAACTAGGCTTTGGTTGTTTTAAATCTTTTTGGCGACACAACGTTTCTATGTTTTTTTTTATGTTATAAAATCAAGGCATGGCTGCTGTAAAGCAGTCATGCTTTGATTTTACGAAAACAAAAACAGAACCATTGTGGCACCACAAAACCATTAGTGATAGTTCTGTCTCAATTTGTAATGATATGTTTGTTAAAAAAGAGCTGGAATTATATCTCTATCAGTTGAAGCGGAACTAAACTATAAATGTGTGTGCTGGAGGAGGGGGGTGGATGGGGTCGGATGGGGGTACAATTTTCGAGCCATGCAGATCATCTTAGAAGAATATTATTATCTATTTCTTCACCCTTTCCTCAAAAACATGGCTTATGACACCTCATTCGGACATAAGCAATGATTTTGAGGCAAAAGTTTAGTAATAATTTAAATGTCTATGCGAAATTTTAAATTCATCAAAAGTGATTAGGGGTTGATGGTTGGTGGGTGGGTGGATGGTGGAAGTAGCCATATTACACTTGAATTTGGCAAACGACAGACACTTAACTCATCTGCACTGCATGGTTACCATTTAGTCCAAACTTGTACCCAAAGTACGTGATATAATTTTTTTGTGGTACGTCCTGCATCTTGTCGGACGTACTGCACCAAAAATTACATTGCGCACTTTGGGTCCACGTTCGGACTAGATCAGATTCTGAATAATACAGGATTGGAATATTTGTTTTTCTAATTTCGAAACTTTGATGCGTCTTGGAGCCCGGACACCTGGACTTACTGTCAGGGAACACCTAAGGCCCCGTAAGGCCTGGGCTGACGTGGGGTTATTTTGTCCCGCTGATGAAGTTGCGGGAAAATTAGACCAACGTGGAGGGTCGGAATCCAAGTGTCGCGAACTCGGCGCAGAGAGCTGAGTTAGACCGACGCCGTGATTCCTTCTCTGCCAAATTGTCCTGAAATAGGTTCGATTTCCGTTAGGTGTGATTCCTAATCACTTCAGGCTGTATAATGGAAAGAATGATTTAAAGTAACAACGATTCTTTTATTTACACATAAAAATAAATCCGTTTCAATATTTCAACAATCAACAATTCAATTCTTTTCACAGAAAATGGGTCACTACGGTTAAATAATTCTAAAAAATCATATAGTCATTCTATAGCCCTGTACTGGCACTATAGTCTACACACTGGAAATGTTACTACCGTGAGCTCGCCATAAGAGCTTCACAAATCTGAAATGTTATTACTGTGAGCTCGCCATAAGAGCTTCACCCGCTTAGGCTCAAATGTCAACGTCTGCGCGTAACTGTACCTCTGGCTGTCGGAGGGTTCCGACCAGCAATGTTCGTCATCTATAAACCACCGTACTTCTGATTTGGCTCAGATATTGTCTACTCATACCTTATGTGCCTTTTGAAAGTCCTCCGTGAAAGTCCTATTGAAATATCCACCGTGCCTGGTTGAATTCACGATTCACAGATGCCCCTTTTTGTGCTAGGGCGAAATTGTCACTCACACCGATCTCCAGTCGGTATTACGATGTTCCGACAGCAAAATAAACTACTCAGAACGCAATCAGGCTGACGCTTCAAAGGGTTAATACGCACAATACAATTAACCTACACTTCTGACTATTGCAGGACGATACCTGCTACTCGACAATCTAAACTTTAACGTTCCACCTGGGGTGTTCCTTCTCACGAATTCGGCCCCGTAGCCGCCTATCAACTTTAAGCTAAATCAATCATGGAATGCCCTCTCTGGCGATTCCAGCCGTTTCAGGGTCCTGTGATCGAAGGTACCCTTATGCCAGGAAACAGAGTCCGCCTGTCCTGGACTTCACCAACGCGTGTGTGACCCCAAGTGTGTGTCTAATGCTCTGCTCTTCCAGGTATATATACTTTTTACCCTAAACTGTCAGGTGGACCGACGCTCATCTGTCCACCTGTCAAAACGGTGGGAGATGACGTGTATCGAGGCAGAATCAATACAAGTTATCTCACGCGTGACTTAACGCTGACTTCACTTGTCTAGAAAACCGATTCGTTCTTGCCATGATTGTTATAACTTATGATGACACGACATTTCTATCTTTTAGAATCTCGTTTCTCAATTTACCGTGACGACATCTTGACATCAACCGATTACGTCTCGTAAGACTCCGACTACTGTATAAATTAAACGAGATGATTAGACCTTATCTAACATACCGTTTCTCCCCTGGGTCCCTGCGCTAAAGCTGGATATACACCACGTGTGTTTTTTCTATGTCCAGCTTTACAGAGAAGTGAAATTCACGTGGGTTTTTCGCCTTGATGCGGAATATATTTTGAACTTACAATATCTTTAAATATGAGGCCCCTTGCCCCTATATTTAGGCTGGCTTTGCCCTGACAACTCCCTTCCCGAGAGAAACACCCTGTGTATCTCTTAAAACGCAAGGGGCAAAGCCACGCACGCTCGCCTCTCACACCCTTTTATAATCTACCATCATGTTCAAGACTACAAAACTGTACCCTAGTGGTCGTGGGGGGTCATGACCGGGCTCATGCGTCGGCCATGTCGATTCCCACGACACACACGCTACCACATGCTCCCGTCTTGCGGGTTTACATATGGAGAGTAGCCTTATTCTTAGATTTGCAGCACTCTCTCTCTCTGTAATACTATATATTTACACCCAAACATACACATTTTTATACACGTTCGCCCATTTTGCAAACAGTTCACTTGGCACTCACTCCGACGAGTAACACCGTCCGCGCCTTTGCGTCAGATGGGTTAATTCCAACGGAGTGTAACCTCGCCTCTCATTCCCCTATGACTTGTGAAGGGGCAAACGACCCCTGCATTATGTTGAGCCTCACCCTCGCAAAGCTCAACCAGGGGATTAAAATTGTGCCTCACACACTCACACATTCAACACGCAGATTTCCCGACCGCGCCTTTGCGACAGACGGGGTTAGTGTGCCTCACACTCACAACAAACTCTCGTCAATAAAAACAAGCGCGGTTTCCCCGGGCCTTAACACCGGGTTTGTGCATCCCATACTTACAAAACTCGACACACAGGCTCCCCGTCCACGCACACGCGACAGACAGGGCAGTGTATCTCACATTCGCATTCACAACCAACTCTAGTCAGCAGTCAGAGCAATAATAATACTAAAATAAGAAAATTTCTCCGGGTCTTAACACCGAGTTTACGAAGCCCATCACCTCACCCACAAAAATATTTGCGACTGGAGCCCCCGTCCCAGACACCAGGCCCACAGCCACCCAACTATTGCTTCTTTATAACCACCGACCATGGGTAGGGGCCCGGTTCCCAGTATCCCCTTGGGTAACCTTTGACACACCCCTACTTCTCGCCCCGTTATTTCTACGGGTATTCCACCAGGGTCCCCAAACCCTGTCTTTGTCGCATTCCCAAGAGCTTCCCTTGGCGCTATATCCCCCAGGCTCACTTGTCCCGGCGATTACCGTCGTTCGAACGACACTGGCCGTCCTTGGCCCTTGTGCCGTCGACCCCCCGGTCCATTGCGACGACTTCTTGCGCCCATTGGGCGCTGTGCGCCCCCGGCACTCTCTACGTGGTCTCCGCCACCTAGGATGCTTCTCCTTTGGTTTGTGGACCTTTTTCTCGGTCCCCTGGACGCCCACCTTAGCGGTCCCATCCACTTTAACGTACTCAACTTGTGTTGACCCGTGCCCTCTCAATTCTGGGGAAGTTTGCCCAGCCATTTGCGTGGGTCTGGCCTCCCCTCTCCACACGGGTGACACCGACTTCTTGGGGCGCTCAACCCCCCCACATAAATTTGCTTGAGGGTCTTTCCCCAATGATCCCATTGGGTTCCCTCGCTGTTTGGCGTTTCGCCTGGACCGCCTGCGGCCCCTTCTCCCTAATTGGACAGGAGTCGTCCCTCCTGAAACTTCCCGACATTTCGTCGTGTAGGGGCCATCCCCCGGACCATCGGATTGGTTCCCCCTGGGAACCTTCCCTTCCTTACTCGTTGGGCCTTCCCTTGGCCCCCTATCCCTGGACCATAACTCATCAGGGCTTGCCCTCACCCCTGGGATATTACCTATGACCAGGTCATACACAGGTGATTCAATGCACATGGCTTCCACTTCGCCACAATAAAATGGGGTATCCACAGTTATCCTCGCGATGGGGAACCTTCTAACGGTCCCATCTATCAAAATACACAAATGGTCGCGCCCCAACAATTGCTTGTCGTCAACCAGTTGCTTTCTAACCGCTGCAGAGGAGCACCCAGAATCCCGGAGCAGACGGATCTCCCTTTTTCCCACATACCCTGGGTACACTGGCATATCAACCTTCTCCTGCGAAGTTGTGAGCCTCTCACACATGCCACTTATTATCGGGACAACCTTCCCGCCTTCCAGCCTTAATTCTCCCTCTTGTATACATTCCCGGAGGGGACTGTGTTCTGGACCGATAGTTTGACAGAACGCTGCCGTCTGCCTACTGGGCCCTGGATCTACGCGGTCACCTTGCTTCCAACCCCTTGGCGCTGCGTTCCCGGCCCCCTTCTGAGGTGGTCCAATGTTCCCAGTGGTCCTTACCTGCTTCTGCCAGCAGTCCCTGGCAATATGACCCCGCTTGTTGCAGATAAAACAAGTGGTGTCCTTGGGAGCGCTCCCCTTCCGGCTGGTCTGCGACGCAGGAGGGTCGGGGTGGTGTTGCCTTACGGGTGCCATTGCCAACCCGTTTGCCCCACCCCTAGCCAATTTGGGTGCGTTTACACTCCCACCGTGGGCCTCGATGTAGCGTTCTGCCACAGTTGCCATCTCATCATAGGTGGGCGGACCCCTTTCCTTGATGAACAGGCCCAATTCCTTGGAGCATGTAGTTAAAAACTGCTCTCGGAGAAATAGATCTCGCAGGGCTCCATATGACTCATTCACTTCTGCGAGATCAGTCCAGCGGTCAAAGTACCGCCTAGCTCGGGCAAAATACTGAGGTACTGTTTCTCCCTTCTCCTGCTTAATTTCTCGGAACTTGGTCCGGAATCCTTCTTCAGTGAGCTGGTATCTCCGAAGGATGGCATTCTTCAGCTCACTGTAGTCGTTAAGAAGTGCCGGAGGCATACTGGTATAAGCCTCGAGGGCTTTACCTGACAACAAAGGGCTCAAGCACATAGCCCATGTGTCTTCTGGCCACATTTGACTGGAGGCAAAACGCTCGAACCTCTCCAAGTACGAGTCCAAGTCATCTGTGTTTTCATTGAAATGAGCGAGATGGGGGCGTGGGGCATGAATTGCTACCCCTGCACTCCCATCCCCTGAGCGCCGACTTTCATTCTCCACATCGGCCCTTGCTCTGAGGAGCTCTAATTCTCTCTCGTGCCTCCCTTGCTAATTGGGCTTCCCTCTCTCTCGTCTCATTCTCTCTCTCCCTTTCTAACTGAATCTCCCGCTCTTTTGCCTCATTACGTAAGGCAATCTCCTTGGCCTCACGTTTCTGCTCATCTTTAACGAACTTCTGAAGTTCAGCTCCCTCAAGGCCCATTTCCTTGCCTAATGATACCAGTTGGGCGAGGGGTGTAACAACATCCATTTTGATTTTTTCTTTCTATCTTCAACACTCGTCAGAAAGAATGAAGAAGGAAAAGAAAGAAAGAAAAAAAAAATATGGCAATTGATCCTAATTTACCTCTGTAATTTAACGTAATTAAACGCACCAAATATTCTGAAACCTACCGCAGTTATAGTGGCTATTAAGTATCCTTTTGGGGACTACTGTATTGCGATATTAAACCCTCGAACGGCATCGACTGACCGAACGCGTCAAACCCTAAACAGAACCGCCGTTAAAATAAAACAAAATTTCCATATAGCCATTTTTTACCTTTTTAGAAATATCCTGGTTAGCGCTCGCCAATCAATGTCAGGGAACACCTAAGGCCCCGTAAGGCCTGGGCTGACGTGGGGTTATTTAGTCCCGCTGATGAAGTTGCGGGAAAATTAGACCAACGTGGAGGGTCGGAATCCAAGTGTCGCGAACTCGGCGCAGAGAGCTGAGTTAGACCGACGCCGTGATTCCTTCTCTGCCAAATTGTCCTGAAATAGGTTCGATTTCCGTTAGGTGTGATTCCTAATCACTTCAGGCTGTATAATGGAAAGAATGATTTAAAGTAACAACGATTCTTTTATTTACACATAAAAATAAATCCGTTTCAATATTTCAACAATCAACAATTCAATTCTTTTCACAGAAAATGGGTCACTACGGTTAAATAATTCTAAAAAATCATATAGTCATTCTATAGCCCTGTACTGGCACTATAGTCTACACACTGGAAATGTTACTACCGTGAGCTCGCCATAAGAGCTTCACAAATCTGAAATGTTATTACTGTGAGCTCGCCATAAGAGCTTCACCCGCTTAGGCTCAAATGTCAACGTCTGCGCGTAACTGTACCTCTGGCTGTCGGAGGGTTCCGACCAGCAATGTTCGTCATCTATAAACCACCGTACTTCTGATTTGGCTCAGATATTGTCTACTCATACCTTATGTGCCTTTTGAAAGTCCTCCGTGGAAGTCCTATTGAAATATCCACCGTGCCTGGTTGAATTCACGATTCACAGATGCCCCTTTTTGTGCTAGGGCGAAATTGTCACTCACACCGATCTCCAGTCGGTATTACGATGTTCCGACAGCAAAATAAACTACTCAGAACGCAATCAGGCTGACGCTTCAAAGGGTTAATACGCACAATACAATTAACCTACACTTCTGACTATTGCAGGACGATACCTGCTACTCGACAATCTAAACTTTAACGTTCCACCTGGGGTGTTCCTTCTCACGAATTCGGCCCCGTAGCCGCCTATCAACTTTAAGCTAAATCAATCATGGAATGCCCTCTCTGGCGATTCCAGCCGTTTCAGGGTCCTGTGATCGAAGGTACCCTTATGCCAGGAAACAGAGTCCGCCTGTCCTGGACTTCACCAACGCGTGTGTGACCCCAAGTGTGTGTCTAATGCTCTGCTCTTCCAGGTATATATACTTTTTACCCTAAACTGTCAGGTGGACCGACGCTCATCTGTCCACCTGTCAAAACGGTGGGAGATGACGTGTATCGAGGCAGAATCAATACAAGTTATCTCACGCGTGACTTAACGCTGACTTCACTTGTCTAGAAAACCGATTCGTTCTTGCCATGATTGTTATAACTTATGATGACACGACATTTCTATCTTTTAGAATCTCGTTTCTCAATTTACCGTGACGACATCTTGACATCAACCGATTACGTCTCGTAAGACTCCGACTACTGTATAAATTAAACGAGATGATTAGACCTTATCTAACATACCGTTTCTCCCCTGGGTCCCTGCGCTAAAGCTGGATATACACCACGTGTGTTTTTTCTATGTCCAGCTTTACAGAGAAGTGAAATTCACGTGGGTTTTTCGCCTTGATGCGGAATATATTTTGAACTTACAATATCTTTAAATATGAGGCCCCTTGCCCCTATATTTAGGCTGGCTTTGCCCTGACACTTACCCAACCCTTTCCCCATGGGTAAGCCGCCACTGCCATTACTTAACAATACGGGAATGCATTGGTACCATTTTGTTTCCTTTTTTTGTTTCTCCAAATTATCGGATTTTATCAACGAAGCACCATGTGGCATTCCGTTTGATCCAAACAACTTCTGTATGTACAAATAATTTTCATATATTGCATGCTTTCTAAAAAGGTAATTGGGTCACCATGCCCTCATCAAAGGAATTTCAATGATTTATAGAGAGGATCTAAAATGAGTTCCCGTTTAATATTGCCATTTAGGAAACGAGTCAAGCAGGTTCATTTACAACGAGCTTTTGCGAGTTGCAAAAGAAATCCACTTGACTATATATAGTTTCCTAAATTTCGATATTAAACGGAACGAGTTCGAGATTCTATTCATCACATAACCCGATATTGTCATTTTTTGCCGTTGCCAACTTTTAACCCTTTGACGACGCTAGGAGCAGACGACACTGGAAAACAAATTCTCGTATAACTAAAAATTTCGATTTTTATGCTTGCAAAAGATAGCTTATGAACCCTCATTGGAACGAGCGCAATGCACTCGTTCCAACGAGGGTTCATAAGCTATCTTTTGGAAGCAAATCAAAATATAAAAAAAATTAAGGAGATTTTCGTACATAGCCCTGGTCAGTTTTTGACCGTTACGCTAGGTAAAGGGTTAAAAAAACAAATAACTGTGTTCAGTCTCTCATTACGAGCCTGCCTGTGACGCTGTGTTCACAATTTTTGTGCGCTGCAGAAAATACTCCCCAATAAACTCAATACAAGCTCGCTACAATAGTACCCATTGAACTCACTACACCCCGTAAATTCACTCACTTGGTGACATTCCACTTGTGGTATTTTTACCTTTATTACACGGGTGTAATATGAATTTTTTTACATGTCTTTAATACACCATAGAATGGTGTGATTGTATGTGATAAATTGGGTTACAAACACTCCCAGTTTCCATTGTTATATTGTGGCCCCATCAAAAATATGAAATCACAGTTAACCAGTCCTTTATATTTATGTTACCGACTTTAGTGATATTTATGAGCAGGTCGTCTTACATATCAAACACAGCCAACTTTCCACAATGTATTGTTGTAAGTTAGCTCTGTTTGAAATATAAGAGCTAACTAATATAAGAGCTTTAAAGGAATTGAAGCTGGTTTTATGGTGCTATAAACAACATAACACCAGGCTTTGACTGCTTTAAAGCTTTCATGCGCCACGGCGTTTCTATTTTGTATATAAAATCAAGGCATGGCTGCTTTAACACAGCCATGCCTTGATTTTATATAAAAAAGAACATTGTGGGGCCATAATTCTATATCAATTTGTATGGATATGTTTGTTAAAAGGGGCTAGAATTATATACTCTGTCGTTAGAATCGGAAGTAAAATATAAATGTATGTGTGTGGGGGGGGGGGGGGGGGGGGACTAATGGAGGTGCATCACTCTAACCATGCAGATTATCTTAATCGGATAATGAATAATTCTGATTAACGAAAACAGTAGGATTTCCGTTTATCGTGTGAGTCGTTATACTTTCACTGCAGTCAGAACATATCTTAATTGCAAACATTGAAGACACTAGCTTATATTTTGCATTACATTGTCTGTATACCTGAAAATAATGACGTCAGTGTTTCCAGTTTTGATTCAAGTAAGTTGAAAATTTTGAAAATTTGGTGGAAACCTTTCCATCAAATGGTTCACCAATGACGTAGTGCTGCAAAACCCCCATAATTTGAGAATAACTTCTCGGATATTCTAACTCTGTTGCATAATAAAAAAACAGAAGATACAACAGTGCTTCGAGTAAAAGTTTAGTTCTGCAAAACACGGAGATACCATCTCCCACAATAACTGCATCCTGCAGTTCACTCTCTTCACTCAGAAAGACCATTAGATGAGGTGGTGTCTTTTCTTTCGTCTTGCATGCGGCATGTATATCGTGAATCTCTATGCCCTGGAAAAAACAAATAGGGAAAAACTTTACTTGTAGATTATTAAAAACCGTGTGATAAATTATCGGAGTTTAACCCGACTCACCAAATTTGACCTATTTCAGAGCTTGTTTTTGTTAGACTTTCGCCAGCGTTTGAAAGATATGTTTGAATGTAACAGGAAATTTAACCAATCCATCCTGTTTGACAGATCTCATCGAGTTCTGTCAAACACGAGTACATTGGTTAAATTCCCAATTGCATTATAAAACATATTCTCCACACGAAATTGTGATTTTTTACATTTAGTTCGCAAAGGGTTAAATGCTCTTCAAAAAACACAATCTCAAGTTTTTAGCCGATAATTCTCTTTATACTTCTCTTTATTTTATTCCCATCTAAATTCTGATTTTTGTGTTTTATGCTGATCGGTGTTGGCCATTACGTTAAGTAGAAGATTAAACTCTGTAAATTCATCATTCAGGGAACAGATTAACGGCAGCAAAGCCAAATACGTTAAACACTCATTCAATGTTGTTAAAAAAGCCTCAACAAAACTAAAAGATTATTTAGACTCACCCATGGTTCCAGTCCAGTTGGAAATCTTATGCAGGGATGTTTGATGTACAGTTGTTCTCCTACTCTGTACTGTGAGGATTCTTTTATTGGATGCACCTTCATATAAAAGTGAGCACACTCGGCCAACAAATGATTGAAACACTGAAGAATTTGTCCCTTTCTGAGGTTTTCTTCCAGGCCACTGGAAAATGTTGGTAATGGCACTGAAAACTGTTCTGAAATGAAAAACAACAACTAAAATCAACTTCGGTTTGATACCACAATGTGTCATCTTTTTCTACGAAGCAGCGATCTGTACGAATGTTACATGCGGCTCAAACAACAATCTGGTAAACCGGGCCCGACGGGGTCCTTCTATAGTTCAATAAGAATGTGCTCCACGCGACCCTTCGATTGCTATACTACTACTGATACCATATTCCCTGGCTTGCAGAGCAGGATTTTTCTTCGGGGGTAGTGGGCCATGTAGGGTGGGGGCACTTCTCTGACATGAACATAATCCCCTCATCTCAATTTCTGAGGTGGAAATACTCCACTCATCTATTTAACAAATACAAAACTAATATATCATTAGCAACTGAATAGCATCACTTGTTATTTAATTTACCCCCAAACAAGCTTTATTACACCCCCAGGCCTCTAGATTAAGCGAATTTGGTCGATGAATTCTCAACTGTCCAACATTTATAACTATAGTATTCTCAACTGTCCAGAATTGCCAAAGTAAACAATTAGGATTAATGAGTTTATTCAAGAATTATAGCTTATTTCGATAAACTGTTCAATTGTCACTCATCACTTGAAGTATAACTCTCTATTGAAAATAATCACTTATGTTAATTAGTTAAAAAGTGAGGGACACTATAAACACTTTACCCAACGCTAGTAGAAGAAAACACTCTTTAAAAAATTTCTCTTATATCCATTTTTTTTCATTTTTTGCTGCCAAAACATAACTGATGACTCCTCATTGGAACGAGCTCGTTTCGCTCGTTCCAATGAGGGGTCCTAAACTATGGCTTGAAAGCAAAAAATTAAAATCTAAAAAAAAAACTGAATGGCGATTTCCGTATATAGCAATGGTCGGTTTTTGGCCGTTATTTTAAACAGTTTATATCTGAATGCTGGAAGCGCGACAAACCAGCGACTAAGCGGAAAAGAATTATAATTATTATTAATTATTATTATTATTATTATTATTATTATTATTATTATATAATGTAATTACGGGTGTGAACTGACTGATCTGAGTCAATAGCCCCCCCCCCCCCCCTCCCTCACCCCACCGTGTGGTTGCAGGCCTGCATATAACATAAACCTGTTTTGTTATGGGTTTTTTTTATTTACTTCATTTCCGTTTCATTTATATTTTTTCATCAAACAAATCAATAGTCATACTTTTTGTCATTTTAAATATATTCTGTTCATCAACTGGTACCGTGTCTGTCAAAGATGGCTGCTTTGGATTCTGATCACCCTCGGAGGCAAGATATGGTTGTTCAGCAGCCTGCGTTTTAACTCCCCAGACATCTCCTTCTACCAGTAGCATCAAAACCTCCCCTCTCAACTCTGTTAAAACTTCATCATCCTCAACCTCTATGCCATCCTTTTCAGTGACAAGTTTTTTAATATCCTTGGATAGTGTTACTGACGCTGAACATAGTTTTGAGGATACTTTCTTAACACAAAATCAAAACATTTGCAAGTCGAAGAAGCTTACTTCTCACCATAAGATAAGATACATTTTATGGCATTACCACAATGGGTATAGCACAAGACTAGGATAAACATTTGCATAATATTACATTCAAAAACATTTCAGGATCACAATTATATTCAGTTTAGCACAGCATTCCACACTCTATATATAGTCCCAACCCCCCAAAATATTTTATATGTCACACTTTTTTTTCAAAGTCTGGGTGTATTCCACGGGAAACACCCCCAGCCCGGGCCCCAACAAAAGTAATTACCCTCACATTCGCACATGTTGGCAATGATAATTATCGAAAAAAGCTTATTTAACACAAATATTAATTAACACTTTGAAGCCGACGGACGAGTACACTCACCACGATGCTGTGGAGAAGTTCTAGCCTGACAAGGAAGATATGGTTGACCTGGGCAGCCATTTCTAGTCAAGTGTCGTCTGCCCGGAGAGGTAGACGACACTTCACCAGAAACAGCTGCAGGCCTGCAAGTATTGATAATTTTGGTTTTCAGAAAACTAAACGAGAGGTTCCCGGCTTCAAGTTGTTAATATGACAAGGATCTAAATATTAAAACTGTACAAGAAAAACTAACATTACTCACCTTTAGACTTGAGTTCCTCTATCGTCTCAGCTTTAATAAATTTTCTGTTATTTCCAGAAGCATCGCATATTTTAATCAACATTTTCCAAAACTCCTGATAAATGCAGTATAGTCTAACTTACTGTTGGAAAATACCAAAATTAAAATAAAAAACAGGGAGGTTTTTTGACAGTTCAGCAGTAAGCATACATGTACAGTGACAATAATTACATTATAATAGACCCTTATCTTGGTGGCATTTACATTGAAAAAATTTACTGGTTCGTACATCGAGGGTTTTTTTTTTCTTCAAAACACTCACCATAAAAAAAAAGGATTTGTCAGTCGCTATATACTGTATTTGGAGAGTAGATTATAACTAAGACAGCTGCAGTATGAAGTTTCAGTACAAATAAAAATAGAAAGTATTTAAGAAATATACAGAGCACAAGTGATCACACTTCAGTTAAAGTACCCCTCGTAGAGTGGCGATTCCATCCAGGCAGTGATTTCTAATTTAGTACAATGAATAACATTCATCCGAACATTCCGGCGATTGTATTTACCACGAAATTGGGAAACTAATAGTTAAATCTCGAAAATAAATAAGATACAAAAGGTCGCGGCTTTCGATTAAATTGTTGGGAGAAAATCTGTTAAAAATGTATGCTCACTGCTGAAACTACACAAACCTTCCGGATCCTTTTCGAAAAACAGACAGAATCTGAACACAATTTTTACAAATTTCGCAAAGTTGACTTGTCAGTAAGAGCGAAGTGGTCAGAAAGACTGCATTCTGAAACTTATCAGGACCTCATTCGTTTAAAACAGCTTGGCGATCAACTTTCATATCCTGTCCATCCGCCTGGTAGAGATATCCGATTTCTTACCTCAAGCGATAATAACTGTTCGATGAGCGACTAATTGGCCATGTATCATAAACGCCCTGGCGTTTTTACGAAGCCGGCTGGAAAATCGGAGGCGTTTATGATTTGTAAATATCTTAATTTACTTGGCTTTAGGGCATTTATTATCTTTAAGATTTAATCTTTAAGGACCATATTGACGGTTCACCAGAACTAAATCAGTATTTTATACTCCACAAATTGCTTATAGACAGCTTTCGGGATTTTAAAAAATCGTTATTACTATTATTATTTTAAACTTTTATTATTATATATAACAATTATGCGTCATTTGGCCGTAGATGTGTCAACTTCGTCTTCGTAAAAAAAATCCAACTTCCAATATTTTAAACATTCTTGGAATAATGTTATCAGCTTCAACGAACGAGTTTTCAAAACTCTGTCAATGTCCACGCAGTATAAACGTGTCGAGTGATTTATGAAATAAACCCCGGCGTTTTTCACTGCATCTCATTCTCAACAATAATCACACCAAACGCATAATATTTGACGCCGCCGATTTTAAGAAAACACACAACGCGTATAAATGAACTACCATTTTTTACAGTGTACGCACTGACATATACCAAATGATCATAATCTCGCAACATATACACGCTATGTTTAACACAATGCGTGTTTAGGTGTAATTGCTCTGTACACTAATTTATATTCCCCCTCCCTCCCCCCCCCCCCCCCCCCCCCCCCCGTTCAGCAAGTTCATAAATGAGAATATTTGGAATTATTCTTGTCTATTGAGCCCATTGGGTTCTAGTGTTTGAAGTTTGTTAATCCAAAATGCTTCACGGCCCCTCCTGTAAGCTGTATTTTGTTTATTAATTTCTTCAATCCCAATAATCTTAAAATTGTTTATACTATATATGGTTTTTGGTCAGAAAATGATGTGGTATCGGTTCATCCATAACCGCAAGTTTTATTCTACTCAGGTGGTTTTGCATTCTCTCATACAATTTTGTCCCCGTCTCTCCCACGTACACAACTTCATTGCACTTGTCGCAGAAAATCCCATATATCACATTCCTGGACATGCAGGTGATTTTTTTGCCTATGTGGTAGGCCGTCCCGTTCTTGTCTGCGAATTGTTTTGTTTGGAGCATAAACCCACAGATTGCACATTTTCTCTCGCATCTACCAGATCCCGTCCCTTGATTGTTGAACATTTTATTATGCTTACTGTGGACTATGATATCTCCCAAATTTTTCAGTCTTTTGTACGAAATCAGGGGAGGTTTTTCAAATGCCAACTTCATGCGTTTTGAGCGGTGTAAAATGGGCATCCGCTCCCGCGTTATTTTCCCGATGTCGGGGAGGCGCCGAGAGTAGGTGACCACAAACGGGACTCTTTCGCCGGTTGATTTGTTGGATCGTTTTTCAAGTAACTGTTTGCGCTCAATTTGATCGACCTTTTCTAGTTGTTCGCTTACAAACTTTTCGTCGTAACCTCTGGCATGCAGGTACTGTTTTATATTATTTTTGTGGCATTCATATTCAGCATTATCGGAACAAATTCTTTTTACTCTTGAAGCTATTCCATATGGTATCGCTCTTTTAGTGTTGATTGGGTGATCTGACTTTGCGTGTAGGTATTGATGCGTGTCCGTGGGTTTTGTATATAAAGAAATTTAAAGTTTTAAGAAATCCGTCTTCAATTTTGACTATCGTGTCTAAGAATTCTATCTCATTTTCAGACCACCTTAAATCAACCTGTATTCTTGGGTGTATCGTATTTGCCAAAGAATGATATTGTTTCAGAGACTCCAACCCATGCGTCCATACTCCCCAGATATCATCAACGTACCGTACCTGTTCAAGGGGGTGTAACTTCGATGATTTATATATATATATATATATATATATATATATATATATATATATATATATATATATATATATATATATATATATATAATATTTATCATCAAACTTGAGATATGATAAAGCCAACAGTTCCCTGCCCTATTGACAGGTCACGCATGTACGCTTACACTGTTTACGCTTTGACAACAATTAATTTGTGAATTTAGGATTGTTGACTTGTTTGGACTATTCATGGTTACACGGAGGTTGACTTTCCCGTCTCGGCTCTCATCTTGGAAACCTATAAGTAAAACACTCAACTGCAAGCCTTTAGATTAGTCTGATTTGGTGGACATCCAGGCCAGAAAATAAGCAGACTGTCATCTGCAAAATGAGGTCCCCAGAAAGTGAATTAAGTGATGCTACCCTGCACAGCAGGGGAGCATCACCAAATGTACCCTCTGTGAACCTCAATCTGAATCAAAGTCTCAAACCTAAACAGAAAGAGGTTCACGGAGTGTAAATTGACCCACTGTATGGGATAGCATCAGCAAATCCACCATCTGGGACCTCATTCTGCAAATGACAGATTGCTTATTTTCAGGCCTTGTCGTAAGTGGAGGTTCGTAGAAGTTAGGGAAGAGAGAGTTCAACTATCTGAACGTCGCGGCTTCCCCACTGGGCAAGCCTTGACGTTCGGATAGTTGAACAAGGAAAAGAGGAAACTTGGGACTTTATGAAAAGAATGAGAAAGAATAACACTGTCAGAAAACTGTCAGAGATCTCAGAACATTTTGTAATCACTTCATTTGGTTTAATAAATAAACTGACCAAGTAATAAGTTAATAACCTCCAAATATCAGCCGCACAGTAATCATGTTTTCATCTAATCAGTATCGCAACCAAAGAAGAGTCATATGCTCGCAATATTTCTTGACGTTCGAACGGGCATCATGCACGACAAAGCTTTTATTACACGCCTGTTCTATGTAATCCCCATCTACAGCAATACTAAACCGTGCGGAAAATAAAAATCAGTTTCGCACATATGTGCGGAACGGAAATCGTTGACGGACTATTTTTAAATAGAAGCGAAATTTCACTGGAAGTTTCTAGAAATTGTGCCACGCAATTACAATTCGAATCGCTAGTGATAGCTGAAAATCGTCCCCTGAGCTCCAGTGTGTTCTATGTGCCAGTAAGCACATAGAACACATTGGACTCAGGGAACGAAAAAGTGACACGGATTCCCCTCTGACACAGATTTGCTTGGCGATAAAATGTTTTCCTTTTGTTGATAGTTGTTAAATGATATTTTACAGTTTTTCCCCAAAATTGAACACATGATTTCAATTTCCAATCCATATTCACTTTTATATCTCTAAATAACGTTTATGAGGAAACAAAGTCAAATTTCAGGAATGAGACTTTCTTTAAAAAGAACATTTTTTTCGAGAACCACCACTGACAATACTTGGAGATGGTGTGCCGGGGCATTTCCTCTCGAAACCACATTGGCACGGGCGTTTTGCCCCAATTCAAGGTTCGTACTGGGAGGATTCGTCCAAAAAAACTGACTTTTTTTTTTGGGGGGGGGGGTATGTTTGTGTGTGCTCTTTCAAGTGTTTTCGAATGAAGATATAAAACCCCACAGTTAGGAACCCTGTCCAAAAAACTTGAAATTATTTTAAAATAAATTCTTGCGAACCATCATGCCTTGAGATGCATGTGGTGTATACAGTCATCTTCTTTTAGTGAGGGAGATTCAATTTTGTTCACAGAATGTTTCATGTTCCAGTACGAAGAGATTGTATGATATATGTACAAATTAAGAGTGTTTCGTGGGCATTTTCTTGCGCGCTTGTGCTTGCACAAAACGATTTCTTGTTTATTTATTTATTTAGGTCTAACGACACTTTCGACAGACAGGGTCAAATTGTATTGGACAGTTTTATACGGGTGAAGAAAGACGGAGCACCCGGAGACACCCACCCAGCCGCGACGAGAAACTGTCAGACTCCACACAAGCAGGGTTAGCATTAGTTGAAAGCAAGTGCACCATCGACGTCGCATAGTACACAGCGCCAGCGTGCTCCACGAGGACAATCGGGATAAAATACCTTGCGCAAGGATACAACACAGTTACCGCTGGTCAGGATCGAAGCGTAAGCCTCTCGGTTTGAAGTCCAGTGCTCTAACCACTAAGCCACCACACTCCTCGTGTAATGGATAATATCTAAGGATGTTGAATGCTGTGCCGCTTTACCGAACGTAACGGCTTTATCCACCCAGCCCTGAAATCAAAAATAGCGGTTTAACCCTTTACCCAACGTTACGGCCAAAACCAGCCAACGTTATTCACAAAAATCGCCAATTAATTTTCATTATTTATCCATTTTTTGTCTCAAAAACATAGGTTATGACCCCTCTTTGAAACGAGCTCGTCGAGCTCGTTCCAATGAGGGGTCATAATCTATGTTTTTGAGACAAAAAAAAATGAAAAAAATAGTTATTCAAGATTTTTTTTGCAAGTGTCGTCTGCTTTTCATGTTAGGTAAAAGGTTAATTAATTATGTTGGGAGCGTGGTAGCTCTGTGGTTAGCGCACCGTATTTCAAGCCAAAGATCCGCGGTTTGATCCATACCAGCGGTACTCAGTGGGTTATGTCATTGAGCAAGGCCCATTAACCTGACTGCCCGCGTGGGGGAACGGTGGCTCTGTGAACTAAGGCATATTGCACGTCGATTGCATGTGCGCTTGCCTTCGGGCAATGCTAACCCTGCTTATGTGGAGTTAGCGGAGTTAATGGGTTAAGGGTCTGGCAGTTGCTCGCCTTTGCTCAGTGGTTCTCTTCGGGTATCCCGGCTTTCATCCACCCGTAACACTGACGGACATATTTGTGTTTATTAATAAAAATCTTTAACCACAGTCGTAACGTACTTTCTTATTTAATTAACACGCACAGTTCGCCAAATTGGTCGTGCTGGCCCCTAAACCCCCCGGACTGGGTACCACACTCGTCTATTAGTATGATTGACCTGTGTGTGGTTTTTAGCCCATGTATCAAATATCACTGTGGGGAACCGACACCGGATATTGCGATCGTCAAGGAAAAGAGATCCAATTATCCGTACAGTAAATATCAATTCGCCGTACGTCAGAGAGGTTTTATTCCTCTTAAATTCTTTCATAGTTCGATTATATTTTATAAATCTGTTGTTGATTATTGGAAATGTACACATATATGTCCCTAGATATTCCTAGCGACTGAAAAATAACACTGTACGGCCTAGAAAAGTTAAAAATCTGTTTCCCAGCCCCTCCCGCATGGTACTTTTGGCTGCCACATGCTCTCTTTTTATATTCAATGCAAACGTATAAAAATAATAATTAAATGGTTTATGTCTGATATTTTACCCAAGTTAATAAAATTGATAAATTTGTTTGTGTAACAGGGCTTTGCAATGCTTTAGCATTGCTGAGCCTTCTTGCACCCAAGGGTCGAAATACACCACCCCCATGCTAATTTATACATTATGAGGCCTAAAAAAAAAAAAAACGAACCAAGAACATGAACTTTTGATGGCAAAGAAATAATTACAAAAATAATATAAAAAATTGAAAAACCGCCCGTCCACATGCAATTTTACAAAAAAGGTCTGAGAAACAAAAGATCTACTTTGAAGGGCTAATAGTATAAAAATGTAAACATTATTACTCTGTAACTTTCATAGTGATCGGGAGCTATTTATCGGCCACATTAAGGCAACATATCTACGTTGGTTAGGAAAAGTCTTAATCTGTTTTGGGGCACGGGGGGGGGGGGGGGGGTGTTATTAACCCCGATATTAGAAGTTAAATACAATCATGTCTGTGAAAATCTGGCAAAAATCCAAACATTTTCTTTAATTCTAGCTGTGGTAAAAACTCTTTTCAAAAATTCTCGACCTGCATCGGTCTCTACAGTGAATATAGTCACGTAAGAAAAGGGGTCTGCACGATTACTACAAGAGTGATTCGATATCTAGGACTCTAAACCAGACGAAAATGCCCCGACTGTAAAAATTCTTGGGGAGGGGGATGTCACACACTCAAATCCCTTCGCTACTCAACTCTAAATAGTCCCCCTATTTGCCAAGGCAGATTGGAAAGGAGTAACCTAAATTATTTCCCCATAATAAACAGCAGCAAGTGTTTGAAGGGTTAAATACACGAAAATATTTATCATAAAACTTGAGATATGATAAAGCCAACAGTTCTCTGCCTTATCAACAGGTCACACATGTAGGCCTACGCGTACACAGTTTACGCTTTGACAACAATTAATTTGTGAATTTAAGATTGTTGACTTGTTTGGACTATTTATCGTTAAACGGAGGTTGACTATCAAGTCTGGGCTCTCATCTTGGAAACCGAGAAGTCAAGCAGCCAACTGCAAGCCTTTAGATTAGTTTTATTTGGGGGACATCCATGCCAGAAAATAAGCAGACTGTCATCTGCAAAATGAGGTCCCAGAGGGTGAATTTAGTGATGCTACCCTGCATAGCAGGGTAGCATCACTAAATTTACCTTCTGTGAACCTTAATCTGAATCTGGGTCTCAAACCTAAACAGAAAGAGGTACCCAGAGGATAAACTGGCCCACTGTATAGGATAGCATCATCAAATTCACCCTCTGGGGACCTTATTCTGCAAATGTCAGACTGCTTATTTTCAGGTCTGGGGACATCGCTTGTCTCGCCAAGTCAGTCCCCAGAAAGAAAAGTTTAATTATACTGACTTTCTGAAATGTCATTAATTTATTTTTGTTGACCATTGGGCCTAATGACAGGTGCAACAGAAAAGTGTACCAAACTCGCAGTAACATAAGACGTATCTTGGCAGTTGTTTCTAGACAAATCTTTGTTGCCTACATAGGCAGTCAAGTATTACCGAGAACAACTACAAAGCCATAGGATGTAGAATATGTAGCAAAAATGAATAAAAAATATCCAGGTTCAGTTGTGAAATTGGACAAGAAAGCCTTAAAAACAAACCAAAATCTCTGTTATACCCTCAAATTTGGGAACATTCCAGTAATTTGGGACATCAGTTACGACCGTGAGTTTGGTGGAATTTCAAGGCCTGGACACCTGAAAACTTTTTTTCCGCTTTATAGTCCCTAATTTGAGTCAAATCTTTATAAAATGCCACTGAACTGGCTGATTTAAACGTGTTGTCACTGTCGTCACGAGGTGGTATATCACCGAGGCTTATAGCATGGTACTCAGTCTTGTTTGGTAATAAGTGCATGACCGAACTGTACAAGACAGACTTTTTAGTCGGCTTTGGCACCAGGCATCTAGTCGAGATCTATAACAAAACACAATCCGTGTTGTAGGGGTGGCGCCAGGTGGGGTTAGGCAGGGAGGCCACAGACTAACCCCTCCGTCGTGGAAACTGCCTCCTTTATTGTGTGCTTATTGGAGAATACTCTAGCTCCCGCGTCGGGAAAATTCTGTCGCCCCCGTCGGGGAAATTCTGGCACCAACACTGAATCTGTGACTAATGGATTTGAGGTAGCAGTTCCCTTCTCCACCATTTCTGCTTTTGCTTAGGATGGGAGATGAAGTGCATAGGTCTTTCAACATGCTGTAATAGAGTAACTTGAAAATGATTCGATATTGAGTCTTGCTTGTAGCCTCGGCGCATACGCTGCACAATTAATCTTAAAAATGAGTTCTGTTTGTTTGTGAGGATTCAACGACACTTTGAACAGCTAGAGTCATTTCTTCTCGGACAGTTTTATGGATCAAGGAAGCCGGAGAGAACCACCAGGCAATTATTGTCGGACTCTCCAACTTACTAACCCAGAACGAGGAGGGTTAGCATAGGTTGTAAGCAAATGTACAGTCGTCGTGCCCTACACCTTAGTACACATCGCCACCGTACTGAAGGACGTAGGGAATGCCTCACACCGATTATGACAAACATTTTCAATAGTTATAAAATTGAAGCCTCAAAACAATATCAGTTGAAAATTAAATAGGTAGTTGATTTTATGGTATTTTATCTGTGGCTGTTAGCCTTTGACTGTTTCTAAGATACATTGAGTAATTTTTGAACCACATTGCATTGGATTTTATAACTGCCGTCAACAGCAAAAAAGGGGTGCCGAAATTGGGGTGCCTGTGAATATGGCCATTGGATATAGGTTTTTATTATACACAAGGGAGATAACTCTGCATACAGGTTATGGGGAATCACTGCTTAGGTATAATTTATATAAACGATCTAGATAAATGAAACAACAAGAGTACTTGGAATAGGGTCAGAACTACTGCTATTACGTACCATCTTACCAGTAACAGGATGATATAAAGCATTTGGTAGGTTAATACTGTGAACGGTTAGGATGGGACCAACAGGGGAATATACCAACCACACTCTGCTGTCGTTCTGTATTACCAGGCATTGACCCCACCCCAGAATACCATTCAATAATATGAAGCACCTGGTGGATCAGTAGTACCAAGGGCCAGCAAGAGACCTACAGGGATATGTACAGCCTATGCTATACTACCGTTCTAAACTACCAGGCATTACCCCCACCCCCACAAAATCACTAGGTCTACCATAACGTACTACATATACCAACCATATAATAAAACAAAGCAATCGGTTGGTTAATAGTACCAAGTACTAACAGGGGCCTATAGGTGTATATACCGCCATACTATAGTACCGTTCTAAACTACCAGGCAGTACCCCTACCCACAATACCCCTATTCCTAGCATTGCATACTACCTATACCAGTCATAGGATAACATGAAGGAAGCATCAGGTGGATTAATAGTACTAAGAGCCAGCAAGAGACCTACAGGGATATGTACAGCCTATATAGTATCCTCAGATAAGTATCCTATAAAAGGTATCCTCGATAGGTATCCTCGATAGGCAGCCTCAAATACCGAGATGAGGCTAAGAGTCGTAGTAAATTATGCCTCATTGAGGGATTTTTAATGGTCCTCATAACCTCAAACTTCAATGAGGCTATGAGAGATAATAAATGAGGATTCATTGAGGGCTTTTACATAGCCCTCATGGCCTCATACGACAAAAAAAAGGGATTCCACAGTCACAGGCGTTTTCCAAAATGGGATTCCATAGGATATACCTGTTAAATACTGAAATGAGGCTAAGAGTCGTAGTAAATTATACCTCATTGAGGTATTTTTCAAAGTCCTCATAACCTCAAAATTCAATAAGGGTATGAGGGATAATAAATGAGGACTCATTGAGGGCTTTTACATAGCCCTCATGGCCTCATACAACAAAAAGGGATTCCATAGCCACAGGTGTTTTGCAAAAAATGGGATTCCATGGGATATGGCCATTGGATATAGTCTTTTATTATACAGAAGGGAGATAACTTTGCATACAGATTATGGGAAATCAAGCAATCTGGTTGGTTAGTTATAATCTATATAAATGATCTATATAAATAAAATAACAATAGTACTTGGAATAGGGTTAGAACTAACAAGAATAGACCAGAAACTGCTAAATATAGCAATAATAAGGTAAACTGTTCCAGTTGATAGGCTCTTCTACGCTACTGGAGTATACTCTAGAATAAAGGAACATGGCCAGATAAACGATAACTATTGCATATATAGCTAGAAGCAGAGAATTCTGGAAGAATTCGAAATAATACAAGTTATCGGGTTGTTTGTGGTAATTATCCAGGGAAGTCGTTCCAGAAAATACACCGATTCAATCGAACATACCCTCCGAACATACCCCTGTCCTATTGTAGGCCTTAGGTAACATAGCAATCACGTGCCACCATAGAAACAAAGATGGCGGCCTCCAGTATACAAAATGGACGACGGAAACACGTATCACACAAACAACACGCGCTGCGCATGCGCACTCACACCACGTATCACTATGGAGATGACGTCACAACATGGCCGCTCACGCGGGTTACCATGACAACTCGACATGGTGCTACTGGGTCACGTGACTATGACGTCACATGAGATCCCCCGATGAGATCCCCCTAACCATCCCTGAAACATGCATTTTCTACTACTGACCCCCCACCATCGCGGTCATGCTCAGCAATGTTGGCTGCGTGGAATCGCTCTCCTGGTCTTCTCCATATCATAGAACGCCTATCTGTGTGGTCTAGGCAGTACCTTGACTCATCTGTAAAAAGGACAGGTCGCCAATCTTCTCTGGTCCATCCAACGTGGTCCACGGCCCATTCATATCGTGCCTGACGGTGGTTCTGGGTCAGCGGAATGCGAATACACGGTCTTCTCGATCGGAGACCACCTTCGTGCAACCTTGGCCCGGATAGTCCGGGCCCGGACATTACCCCAGATGCATTCTGAAGGTCACTGCGAAGCTGGGTTGCTGTGGCAAAGCTGTTCCTGCGGGCCTGAATGATCAAAAACCGGTCTTCAGCTGCAGATGTTGCCCTGTCTCAGCCATCACCATGCCGTCTTACTGGTGTGCATTGCTGCTGAAATCTTGCCGAGGCTCTGGTGGTCACCGTATGGTGCACTATGCACACCAAGGGCTTCGCCAACCTGACGATGGGTAGCCCCTTGCTCCACCATCCCTACAGCCCGCCACATTTCTGCTTCAGACAAATGTCTTCTTACATTTGCATTTGCCATATTCAATCATTAAATCACAAGGGTTTGTGTTGAAATGAAGAATGAATACCATACACATGCCATGTACATGTAGACAGTACACGAAAACATCATGAAAATCAAGGGGTACATTCTTTCCATAACTGTCGCGAAGAGTCTGCCTGTCAAGAGAGCTAATGTAAACACTTGTGACCATCTCAATACATTCCTCAATCATATCCACCCAAAATATAGCAAATATGTCAGAAGCAAATTTCAAAAAGATGTGTCAAATATTTGGTGCTTAGTAAACTTTGAGTAGTACAGTTACTTCTCCGCGTGAGATCATAGAATTTAACATTTTCGGGCCCGCGCTCGATACACGAGTTATAGTTCCGAGATGACGTCAAACAGCTATAGGAGTAATATTTATTAGTGTTTAAGGTCACATATTTCTGCACATTGACAAATCGTGACCGCAACATGGATATAAAATTATGTTTAGCCAATCGTTTATACCAATGTTGCCCATTTTAGAGGACTCCCGCCTAAGCATTGGTTACTTGGCCCTATTTCACGAGTAAAACAGAGCATGTTTACCACAGGAAACAAGCCCTACCTCACTTCTCGGGGTTACCACGGGGAGTTATGTAATCCACGCGTGATATATTCTTAACGTGCCTTATCCAGGACTGGGAGGTGACAATTTTATAAGGAGGCCATTACGGACAGTTGGGCCAGATGGGAACAAGGACGCTAAAAGAATCAGAACCCATAAAATAACTCCCATCGAATAGAGCACCCCTCATTGCTTGAAGTCCTACAGCACAATGTGCTACTCACCCCGACGAAAGATATAAATGGTCAATGGAGCAATGCTCCCATATAATTACGAGCAAGTTGGATTAAGTGTCCATGGATTCAAAAAGAAGCCCGGGCTAGATTCGAAGTATCTACCTTTCGGTCAAAAATCCTTCGAGTCACCAAGTGAATCCCCACCACCACCACCACCTCACACACACCTTCCTGTAGGCAGATATATGTCATGAAATGTGTCAATAAATCAATTCTCACATACGACCAGGTTTGTTTAAGTGCCTTGCCTAAGAATACAACCAAAAGGGCTCTGGCCAAAGAATCAAACGCACGACCTCGCATCAACAAGATCACCGTCCAGGCCTCCACCCCGTATAGACAAGTACAAGTTTATCAGTTTGGGGGATGTAAACCTGAATTGTCCGATATTGTCCCGACTGTGATGGTTCAAGTCCCGACTGATAAAATATTCCATCTGCGTCATCAAGGCATGCCTTGATGATGTAGCTGAATTATTATTCAGTCAATATTGTAGATCAAATTGTAAGACTCCTTGAAAATGTATTTGTAGACTTCTTGAAAATATATTTGTGGATAAATAAAATATACATGTTTTTAGTGGACGTGACGCAATTCCTTTTTTATTCAACACGAACCCTATTCCAAACTGGTCATGCTGGCCCTCCAACTGACCGAAGCGGGAAGAAGGGCTTAGCTAGGATTTCCTATTGAGGGGTGCCATAATTCTTTTGAGGGTGCCAGGTCGATATATGCCACATGCATATCCGAAGGCCGTATGCCTGAGGAGGGGGTGGGTATGGGCCTCCCATTGGTGGGGGTTCGAGAGGAGCCCCCGCCAATGGAAGGGCCATACCCATCCCATCTCAAGCCTACGTATCCCCTTCCATTGGTAGGGATTCGGGGGAGGCTCCCCCGAGAAAATTTTGAAAATTCAATTCCCTGAAACTGAATCTGGGACCCTCTGGTGCTTTAATTTTCCAGTTTTGATGTGCTTAGTAAACTTTGTAGACGAAAGTTTTAGGGAGGCATGCCCACTAGCCCTTACCCCTGGTTACGCCACTGATAGGGAATCATAACCGTCCATTTGTGTGACTAACTCCAGATATCAAACCTATAGCGTCTCGAAAGAAAGTGTACGTGATTATTTAAAACTGCACTCCAGACGAAAATGTCCTTGTGGAAAAAGTATTGCGAAAATGTAATCCTCGACCCCTTTCCCCTCTTCGCCACGCTCCTGGTGTCACAGGTAAGCTGCAATGATTAAGTTATCAAATCAATCAATACATACAACAGAAATATATTAGTCATGCAACGAGAATGTGAAACGTTTATATAGTTTTGTGGTTTGTACAATTGGAATGTTTCTGCGTGAGTGAAATCGAGAGTTTCACCAATAATTCATGTCAGTCAAAAGTCTGTTCAGAATGTTACATGTTACACACTAGACGCTACGTGAGCGATGCGTTAATGTGACAGAATTGTCTTTTCTGTCTGAAAATCTGACATAGCGATGTATGCTATTTGAGTGGAGTCGTTAAGGGGGGGGGGGGGGGAGGGGCACGGGTGTGTAACACCCCTGAAGATTTTTTCAGTGGGACATTTTCATCTCAATGGGAGACTGATATCGATTCGCTCTTGCTTGTAATCATGCACTTTGGACTTGACACATGCACAGTCGTCAGTCGTACAAGTAGAAGTCTGTATTACCCATTTCGAGCTGCAAGGGGCCCAGAATAACCAATTTAGAGTACAGGGCGGGGTGGGGGTGGGGTGGGGGGCCCGGGATAGTAACCCGGGGCTAGGAGCTTTGGGTCCAGGGTTTAGTCCAGGATTCTTGGGTTAGGCCACCTCCTTCAGTCCAAACGTGGCCTGCAGGACTGTATTGTAATTTTTTGATTTGGTACGTCCTAGAAAAGGACGTACCAAACCAAAATATTGAAATACGGGTCTTCAGGCCATGTTGGGACTGGGGGAGGGGGCCTAACCCAAGAATCCTGCTTCCCCAGGTTTGGACTCCTTTGCCAACAGTTAAGAAGGGGCCTGTATCGTGAATGAAGCTCTGCACTTGAACAACGGTTGTAATTTTGGGCTACTTGATTCTTGAAGTAATAACTTTATTGAATCAAATTGACGTAATAAAGTTATCACTTCAAGAACTTGGAAATTTGAAACCTGATGCTAAAACGTCATTTTGACGGCCAAAAAATAACGTGATTTTTTTCATCCCAAAAACCGCCAGAAGTGTCCATTTAATAACTGATTTCAAAATTGCCCCCTCCCCCACCCCCTATCATCGCTCGTCTCTTCGGCACTCGCGGCACTCTGCATCACTATCCGGACACTTTCGAAAGGGGCCCGTCACAGAATTAATCCTGGCCCCCGAATTTCCTTTCCCCGGCATTGAGAACCGTTATAATACGCGTTAAATAACCCTTTACCTAACATGAAAAGCAGACGAGCTCGTTCCAATGAGGGGTCATAACCTATGTTTCTGAGACCAAAAATAATGAAAATTAATTGGCGATTTTTGAGAATAGCGTTGACCGATTTTGTCGGTTGCGTTGGGTAAAGGGTTAAATAAAATGTTACGCCGCGACTACTACATGTGCAGTATATTTTCTTTATCCACAAGAAATCTTGAGTATTTGGCCTATAATCCCAGCTGGCCAGTATTCCAACTACATCATCAAGCGAAGACATGCCTTATTGATGTAGTTGGAATATTTAATCAGTCAGGACTTGAGCCATCACAGTGGGGACAAATTAGGTTTACAATTCCACAATCAGTCATCTTCGCGACTCCCCTGTTTGAGGCTTGTTATAAACAAAAACGATCAACTAAAATGAATCCTGTGTGAGGCGATCACGCAACCGAAGATTAACCCTTTGAGACTTTAATTAGTCTATCTGTATTCTGTATTCTGTATATACCTCCTCTATCAGGAGCACCAATATTCCTCTGGAATACTGTAAATTTAGTTTAATTTAATTTGAAGTTTTTGATTTGGGGGATTTTGTGGACGATAACTGATCTCGCCCACCGGCCTCAGTCAATGTCTGATTCAAAAACTTAGTTCTCTCTAAATGCAGTTCATAAATTAGGTTTCTTGAAAGTTCTTCAAGAAGAGTAATGTTGTTAGTATTTACATGTAGGTTGAGAGGAGCAAGAGATTCATGTAGAGGATCAAGTACAGCTTGTAGAGTTAATTCAGGAAGTGCACACATGGATAAAGAGACAGATTCATGTAAGAAAGAAATATTACTCTTCAGAATTTTTTCTATTGTAGGAAGGTATTTTGATCTTGTTGATTCTAAGAAAGTACATCTCAGTAGAAAGTGTGCTCTATCCTCTACTTCTTTTTCGCACATCTTACACATTTTTAAAGTGGAATCAGTTGTGTTCTGTCTGTTGAACATTGCTTTGTGAACTTGAAGTTTATAGGTTCCTGTGAGTAATTTAGCCTTTATTTTTGCCTTCCTCGTTTCATGAAGATATTTCTTTGTGGAGGTCCAAACTAATGCAGGGTTTGTCAAGTTCAGTGATGATGATGATATGAATCGTAGTGATGAAAGATTTTCATTAGTAATCTTTGTCTGCTGTTTTTGTTCCCAGAAGTTTGTGATGGTAGACTTGATTGTATTTTTCCATTGTTTTTTGTCAGGAACATTCTCTATGAGTTGATGTATTGATGGCAGATTGTATTTTTGCAGTATTTCTTGAATCTTGGTGACCCAGCTTTTAGATTTTGGTGACTTCAGTGCTGCTTGTCTCAGAATTATATTATATTCGACAGAATCTTGATTAGCAAGCATGTTCCTCAAGAAAGTGAGCATCTTTATATTGATTTGGGCTTCTATGGGAAGTATGCCTAGGAGACCATAGATTGCAATTGTAGATGAATTTTTAGGCAGATATTGAATGATGCGTAGCTTCTCTTTTTGCCAATGTTCTAATGATTGAATGATGTTTGCATTGAATGCCCATAATTCTGTTCCATAAAGTAATCGTGGCACGATGTAGGCTAGCCATATTTTTCTTATGAGTGCTGGGTTAGTCCACTTTTGCTGTGCAGGCCAGCACCTAATAGAGCATACACTGTACGTGTGGCTATTCTCTGTTCTACCCTTTGTGTGTTTACCTTTTGTTTAGCTGAGTACAGAATGCCAAGATGAGTGCCTTCCAGGGCTTCGCTGATTTCTTCTCCATTTATGCTTATTGGTGGATTAGACTCAGAGATCTTAGAATGAGTACTTTTCTTTTTAAAATTATATTTTAACATCACAGACTTCTTGTTGTTAATCACCACTCTGTCTTTATTGATTATGTTCTGGATAGTTGCTAGCATTTCAGAAGTTTCATATGTGTTGGGCTCAGTTATTGCAGTCATATCATTTGCACAGGTGGGCAATGAACAGCATGTAGTCCCTATTTTAGTACCAAGATGTTTTGATGTAATGTTGGAGATCACATCCGCATTGACAATTTTAAACATATGTGGTGAGATAGAGCTTCCCTGTAGTGTGCCTTGTAGTATGTTGAATGGTGATGATAACTGACCTTCCCATTTAACCACAGATCTGACACCTCTATACCAATTTCGTAGTAACAACCAGTAGTCACAAGGCATTCCCAACAGTGCCAATTTATGGAACAGACCGTCATGCCATACTCTATCGAAAGCCTTTTCTGCATCCAGCATAATCACAGTGGTGTTAATTTTACTTTCTTCATTTTCAGTGAGGCATTCCATAAGAATGAACGAAGCAAATAATGGAGATACTCCTTCAGTGAAACCTCTCTGTAGTCTTCCTTGATTTCGTTCAAAGATGGCGGTGATTTTCGATATGATGACTATTTCTAGTAGTTTACCTAGAGTACTTGAAATGGTTATCCCTCGATAGTTGGTTGGAATTTCTTTAGGTTTTCCATTCTTCTTATACAGAGGATTCAATATTCCTTCTTTAAATGCTTCCGGAATGATGTGAGAATTCAAGATGGAATTGAAGAGATGAGTTAGGATTGGTACAAGGTAATTTGCTCCATGTTTAATGTGCTCATTTGTGACACCACGAAGGTCCTGTGCTTTCCCAGTCTTCAGTTTTTTGATAGCCTTGAAGATGTCATATTCAGAGAAAGTTTCATCTGTCTTTGGTAGGATGAGTTCTGTAAGGGGTATCTAGAACCTCTAGATCTTCTTCAACAAGCTTTTTATGAGCATCATCAAAATATTTCTGATGACATGGTTGCGCGAGCTCACCAAAGTACTGAGACCAGCCTTCTCTGACTTCATCTGCACCCTTATATGTGATTCCGTTGTGATGTAATTCTTCGGTATTTTTAACATTTATCCGTCTTTGATTTCTAATTAGTTTGAAAAAGGTCTGTTGATTTTCTTCAGCGGACTGTTCAATTTCTTCATAGAATATGTTTCTCTTTAGTGCCTCATGTTGTCTCTGAAGTTTTCTGAAAGTCTTCTTTAAATCTTTAAAGTTGTTGTGACATGGAGCATTGAGAGGTTTACCATTTTTCTTCCATTCCCAGAATGCCTTTTTAACCCTTTTATAATGATTGACAGTGTGAACCGGGAGAGGTTTAACATTTCTGGGAGCTTGAACAGGCCTTTTCCTGGGTACCGAATCTTTTTCAAACGTCACTGGAAATTCAGTTTCTTCAACTTTTTCAAAATGCGACGTCAAACGGCGGAAAGTACAAATAACAAGGTATTTTTCACATTAGTGATTATCTGGTTGAGGGCTAGATTATTTTTGGTGGTCTGAATTTGTTATTCAAAACTTGTTTTATTACAAATTATTGGAGAGTGCCCACAGGCACTCTCCAATAATTTGTAATAAAACAAATTTATATAAACAAAATATTATTTGTGTTTGACTGAATATGAAATATAAGCAATGAAAGTGTTGTTTTTTGCTCTGGTATCCTCATTTTTTGAAAGCCCCGATAGTGACTTCTAGCACTCAGTTAAGAAGTCTTGACAGCAGGATTATATTAGCATTTTAAGCTATGATAACATTTGGCTCAACGATTGTCACTGAGCACTATTTGGGTGAAAATAGGAATTGAGGTTAGAACTTTAAAAAATCGAAAAATAATAACAAAACAAATGACCACAAAGTATCAACGCGCTGTTTGATTTCGTACGTCATAAGACGTATACAAGTATCAACGCACTGTTTGATTTCGTACGTCATAAGACATTCAAAAGTATCAAAGGGTTAAAAAGACGCAACGAATCGTCGCGTCCAAATTGTAATTAGGGGTTTTAGTTTTTGTTTTTTCCCTGCTCATTAGCCTGAGTTCAATGTTTGCGTTTGTTTTATGGAAGATACAACTTCAGATGGTGTACTGTCTCAAAATAACAATCTGAGACTGCCAATCCCCCGAAAAATAAATGTTTAGTTACAAGTTAACTTTACCACGTCACTCGCACTGACCATTACTACCCATTCGATGAAAGGTGGGCGTGGTTACCTACTTGATCCCCTTCACCCCATGGAGTGCCTTCATCGGTCCTTGTCTGCTGAACCCCCCTCTCTCCATGATCCTCCAGATGCGTCTAATCCTCTTGAGCCCCCCTTCTGCTGTCGCTTCCAATCGATCATTAGTCCACCCAACAACGGATCCAGGGGTGGGGAAGGAGTTGTTCTCCCCTTTGGGTCCATGAAGAAAACATCTGAATCTATTTTATGCAATTGATTTCCAGAGGTGGCGCCCTTTGGGGATAGGAGGCAGGTTTATATTTATTTGAACCCTTCTTGTCTTTGGTGTTATCATCAGTTTGTTTGATCTGAAGATGGGCTTCATTGTGGGTAACATACTACTGGATCTACTTGATTTTTCTATCCTGGCCAAACTGTCCTCTGTCTTTTACGGGCAAGTTACCTGATTCGTTCACTTTGCTTCCGAGGCATATGATGGATGTAACGGACTCTAATTGTCTAAAAGCCTGTGTTGATGTTGTTTCTATTTCTGTTGATGCTCTTATCTTTGTCTTCTTTTTGATTTTAGGACAGTGCTCCTGGAGATGTCGCTACGATGGTGGATGGTGGACTTTCTCTGAATCTTTTCCAGTCAGTAGGTGCCATGTCTGCATAATCGAGTTCGCCCAGCCGACTGCCTAAGGTCTATCGGATTCCTAATTTCCTATTTGCTATTATCATCCCTCCCTATTAAACAATCTGTACCGATGTGGGAGATCGGGGCAGGCGCGTAGCCAGTATCTGTAATAAGGGGTGCTAGCCATTTTTTTTTTTTGGGGGGGGGGGGGGGGGCAAGCAGGATATTCGGAAGGCCTTTGTGGAGGAGGAGGTCGGGTGCCTCACCCTAGTCATAACTAGAGAAAATGCTGCAAACTTCAGTGCTCTAAGAGCGAATCGGAGACATTTGTAGCGTGTGTAGCTCTGTATCGGAGACATTTTTGGGCTTTATGTTAAATGAAACCCACACTGAGCCAATGCTTCTGGGGGAGTGAACATTTTTGGGAGGTCCCCCCCCACCCCCACCCCCAGGCTAAGCCATTGGATCGGGGAGAAGGCAAACATACAATGTTTCACACGGGATAACGCCTTCAACCATTCTGTGTGTTCCCGTTCGTGTATCACTGCACACGTGTATTATTCATGCATGCATGCAGTACTCCGATACTATAGCATCCCATGGAAAGGTGTTAATTTTCCACGTGATGTCTTAGTATCTAAGCAGCTTCCACGTTGATTATCGGTTGATACTGTGTAATGCCTTTTAAAAGTCAATGACGTTGATATTCAGTAACTGTTGTCTCCAACACCCGACATATCATTCCATGATAATTCACAGGGTCAAGATGCTGTCACTGGATGATTTTCGAATCCTACACCCTGCTTGCTATTGTCGCAGGACAGGCGCGTTGCAGGATTTTTGTTGGAGAGGTGCGCTAAGTGGCGATCAACTATCGCTGGCCGCCCGGCGACCATGATTCAGACGGGTAGAGAAAATTTAGAAAAATAAATGAGTATCAAATGGAGATCTGTGGCAGAATCTGGGAAAAATTATGTGTAATTTCGTATCGAAAATACTAGCCCCATTACACTCTTGTGTGTAATAAATCACATACAAAATAGATCGGGAACGTTGAAGGGCATATTTTATTTTATTACACGCCTGTTCTATGAATTCCCCATCTACAGCGGCACTAAACCATGCGGAAAATGAAAATCTGTTCCGCACACATGTGCGGAACGGAAATCGTTGACGGACTATCTTTAAATAGCAGCGAAATTTCACTGGAATTTTCTAAACAAAGCAATTACAATTTGAATCGCTAGCGATAGCTGAAAATCGTCCCACGAGTTCCAATGTGTTCTATGTGCCAGTAGGCACATAGAACACATTGAAACTCAGGGGACGAAATAGTAACACGGGTTCCCCTCGCAAATTTGGTTGGCGATAAAATGTGTTGTTTTTGTTGATAGTTGTCAAATGAATTGTTGAGTGCCCTTCTAATAATTGTTTTTATAGACATGAGGGCGTGTAATAAACACAGAACGACACACGCTTGTGAATGGGTTAATCAGTGTGGCACTTGTGCCATCGCGGAAGGATAAAACTCATGGCCTGCGCCCTCTCGTTCTATCCTTCCGCGCTGGCACTCGTGCCATATCGATTGACCCAGTCACACGCGTGTGTTGTTCTGTGTATTTCCAGATATATATTATACCTATATATACAATTCTGTTAATAAGAGATTCAGGTAGAAATTAAAGAATGATAATAAGCTTGGTGTAACGTATATGGTCTGTAACATCAGGACCATTTATGTTTTCAAACAACTTTCCCCGATACGCTGTACTCTTTGTGGCTCAGCCACAAAGAGTAACGATGTATCGGAGTAAGTGATGTCGCCCCATTTTATCAAAATTTCCAAATCATAAATGAGAGATAGCCCCTCAAGTGGAACTCCATTTTCGTGAGGAGGTGCGTTCCCACCCATCGCCTCTCTCATGGCTACCTGCCTGCAGGACAACGAGCATGGGTGCCTTGTAGTTACATTTAAAAGTGTCGCCTTTCTTTGGCAATTGTATGACGAGTCATCTAGACAGTACCGATGAGATTTCCTTTTTCTTCCAAGATCTTGATGAGAACATTGTATAGGAATTTCGCACTAGCCTTCCAAAAATTTGATGAACTGTTATCTATTCCCGCACCTCACTCTTCCTTACTAATGTTTGCTTCCTCTGATTTCAACAGTAGCGTATTTAAATTGATTCTCAGTGGAGTGTCAGATGTGGGATCTCGCCAAATATTCTTCCCACCTGTCAAGCTGTTCAGTCTTCTCCATGATGGTTATTTTATGTCCTTCAAGTGTTTCAAATATCGGAGTCCCACACGTCTATGGAATATTGCAAAGCTAAGAAGCTGTTCTCGAGTTCCAGCACGAAGGCTTTTCGGTTATCTTTAGTCCCTCTACTGTAAACTTTTGTTCTTTGTCTTTCTGTGTGGCTTTCAGTATTAGACCCATCTTTGCTGCCACGAAATTCCGATTACTGGCATGGTCTGATTGGCGCACGGTTCCTACATCAATCAATAATCTGAACTTTCTATTATTTCATCTGATTTCTTGTTCTTTTATCTGGAGAGTGTCGTGATGTCCATTCAAGAAGGGCAATTTTTATATTTCAGAAGTACCAGTGTGTCTGTGAACTGTAATTATAGGTTGACTGATCAGAACATCTGACCCAGGTTAGACAAGTAAATGTTGTCATATACACCTCTTCTAAAATGGGCACCACGACACACTTTCCAACTGAAGAATGTTTTCAGTTTTTTTGTGACTTCATTATTGTAGTGTGTTTTGTCGTTCATTTACCATACTTTTAGACATTTATTAACCCTGTACTGGGAAAATTTGATGGAAATCAAAAATATATTTTGCGTGAATTTTCATTTTTCTGTTATCATTATTTCATATATTAATATCATTATATCACAATTATTGATGCCACATGACTCATTACCTGAAAATAAAAAAAATTAGTCCCTTTGTAAGGGCCCATATATTTTTGTATACAAGCGCAATCTTCAGACATTTTTGGTCATGTTACGTCACCTTAACGACGCCCAACATCGTCACGTGCCAGAACTGGCATTCGGCGGTGCATTGGGTCGCTTAAATCTGCCGGAAATTTAATCGTTTTGACCACCGTATTACATGTAAATGCGGGTGTATTCTCACAAAAAGAACATAGAACATTTTGGAGAAAAAGATGTCTGAATGACGCATAGTGCCGTATTAACCCATGACCGAGCCCCTAGGCTTTTAGGTACTTCTGGACGAGGCCCCCTCCGGCACTTCAATCTTTCACCCCACTACAGCTGACAGCCTGACCCTGGTACAGTAGGCACTATGCCGCAGTACATAGCCCTATGTCCATTTTGCGGGTCTCCCGAAGAATTCTCCTCACAACTTGACATATTATTTAAATAAGCATTAAAATAATGTACTGTATATAAATATATATATAGTATACTTATGAGAGTATATATATGGATAAATACATATGTACATGTATCGCTATAGCGCAGAGTGCAAAGCACCTTTAATCATTGGAGCTCTAAGGTGATGGTAACAGTGCCTGAGTAAAAAAAAAGAAGAAAATTGGCGGCCCCCTGTCCCTGCGGGCCCTTAGGCTTCAGCCTAGCCAGCCTTATGAATAATACAGATGACGCACCAGTTTTGATTCTAACTGGCAACTGGTACATTCGCTGAAAGGTGTTATGTGTTAAATTCATGTTCACCACAATTTTTTTTTCCAATGAGAACTATACAGGCAGAAAGGAACGGATAAGATAAAAAGTGATCTGGAAAGAACATCCCCGAGAAAACAAACGGACACTGGCTTCTGGTAATGGTACAAAACCAATACCAAACGCCTAAACTTGAAGGCTCCACGGTGTGAGCCCCGGGAAGTGAAGCAGATCGTGTTTACTGTAGTAAACAAGCTCTGTTTTACTTGTAAAATAGGACCCAGTCACCAACGGTTAACGCTTGGGGTGGAAGTCCTTTAAAATGGGCAACAAGATATGAAAGACTGATTAAACTCGACTTTATCTCCATGTTGCGGCCACAGACATATGTGACCTATAAATAAATAAATAAATAAATAAATAAATAAATAAATAAATAAATAAATAAATAAATAAATAAATAAATAAATAAATAAATAAATAAATTTGAGGCTACGTAGTCGATTTGTGAAGACACCATCGTCCTTCTTTTTATACAAATTGTTCCTTTTTGTAGCCCTAATCTGTTCGACCAACTTTAATTATTTGAAATTATTTACACTGAACAGATGAGGTAATTGTGGTCTGAAGATTTCGGACTATTAGCAAACTATTGGGGGTGTTCCGGGAGCCCCAAAATTTCAGTACAGTCTCGGTCAATCGCCACTGAGTCTCTAAAAATGATTCCAGCGTGACGCTTAGCTGGTAGAGTGCTCAATTATTTGGGGTGATCAAAAGTTGTTGACATGTCTTTGCCTTCTTAGAATGTATGTGAGACTGCCAATAGGTACTCTCCAATAAATCCTAACAAGACAAATCCTTGCAGACGAAATAATCATTCTTTGTAGAGAATTTGTTGAAGTTCATCCACAGAATATGAGGCCTTGAAAATGGGGAACGTACACTTCAGAACACAAATGCAAATATGGTTCCTTGAAGTCCTTGAAAACCTTGAAAATCGTTGAATTTGAAAATTTATTTTTAAGGCTTTAAAAGTTACAGAGTACGTTCCTCGAATTTCAGTTTCGGCCTAGAAATTGGTGAAGATTTCTTGTTTGGGTTGGTTATAATTAATCTACTGTTAATTGATGTCAGTATTTAGTGTCAGGCTTTTCAGGGATCATTTGGATGATCTCATGGAGGATCTCATGTGGCGTCATAGTCAGTGGCGACATGTTGAGTTATCCTGGTAACCCACGTAAGCGGCCATGTTGTGACGTCATTCCCATAGTAATACGTGGTGTTAGTGCGCATGCGCAGCGCGTGTTGTTAGGGTGATATGTATTTCCGTCGTCCATTTTTGAAAACTGGAGGCCGCCATCTTGGTTTCTGTGGTAGCACGTGGTTACTAACTGACCTAAAACCTTCTTATAGGACAGGGGTATGTTCGGAGGGATGTTCCTTTGTACAGGAGTAGTTCCCCGATTCGTAGAATAACCACAAACAACCCGACAATTGTTTACTTGGTTCGGATTTTCCTCCATAATCCTTTTTAGGAGGGCCATACCATGGATTTTAATAGTAGCACGCAGTGTTATAGTACCGAAATATCTCCTGGGGTATGTTCTATTTAATAGGGTACTGGTCGTGATTTTCACAGAATCCCATTTTTTCTGCCTATTACAGATGCTACTCAACCCTAGAAGTTCATCTTGTCCACACTATCTCCGGTTCCCTCGTCCAAGTCTTATAATCACCAGCTTCAGCCCAGCCAGCCTTATGAATAATACTGATGACGCACCAGTTTTGATTCTAAATGGCAACTGGTACATTCGCCGAAAGGTGTTATGTGTTAAATTCATGTTCACCACAATTTTTTTTCAATGAGAACTATACAGGCAGAAAGGAACGGATAAGATAAAAAGTGATCTGGAAAGAATATCCCCGAGAAAACAAACGGACAGTGGCTTCTGGTAATGGTACAAAACCAATGCCAAACAACTAAACTTGAAGGCTCCACGGTGTGAGCCCCGGGAAGTGAAGCAGATCGTGTTTACTGTGGTAAACAAGCTCTGTTTTACTTGTAAAATAGGACCCAGTCACCAACGCTTAACGCTTGGGGTGGAAGTCCTTTAAAATGGGCAACAAGATATGAAAGACTGATTAAACTCGACTTTATCTCCATGTTGCGGCCACAGACATATGTGACCTATAACACAATAAATAAATAAATAAATAAATAAATAAATAAATAAATAAATAAATAAATAAATTTGAGGCTACGTAGTCGATTTGTGAAGACACCATCGCCGTTCTTTTTATAAGAATTGTTCCTTTTTTGTGGCCCAAATCTTTTCGACCAAATTTAATTATTTGTAATTATTTCTTCTAAACAGATGTGGTGATTGTGGTCTGAAGATTTCGGAATATTAGCAAACTATCCGGGAGCCCCAAAAATTCAGTACAGTCTCGGTCAATCGCCACTGAGGCTCTAAAAATGATTCCAGCGTAACGCTTAGCTGGTAGAGTGCTCAATTATTTGCCATGTTGTGTTGTAACGGTAACCCGCGTGAGCGGCCATGTTGAGACGTCATTCCAATAGTGATACGTGGTGTTAGTGCACATGCGCAGCGCGTGTTGTTAGGGTGATACGTATTTCCGTCGTCCATTTTGAAAACTGGAGGCCGCCATCTTGGTTCCTATGGTAGCACGTGGTTAATAACTGACCTAAAACCTTCTTATAGGACAGGGGTATGTTCGGAGGGATGTTCCTTTGTACTGGAGTAGTTCGCCGATTCGTAGAATAACCACAAACAAACCGACATTTGTTTACTTGGTTCGGATTTTCTCCTAGAATCCTTTTTAGGAACGCCATACCATGGCTTTTAATAGTAGCACGTAGTGTTATAGTACCGAGATATCTCCTGGGGCATGTTCTATTTAATCGGGGTACTGGTCTTGATTTTCCCAGAATCTCGTTTTGTCTGCCTATTACAGATGCTACTCTAACCCTAGAAGTTCATCTTGTCGACACTGTCTCTGGTTCCCTCGTCCAAGTCTTATAATCACCAGTGCTTGATGTTCCGTAACCTATATGCAGAGTCTCCCTTGTGTATAATGAAAGCTACGTGATTCCAAAAGCCAAGAATCTATCAAGTAGTCCTTGATAAAGCATCGTTCGAACGACTAATAATATAAACTATATAACTAAAATAAGCCACAGAGTATTTACTCGAACGACTGACTCGCACATACGACTCTTAGCCTCGTTTCGGTATTTAACCTGGTATTGTATTATGTGAGGATACCTTTCGAGAATACCCTTTTTAGGATACTTATCATGTGTACACATTACAGGTAGCACATAGGCACATGCTGGATGTGACGATATGTGCTAATGTGAAAATGCAATATGTGTCACATTATGCACTAGCACATAGGCACATACGAGTATCTGAGGATACCTATGAACTGGTATTGTAGTATTTGAGGATACCTTTTATAGGATACTTGTCATCTGTACACATAACAGGTAGCACAAAGGCACATGCTGGATGTGCCGATATATATGTGCTTATGTGAAAATGCACAATGTGACACATTGTGCCCTAGCACATAGGCACATACGGGTATTTGAGGATACCTATTGTATTGTACTACTGGGCTATTGGACGGTATGTTTTATAGGATACTAATTTGAGGATACCATTGGGGAAACTTATCTGAGAATACTTGTACAGGTTTTTACATCCGAGTACATTATGCCACATCTGGGTACTTCTGTTGGGTAGTTGATAAAAAAAACACACGAAATAACATTTCATTCATTTTTATTCCATTCACAGTATACATTTCAATTGCCCAAGGCATCTTTTTCGCCGATATATCTTTAAAAATGACTCACGTAGGTAGCCCTCCGACTTTACACTGACTGAGGACTGTTCAAGAGTGTTTGATCTTTGTCCAGAAGATAAATACCAAATAACATGAGCGTCATTACTACCTATTTTTCTTCTTTTTTTCTTTTATACTTTTTTCTTATTTTTCTTTTTTTTATTTATAAAAAACCCATCTATTTACAACATCTATGTACATCTTCATTTAGATTTTCGAACATATCTTTATACTCTTTCTGTCATTCTCACTTGGATTTTCTTCTTCTTTAAAAGTGGTTCTGGGGCTGGTTTCTTGAAGTCTTTTGTGTGACTTGGTCCTGGTGTAGTGTCTCCAAGATTAGCAGGTTTAAGTTTTGCAGGTTTGGTGTCTTTGGTCAGAGCTTCCGTTACAGCTGTTTGTAGGATTTGGGTGTTGATGGCTGCGTCAACTTCTTCTATCTGGGTCTTCAGGGCATCCCATTCTTCTAGAGATAGTGCAATCCCAGTCTTTCCCTCAAAGTATCTTCTGAGATGTATCTTCAGTTCACCCTTGTACTGGGTAACTTTAGCATAAGTCTGCTTAGTGCCAAGTCGGAACATTTTCTCTTCTCGATGGTTCGAACGTAAAAGATGCCCATGCTTCGCATAGTCTTATGGGTTTCTGACGGATGTGTTTGAAAACACCAACCCAGTTCAACAACTTTTGATCGATTGTTTGATTCTTGGTTGGGCTTCGTGTTTGTTTCCGATAGGAATACAGGTAAAAGTAGGGAAATTTAGAAAATTAGTATAGAGGTCTATGGAAAAGAAACGCAATGGGCATACACAAATACCCGTATGTGCCTATGTGCTAGGGCACGATGTGACACATAGTGCATTTTCACATAAACACATATCGGCACATCCAGCATGTGCATATGTGCCAGAGCACAATGTGTCACATTGTGCATTTTCACATAAGCACACATCGGTACATCCGGTATGTGCCTATGTCCTACCTGTAATGTGTACACATGCCAAGTGTCCTATAAAATATATCCTCGAAAGGCATCCTCAAATAATACAATACCAAGTCATAGGTATCCCCAAATACCGAAATGATGCTAAGAGTCGTATGTGCTCTGTGGGATTCGAGTCGTTCGAGTGATGCCTTATCAGTAACTACTTGATAGATTCTTGGCTTCAGGAATCACATAGACTTTCATTATACACAAGGGAGATAACTCTGCATACAAGTTACGGAACACTAAGCACTGGTTATTATAAGACTTGGACAAGGGAACCAGAGATAGTGTGGACTAGATGAACTTCTAGGGTTAGAGTAGCATCTGTAGAAGGAAGAAAAAAATAAGATTCTTGGAAAATCAGGACAATACCCCTATTAAACAGAACATACCCCAGGAGATATCTCCGTACTATAACACTACGTGCTGCTATTAAAATCCATGGATTCCGGTGAAAATCCGAACAAAGTAAACAATTGTCGGGTTGTTTGTGGTAATTCTACGAATCGAAAAACTACTCCTGTACAAAGGAACATACCCTCCAGACATACCCCTTTCCTATAAGAAGGTTTTAGGTCACATAGCAACCATGTGCTGCCATAGAAACCAAGATGGTGGCCTCCAGTATACAAAATGGACGACGGAAATACGTATCACCTAACAACATGCGCCGCGCATGCGCACTAACACCACACATCACTATGAAATCAATTGATCCCTGAAAAAACCCGAGACATACTACTGATGTCGAAATTAACTTTCAAGCTGTAAATTTTCCCCACAGTGTCACTTGGAATTTGACCAATTCAATCTTGCTTAATCGAGCTCCGTGAGAAAGTAATCAATAAAAAATTGACAAAGTAAGGGCCGTAACTCAGGTGAAAATAGTGTGAGCAACTCCTTTCAAGATGTGTCGGGAGCGGTTTATCCCAGGGATGCTACATACCGAATTCCGCTGAAATCCATCTCCACACAGATGGGATATGGTTATGGACAGGCAAAATGATCAACAAAAATCACTGAAAATTTGACACCGTACTGGCCGTAATTCAGATGAAAATAGTGTGAGCAACTCCGTTAAACGCGGGGCAGAAGCGGACAAAGTTGAATGGAAGAACAAACACACGAACGGTCTGTAACCTTGACGTTCTAAGGATATAACACATCCGTGAGTCATAAGCAATCACTTTGTGAAGTATGAACAAGGTCAGGGCAAGTATGGGACAAGTTCCGCATTGAGGGGGCAAATCCACAAATGGCTTTTTAGGCTCATAGTATTGCAAACAGATACCGTATACATCTGTTTCTAAGACACGAGCAATCATTGGCGCTTTGTTTGAGTTTTTTTTATTTTAGGACGGGGGTTCTGTCTCTCAAACGAAGCCTTCTGGTGGCGATTGGGTTAAATCTCTACTTTTTATATGTCTAAAATGGAGAAACATGAGCACTATCGCGCAAATTCCACATGAGGATCTGTCTGGAGGTCTGAAGCACAGCGTGGATCCACGTTGGCTCAGCGGGCTAAGCCCACTGAGCCAACTTGAATTCCTGATGTGCTTCATAATGCGAACAACATGGCCCATAGCGTGTAATATCTCCATAGCAAATTCTAGGGCGATCGGTTGAGAACAGCAGAATTGCGGTGCTCACGATAAACGGACGGAAACAAGAACTCGCAGACGTCAGCCATTTTAAAGTCCCTCACATTCGGGGAGTTTTCAGGGCAGACGAATATACCTATACCATCACCGCCACCCTTTTCAGGTTCTTTTGGATCTGCTAGTAAAATTAAAGCTGCTCAGTTTGGGCGACTCGCATTCTTGGAGTTAACTACCGGGTCATTTGGGAGCGCAGTGGCTCAGTGGTTAGCGCATTGGACTGTAAGTTGAAAGATCGAGGGTTCGTTCATAACCAGCGGTAACTGCTTTGCGTCCTTGAGCAAGCCACTTCATCCCCATTATCACACGTGGAGACACGATAATATTATGTGCTAAGACATACTACACGTCGATGGTGCACTTGTCTTCGATCACTGCTAACACTGCCTGTGCAGAGTTAGTACGTTGGGAGTCAGACAGTTGCCTGCCTCTGTTCGGTGCTTCTCTCCAGGTACTCCAGCATCCTCCATCCGTAAAAATATCCGACACACCATGAACCTGTCTGTTAAAAGTGTCGACGGACGGACGGACGGACGGACGGACGGACGGACGGACGGACGGACGGACGGACGTCCGGGCCAACATTGGGGGTTTATGGGATATTATTATTAAGGGCTACCTCCAAATTAAGGTAGTGTTAGGATTAGGAGTGGGGTGGGGTGGGGTTAGGGGTAGCCCCAGAGTAGGGCATAAGGTTGGGGAGGGTTAGGTCCCGGGGGGTTAGGGTTGGGGTCAGAGGTGGAGTTTTAGTTTTAGTAGCCTCTAAACCGAAAAATAGCTCCTAATCCTATTGGTTTGGCTAGGGTGGGGTTGGGTCAGGGGTGGGGTGGGGGTTAGGGGTAGCCCCAGAGTAGGGCTTAAGGTTGGGGGTTAGGTCCCGGGGTGGGTGGAGGTTAGGGTCTGGGTGGGTTTTTAGGGTTTAGGGTCAGGGTGGGGTAGGGTTAGGGTGTGGTTTTTGGATGGAGGGGTAGGGTTAGGGTTAAATATAAGTTCTAGGGTGGAGGGGTGGGGTTCTGGGTAAAATAAGGTTTTGGACATACAAAATGTTTTTTGGTAGCCCATAAACCCGAAATGTTGGAGGTGCGGACGGACGGACGGACGGACGGACGGACGGACGGACGGACGGACGGACGGACGGATCGATCGACAAACAAACTGCTCTATTTCTTTTGGCATATGGGTAAAACGTCGCTTGACAGCAGTTGAAACAAAAACTGAAAGCAATGAAGGATTTATTTAAGCTCATACTCTACAAGACAATGATGTTAAAATGTAACAAATTAACAAATTTTAAGAAGTATGAATGATATAATTATAATGGTAGATTTAAACTATTTACAACAAATATATAAATTTATGACGCTGTAAAATATAATTCTCTATCAACGCTAAAATATTTATTTGATAAAAAAAATAACCAAGGTACTGTACCAGGGGTGTATCAGCACGAAACACGCGTAGAGTGTAGTTGTCACTTGGGTACTAAGTCTAGAGTCCCATGAGTTAATTTTTTAAAACGCAACTGAGCACAATGTTTCAGCTTATGGACCTCCGGGTTCAACCCGGAGGTCCAATAGCGGAAACTTCGTGCAATATGTCTTCACATAGTGTCACTTATTGTCCCGAGTGGAAAATTCACTCCATGGGAGTTTTAATTTTAATCCATACCGAAAGTATAATTTTACAAAACACGCTAATTGTCTTATCATTTGTTGTTTAACAAGTTCACTGTCAGTTATAGATATAGTGACACAGGATGGCGTAGCATTCACGAGAATGGAAGCTGATTTGGGCCAGGCGATTGCAAAAAAAAAAGCCTTGATGGCCAGATTGTCTGGGTTCAGGAATCCTAGTGATATGTTATAAACAAAAATCCAAACTGGGAGTAAAAAGTTCACAATTGGGTGCATGAGATGTGGCTATATCGTGACCGCAGCACAAACATGAATTTCAGAATCGTCTCTACCAATGTCGTCAGCTTTAGAGTACTTTCACCCAAGGCGCTGATAACCACCGGGTCCTATTTCACCAGTAAAACATAACTTGTCAAATTTAGGGAAAAGTTTGTACCCATTCTGCCCAGACGCTGGTTATCGGGCCCTGTTTTACCATCAATACAAAACCGGTATACCACAGTAAACAATCGATAGTACTCTATTTCGAATGAAATCAAGTTTACGTAACTGTTTACATTTATATTCATACTGTCAAGTAAAGACTACTTGCATTCCAGACGTTGGTCGTATTAGGCCACACAAAATAAATTAATTGATTCTCAGGCATTTTTTTTTCAAATCAGTGAGGGAGAGAGGGTTTTATTTTTAATTTTTCTTTTTTTTTTGCAAATAGTGAGCAAACCCGGATAGGATTTCGGCTGTCTTTTTACACACAAAAATATAGAAAGTGCATATTTATACAAATAAATTCATTTTTAATTTGAAAAATAAAACATTCCTCTAAAAACAAACTGTATATGTACTGTAATTCAAAGGCTTCATATTCTTTCGATGCTCTTCATATTATCTTTGAAATAAAAGTATTTAATCTATGGGGATTTGCCTCGTTACAATTTATGGGAGAGTGCCTGTAGGCACTCTCCCATGAATTGTAACAAGGCAAACATATTGGAGACGGAACTAAATAAATATGCAAAAATCAAAAAATGTGAAAAGTTTCGGGTCTCCCTGAGTTTTTACTAATATTGGGAGACACAGAAAGGCAATAAAAATGTCCAATGAGGGGGTTCGAATTATTCAATGAGGGATTGCCTGAGAATCAACACACTATTTTTTTAGTCTTAGTAGGTCTCCAAACAGCAAAACTTGCCATAAAAAAACACCCACTGCAACCATTCAAATGAATCACACTAGGAATGCTCGCCGAAGTCCATTGCAGAATCATATTTAACTGATGTTCTCAAAATTCACAGCTCCCAAATATAAATTGCGTCGGTTCGAAACATTTTCAAAAGAGTGAAGTACTCTAAAAAAAAAAAAAGAATAAAAAAAAATCAGGTCTCTAAAATTAGAAATTAATGCGATAAAAAAGCATTGTTTCGGACTAACAGTTTTTCAGGGTTCAAAGCATGAGGAAGACAAAATAATGCTGATGCGCTAACGATTGTTCGTGCAAAGGCTGATATTAAAAGATTAACCTTCCACTTTTTATATATTTCATTACAGACCAAGGATTTGCCCTGAAAAATACTCTCCTCCAACCAAGGAAATTCAATTGCTAAAAAATTTGAATGCTCTTGCCCAGAAAGTATTGCCCTGAGAATACTCTACCGTTGCCCTGAAAATTGCTTAATTTCCTGGCCCAGAGGATGAGAAATGGGTTACCGCCCCCACCCACCCCCCACCCCCTCCAATTCGCATGCATATAGATCTCTAGCTATTTTAAACGTATGGACCTTGCACAAGTAGAGAAGTCAAATAATATTTGAAGACATTTTTTTTTTTATCGATTCTGTTCAGAATCGAACGAAAAATATTATCAAATATTTTATGAACTTCTCGATTCGTGCTTAGTCAAAGTGATGGGCTCATTTTGGAAATAATAAAGGCGCATTCTCACATCAAGTTCCAGATTATCAATGCGTTTTTTCATATTTAACGTTTTACCTAACATGAAAATGAGACGATACAGGCAAAAACAATTCTTGAATAACTATTTTTTTTAATTTTTTGTCTCAAAAACATAGGTTATGACCCCTCGTTGGAACGAGCTCGTTCCAACGAGGGGTCATAACCTATGTTTTGGGGACAAAAAATGAAAAAAAATAATGAAAATTAACTGGCGACTCTTGAGAATTGCGCTGGCCGGTTTTGACCGTTACGTTGGGTAATTTATTTATTTATTTATTGGTGTTTAATGTCACATATTTCCGCACAATGGCTAACCATGACCGTGACAGTTTTACGGGAGGGGAAGCCGGAGAACCCTGAGAGAACCACCGAGCAACGCCGAGCAACTGTCAGCTCCCCAACATACTAACTCCACAGAAGCGGGGTTAGCATTGGTTGAAGACAGGTGCACCATCGACGTGCAGTACGCCTTAGTACACAACGTCACCGTGTCCCCACGTGGGCAATGGGGGTGAAGTGTCTTGCCCAAGGACACAACGCGGTTGCCGCAGGTGGGATTCGAACCGAGGATCTCTCGGCTTGCAGCCTGCACCTCTACCAACTGAGCCACCGCCCCCCCCCCCCCCCTACGTTGGGTAAAGGGCTAAATAATATTTGTACACCAAAAATTTTTTTATAAAAGCATTTTTTGCTAAAGATTAGTACCCGTTGACGTCTGCATCTATATTATCTGGAGTTTCGTGTTTCCGTGAGTTACAGATGAATCTAAACATAAATTAACAATATACATATTATGTCTTAAAATTCGCTGTTTCATCAAATACATATATGTACAAAACAATGTCAGGCGGATGCCTCATACTTTATTTCATAAGTCCACTAACCAAATTGTTTCACGGCAAAAAGAACTTTTGGGAGAAATCCCAACAAAAATTCATATAACGTTTGGTGTTTATTGTTCATTGGAGTTTCAGGTCACTCCCACTACCCATGACGCTATCGTGGCATCAACACAGCCACTAAGTCAAGTTTAGCAATCGTTCATACCTGTAGCGCCACATTTAGGAGACTCTCTATCTATGCAGGCACTGGCTATCATTTCGACACTGTCATTTAAATTCCACCAAACTCAAAGCGGTAGTCGATACCGATGTCGTTTAACCCTTTACCTAACACGAAAGGAAGGTGACATCTGCTAAACAAATTATTGAATTATTAATCTGTTTCATTTTTTGCGTCAAAAACATAGCTTATGACCACTCATTGGAACGAGCTCAATGAGCTCGTTCCAATAAGGGGAAATAAGCTGTGTTTTTGAGAAAAATAATATTGAAAATTGAATGGTGATTTTTGTTTGTGAATAGCACTGGCCGTTTTGGCCGTTAGGGTTTGGTAAGGGTTAATTGCAGGAATGTTCCCAAATTAGAAGGCATAACATATAAGAAGTTATTTATTTATTTTTATTTATTGGTGTTCAAAGTCAATTACTTCTGGAAAATGGCTAATTGTGCCGTAACATGGAGATAAAATCAAGTCCAGCCAATCGTTTATACTCATGCTGCCCATTTTAGTGGACTTCTATCCCAGGCATTGGTTACTGGATCCTAGTTTACCAGTAAAACAGAGTTTGTTTACTGTAGTAAACAAGCATTGCTTCACTTCCCACGGGGAGGTTAAACTTCTAAAGATGTGGAAAGTTTTAACCCTTTACCTAACCTGAAAAGCAAAACGACACTTGCAAAAATAATTCTTGAATAACTAATTTTTTTTCATTTTTTGTCTCAAATACATAAGTTATGACCCCTCGTTGGAACGAGCTCGACGAGCTCGTTCCAACGAGGGGTCATAACCTATGTTTTTGAGACAAAAAATGAAAAAAATAATGAAAATTAATTGGCAATTTTTGAGAATAGCGCTGGCCGGTTTTGGCCGTTACGTTAGTTAAAGGGTAAAACATTTTCGCAACACTATGGTATTCTACATACGGTGGCCTTGTAGTTGTTTCTAGGCCTGTCTTGGCTGCCTAAATAAGCAGCCAAGATTTGCCTAGAAACAACTACTCTGGTATTCATTGTGTGGGAGCGTGGTGGTTCAGCGGTTACGGCATTGGACTTCAAATCGAAAGAAACACGGTTCATTTGCCACCAGGGGAACTGCGTTGTGAACGTGGGCAAGGCACTCAATCCCGACTGCCCACGGGCAGGGTGGGGACACGGTGGTGCTGCTTATTAAGGTTTTCTGCACACCGGTGGTGCACATTCCCCCAACCAATACTAACCCTGCTTATTTGGTGTTAGTACTTTAGGGTGTCGAACAGTTGCTCGTCACTACTGGGTGGTTCGCTCCAGATACTCCGGCTTCCCCCACCCGTTAAGCTGTCCAACACGATGTGTCGAAAATGCCGTTAAACCCCAATAAAAAAACCTTAGTGTAACTTATACCCAGAGGCTGCATATTGGGGCTCCTGTTCTGTCGCAGTGAAAAGTGATCAAAGGTTCATAGATAATCTGAGGTTCCAATAAACAAGAAGGCATTTATACCATGATTACCTATCCTACTATATAGAAAAGCCCACGACAAAAATTTTAGCTTTACACACAAATCGTGGTGAACATGCCAGCAGTGGGTTTTCAAGAGTTAAGATTTACACCTACAGTGGAACTACATTCAAGTTGACCTTTGGTGACCTCGACCAGAATGCAAACTTGTCTAAATTTATCGCTCGTCGCCTCGCGAGGAGTGAAATGAAACCGACAATTATTTATTACTTTTCTAAATGAGTTTACCTCATAAGATACTAAAACTTAACAAACTGAGGGAGACACACTCCGTGCAGACTGGATATCCCTTTACAGAATTCGAGAAAAGCGAGCTAACGAAGTTGACGCTAGGTAAATCACCCCACACACCACGCCATTGGGCCACCGAGGAGAGGCGTTAATATAAGTTGTATAACTTGCTCGCCAATCCTTGTAAAAAATTATTAGCTTAAAACTAAACATCTTTCGAAAAAATAGAGCCTACATAATCGCCAACAAACACAAAATAGTCAAATTCAGAAGCTTCGTGATTATTCACCGCTGAATTAAGATTCTGAATATTTATTCAGCGGTGAATTAAGAATTTAAAAAAAATTATTCACCTCTTAATTAAGCTCAATTAAGCGCAGGTAATTAAAATATTCGATTTTATAAAATTATACCCCGCAGCCACACTTAATAGACAGTTCCCAGGCGACACTATGCATGTAGTAATGTAAATGTTATATCATTTACACTGATGCACACGTACGTACCCAATCTTATGGCGTGATACGCGCTAAATATGCATAGAGGACATCATTACCATTGCAATAATTCTGCTAAAATGTATTTTCTCACGCGGAAAGCCATTAGGACTATAAACCATGCAACCTTCTTCATTATGAACCAAATTTCCTCTCAAAGTCAACCGTTTCAGTACCAAATTATTTTTTTTCTAATATATACTACAAATTGGGGAAAAATATTTAGTTGACAAAACCGATATATTCTGAATAAATGTTTATATTTATTGATGTTTAACACTTTCGCTGTCGAAAACGACCACTGTCCACTATATTAAGATGATTATCCGTACGTTCTGGTGGTATGCGCAGATCAAGCCCACCATCTGATTAATTGCAGGAAAGGGCTCAGAGAGCCCTTTCCAACAATTAATCAGATGATAGAATTTCAAGTATGTCAAACATTTTATTAAACTTCCTCGCATGTATGCGTATATAGATGTCCCCCATATATGGATAAAGTGGGTGTGGCAGTAAAAGGATTAACCCTTTACCTAACGTAACGACCAAAACCGGCCAGCGCTATTCTCAAAAATCGCCAATTAATTTTCATTATTTTTTTCATTTTTTGTCTCAAAAACATAGGTTATGACCCCTCGTTGGAACGAGCTCGTCGAGCACGTTCCAACGAGGGGTCATAACCTATGTTTTTGAGACAAAAAATGAAAAAAAATAGTTATTCAACAATTATTTTTGCAAGTGTCGTCTGCTTTTCATGTTAGGTAAAGGGTTAAGGCCATTTTGAACATCTATGGCTGTATCATGACTGTCGGCACAAGTGTAAAATTTATTTATTTGTGTCTATGGTCACTTTCAGTATTTATGGCTTTACCATTGCCGCAATTCAAGTTTTAAGTCAAGTTTCCCAATAGTTTAAACATCTCCTCCTTTAATACGCCCAGACACGTCGCTAAATAAACAGTAAAAGAGGGTCGAAAGGGGCTTGCCCCAAACCGTCCCTGCGAGCCTTCGGCGCGCGAAACCATTCATCTTCTTTAAACATCTGCTAACCATTTCAAAGGACTTCAAATCCAAATTTGGGGAAAGGCTATAAAATAATTTTCGATGTGGTACGTCCTGCAGAGCGAACGACACCACAAATTTATCTTAAATCTTATCGTGCATGTTTGGACTGATGCGACCCATGCTAACCCAAGAGCCCTTTTACGTCCAATGCTTTACTGTCGGTGGAGAAATGGGCATGTCCTTGTTCTATTTGAAATGTAGAAATGGGCATATCCTTGTTATAATTGTGTAATTTCTACACGATGGCGAATCGGGATCGCAACAGGAGTATAAAGTAAAGTCCAGCAAATCATTTATACCCATCCATGTTGCCCATTTTAGAGGGCTTCCACCACCCCAGCATTGGTTACCGGGTATTATTTAACCCTTTACCCAACGTAACAGCAAAAACCGGCCAGTACTATTCTCAAAAATCGCCAATTAATTTTCATTTTTTGTCTCAAAAACATGGGTGATGACCCCTCTTTGGAACGAGCTCGCTCCAATGAGGGGTCATAACCTATGTTTTGAGACAAAAAATGAAAAAAAGTAGTTATTCAAGAATTTTGTTTTCAAGTGTCGTCTGCTTTTCATGTTAGGTGAAGGGTTAAGTTACTTACCGCAGTAAACAAGCATTGCTTTACTTCCACGTGTTTTATTGCAGTTAACAAGCAATATCCAACTTTATGGGGTTCTCACGGGAAAGGATACCACATTATAGCGAATCGGCAGAAAATTCAAAGATGCACAAATGATGTCGAAGATGCAGTTCCCATTCTAGAACAGATCATAAAACTAAAACAGTTATACAAATCATTGTTCTTGAGTGTATAAGCAATATTGACTTTTATGACTCATCATCCTAAACAATATTAGTCTTTCACGTTTTAATGTTTGAACAGTAATAAAATGTTTCAATGTAAGTACATGACTGAACAGGATTTTTTGAAAGTCATCTTTCATTTTGGCAATCAAACTGATTTACAGTTATCAAGAAAAAATATCTCTCTTACTTACAAATGATAATTACACTCAAGCCAGAATATAAGCAACCTGTCATTTGCATGGGGTCCCCAGAGGGTGAATTTGCTGATGCTATCCCATACAGTGGGCCAATTTATCCTCTTGGTACATCTTTCTGTTTGGCGTGAGACCTCGATTCAGACTGAGATTTACAGAGGGTAAATTTTGTGATGCTACCCTGCTGTAGCATCACCAAATTCACCACCTGGGGACGTCATTTTGCAGATGACAGTCTGCTTATTTTCAGGCTTGATGGCACTCCCGACAGTTATTGCGGGAATAGAAATGTTAATTTTTCAAAGCCTACTTGCTCAGCAGGACAAGTGACAAAAATATTACTCATTCTCCACAAGAATTCAGTTTACTTCATTTTTTATTTTTCAAACATGGTAATTGTTTCTTCTCACAAATAGTCGATACACGTATCCGCAGAACAAGCGCGTAGCCAGGATTCTATAATATGGGTGGCCTGGCCAGTGGGAGGAGGAGGTCAACGACTAGAGGGTTCTAGAACTTGTCCCCCACCAACAGAGAGAAAATTTTGCATAAACGTGGTGTTCTAAGGGCGAATCTGAAGCATTTGTAGCGTGGATAGGTCCTACATTGGAGACCACTTGGGTGCTCTCTGTTGTATGAAAGTTGCAGTGGGTACATGTTTATTTTTTATTTTTTTGGGGGGGGGGGGGCGAAATTCATGAGGGGTCAATCCCCCACCCGTTGCTTCGCCACTGCCACAGAAACGACCAGTGCATGAAACAGAATTAATAAATCCGAATTTTACATGTACCTTAACACTTTCCCAAAGTGACAGAAAAAAAACGGCCTGCGCTATTCACATCAAAAAACGCCATTCAAATTTTATTATTTTTTCATTTATTATCTCAAAAGTGAAGCTTATGAACTATTATTGGAACGATCTCGTTGAGCTCATTCTAATAAGAGATCATAAGCTATGTTTTTGAGGCAAAAAATGAATTTTTTAGTTATTCAGGGCATTTTCTGTAAAGGCCGTCTGCTATTGTGGTTGGGTAAAGAGGTGTATAAAGAAAACATCATCCGTTTTTGGTTTTGTTTTACTTCACAAGAATGAAAGGAAACTTCACAGACATTGGTACTGTAAATTTTCACTCGTCTGGCCATGTCCGACCGGGTGACCAAATATGACTTTTCAGTCGTCCTGAACCAATATCTATTCTATTCATCATAGCAAATGGGTGAGTGGAATTTTCGGCTGGTACTGAAATAAATTATTGAGTAATTTATTTCAGTACAGACTCAAACAAATTGTGCAATAAACACATGAAAAGGGATGTAGCAGTGATGCTAAAAGATGACCAAGCCCAGTCTGAAATACTTCTGTCGGGTAAATGTTTTTGTAATTTCAAAGGATGTAAAACGAGTTCACCAAGAAATTCTGTTGTTACAGCAATTGAGGAATGTAAAAAACCCCACTGTATTTGGTACATATAAATTATCTCTTACCTGTTGAGTATTTTCTTGAAACTTTCATACAGTCAAATCGTGGCTGCTGCGAAGCTCCACGACTTGATTTGAGGAAATTTTCAATTTATTTATTGATTTATTAACTGGCGTTTAAGGTAGGACATTTCTGCACAATGGCTAATCGTGACAACATGGAGATAACATGAAGCTTAGTCAATCATTTACACCCATGTTGTCCATTTTAGAGGACTTCCACCCCAAGCATTGGTGATTTGGTCGTATTTTACCAGTACAACAGAGCCTGTTTATCACAGTAAACAAGCACTGCTTCGCATCCAAGGGTTCCCAGAGGGGAACAATTTCAATCGAGTCTAACTTTGAGGAATTACTGAAAGACAATTATCCGGAATTTTTGGAAGGTGCAGTACTGTGATCACAAAGCGGACAGAAAATTTCGACACGATTACGTCTAGGTCCTGATCCGATCGACATTCATTCTGGGCCCGCTTATCTCCCAACAACGCCATAAAATCTCGCTCGTCGAAAAAAAATGCAAGAACATTAAATTTCCGGTGCTATTTTCCTTCGTTTTTCTTGATTTCAGTCTTGCTCTCGCAAAGTTTTGTTTCTGAAATTTCGACCCACTAGAGTAATTGTATCGTGACCAGATCGCTGAGCTGATCGAGAAAATGTATTTATTTATTGGTGTTTAAGGTCACATATTTCTGCAAAATTGCTAATCATAACCACATCATGGAGATAAAGCCAAGTTTAATCAATCGTTTATACCATGTTGCCAATTTTAGCGGACTTCCACCCCAAGCAATGGTGACTGGGTCCTATTATACCAGTAAAACAGAGGATGTTTACCACAATGAACAAGCACTGCTTCACTTCCCGGGGTTCCCACGAGGAGATCGATCGAAAAAAGACCTCTGTGGTCACAATACTCTCTAGTTTGTTGACAAGTGTCCAAGTCATGCCTTAACCATTAGGTACCCTTACTGCAACAAGCTGACCCTTTTATATGGCTCAGAAAAAGTTGTTCCAAGTGTATTCCTTCTTGGGAATTCTTCTGGTAGGATGCATTTAAACTGACAGTGGTTTTACAGCATTGTTGGATGCCTGTAAAGGCATCCAACAATAATGTAGAAACACTGTCAAGTCATCTGCAGCTATGTAAATGTATACATGGTAGTTATTAACGAATTTATTTATTTATTGGTGTTTAAGGTCACATATTTCTGCACAAGGGCAAATCATGACCACAACATGGAAATAAAGTCAATTTTAGTCAATTGTTTATACACGTGTTGCCCATTTTAGAGGACTTCCATCCCAAACATCGGTGTCGGAGTCCTATTGTACCAGTAAACAGAGCTTGTTTACCACAGTGAACAAGCACTGCTTCACTCCCCGGGGTTCCCACAGGGAGACTTACCCCCCCCCCCCCCCCAGGTACACTTACAGCCACAAACTGCCCCCTTTATATGGCTCTGAAAAAGTTATTCCAAGTGTATTCTTTCTTGAGAATTCTGCTGGTATGATGCATTTAAATTGACAGTTCTTTCACATCATTGTTGGCTGCCTGCACAGACAAGCAACAATAATGTAGAAACACTGTTAATAAGTCATCTGCTGGTATGTAAATGTATATGAGGTAGTTATTAACGTAAATTTAATCTGAGGATTAAAGGGATAAAGGTAACAGGGTGTTTTGTACTCGTCAAAATATCCCGTCTGTAGCAGATAAAAAGTTAATACAAGTGGTACCCTATCGAGTCCTAAGCTGCAGGGTATTAATGACATTATGTTACTGAGAGGATTAGTATAAGTAACAAATAGAAAGTTGTTCTGTAAGTCACAATAAAATGCGAGTAAACAATTTGGAATTAGTGGCACATTATTTGATCAAATAAAAAAAAAAACAAGTTCCTAATCCTGATTTGTAATATATACATGTTCAATAAATGTTTAACACTTACTTATCCAGTAGTCCATGTACAATATAATTTATGTAATTAATACAAACTTCCCTACTTGTCAGCTGCCATTAACTAATCTGTGTTAAAATGATTCAAGGGTACTAATACGTGTAAAGTTGGAGTCAAAATAAGTTGAAAAATGAATGCACAAAAAATGGTCTTTCATTTTTTGGGCACTGTTAGTACCAATTCAAAACTTATTAATCCTGGAAAGCACTCTTTAAGAGGAACTTCCAAACATTAGTTTAGGGTAGGCATCATCATATAGACAAAAGCCATGTGGGCAAACTCGACCCCTGAATTCCAATATGTTCTATGTGCCTACTGGCACATATAACTCATTGAAACTCAGGGGACGAAATGTCTACAGGAAAAAAAGCCTAACGTACAGAAAATTACAAAGGTTGATTGTCAAAAGTCCTACAATATTATTCAGTATTATGTTAATTTTATTTATTTATTTATTTATTTATTTATTTATTTATTTATTTATTTATTTATTTTAACGGAACTTTCAAAAGCAAGGGTCACCTCGTGTCGAAGAGTTTTACGGGTGGAGGAAGCCGGAGTACCCGGTGAGAACCACCGGGAAACGGCCATCGACTTCCAGACTCCCCAACGTTCTAACTACACGCAAGCAGGGTAAGCATTGGTTGAAGACAAGTGCCCTATTGACGTGCAGTACGCCTTAGTACCCAGCGCCACCGTGCCCCCACGTGGGATTAAGTGCCTTGCCCAAGGACATAATTTTATTCAATATTTTGAAAGTTAAAAAATTTATAGTAATTTATATATTTTTTATACTTACCAATGACCCAGACATAGCTGGTGCTAACTCTTAAAATATAGGGCCAAACACAAATTTTGCCCCCCAATCCCCAAAATTTGCATCTAAAACTAAAGAAAACATGTCCAGAGAGGCCCTCCACACCTCGCCCCCACTGCGCATGCGCAGTGTCAAGGACGTTCCGAAATTGGCGCCATTTATCATTCTAATAACCAGTGCCTGGTAAGCGCTATGTACTCAGCGGGGAGGCAAGAGTTCCCAACTCCTGGGAGGGCCATCCCCGTCTGGGTCATTGGTAAGTATAAAAAATATATAAATTACTATAAATTTTTTAACATTTTTATACTGTACCAATGACCCAGACATAGCTGAATAGTAAAAAGGCTGGAGGGCCAAGGACATAGAGCAAAATGGAATACGCTCAATAAAATAAAATAGAGTCATCCCCTGTAGGGAAAAGAAGTAATAGGCCTTACATGTATCTTTCTTATTTATGATAAATTAGAAAGATACAACACCTTCCAAAAATTGAGCTTCATACATCCATGTACTCTATTAATATCCAATAATCCTTATACTAATAATTTTTAAAGTAAGCCAATAATAAAGTAAGTCTAGAGAATAGAGACTCTTATACTCCTAAAAGTGTGTGAGAATTGCATAATCATGTCCGTTGACATATGCAATATTCAAAAGCTATACTTTAAAAACTAAGACTTGAATGAATTTTATAAACTTAAACTTCTCACTAAACAACCATCCTAAAAACAGCTCAGAATTACTAACTCCGGAGGAGGTATCCCCTTGTTTTCATAGTAAAAACAGGTGACCCAAGGGAACACCCTCCCCCCCCCCTTTTTCTTGCCCTGGGTCAAATAGCCCAGAGCGAAGAGGGCAGCCGAACGGAGACACTGCCGAAACAGACAGCCTACCTAGCTATAGTAGCAACTGTTAAGTGAATGACATTCTGAGCAGTAGATAATAGACCTAACAATAGAGGCCTCCAGAAATGGACTCGATATTTCTGAGATAAAATTCATGAATGGATGGCTGAGCGCAATGAGCAGCCTTCAAAAATCTATAATAGAACACTATTAATGTAAGCCCAAGAAGTAGAAGAACTCTTACTTCATGAGCCGAAATCTTAAGCACAACTGCTAAGCCAATGATATACCATAAGCAGTACGCTAGTTAATAGAATCCATTAACAATAAAATGGAGCGTAACGTCCTTCTACTAGACATCAAAGACAGAAGAAGCTTACGCCCTTGTAATAAACAGATATCTGTTTATAAATACATAAACTGTACCCGGAAAGAGTAAAGGCCTATGCCCATACGAAGACGGAAGGACCTTAAAATAATAGGTTCCGGATAATAGGAGCCTAACTCTTATGCAACAATCCAACCTAAATAGTAACGGAAGTATTGATTCCGAAACTATGAAAGTGAAAATCATCCATCGATAGTGCATGAAACTCACTGACTCTACAGTAAAAGAGAAACCAACAGAATTACTGTCTAAAAGGTCAGAATTTGAAAACTACTGTTTCCAGAGGCTCAAATGATTACTTAGCTAAATAAGAACCTGAAGTTAAAATCCGTATAGGAATTTAATCTAAAGATTCTAAGTCTATTATCAAAAAGTTACTAACTGACTTAGATAAAGAGACAAAAGACTCAATTGTAAACTATCGTAGAGTGCATAGGTATGAGGTAACATAAACCTATAACCTAAATAACAACAGGCTGCAGTAGATCTTGTGAAACAAGTATACTAAAAAATAGCAATGAGTAGTATGGAGGGATCAACCATATGAACATAATGATCCCTACACCACGACGGAAGAGCCTCCACTTTAGTCGCATAGAATAGCGAAGAAGAGGATCTCCTATAGTAAGAAATCGCGTCCAAAGCTCGTCCAGTACAGTGCTTACAATGCAATATGGACCACACAACGGAAAACATGAAGGTTGCGACCTTGCTGGTTGTGATAAAAATGACACGATTTACCCAGTGAAAAAAGATCCTCACATAGAGGAAGATTTCACGTTAAGATCCACAGTAGACAAGAGAGTAAATTACTCATGATCTCTGTGAAGATAGAGATGCTATCAACAGAAATATATTGTGGTTGTTTATCTTAGCAATACCTGCTAAAAACAACAGCGCCGGAGGATACGCGTATCCTATCATTCTGTCCTATAGATCAATAGAGCGTTAACAGTATTAGCTCAGAGATCTGGACAAGCCAACACATACGTCTGCAATTGATTAGCCAACTGTGTCATAAATAAAACATCATTGGGCGCTCCCATAGATAGCAAATCTGATTGAATACTTGTTTGTTGAGAGTCCATTCTGACAGCAACAAGCGACCCGTAAGAGAACGGGAGTGCGATAAAACAATCAGACGACCCAGAATATGACGGACCAAAACTGAACTTGGTGTACTATAACCAACAGACGGATTCTTTCCATTAAATTGAATAACGGAAACGAAAGAGTGCCTCCCTGGTTCCGGAGATACGCCACTACTGTCGAATTAAAGGACAGGAATTTGGGCATGCGTTTCTGAATAATGTTCATGCAATGACATAAAGCAAGCCTAAAAAACATTATTCCGCGGAAGTTAACTGATAGCTAAAAGACTGCGGAACCCAAAGACCCTGGCACTTCGAATCCGTAGGGATCAGTATATATCCCAATCTGTTTGACTGGCAACCGTCATAACAGCCACACTCGGGTCCGGCAACTGCGGCGGCACTCTCTGAGTCAACCACCGAATGTTTGCCCCAGTCTGAATCTCTTGTAACACTAGATAGACAAGAGAATGTATAAATCAAGCAATTCATGGATTGCCGGAAAGTTGCCGTCGAAGAGAAGCTCCTCCGAGAACGAAGCGACTCTGAGAGAGTTCTTAACCTACTAACCACGCGTGGATGTAGCTAGGGCTGCCTCACGTCTAACCAACTCCAATCAGCCACTGAAGGGCGGAGTTATACGTGAACAAACTACTGCCCTCAAAAGAAATTACATTGAGAATAATATCCCGTAAATCTTTTCTTGAAGACGTAATGATAACGCCTCAGTAAGGCGGATTACGTATAATAAAGCGTCTAAGTTAAGTCTAATATACATAATGTCGTTCCCAACATTGAAATTGGAAAAGACATAAACGGTGAAAAAGAATATATGCAGTCTTTAATCACACCGTCTAGACGCATATGAACTCTCGGTATGCCCTGCTCTGCCAAAATAAACTATATGTAAAAAAGATAAAATGGCAGAAATGAGCCACGCGGACAAGAAACTAAACTATCATGCTTAGTAGCCGTCTTGTATATATATAAATATATAGCGTCGAAAAATAAAACACATGTTGTAATAACAATATTGGACTGCGTCGGTAAGTCAGGGACAAAGTCCCTGTACCGATCGAAAAATCCGAGTCCAATGACGCTATAAGTCTCTTATCCAAGATCGCAGCAATGAAGTCCGAAAAATAATCACTGGAAGAAATGCCAGAAGATATGAAAGGCATCTTCCGATACTACTAAAGGGAAAACTCGAAATCTTTCGAATCCCTTTCGCCATCCTGTCGGACCCTATAAAGCGTTCGGTCGTCCGTAGCTTGATGCAACCGCGGACCGCACCGACCCAGCGCCGTCGGATAATTCCTGATTCGACCGAGAAACCGTCAATTGCTGGGATGCTGCGAAACAACTGTGCTAACTCGGATAGCACGTCCGTCACTGAGGCCTGAGGAGCAGCGGTCTTACGATGCATTGCCGCAGGAAGCTCCGAGATCGTTACCCCGTGCATACTTCCAATATGCGAGCGAACGGAGTGTATAGGCCTCGTGTCCCTTGGCTACCGGATGGCGCGACCTATTCGCTGTGGAATCACTGAATGCCGAAACTGATCGGATACTCGAGGTCACGTAGCCAATGTGCGGTCGTGTGCCCTGCTGTGAGGATGAGGAAGCATTAAAGACAGTCTCTCGGACTGTCAATATAACGGAGCGTCCCGAGCAACGGACATATGCTCCGAATGTAAAATATCTGAACCACAACATGCGGTCCCCTATGTTGTTGGCTTCCTCCGATCTGTCCTCAATCTGCCGTCACTGGGTGAGTACTAAAGTAATTAAAGTGCTCGCATCACCCAAATCTCCTTCCTAGACCGCAACGGACGAACCCGGCAGCCGAACCATTCGATGAATGTACGCTACACCGGGTGAGCTAGCGAATGTCACTCCGTAAGCGATAGACATATTCCATGAGCACTTATTGCCGCTAACTCTTCATTAACTATGACGACAGAGGCACACTTTTGAAAGACATCTCCATAACTATTCGAACAAGAAACCAGAAATGCTTGGATAGCAAGCATAAAATAATAATATATATAGCGTCGTTCAATAATTCGAAAGTTTGTGTGACATTATTGGACTATGTCGGAACTGAGGGACGATGTCCCTGAACCGAACCAAAAATTTCTAAGTCCACCGACGCTATCAGTTTCTTATCCGGCATCGCAGCATATGTTGTTCCGAAAGGGAAAGCTTGAAATCCACCGAATCCCTTTCGGTATCCCGTCGGACCGGATGAAACTTTCGGACGTCCGTACCCGCTTCCGCGGAGCGTCCCGACCCAGCATCGTCGGATAAAATATATGCGACAGATTCAGTTGATGCTGGGATGCTGCGATAAACTGTGCTATTAAGGAAAGCACGTTCGTTCCCGAGGCCTGTGCAGTAGCGGACTTACGATGCATTGCCGCTGGAAGCTCCGTGTACGTTGACTCCCGCATACTTCCTATGCGAACGTCCGGAGTCTGCAGACCTCGAGTCCCCGGCTACCGACCCAGCGCTGTCGGATAATTCTCGATCCGACACCGTTTCTGTCGGCTGCTGGGATGCTGCGATAAGCTGTGCTATGTGCACAAGAATGTCCGGCGTCGAGACCTGCGGAGGCGCAGTCTATCGCTGCTTCGCCGAGGGCAGCTCCGCATCAGATGGCTCCCGCATACTTTTCCTATGCGAACGTCCGGAGTCCATCGGTCTCGAATCCCTGGCTGCCGGATGGTGTGACCTGGTCGCCGAAGAATCCTTGATCGGCGAAGCTGGTAATATATCGGCGGTCACGCAGCCAAGGTGCGGTCGTGTGCGCTGACGAGAAGAGGAAGCCTTAGCAGTCTCAGCGGACTGCCTATACAACGGAGCGTCCCGAGCGACGGACGTATGCTCCGCTAACGACACATTTGTACCACAACATCTGGGGCCAGATGTTGTTGAACGAGAGAGGGGCCTCTCTCGCTTGCCGTCCGGATGGACCGGAACGAGCTATGAACCGGACTAAAAGGCTTCCTCCGTTCTCCCTCCGATCCGCCGTCACTGGGTGTGCATTAAGTTAATTTTATAGTGCTCGCATCACCCCAAAATTCCTTCTAGACCGCAACGGACGAACCCGGCTGCCGAACCATTCGGTGAATGGACGCTACACCGGGCGAGCTAGCGGACGTCAAAGGCCGTCGAACCTACTAGGGTCCTCTTAGGCAATTGGCGTATTACATGAGCACTTTTCCGCTAGCCCTTCATTAATTGTGACGACGGAGGCACACTGTTGGAAGACATCACAGATACATCACCCTAATCTTGATCGTCTGAAAATAGAAATTGATAAAGTAGAGTGACCCTGCGGGGAGAGGACCGGAGTGTCCAAATCCCCAACAACATACCGTGACATACGCTTCCCATATTGTCATCGAAATCATACGATACAGAACCGGAGTTAATGCGAGTACACTGACTACATATAGAATGATAATAAGGTCAGAGGAAGACTTCCTCTTAAAACAATAGATCAATATCCTTTCAATGTGAAAAGAAAACAAGTCCTGGTACTCGCACTAACCCCTGGCAATCAAAATACATAATAATAATATGATCCATTAATATAGAAAAAATAATTGAAATCAAAATATTTTGAAAAAATATTTTTTCAGAATAGCCCAAGTTTCTGAAAAGTAACGTTGAGCCCCAATGGATCCCAAGCCTAAGTGTGGACAAAAATTTTAAAAATATTTTAAACAATTTATTCAACACTTACGAACAATAATAATGTATCTAGTTATGATTGAAATAACATAAAGATATTATTATTTAGAAATCCCCCCCTCACACAGAGGGCTGTTGTAAATGTAAACAATGAGTGTAAAAACACTAAAATAAGACTCCAGGCACCCAGGCCCGAAATCAGTTACCAAAAATACACCATCTGATGCAAAACAGAGACTTCCAGGGAAGAAACTGCAGAACATCAGATGGTAGATGCAGAACACAACGCCTAACCACCCGTAGGTGAAGACGTAAACATGGGGAAAGAACAGAATTCATTCTGTTATTCAGCTAAACTCCCAAGAAATTTTAGTAATAATAATTACAGAAATTATGCCAAAAGCATGGGAGAATAGCAAGGGGGAACTTAAAGGACAGGGAGAGAGGAAAAACACTTGTAAAAACAGTGTAACTAAATAATCAGAATGACAACAAAATGGCTGCTGCCTTGAAAATAGGTAACTTAACATAATTTCATTAAAAAATTTTAAGTTACAGCCCTGATAATATTCTGTCACACATTCTTTTCCTCTCCTCCTTTTCTATCCTCCTTAGAATCACCATTTCACTAATATTTATTTGTCTGGCATCATTTAAACTGAGATTTAAAAGCACAAAGATCAGTCAGATGTTAACTGATGAAGGGCCAAACTTAGAATGATAAATGGCGCCAATTTCGGAACGTCCTTGACACTGCGCATGCGCAGTGGGGGCGAGGTGTGGAGGGCCTCTCTGGACATGTTTTCTTTAGTTTTAGATGCAAATTTTGGGGATTGGGGGGCAAAATTTGTGTTTGGCCCTATATTTTAAGAGTTAGCACCAGCTATGTCTGGGTCATTGGTACAGTATAAAAATATTAATTTATTATATTTAATTTCCTACTTCAATTATTATTCTCGGTCCTATTTGACAAGTAAACGGAGCTAGTTTACCACGGTAAACAAACATTGTTTCACTTCTCTGGGCTCCCACGGGGAGAGTTGGGGTGGCGGAGGAAGGGGGGGGGGGGGGGTATTGCGATATGATCGCTAAAGAAGCCACTATTGTGATCACAGTTCTGGAGAACAGAAGTTCAAAACTTTGAGAAATCTCTGTATTTCAAAAGGACACATGTAAATTAAAACGTGTTTTTTTCTATCCATCAGTTTGATATTCACTACATTTCACAAGTACAACATTTGTTTGTTTGTTGGTGGCTAACGTCACATATTTATGCACCATGGCTAATCGTGACACAACATGGAGATGAAGTCAAGTTTAGTCAATCGTTGATCACATGTTGCCCATTTTAACCCTTTACCCAACGTAACGGCCAAAACCGGCCAGCGCTATTCTCAAAAATCGCCAATTAATTTTCAAAATATTTTCATTTTTTGTCTCAAAAACATAGGTTATGACCCCTCGTTGGAACGAGCTCGTCGAGCTCGTTCCAACGAGGGGTCATAACCTATGTTTTTGAGACAAAAAATGAAAAAAATTAGTTATTCAAGAATTTTTTTTGCAAGTGTCGTCTGCTTTTCATGTTAGGTAAAGGGTTAAAGGACTTTCACCCCAAGCATTGGTGACTGGGTCCTATTTTACTAGTAAAGCGGAACTGGTTTACCACAGTAAACAAGTGCTGCTTACTTCCCGGGGTTCCCACGGGGAAAAATACAACATTAAAAAATATGTTTTTAAATATCAGCTTGATGTGTGCTTCATAAATTAAAAATAGATGTGAGATCAAAATACATGTTATTTCATTTCTGAATAACTGTTCACATACGGGCTGCGGCTTGTCCTTTAATTGATGACTAATTAAATGCTTGCATGCACATACCTGTGTAACCATGTATCATTTATGGATTATGACAGCATCGTTAGACAAGTTTGATCACAGAACTAGTAAAAATGGTATCAAGATAAAATGTTCTTGAACATAATACCCTTGGACAAAACCCTTAGGATAAAATACCCTCAGTGAACTTGCAAAAGGTGGACAGAATACCATTAGGAAACAATACCCTTGGGATGAAACGCCACCAATTGTATTCCAGCATTAAATGTCTGAATGATGCTCTGATGACTTTTGCCTCGTGTTTCGTCCTTGTGTGGTACAAGGCGCCATCTGCAATGCGTAAGCATTGCAGATGGCACGTCACACCACCAAAGGGACGATGTATCACTTGGTTCAAAGGGTGGTTATTAAACTTATAAATAGTTAAAAATAAGAATAACAACTAGAGCTGAAACGGCTAACCGATTAATCAATGATGAACATCTTGATCGATCCAAAAATTAATTGATCAATTAGAAGTTACTTTTGAACTACTGTATTATATGGGTTAACAAAGGAACAAACTTGCTCCAAAACAGGCAAACATTGTCACACTGACTCACACCAATTAAATGAGACAGTAAAACATGCAAGTTACTTTCTGACATACTTGTTTACTTGCATGATTATCATACTGTATCAGTGGCTGGAAATGGTCATTCTTAACCCTTTACCATTGCGAGTAGCAGACCATACTTGCAAAGTAAATTCATGAATTACTAAGAATTTTCAATTTTTGTCTCAAAAACATAGCTTATGACCCTTCATTGGAACGAGCTCAACGAGCTCGTTCCATTGAGGGTCCATAAGCTATGTTTTTGAGACAAAAATTGAAAACATAATAAATTTGAATGGAGATTTTTGTATATAGGCCTAGTCGGTTTTGTTTGTTACGTTGGGTAAAGGGTTCATGTTGTAAATCATCAACGGTATGGCAATTATTCAGGTGTCTATTTGGACAAGTGATTAATCGGTTAACCACGGTTAATCCATGTGATTAATCGATCAAGACAACCCTTTAACCGTTTCAGCTCTAATGACAACATGAATTTCTATCTGGTTTGATACACAGAATTACACAGCAAAAAAAAAAAAATCACAAAAACACTTAAACCAAAAACCATATCAGTTACACGACAGCAGTTTATGGTTATTATTATATTTCGTTCTATCTTCATAACAGAAGAAATTGAATTTTCTTCTGAGTGTATTTTGTCCAACCATACATTTTCCCAGAAGACATTTTTCCTGAGGGCATTTTATCCTGAGAACATTTTACCCTTAGAACACAATTTATCCTACAATCTGAAAAATATATTGCGTAATAAACTGTACAAGATAATTTCTCTTTTGTTTTTTCCCTTTTCCTCGTACTTGTATTGGTAATTCAGTAGATGTTTACATACTTGTAGAAAAGGTTTGGGTTTAAAATGAATTAAAAAAAAAAGGGAAAAACGAGAGAAAAAAAACTTCTTGTGAAAATCAACATTTAATAACACACTTCATCAGCATTAGCCAAATCATTTAAAGGCACCTGGGTACATATGCCCTCCGTATTTGATCATTGTTTACAAATAAAACGACAGATGTGGAATGTTTTACAATACAGGTGGTTGGACTTTTAACATTTTCAGTTTTTCGAATTCTCATAGTAAATTTATCTCTTTGAACCAAGGATGACGATTTTCAGCAAAATCACTTCATCTAATTTATGTACAAAATACTGAACTATCTTTTATTTTATTTTCTATAAATAGACATGAACAGTTTAAATGGATCTTACACAGATCACATGTTCATGTAAATTTAACCAGTAGGGCACCCATACAGTTTCCAACTGCCTCTTTTATACTGTTTTAAAAAATGCTGTCCCCAAGTGTATTTTTACTTGAGAACTCAACCGGTATGCTGTATTTATATTGGCTATGTTTTTACATAATTGTTGTCAGCCTGTACATGCAGGCAGCTAACATAATGTAGAATTATTTATTTATTGGTGTTTAAGGTCACATATTTCTGCACAAAGGCTAACCATGACCGTGACAATTTTACAGGTGGAGGAAGCCGGAGTTCCCAGAGAGAACCACCGAGCAACAGCGAGCAACTGTCAGCTCCCCAACATACCAACTCCACACAAGCAAGGTTAGCATTGGTTGAAGACAGGTGCACCATCGACGTGCAGTACGCCTTAGTACACAACGTCACCGTACCCCCAAGTGGGCAATGGGGGTGAAGTGTCTTGCCCAAGGACACAACGCGGTTGCCGCAGATGGGATTCGAACCGAGGACCTCTCGGCTTGCAGCCTGCACCTCTACCAACTGAGCCACCGCGCCCTCAACATGATGTAGAATATTTATTATTTATTTATTGGTGTTTAAGGTCACATACTTATGCACAATGGCTAATCGTGACCGTGACAGTTTTACGGGTGGAGGAAGCCGGAGTACCCGGAGAGAACCACCGAGCAACGACGAGCAGCTGTCAGCTCTCCAACATCGTAACTCTGAACTCTGCACCGCAGCACAGGCAGGGTTAGATTGGTTGAAGAAATGCGCACCATCGACGTGCAGAACGCCTCAGTACACAGCGTCATCGTGCCCTCATGTAGGCAATCGGGGTGAAGTGTCTTGCCTAAGGACACAACGCGGTTGTCGCAGGTGGGATTCGAACCGAGGACCTCTCGGCTTGCAGCCTGCACCTCTACCAACTGAGCCACCGCGTCCTCAACATGATGTAGAAACACTATCAAGTCATATGCCACTTTGTACATGAACATAGGATAGTGATTGTCGTAAAATTAACACGAAGCTTTGAAGGTTTAAAGACACCAATTTTTTTTCAGTAAACAACTGAACCATGTGTCCCTTTTTGAAAAACATGATTTTTCTATAATTTTCACACTAATATAAGAAAATCTCTTGCCACAAAAATAAGTAAAGCTTGAGAATATTTAAAAAAAATCCTTTCCCCTGTAAACTGTGTTCAGCTTTTGGTCAGTGCTTACTTCAGTCAACTTTCCATGAATTTTTCATTAAATCTAGTCATGGCTGCTTCGAAGCATAGATGACTAGATTGAATGAAAAATATGCTTAAAATACTCGGCGGATTAAGAGTTAATCACAAGCGTAAAAAGGTCTGACTTGAGGGAATAAATGTTAGGATATCACTGCGTGAGAACCATAAGGTTCTGACTTTCAGTAGAAGATGTTCTCACACGACGATATTCCGAAAGTGGCCAATGCTGAACGTTTCGACTTTGATTTGCATGGATTTGATTTGGGAGAGTTAACCAAAAATAGACTGCAGATCGATTTTAGTGAACGAGGCTAAAAAATTTCATCTGAAATCGTGACGATTTTGAAAATCTTTTTATCACAATGTGCAATTTAGCATTTTATCTAATGCAACGCACAGGTGTTCGGCATGTGCCAAAGTTCATGAAAAATGAAGTATTTGGGGGTCTTTTGACAAATTATGTATTTTCCCATCATTAAGTATTAAAAGAGAGACGTCTCTCTTTTAATACTTAATAATGGGAAAATACATAATCCGTCAAAAAAAAAAACCCTTCAAATACACCATTTTTCATGATCTTCGGTACATGTCGAACACCTGTGATGCAACGCCTAAAACCGACCAGAGCTGTTCAGAAAAATCCCTGGCCAAATTTTAAATATTTTCGGTGAAGGCCTGGGTAGTGCCATTTCCGGCAATCTGGGAGGCATTTTTTGCCAGATTTTTGGGGCACGCTACGCGCAAACCGATGGTGGCGCTCCGCTTAGATGGTGTTACCGATCCGGGCCCCACAGATTTTTCCCTAGCATGACGCCCCTGGAAATTCCTCCTCTATCAGGAGCACCAATATCTCAAAGATATTGTAAAAATTAAATAAAAGTCCAATTCGGAGACGTGGATGGCAAGGTAGCTTGTCGGTTGTCTTTTATTTGTCCAACAGTGTGGCTATGATGGGCGAAAACATCAACTCAACGTGTAGGCCGGTGCTGCAGTTCGAGGCTTATACCCGTTTTGTTCCGAGCGATGCGCGATTAATTGCGCTTGCAGTCCTAATATTATTAATCACGAAGGGGTTACGACGTAGACATCTGACGTCGTGCCCGTATTGGACGTGTTGTGAATGATATTTCTACAATGAGCAACCTGATGGTGATTATGTGAGAAATAAATTTATTTATCGTTGTTTCCAGACACTTTTAGAATCTATAACTATATCATGATGGAAACAAAATCGTTCATACTTATGCGGTGACATTGCAGTCCACACCAGAAGGCTTCCACCAGACATTGGTCACCAGGGACCAAAACTATAAAACTAGTTCAATTGTATTTTCTAGAATTGAATTTTCTAGTTATGACTTTGAATGGCTTGAAAAGAACCATTAGTATTTTCAAAGATCTGGCAATTTGCCCTGGGAAATTGCCATATCTTTTAAAGTGCTAATGATTTTTTTAGTCAGTTCTATTAATAGGTAGAAAATACAATTCTAGAAAATACAATTGAAAAAGTTTTTTAGTATTGGCACCAAGTCCGATTTTACTAGTACAACAGGAACTGTTTATCACGGTAAACTAGCCTGCTTCAATCCGACAGGGTTCGGTTCACCCAGGGAAGTCAAATTATGAAGAAACAACAGCATGGTTGTAGGGTGGACATAAAAAAGTTATCATGAAAGACTAGAGGAATAATGATCCCTGCTCATGGTTATCATAGTACAACGTTCATATTATTTACACAAATCTATTACAAATATCTAGCTAAACAACTAAAGTCCTAATTTTGCTCCTCAGTATTATATGGTTATGAGTAGGGCATGAACTAGTTCTGTACTGGAAGCCCACATTTGGGCTTTATTTATCCTCGTAAACATTGATGTCCAAAGGCATCGGAAGCATCGGAGGACAGGGGGTGGGGGTGCAGAGGTATCAAAAAGAGCACTCGAGTCTGGGTATGAGTTCGAACCGGAGTTTACAGCTCATAATCGACATGTGACAATAGTACTAGCGTTATATATCGCTCATTGAGGGAAACAAGGTGCCATCCGCAATGCTGAAGCATTGCAGATGGCTCCTTGTTCCGCTCAAGGGACTATATATATATATAAAGCTGCAGAACTCATCCCACCGCTTTTATAGCGTCTATATTTGGTAATTATAGGCCAGTCTCTGTCACTATACCTAATACCCCCCCCCCCCCCCCCCTCCTCCCTACTCATATTGTCATTGGTACAGGTGAGGTACATTCGAAACGAATACTCGGGAGTTTCTCAATTACAGTTCACGGAAAGTAAAGCCCCCTTGTCCCCTAGTCTCATAACATTGCCCAGCAGCCACCTCTTCCCGCTTCCGGCACTATTCTTGGTGTCAAAATACAAAAATTCTAGGTAACAAATTTTCTCCATAATACAACGAATTTGATCATTCTTATTTGACAGAGTTCCTTGAGCTCTGTCGAACAAGGTTGAATCGGTGGAATTCCTAGTTGCATTATGGGAGAAATTTGAAGCTTGAAATTTTGATATTTCCACCTCAGTGTGTAGAGGGTTAGAAAGGTACAGCTACCATGACAAAGGTCGCATATTCTTGAGTACAAAATGTTTTATATGGGTTTGTTGAGCTACAGTTTATTGGGAAAACTCTTTCTAGACACACTTGAATAAATTATAATGAAACAATTATCAACAAACATTTTCTGTGTACCAAAATTAATTTAACTCTCTCTCATTTAACAGGGTAGAGTGCTACAGTACATCTAAGTTGATTTGGTACTCGACCACTCACTGGGTGGATATCACAACAACTCTTATTTCTAAGACCAGTGAGACCTAAGAACATCACAGGGACATTTGCAGTTTGTGGAGCACCGGCTTGTTTACCCGGTGGCCAGTGAAGAGCACATTTGCTTGTCTCGGCCTCAAAGTTGCTATTATTCTCCCACATCCTTCCCTCCGAGACACGCCTGGTGGGCCAGTGACTTACCCGAGTGGAACATTTATTTATTTATTTATTTATTTATTTATTTATTTATTGGTGTTTAAGGTAACATACTTGTGCACAACGACTAATCATGACCGTGACAGTTTTACTGGTGGGGGAAGCCGGAGTACCCGGAGAGAACCACCGAGCATCGACGAGCAACTGTCTGCTCCTCAACATTCTTACTCTGTTCAAGCTCCGCCCAAGCAGGGTTACAGCGGTTGAAGACATGTGCACTATAGACGTGCACCATAGACGTGCAGTACGTCTTAGTACACGGCGTCATCGTGCCCCCATGTTGGCAACCGGGATAAAGTGCCTTGCCCATCCCGGACGAGGATCGAACTCGGGACCTCTAGCATAAAAGTCCAACAGTCTATCACTGAGCCACCGCGCCGCCACCTGAGTGGAACAGGCGTACCTCGCCCACCAACATAACATAACGTGACACCGTGTAAAAGACAACGTCATGAGTCACCCTCTCAAAAAATGTAATTAAGTTTTGTACGCAATCATCCTATTTTCATGTAGATCGGGTGGCACATGACTCATCTTCGAACACAAATGATGTCACACCGACATTTTGGAGGGAGAAAAATTATCCATAATGGATTTGGGTATGGGGAAATCTCAGCATTGGAAAAATGTACTTGGGCCAGAGACTCATATAACCTCCTGATGGGTGCAAATATCTTGCCTCCGGGCGAAGTTTTCCCATCCCGCACTCACACTCCACGAGGAAAATAAGTATGAATGTGTACCGTAAGATGTCTACTTGTCGGGTGGATGTGCATCAAATCACACTTATTTTGGGATTCAAAATTTGTCTTAATTACTTTGTTGTTGGAATTTATTGGAGAGTGTATGTAGGCACTCTCCAGTAAATTCTAAAAAAGTACATTATTTTGATAAAATAGAATGTGATTTCAATGAAATACGATGCACTTACTTAGAATATGAGAATTTTATAGCGCCACCTACACATTTTAATAAAGACCAAATATGTGCTTCCAGCACCGAGCCAGTTGATTAATAAATATGTGAAGCACTAACTATACAGTATGTGGAGAGAGGATTATTACTAAATCAACCACAGAGAGAAGTTTCCAGCCAAAGCTATATTTTAAACAAGAGGCCCCACGTGGCCTTAATCGCTCACCTGACAAAGTGACTCTAAGAAGTATTTTAGGTCACCTTCACCATGTCATGCCTCATCAACATTAACTGGTTGAGTGATAGATTTTGTTTGAAGTTCAACATTTGTTACCTAAAATTAGTTTTATTTAAAATCATTGGTGTGTGGCCAATCTCCAATGATTTTTAATAAAGCAAATTTATCTCTGCAGACAAACTGGTTTAGCATGAAGCACAAACAAGGAATGTGAAGAGATAGCCTTGGACATCTCTCCCCAACTGTGGATATCTTCCATGTGCTACATGTATATATTTGCATGCAAGAAAACAAAAATTTTCACAAAATCTATTTTTTTTTATCATCATTGGAACAAGCTCAAACAGCTTATTCCAATAGGGGTATGGGAAGATCAGGTATATTTTTGAGACAGAAATGTGAATATATAAATAATGGTGTTTTTTTGTGAATGATGCTGGAGAATTTTGCGTAAAGATATGGTAAATGGTTTGTTCTAGATACAGAATGATGCAAAAGTATTTAAATTTGATTAGGCAAGTTGTTCCTATAATGCATTTAAAAATTGAAGTAACTGTTTTTTTGCTGACGAACTTTTAGATGTGTGTGTCTGTGTTTGTGTGTGTGTGTGTGTTTGTGTGTGTGTGTGTGTGGGGGGGGGGGGGGGGGGGGGGTAAGAGTGTTCTTGCAAACAAAATTCCTGAATAAATGGAAAATTTTATTTTTTGTGTGAAAGACATAGTGCGTGAATGTTGATTGGAACAAGCTTAGAGAGCTCATTTTAATGTGAAGTCATAAAGCTGTGTTTTACGTACGAAATTCTGGAATAACTAAAAAAATTGCTTTTTTGACTCAAAAAGCATGGTGTGCGACCTCTCATTGGAATGAGCTCAAAAAGCTCATTCCAATGGGGTATTTACAAGCGATAAGTACATGTATGTTTAAGAGACAAAAATTAAAATTTGAATAGCGATTTTTGCGAAGAATGCTGACAAGTTTTGGCAGTTATGCTGGTAAAAAGGTAAGATATGCAAAGTGGTTGTTTTTTAGAGGCGACATTTAATTAAGGGGAATTAACCCTTGATTACTGAGGTAACTTCTAAAAGTACTGAAATTTCATGAAGCAATGTGAATAACAGACAACAGTTGCCTAAAAATTTCATGAATAACTAAAATTTTTATTCCTTTGTCTCGAAAACATGGCATATGACCTTTGTTGGAATGAGCTGAATGCGTGTGTTCCAATGAGGGGTCATAAAATTTGAACGAAGATTTGTGTGAATAATGCATTAGTACTGCTAGATTTGGGTAAACGGTTCACCCTGGATACCACCCCTTCTATAGTAGATCTTCTTTTCTGCAAATTTTGTCTAAGATTCTATCAACTTTACAAATAAATACGTTCATGAATCACAATCAGATCCACCCTACAATGTTGCATACCAAATATCAAAAGATTCTGCCTGCTGGATCTGGAGAAGAAGATTTTTTAAGAAATATGCCTGAAACGCACTAAGTTAAAATTTGGGCTCCTATACGGAGCCCAAATATAAACCCAGGGGGCCGATTTGAACAAACTTGAATCAGATCCACCCCACAATGTTGCTTACCAAATATGAAAAGATTCTGAAGCTGGATCTGGAGAAGAAGATTTTTAAGAAATTTGCCTGAAATGCACTAAGTTCGAATTCGAGCTTCTATAGTGAGCCCAAATATGAAACTAGGAAGCCGATTTGAACAAACTTGAATCAAATCCACCCCACAATGTTGCATACCAAATATCAAAAGATTCTGCCTGCTGGATCTGGAGAAGAAGATTTTTTAATAAATTTGCCCGAAATGCACTAAGTGCGAATTCGGGCTTCTATATTAAGCCCAAATATGAATCCAGGGGGCCGATTTGAACAAACTTGAATCAGATCCACCCCGCAATGTTGCATACCAAATATCAAAAGATTCTGCCTGCTGGATCTGGAGAAGAAGATTTTTGAAGAAATTTGCCTCAAATGCACTAAGTGCGAATTCGGGCTTCTATATTAAGCCCAAATATGAATCCAGGGGGCCGATTTGAACAAACTTGAATCAGATCCACCCCGCAATGTTGCATACCAAATATCAAAAGATTCTGCCTTCTGGATCTGGAGAAGAAGATTTTTGAAGAAATTTGCCCGAAATGCACTAAGTTTGAATTCGAGCTTCTATAGTGAGCCCAAATATGAATCCAGGGGGCCGATTTGAACAAACTTGAATCAGATCCACCCCGCAATGTTGCATACCAAATATCAAAAGATTCTGCCTGCTGGATCTGGAGAAGATGATTTTTTAAGAAATTTGCCTGAAATGCACTAAGTTCGAATTCGAGCTTCTATAGTGAGCCCAAATATGAATCTAGGAAGCCGATTTGAACAAACTTGAATCAGATCCACCCCACAATGTTGCATACCAAATATCAAAAGATTCTGCCTGCTGGATCTGGAGAAGAAGATTTTTTAATAAATTTGCTTGAAATGCACTAAGTTCAAATTTGGGCTCCTATACTGAGCCCAAATATAAACCCAGGGGGCCGATTTGAACAAACTTGAATCAGATCCACCCCACAATGTTGCTTACCAAATATGAAAAGATTCTGCCTGCTGGATCTGGAGAAGAAGATTTTTTAAGAAATATGCATGAAATGCACTAAGTTCAAATTCGAGCTTCTATAGTGAGCCCAAATATGAATCTAGGAAGCCGATTTGAACAAACTTGAATCAGATCCACCCCACAATGTTGCATACCAAATATCAAAAGATTCTGCCTGCTGGATCTGGAGAAGAAGATTTTTTAAGAAATTTGCCTAAATGCACTAAGTTCGAAATCGGGCTCCTATACTGAGCCCAAATATGAACCCAGGGGGCCGATTTGAACAAACTTGAATCAGATCCACCCTACAATGTTGCATACCAAATATCAAAAGATTCTGCCTGCTGGATCTGGAGAAGAAGATTTTTTAAGAAATTTGCCTGAAATGCACTAAGTTCGAAATCGGGCTCCTATACTGAGCCCAAATATTAACCCAGGGGGCCGATTTGAACAATCTTGAATCAGATCCACCCCGCAATGTTGCTTACCAAATATGAAAAGATTCTGCCTGCTGGATCTGGAGAAGAAGATTTTTTAAGAAATTTGCCTGAAATGCACTAAGTTCGAATTCGGGCTTCTATAGTAAGCCCAAATATGTATCCAGGGGGCCGATTTGAACAAACTTGAATCAGATCTACCCCGCAACATTGCATACCAAATATCAAAAGATTCTGCCTGCTGGATCTGGAGAAGAAGATTTTTGAAGAAATTTGCCTGAAATGCACTAAATTCGAATTCGAGCTCCTATAGTGAGCCCAAATATGAATCTAGGGAGCCGATTTGAACAAACTTGAATCAGATCCACCCTACAATGTTGCATACCAAATATCAAAAGATTCTGCCTGCTGGATCTGGAGAAGAAGATTTTCAAAGAAATTTGCCTGAAATGCAGTAAGTTCAAATTTGGGCTCCTATACTGAGCCCAAATATAAACCCAGGGGGCCGATTTGAACAAACTTGAATCAGATCCACCCCACAATGTTGCATACCAAATATCAAAAGATTCTGCCTGCTGGATCTGGAGAAGAAGATTTTTTAAGAAATTTGCCTGAAATGCACTAAGTTCGAAATCGGGCTCCTATACTGAGCCCAAATATGAACCCAGGGGGCAGATTTGAACAAACTTGAATCAGATCCACCCTACAATGTCGCATACCAAATATCAAAAGATTCTGCCTGCTGGATCTGGAGAAGATGATTTTTTAAGAAATTTGCCTGAAATGCACTAAGTTCGAATTCGGGCTTCTATAGTAAGCCCAAATATGTATCCAGGGGGCCGATTTGAACAAACTTGAATCAGATCTACCCCGCAACATTGCATACCAAATATCAAAAGATTCTGCCTGCTGGATCTGGAGAAGAAGATTTTTGAAGAAATTTGCCTGAAATGCACTAAATTCGAATTCGAGCTCCTATAGTGAGCCCAAATATGAATCTAGGGAGCCGATTTGAACAAACTTGAATCAGATCCACCCTACAATGTTGCATACCAAATATCAAAAGATTCTGCCTGCTGGATCTGGAGAAGAAGATTTTCAAAGAAATTTGCCTGAAATGCAGTAAGTTCAAATTTGGGCTCCTATACTGAGCCCAAATATAAACCCAGGGGGCCGATTTGAACAAACTTGAATCAGATCCACCCCACAATGTTGCATACCAAATATCAAAAGATTCTGCCTGCTGGATCTGGAGAAGAAGATTTTTTAAGAAATTTGCCTGAAATGCACTAAGTTCGAAATCGGGCTCCTATACTGAGCCCAAATATGAACCCAGGGGGCAGATTTGAACAAACTTGAATCAGATCCACCCTACAATGTCGCATACCAAATATCAAAAGATTCTGCCTGCTGGATCTGGAGAAGAAGATTTTTTAATGTTTTTCCCATTGCCTACAGTGTTAAAAAGTGCTGACTCAGCACTTTTTCAAAGTCCCGAAACTGTACCCTATGATAAAACCGATGGCAATTTTTTTTTACCAATCCTTTCTGTTGGTCCTAAGGAAGCTGCACACCAAATAAAAATTCTCAGTGCCGTGCAGTTTTGGAGATATGGGCGTTTTAAATTTTTTCTATTTTTAGCTCCTGCGGTTCCCACGGGGCTGCGGGAAAAATTTTTTTTGCATAAATCAAGTACTCATGACCCAATAAGCCCTCACATAAAATTTGGTTCAAATCAGCCTCTCGGTTTGGAAAATAGAAATTTTGGGCGGGGCAAAAAATTTTGCCCCTCTCATAACAACGTCAAGTATAGCCCCACAAACTTCTCTTGAACAAATCTGAGTCTACACCTCAAAAGGAAGCTGCACACCAAATATCAAGTCTCTGCTACTGCTGGTTCATGAGAAGAAGATTTACAAAGATTTTGGTGCCCCTTGGGGGTGTGGCACCACCCAGGAGGAGGGGGAACTTCATTTGAACAAATCTGAATTGGCATTAGGTAATAAACATTTAGCCAACATTTGAATAAAATTGGGCTAGTGGTTTAGGAGGAGAAGTCGATAATGTAAAGTTAACGCCGGACGGACGACGACGGACGACGGACGACGGACGACGGACGACGGACAGAAAGTGATTAGTAAAGCTCCCCTTGAGCTTCGCTCAGGTGAGCTAAAAAAACTCATTGGTTTTTAACACTTTCGACAGCCAGGGTCACCTCGTGTTGGAAAGCTTTACGGGAGGACGAAGCCGGAGTTCCGAGAGAGAACCACCAAGCAACTGTCAGACACCACAATATACTGACTCCACACAAGCACGGTTAGCATTGATTGAAGACAAGTGCACTATCGACGTGCAGTACGCTTTAGAACACAGAACCATAGTGCCCTCCTCCCCCCCCCCCCCCCACGTGGTCAATTGGGATAAAGTGCCTTGCCCAAGTTCACAACACAGTTATACCTCTGGTAAAGATCGCACTTTGGACCTTTCGGTTTGAAGTCCAATGGTGCAACCACGGATCCACCGTGCTCCCTACATTAGTCATTAGAATACAGCAGTCTATTTTCACGAATTTTCACCATGAAACAGATATATTTATTTATTTTTTTATTGGTGTTTAAGGTCACATACTTATGCACAATGGCTAATCGCGACCGTGACAGTGTTACGGGTGGAGGAAGCCGGAGTACCCGGAGGGAACCACCGAGAATCGACGAGCAAATGTCAGCTCAACATTCTAACTCTGTCCAAACTCCGCTCAAGCAGGGTTACAGCGGTTGAAGACATGCGCATCTTTGACGTGCAGTACGCTTTGGTACACGGCGTCATCGTGCCCCCATGTAGGCAACCTGGATAAAGTGCCTCCAATGACACAACGCGGGTCGTCCCGGACGGGATCGAACTCGGGACCTTTAGCATAGAAGTCCAACAGTCTACCACTGAGCCACCGCGCTCCCTACCATGAAACAGATAATATGCTGTGTTGTAATACACCATTGGAAAGGGCTCGAAGAGCCCTTTCCAATAGTGTATTACATCACACCATTCCTTATTAACCTCAATTTATTGATTTTATGATCATCATAAAGTTGATTGAGGTCCCAGGAGAGCTTATTTGTTTGTTTTGTTTGGGATTAACGACACTTTCACAGCCAGGATCACATTGTGTCGGATAACTTCAAATTCAGATTACACGGAGAGAATCACCGAGTAGCGGCGAGCAACTGTCAGACTCTCCAACGTACTAACTTTGCGCAAACAACGTTAGCAGCAAGTGAAGACAAGTGCACCATCGACGTGCAGTACGCCTTGTGCACATCGCACCGTTCCCGTAAGTAGGGAATGTGAATTAAGTGTCTTGCCCAAGGACACAACACAGTTACCGCTATTCATCATCGAACCGAGGACATTTCCGACTGAAGTCCAATTCCCCAACCATTGAATCACGTCGCTCCCTTCCTGGAGAGTGAACAAATGAATACCAAAGGTAGTCAATAGGTCTTGAAATGTGGGCGAAGAAAACATCGGTTACCTTATTTTATTTAGGCAGGCGAAACGATAGTACGTCCAATATTGGCACAGGCCTGCTAAATCAACTCCCCTTGTACTGTAAATTAATTAGTTGCACAAATGCTGAATCATTTCTGCACTGCATGTAAATAAAAAACATTAAATAACTATTTTACTGTCAAAGAAATCTGATCGATCCCCCCACATTTGACAGCTAATTCCTCTCTCCAGTTTCATGAATTCAAGACATGATCCAAGGAATCGTATTTTCTTCATTAGGAAGGAGTACATTGCCAATCAAAATAAGTTGTAGGATAACTACACCAAAATATCTCTCTTGCTTTTTCTTTATTGCAGATAACAGCAACAATATCAATTCTAGGAAAGCTCTCTGAAAGAGCTTTCCGAGAATCTATTTCAATACTGATTTTAGCAATAGCGAAAAATGTAAGATGAATATTGTTGTGGTAATCCATAAATTTATTTTGACTAGAACTGTAATTTGGAACAGTACAGAAACACTGATTCACCACAGTACAGTCACCGTGGAGTGGTCGTTATCCACGCATACGTTTTCCGGGTGATAAAAATCACCGGTGCTTCATTAATTTTTTTTCACTATTATTTCTATTGTTAGAATCTAATATTATTGCATCCGTGGAAATATTTCCCACCCGTGGAAAGTGACCTGTCCACGGCGGCTGCACTGTATGTTGGGGTCGATCAAAGGAAATACATTTTGCAAGGAGATGAGTTTATCAAAAACACCGACCATTTCCCGAACAATTTTTGATGCGCAGTGAAATCTTGTACCTGTCACCCAGATCAACTCAGCCTTCAGGTGACTACATGCACATGTACTGCAGGCTTTTTATATCACACCAACTGTGTTTGATGTTCATTGTGAACATAGAGATCTATACACACAACGTAAAAACTGTAATTTAGTCCATGCTTCAATTTATTTTTATAATTATGTGTGATTATTTCCTTTTCACACCATCAAGTTTTCCAATTCAGAGGGTACTTAAACAACTACTGCAATCTACAAAAGTACATGTAAAAATGTCTCTCATACAATTTATGACAAAACGGCAAATGTGTGGATGTATTTATGGCACAATAATTTTAGGGCAGTGAATAAGTGATAAAGTGGGCACAACATAATCACATATCGGTTAATTAAATAAATAAACCTGTTAACTGTAAATCACTGTCAATTTATTTATTGGGGTTCAACCGCGTCGGACAGTTTTACGGGTGGAGAAAGCCGGACTGTCCGGAGAGAACCATCGAGCAGGCGCGAGTAAAGTCAAACTTCCCAACGCACCAACTCTTCACAAGCACGGTTAGCATTGGTTGAAGCAAGTGCAGTAAACCTGAGAATACAGCGCCAATGTGGCCAAACGTGGATAATCGTGGTTAACCCTTATTATTTATTTATTTATTGGTGTTTAAGGTCACATTTATGCACAATGGCTAATCATGACCGTGGCAGTTTTACGGGTGGAGGAAGCCGGAGTACCCGGAGAGAACCAATGAGCAACGGCGAGCATCTGTCAGCTCCCCAACATTCTAACTCCACACAAGCAGGGTTAGCATTGATTGAAGACAAGTGCACCATCGACGTGCAGTACGCCTTAATACACAACGCCACCGTGCCCCCACCCGGGCAATGGAGATGAAGTGTCTTGCCCAAGGACACCACGCGGTTGCCGCAGGTGGGATTCGAACCGAGGACCTCTCGGCTTGCAGCCTGCACCTCTAACTACTGAGCCACCGCGCTCCCGATTAACCCTTTACCCAACGAATCGCCCGCATCCGCCAGCATAATATGCAAATTTAGCAGATGAAAAAATATTATTTTTCGAAAAATTTCAACAAAACCATATTATGTGACCACTCTTTGGAACGAGCTCGTCGAGCTCGTTCCAAAGAGGGGTCACACGATATAGTTTTGTTGAAATGTTTTGAAAAAATTAAAAAAATTATATTTAAAATAATAAATTTTGAAATCGTCTGCGTTGGGTAATGGGTTAAGTGCCCAAGAACACAACGCAGTTTCTGCTGGCGGGGATCGAACGGTGAACATTTCATTTTGAAGTCCAACGTCGTAACCACTAAGCCACCTCGGCCAATCACTGCCTATAGAACTGAATGACAGTCCCGTTCTGTGATAATACAGTGCAGTCGCCGTGGACTGGTCACAATCAGCGCGTGGGCAGTGATGTTAACACATGCGTTTACCAGGTGATAAAAACAAATCATCAGCAAAATTTTAATTTATGAAGTGCTTCATTAGTTAAATTTTTGATTCCTATAATTATTCCTATAATTAGTATTTGGAATCTAATATTATTGCGTCCGTGGAAAATATTTCCCACCCGTGGAAAGTGACCAGTCCACGGAGGCCGTACTGTAAAAGCTGACACAGAATTTCGATTTGATCGCGACTAGTTCCTGGCGTTACTGAATGGCTGAAAACTCAGCCCTTTGGGTATTTTGCTGGGAATCTATTCTCAGTGTACTCAGGGACATTGTGAAGATGACCAATAAGGTGGTGGTGGTAAACCCGTTTTTCCAGACTCCGATGGCTCATGTCCCGACTGATAAGATATTCCAACTATATTATCAAGGCATGCCTTCGTTGAAGGCATGCCTTGATGATGTATTTGGAATATTAATCAAACGGGATTATGGTCCAAAAAGTCAAGACTTTATCTGTGGATAAATAAAATACACACGGAGAAGTCGTGATGCAACTTCTTGCTTAATTAACACGCACCTTACTCCAAATTTGTCATGCCAGGCCCCCAACATCACGAATCTGGCGCAACCTCCGTTTATTTGTATGGCCGTCTGTGTGTGTAACGTGAGTCTTAGTATCCAATCTAATCTTGCGAGAATGTACATTATGGATATCCAGACGAAACTGCCCGACTTAAAAAAAATATTACGGGGTGGGGGGGGGGGGGGGGTGGGTGAGTGGGGTTACCGTCTTATTCCGAAACAATTTATTCATGAAATGTCCATCCACTGATTTACAGTGCGTGGAAAGTGGATTGCCACTAAACACCTATGGTGCGGATTTTACATTCAGACATTAACAACCTGTGTGTGAAAAAGCATAAGAATGCCGAGCAAAGTTTCAGTCAATGGACCTCAGTGTTTAACCTGGAGGTCCACCGACAGAAACTTTGCTTGGCATTCCTATGCATTGTCGGATGAATCAACAATTACTGTATGTGTGGAAATCCACTACATGAGTGTTTTAGTGGTACTCCGCAATTCCTGTACTGTAAAAGTAATGCGATCAGACTGCGATTTGTGCAGTTACATGTATAGTACTGTATGGAACACTGTGGGCGAATTATTACCAAAAGCACCTGCAGAGTGTAATTCCCACCCAAGTTCTCACTCACAAATTCTGTTTTGAAGCATAAGCCACACAAGCAGCGTCAAATCAATGGCGCTATGAGTTCCACATGAGGTCCTGTGCTTGCCTCGTGAACTTGTTCACAGAATGTGAATTATAGCTTGGGTGAAAATTCCACTCGATGGCCATTTTAGTGATATTTCACCTGGAAATAAGCAAACCGCCATTTTCAGATTGAGGCTTCCAGTGTGTGAATTTGCTGATGATATCCCACACGGTGGGCTAGAATCCCCAAATTTGTTCTTCTGGGTACCTCTTTCTGTTTTGGCCTCAGACCTTGATTCAGATTGAGGTTCACAGAGGATATATTGAATAATCCTACCCTGTTGTGCAGGGTAACATCACCAAATGCACCCTCTGGGGACTTCATTCTGCAGATGACAGTCTGCTTTTATTTCCAGGCTTGACTACACATGCGCAATACAGGGCAAGTGAATTCCCACTAAAACGCTGTTTTTCATCATAGAAAATGTTCAGGCGGATATTGTAAAACAATACAGTATGACCACCATGGGCTGATCTCTTTCCACGCGTGGGCAATATTTCCACAGACGCAATAATATTAGACTTCAAGCACTAATTATGTGAATAATCATCAAAAATTTAATCAATGGAGCACCGGGTACAACCCGGTGCTTCATTAATCAAAATTTGGCTGATGATTTCTATTACCCGGTAAACGCAAGCGTGGACATCACTTCCCACGCGTGGATTACGACCAGTCCACTGTTAACCCTAAAAACCACATGGTAGTAGCCGTAGTCCGTCATTTGAAAGTCTGTCGGTGGTTCTCCCATGCAGAACTCTGTGGTCCATTGGCTCAAACTGTGCTTTCCCCTATGCTTTATCACAGGAATCGACAGCTGTCGTTCAGGTAGAAACACCACACTGTGAGTGTTTGGTGGTAACTACTCTCCATGTACTGGGTGTTTTTCCCCTTAATTCGTATACATCACACACATGCCGAGTTGTTGCACAGTCCCTGGTGGGTGGACATCAAACCCCAAACCCTCATTTGCGAGAGCATTATATACCAGGACTCATGACCCAACAAGCTAGGGCAGTGACGATTGCTTTAAGAAAGTGTAATGATTACGATATTGATGATTATGATAACAGGCACAATTTCTTCATTTTCCGGAAGTAATGATTATGATTACATTTGCTTTGAAAATGTAATCAATTACTAATTACATTTCAACTTTATATTGCTTTCCTACTTTAAATGGTGGCGCTTTATTCCTACATGCACAGTACGTGGAGAGTGTATTATAACTAAATCACCTACAGAGTGCAGATGCCACCCGAGCAATAAATGCAAATTTGTTGCAAAGCATAACCAGCACCAGCAAAGTTTCAGCCAATGGACCTCCGGGTTAAACCCGGAGGTCCATTGGCTGAAACATTGCTTGTGTTTTTTGCCGATATATACAAAATTTTAAAGTTATAGCTTGGGTGATAACTCCACTCCGCGGGTGATTTAGTTACAATCCACTCTCCACGTACTGTACTTTCAATAAATGTCGGACCACGATAATTTGCTAACAAGACGACTAAAAAATGCAAAGTTGAACATCTGCCCCTCCTCCTTCCCTGGTGGAATCGTTAACTTGGACAACTGACTCCCAAGTCAAAAACGCGAGTAGGACTTCTGCCATCTGCTCCTACACCACTACCCAAATGAGTTTGTCAGCCATGAAATTCTTGAATGACAGTAAGAACAAGTAGGCCCTCCCCCACCCTAGTCAGCAGAGGGGCAGTTGTCCTCGCTGATAATATCACAGAGGACAATTGTCCTTGATACCAATTTGGCGTGGGACATTTGCTCTGGTTGTCAAATTCATTGGGGAAGATGTTCTTACCACATCCTTTTCTAACGATTTCACTGGGATGGGGTGGGGTGATATCTGACTGATTTTTTGATTTGGCTGTTCTTGAGTCGTGTGCAAAATTGAAAGCCACGCCCACTGAAGTTCTCCTCTGTTAACAGAATCATACAGTACGTGGAGAGTGGATTTTAACTAAATTACCAAAGGAGTGGATTTATCACCCAAAGTTTCACTTTCAAATTCTGTACATGTGGACAAAAATTACAAGCAATGTTTCAGCCAATGGACCTCCGGGTTTAACCCGGAGGTCATTGGCTGAAACTGTGCTTGTTATGCTTTGCAACACATTTGCAGTTATTGCTTGGGTGGGATCTCCACTCCGCGGGTGATTTATTAATAATACACTCTCCATGTACTGTACATTTGAACGTGTTGATATGTGTGCAGTACTGCTGCTGTGGACAGGCCCATTCCATGGGTGGGCAATATTTCCACTGATGCAATAATATTATATTCCAAACACTAATTAGAGGAATAATCATCAAACAATTAATTAATGAAGCACGGAGTACACCCTGGTGCTGCATTAATTAGAAGTTCGCTGATGAGGATTTTTATTACCTGGTAAATGCACGCGAAGACATCACTGACCACACGTGAATTACGACCAGTCCAAGGCGACTGTGCTGTAGTTAATGTGAAACCCTTTGGTGCATGTTTCATTAGTAAAAACTGTTCAGTGTTTATAACAACTACAAATCTACTTCTGTGACAAGCTGTGCTTTCTTCACTTCTTCTTTCTCTTTATTCTTTTTGTCTTTTTCTTTCTTACCTGGTCCTCTATCGGAAATGCCATTTTTATGCTCCTCTTTCTCCTTAGGCTTTTCTTCTCTCTCCATTGATATTTTATCCGGAATATCATCGTCATCACTGAGAGAGTAGCGTCTTATAGTGGGAGGGGTGAGTTTGACTGGTGTGGAGCGAGAAATAGGACCATCATCCTCGGAATTTTCGGATACACGTCTAGTTCTTCTCTTGTCTGCTTCATTTAAAGCTGCCAATGGAGTAGGAACCCCTTTGTATTTGGTTTCAGTTTCTGAACGCTTTATTATGACTTGACTTTCTTGAATATCTACATTATTTGTATCATCATCAACATCAATTACTTTATATCTTCTAACATTATCATCTCTTTCATACTTGGACTTTTCTTGTCCAGGAACTCCATTAAATTTGAAAGCAGATGGCGCCTCTGCTGATCTTTTCTCTATTTGCCTGTACATATCATTGTTTCTTCTTGTGAAATGCATGTCATTCATGCTAGCAGAACGACTTCCAAAAGAGGACCTCTTACTTGCTGCCCTTTCAAATTGTGGATTTGGCCTGTCTTCAGTAATAGCCTCTTGTCTGGTCTGAAATTGGGTTCTTCCTGAGTAACGGTGCTTTGATCCAAGTTTGAAAATCTTATTCTTTTTTGGTATTAATGGCTCTTTCCACCTGAAGAAGGTGTGTTGCTCAATTGCGCTCTTCCAAAGCCTTTTTGTCAACTTACTGTTCTCACATTTAAAAAAGACAGTTGCTTCAAAACGCTCAAATTCACCAGGTCGGATCTTCAAAATGAAATTGCATCGCCTATAGGATATTTTCAGGACTTTTGGCCACGCAAATCTATTTATTTGCTTCCTCCCCTGGAAGATAAGGACTCCTCTTGCACAGATGCCTATTGATATGTCAAGACCTTCCCAGTCTTTGGCATCATGCGATTCAACCCCATAAAACATCAATTTCTTGGCACTCTCTAAAAATTTCAAATCAGCTTGAGCTGGGGTGAGGCCCTTGTGTTCCCTATGTAATTCACTTATTTTATTCAACAGTTCGTCATCTTGGTTTTTAATGAACTGAAAGTCTCGTATATATTCAATGTCATTTCCATGCTCCTCCGGGCTGTAGTCACCTAACTCTGACTGCACAGCATATGATCCGAGAAGAGCTTGTGTAGTAAATGAACATGGCAGTTTCTCGTTTAATATGTCAATACGAACCTGAAGACAGAGAAGGTAGCGTGTTAGATCTTCGTGCATCTGTACAGGCTCTACTGGATAGAACTTTAGTTCAAAATCAAAAGCCCAAGCCCCACCTTTTAACTGTTTTACTATTTTCTTATCGTCGACAAGCCATTGTTTATTGTTACCGCTATCCTTGAATGATAAACCAAAATAGTTCTTCTCCAAAATATCCAGGTGTGAACAAACGTCATCGAAAAGAACTTGTCCTGTGCTCCGTTTGTCTACTTTCGTATCATATATTGTTCCATCCAATAAAACGATGTGACACGAAACTAAGTTAGCTGATCGCACTTTGTATTTCTTTTTAGATTTCGTGGGTGCTTTCGGTGTTGCCGCGACAGGTGGGCTATCTGGGACAGCTTGCTCTGGATGATTGTCGTTTTCCATCGTGAATAATTTATTTAAAATATACCTGTATGAATTGTCGCGATCTCCAGAATATTATCAACAAAACGTCACTAAGAATAGAATAAATCTTCATAAAGAAATCCAAGAAAACTATGCGGATACATGGAAGATAAATTTAAAAATGTTTGCTATGTGGACGCCATCCTGTTAACCTCGATTTATGTTCTAAAAATAGATTGATTACCTGATATGAATATCCGTCATGTCGTTTGAGTCATTTTGATCTCACCTGAGCACACCTGTGATAAACATATTGTTATCTCCCTTGATATACAACGCTCATTCAACATCAAAAATGCGCTGTTGATACTGGTCATCTTTCAGTCACAATGTGGGGCGAAATCAAGGACTGTGTTACCCCAAATTTCAGCCAAAATGCACAATGCCGAAACATACAACTGAAACATTTGGGATGTTGATGTTTCATATCTGTTGGATCACGGCTAGTTGATTAAAACATCAACGATAAATGAAGAGACCAAAAAGTGATTTTGAAGTGAAAAAAATGACTTTTAAGGTACAAAATAAGTAATAGAATTTTGTTTATTTTGAAATTCCCACCTCTGATATTCCTTAAATTCAAATTAAATATACACAAATTATACATCAAAATGAAGGTTCGGAGGTATATAACACGGAAAATATATGAAATCAACTCATGGAGTCGACAGCAGGCACCACTGGATCCTGGAAGTTTGCTACCGCAGGCCCGTCGGAACCGGGGGGGGGGGGGGGGGGGGCTGGGGGGGGGGGGGGGGGGGCTGCAGCCCCCCCCCCAATAATTTGCTCATATTTCGTCGTTAGTTTATCCATGATGGGAGCAACCGATGTAACCTGAATAAAACTGGACATTACATTATTGAACTCAGATTAGAACAGTGGCGTAGGAACCGGTTGGGGGGGGGGGGGGGGGGTGTTAAGGGAGATATTTCCCCCACCCCCACAAATTTGTCAAAAGTAGGCTTTACTGGGCTGGGTTGGTGGTTTCTCCACACGGGATACCCACTGGTTACCATATTCCGACATTACTGTTAATGATTACTGGATTGAGTGGGTTCCATGTTGGCTTTCTTCCACCAATAAAACTGACAGTCATGTTTTCGCCTAATTGTGGAAAGCGATGTTAAACCCCAACCAACCACGGGGTAATTCATTGCATGTTCACTATTCCTGTCATTCTGCTCGGAAATCACGCTGAATTGATCAGAGAGCTGACGTATTTCCTTATTGACGATGTATTTGCTCAGAATCACTCAGAATGCATATTTGTACATCTTAAATTAAAAAAATTTCCCCGGGGAGGCCCCCCGGACACCCACCAACGAGACGGGGAGGTACCCCCTCTCGTGCTCACCCTCACTCGCCTTTTCGCGGTTCGGATGACGCTTCGCGTCATAGGAATATACGATTTATTTGCTCAGAATCAACCAGAATGCACGTTTTTACATCTTAAATTCGAAAAGTTTTCCGGGGGGAGGCCCCCGGACCCCCCACCGACGATACGGAGGATATCTCCTCTCGTGTTCACCCCCACTCGCCGCTCGGATGACGCGTCGCGTCATGGGACTATAGGTCCTACCCCTCCCCCACCCCAATAAAATTAGCTTACTACGCCCCTGGATTAGAATTATGAACGTTTCACTGAATGTATAACATGCACCTGCATATGTTGATGTGCAGACGTTTTGAGCAATTCCTTTGCAGCTCAGGAGGCCACGACAACCGTTGGCGTAATGATAAAACTAATGAATCCACCATAAGGCCTGACTGTTTTTTAGCATGACGGAATACGGACACGGCCTGCAGCTGAGCCCGGTGTGAGAACCGTCCCCAAATGTTATGGGGTTCTATTGGAAACATTGGAAACATTTTGTTAAAAAAACAACTTTTGCCGTTTAAAAAAATCAAGAGGTTTTTGCTTCAAAAGCTACCAGAATGCTTCCTTTGATTGCCCTTTTCAAAAAATTTTCTGGGGGAGTAACCCCCCTCCCCTCCCTCCCCCCTCAAAAAGCTCGTGCCTTCAGCACTCGCGCCAGATGCCTTCGGCATCTGGATACCCCATACCCATTTAGTATCAGCCAGTTCACCCAAATTAACAATATCAGCCCCCCCAATATAAATTTCGTTCCGACGGGCCTGCTACCGTATTCGTACCAGAACTGATCATACAATAATATTTCCTGCTATTTCCTTATTTAGCTTGTCATCGTTAACTCTCTGCACAGTGATGTCAAAGGGCAAAGTTTTCAGCACCAAATATCTCTCATAATGCAGTTTGATATTTAACCAAATATGCCTTGTTTGGCAGATTTTAGTGAGCTCGGTCAAACAAGATATAATTGGTTCACAGTTGCAGAAGGGAGACAACAGAGTGATTGGAGAACATTCTATTTTACTTCCAAAGTCCTCGGGATCAATACCAAATACTTTGCGTTTCAGGTTGGCGGTTATCCAAGTCGGTGTCGATGGAAAGTAGTGACACCCCAGTAACCTGTCAGTGTCATATTACACAATGTAGGCCTGGATCGCTTCTCTGGACACAAATGTTTACAAGATAGAGGGTCCCGAAACCCATCGCTAACACATTAGTCCTTCTCCTATATCCAAAGTCGCTCTGTGGCCCTTGTTCCATAACCATTCATTTAACCCTTTACCTAACGTAACGGTCAAAACCGGCCAGCGCCATTCTCAAAAATCGCCAATTAATTTTCATTATTTTTTTCATTTTTTGTCTCAAAAACATAGGTTATGACCCCTCGTTGGAACGAGCTCGTCGAGCTCGTTCCAACGAGGGGTCATAACCTATGTTTTTGAGACAAAAAATGAAAAAAATTAGTTATTCAAGAATTATTTTTGCACGTATCGTCTGCTTTTCAGGTTAGATAAAAGGTTAAGCCTTTACCTCAAACGATTAGTAGGGCACACCTACCCAAATTTCTTGCAGAGCTACAACTTTTATCTTTAGCCATGGAAATCCACAGAAGGAAAGGGTGTTTTAGGCCAAGAATGACACAATCTAACCTGCATACAGTCCTCAGAGACTTAGATTTGCGATGACGAAGGAGTGGTAGACTCGTGGAATTCTGAGATTCATCTCTCTACGTATAGGACAGATATTCTGTGCTCACAGGCTGTGATAGAAACAAACGCCACGTTATCACGGTGCAATGCAATAAATACACTCTCTTAGAGGAGACGGCGGAACCGGGGATCTTAACTAAGGGGGCTGCAGAGTGTGTAACACCGCTTACGAATTTTCCAGTCGGGATATTTTCTTCCGGTCTGAAGTCCCAGATATAGAGTAACCATGCACTTCGTTAGAAAACTAGATTTGATATTTTGACTGCAGTCGGTGATACGGACATGCACTACCCGACTCCGAGAAGATTCTCAATAAACGGAGGGGGGGGGGGGGGGGGGGGAGGTATAGATCTATGAAAATTCTAACTAGGGATGGATACTTAAAGGGATGCCCCCGACCAGCTAGGGATGGACACTTAAAGGGGCCCACGTACAACACCTTAAACCCCTACCCCCAGAAGGGGGAAATTTTTCAAAATGTTGACTTCGAGTGACTGTACCCGTAGGTTTTAGGGCATTCTGAGAATATTTCCAAGCAGTTTAAATGACTGCAGCTAAATATCTATATACAAAATTTGTGTTTTAAGACAGCACAAAATAACCATTTCTTGTGGTACTGTAGTTAATATAAGTAGGTCCCATTTGCCTTCATTAGGCATTGTGTCAATTACACGAATGTACACGTATGAAGAATGCTCATAAAATCAGTATTCAACCAGTAATTTATTAATTAATCATCTCAAATATGAGGTCATGCTGAGCAGTGAGTACACTAATCTTGAAATGAACTCTATGACTAACAACCATTCCTTATGCTCACAAAGTATGAGTAATGAGTTAGCTAACTAACTCAGACTATATGTCACAATATGTGTGAGATATTAATTCAACACTACCAAATGCAAATCAAAATTTTCAGTCTGGCTATATCTGTCTTTCATGAGAGTACATAGCCAAAGAAAACTGTGCACAATTGTGGTAGTAACTTTAAAAATTCCAGGACACAGGATGCACATTTTGAGTCCTAATACAAACTGCAGACTGTGAGTACATTGCATGTAGGTCCCATTGGGTGCCTTGTATAATGGCCTCATAAATCAACTGCTTATGACTTTTGTGAGTACCTTATTGACCAATTTGTTTCTACTTTTGCAATTCATGATATAATTCAAGAAACGATTTTAGTTGGAGAGCGATGAAAGGGGCCTAACTAGGGGACCTAGGAAGTAACGCCATAGTCATGCGACCTAGTGGCGCTGTGTTGTGTTGTCATGGTAACCCGTGAGAGCGGCCATGTTGTGACGTGATTACAATAGTGATACGCGGTGTTAGTGAGCATGCGCAGCGTGTGTTTCTAAGGTGACGCACTCTTCCGCCAGCCATTTTGTATACTGGAGGCAGCCATCTTGGTTTCTATAGTAGCACGTAATTGCTATGTTACCCAAAGGCCTACAATAAGACAGTGGTATGTTATGTGGGTATGTTCGATTGAATAGGAGTAAATCTAATTACCACAAACAACCCGACAATCCCTCTAAATAATGAAAATCCACCCAAAACTACCGAAACAGACTTAGCGAAGTCCCGTTTTGGGCATATAACAGTAGCACATGGCGTCATAGTACCGGGGGGGGGGGGGGGGGTACCGGGGTTAAGTTCGATTCAACTAGAGTATATCTAGTTACAACAAACAACCCTATCTATGTCTTCCCCCATCTCCTTATAAAGTACTAGTATTCCGACACCACTAGACGTCTTTATGTTCTATTGTACACATTACATGTAGCACATAGGAACATGCTGAATGTGCCGATATGTGCTTATGTGAAAATGCACAATGTGACAAATTGTTTACTGGCACATAGGCACATACGGGTATTTGAGGATACCTATGACCGGGTTCCTATTCAGCTCCTATATGGCTCCTAGCTCATATATAGTTCCTAGCTCCTATACAGGTAGTCTTACCATGTTATCACCAAGTATCTGTCCTATGGTTTGGCTATATTGTAGTCATCCAGTACAAGTCTTCTAACATCCTTGCAGTCTTGTGCCATTACTACCTTGTTCCAAAAGTATTCCAACGACCCTAGACATGTTGATGTTCTACTGTACACATTACAGGTTGCACATGTGCATGCTGCATGTGCCGATATGTGCTTATGTGAAAATGCACAATGTAACACATTGTGTACTAGCACATAGGCACACACCGGACTTGCCGATATGTGCTTATTTGAATATTCACAATGTGACACACTGTGTACTAACACATAGGCACATACGGGTATTTGAGGATACTTATGTTCCTATACAGCTTCTTTATGGCCCCTAGCTTATATATGGCCCCTATACAACCCGTATGTAGCTCCTATAGGGTAGTCTTACCTCGAGTGACTCCACATACTGCTCGAACGACTCGAATCGCATCGAGCAAATGAGCTTCAGAGCAATTGCTCGGCGATTGACTCGCACATACGACTCTTAGCCTCATTTCGGTATTTAAGGACACCTATGACCCAGCTCCTATACAGCTCCTATATGGTTCCTAGCTCCTATATGGCTCCTACACAACCCGTATACAGCTCCTATAAGGCAGCCTTACCTCAAGTGACTTCACATACTGCTCGAACGACTCGAATCCTATCGAGCAAATGAGCTTTAGAGCAATTGCCCGTCGAGTGAAGCACATACGGCTCTTTACCTCATTTCGGTATTTAAGGATACCCATGACCCATCTCCTATACAGCTCCCACGTGGCTCCTATACAACTCGTATACAGCTCCTATACAGGTAGTCTTACCTCGAGTGACTCCACGTACTGCTCGAACGACTCGAATCTTATCGAGCAAATGAGATTTAGAGCATTTGCTCGTCGAGTGACTCCCACATACGACTCTTAGCCTCATTTCGGTATTTAAGGATACCTATGACATATCTCCTATACAGCTCCTATATGGCTCCTAGCTCCTATATGACTCCTATACAACTCGTATACAGCTCCTATACAGGTAGTCTTACCTCGAGTGACTCCACATACTGCTCAAACGACTCGAATCCCATCGAGTAAATGAGCTTTAGAGCAATTCCTCCAACGAGTGACTCGCACATAAGACTCTTAGCCTGATTTCGGTATTTAAGGATACCAACCACATGGCTCCTACACAGCTCCTAGCTCTTATATGACTCCTATGCAGCGCATAGACAGCATCTAGACCACCCATCATCTCCAAAGTTCCAAGGCCACTACTTGTCTATAGTCAATCTGTCCTATCATTACCTTCTACAACAGTCTTGTACCATTACTACTGACTTGTAACACTAATTCCTAGCTATACCTATCTCTGTCACGACTGTACTCTGTATCCTCGGTCAGATTGCTTCATGTTCCCCATTTTGCACCATTTTATACAACGTTCAATGTAAAATATCTATAGAAGGCTATATAAGGGATTCCGTAAGTGGGATTCTTATCCGACTCTTTGAAATGGGTTTCTGTGATTTGATATACTCGTGGGTATGAAAAAGGATTGATAACGCCCAACTAAACTATTGTTGCAAGAACATGAACAGAAAAAGATTTGACAACCCCCCCTCCCCCCCCCCCCCCCCCCCCCCCCCCAAACAATTACCAGTAAACAACAAAGGTACAGAACGAAGTGAACGAAGATCCAACACAACCAAGATCGAAGTCAAGAGAATATAACCAAGTTAACGAAGATCGAACTAGTTGGATTGATCGAATACAACCAAGATCAAAATGAACAGAACATAACATACTTTATAAGTTATCACAGTGTTTGAAACGAACACATTTTTGAACTACAAACCCATTTGATTTCAACATAGTTTATTTTTTAACTATAACCTTAATGAAAATACAACGCAGTGTCAAATCCTTTGAACAATGTTGACCTGAATTAACTTTATATAACACCCTTGAACTCAACTGTCTAACTGAATGAACCCAGCAAACGTTTTGACATGATTGAATGACGTTGAACTGAATGGAGATTTGAACTACAACCACTTGAAGTTTAACCCTTTACCTAACCTGAAAAGCAGGCGACACTTGCAAAGATAATTCTTGAATAACCAATTTTTTCATTTTTTGTCTCAAAAACATAGGTTATGACCCCTCATTGGAACGAGCTCGACGAGCTCGTTCCAATGAGGGGTCATAACCTATGTTTTAGAGAACAAAATGAAGAAAGAATGAAAATTAATTGTCGATTTTTGAGAATAGCGCTGGCCGGTTTTGGCCGTTACGTTAGGTAAAGGGTTAAAACTTCATTCAGCTCCAAATTGGTTATATCATGCCCCCTACAATAGCCTAGGGACCTACGAACCTTAAATTTCGGCTCGAATCGAAGCTCCAATCGAATCAGGCATAAGATTTCGAATTGAATCTCGAATCGAATCTCACCGCTTTTCAAGTTATGGTTACTGCTCCTTCTTACAACCGTAATATTGTCAGTCTCCACTGAAGTATTGTGTACAACGGCGACTCGTGTAAATCAAGCAAAAAGCGGAATATTCCAGAACGGAATCTACATGTAATTTCGGTTATGGCGATCTCTAGTGATCGTTACTAGAGACCATCAGTGATCATATCCCTGTATGAGGATGAGAGGGCTGTGCGGAGAGGCCTCATTGAGTCCACACCTCATTGCCGTCACACCCACATCGTGCTCCTAACGATTACTAAAGATCACAGACATCCATACTGATTGGCAATAGCGATATCAAGTGATTGTTGGAGCGAGATGGGGATGTGAGGGCAATGAGGTGAGGCCTCATTGGGGCATCTCCAAACAGCCCTCTCATTCTCATTAGGAAGATGATCATTGGTCATCGCCAGTGGCGTTCACTATGGATGCCTAGTGATTGCTGATGGTGCTCTCTAGTGATTGTTGGGGGGGGGGGGGCGAGATGAGGATGTGAGAGCTACGAGAAGAGACCTCATTGAGGCATCACCTCATAGACCTCATTGGTCTCCGAGTATTCCGACGGAGAGCGCCACTGTCGCTGTTCTGTCTAGAAACCCTGACCTACTTTAAAAGGACCTTGTGGCCCGGCGACGCAGAGACCTCCAACCACTGGCCTGACCGGCAGCGACAAAGTCCCCCTATCTCTTCTCACAACGTTGACACTATCCCAGAAGCCCTCCAACCAGTCGCCCGACCGAGAGTGACACAATCGTACTTCCCTCTGTTCCCAACTGTGACCCTATACAAGAAGCCCTCCAATCAGTGACCCAATCGAAAGCTACACAATCACTCGGCGATCCTACCATGGTGTGGGATAGCGACAGTCAAATTTTACTGGGGGAAATGGCACTACTGACACAAATTCTGTGCGCGGAAATGGCATCCAGCATCTTCAGAAACTTAGCAGTAGGCATCCACACCCAGCCTGCGATGCACACGATGCGAACCGTACATAGACAGTCGACCAGAGTTGGCAAATGAGCTTATAGAGGTTGTGTCAGCGATAGGAATTTGGGCTGGGGTCCGGGTGTGGATGGGGGACAGGTAGAGGGCGACATAAAGGGCCCTTTCGGGAACATAACATACTAATCGTGCAGGACGATATGGAAACAAAAATACTTCACTTTGCTTTCCTTGGGTTTTATTGATTTCATTATATTACCTTAGCCATGCATCCACAAGATATCTTTCCAGGCAATCGTTTTCATGATGAAAATTTTGTTCAGCATTAGTGGTTTTAGGTTAGGCACAGGGTTAAGATAATGGGAGGCAATGACACTCCTTTTCATAAGAACTATTTGGCAACACATTCGAAAGAATTACAAACGAAAACATAGAATAAAAATACAACACTTATTATTTATTGGTAATTAGAAAAACAGAATATAATTAGTTTCACAAATATAAAAAAGTACAGGAAGAAACTGGTTATAATTGAAACAGATTTCGTATTCATGCGAAATTGTGAAATGGTTCGGCATCACTATTCCAAGTGAGAGTGCTAAACATTTTTTTAAATGATTTCTTGTACGGAGAGGAAATTAGTCAGTGGTGCAATGTCACACCTTCTGAGGTCTGACACACATGAGGAAAAGAAAATCTCGTGATTTGTGAGTGCATACCAGAACTAGCCCACGCGTCACCACTGCAAATAGTGTATTTTAGCTCGTGAAAGTAGCTCGCAAAAATAATGTTTCTCATGCTTCTCGCTGCCACTCGTCGGATATCCCTTGTATCCACTCGGATATTGTTCTTTGGGTTTTTGGATTTTCGAATTTAATTCGTAAATTTAAAATGAGAAATAATTACAAGAAGTCTTTTTACCAATCGTAGTATATGCAGTGCGCCCCTGAATCTGAGGTCTTGAGAAATAATATACTACTCAAAGTTTGCTAAGCACCAAATATTTGACACATCATTGTAAAATTTGCTTTTGACATATTTGCGATATTTTTGGTGGATATGATTGAGGAATGTTTTGAGATTTTTCCCAGCTCTCTTGACAGGCAGACTTTTCGTGACAGTCATAGAAAGTATGTACCCCTTGATTTTCATGATGTTTTCGTATACTGTCTACATGTACATGACATGTGTATGGTATTCAGTCTTCATTTCAACACAAACCCTTGTGATTTAATGATTGAATATGGCAAATGCAAATGTAAGAAGACATTTGTCTGAAGCAAAAATGTGTGTGTGTGTGTGTGTGTGGGGGGGGGGGGGGGGGGGGGTAGGGATGGTGGAGCAAGGGGCTATCCATCGTCATGTTGGTGAAGCCCTTGGTGTGCACCATACGGTGATCACCAGAGCCTGGGCAAGATTTTAGCAGTATGACACACCAGTAAGTCGGCATGGTGTTGGCAGAGACGGGGCAACATCTGCAGCTGAAGACCGGGTTTTGGTCATTCAAGCCCGTAGAAACCGCATTGCCACAGCAACCCAACTTCGCAGTGACATTCAGAATGCATCCTGGGTAAAGGTTTCGACGCAGACTATCCGGGCAAGGTTGCACGAAGGTGGTCTTCGATCGAGAAGACCATGTATTCGCATTCCGATGTGCCAGAACCACTACCAGGCACGATATGAATGGGCCATGGGCCATGTTCACTGTTAAACCATTTGGTTCCCCGGAGAACCAAAATTGGTTCCCAGCAATGTCTCCTATGCGGAACCAAACAAGAACCAAATTTGGTTCCAGTTAGGTTCCTCATAGAACCAGTTCGGTTCTTCAGTTAGGTTCTTCAATTTGGTTCTCCATCGAACTAGTTCGGTTCTTCAGTTGGTTCTTTATAGAACCAGGTTAGTTCTTCAACTTGGTTCTTCAGATGGTTCTTTAAGGAACCAGCTTGTTCTTCAGTTTGGTTCTTGGTTGGTTCTTGTTTGGTTCCCCATAGGAGACAAATCCACAGAACCAAATTTGGTTCTCTGTGGAACCACGCAGGTTCTTAAATTTGGTTCTTGGTTGGTCCTTGATTGGTTCCCCATAGGAGACAAATCCCCAGAACCAAATTTGGTTCTCTGTGGAACCAGGCAGGTTCTCAAATTTGGTTCTTGGTTGGTTCTTGTTTGGTTCCCCATAGGAGACAAATCCGCAGAACCAAATTTGGTTCTCTATGGAACCAGGCAGATTCATCAATTTCGTAGTCCATCCACCGCACAATGGTATTTAAGTCGTGATAAATTGACACAAAATATTAATTTTCTGTAATTTTTGGAAAAAGCCAATGTATTTTCATTCTCTTGTTAATGTTAGTTGTTTCATTGTGCAAAGGATTAACTGTCCGTACTTTAACCCTTTACCTAATGTAACGGCCAAAACCCGCCAGCGCTCTACACGAAAATCGCCATTTAATTTTTTTAATACTTTCATTTTTGCTTTCAAAGTATAGGTTATGACCCCCTCATTGGAATGAGCGCATCGCGCTCGTTCCAATGATGGGTCATAACCTATGTTTTGGAAGTAAAAAATGAAAATTTTTAGTGAGAAGTTTTTTTACGAGTGTCGTCTGCCACTAGCGTTAGCCAAAGGGTTAACATTTTTCTTGATAATTTAATCGAATCAACAAATAGAGACAGAGTCAGCCATGTCTTGATTTGATTACATTTTCACAAAAAATATTAAACACAAGGACATTAAATGATTTCATTAATATAACATTTGCCATTCTGTTCACAAACAACACATGTACATCGGTGGCGCAGAAACCAGGGTTGGTAAGGGGCGGGGGAGCTATTTACCCCCCCCCCCAATATGTTCCAAAGATTAGAAAAATTGCCCCTTAAATATATCGGTCAATGCCTATCAACAGACTACAAAAATGTGTGCAATGTCGTCACCACCTCACTGGCACACAGCATCATGCAGTGTGCCGGAGAGGCGGTGACAACATTTCACTCATTTTTTGCCAACCCCTAATCTATTTTTTACGGTACCGTATACTGATTTACCAGAGTTATGTCCCTTTATTTACTCCCCCCCCCCCCAAATATTTTCAAAGATTTGCAAAATCGCCCTAAAAATATATTGGTCGATGCCTATCTATACAGACTACAAAAATGAGTGCAATGTTGTCACCACCTCACTGGATCATGCAGTGTGCCGGTGATGACATTACACTCATTTGTTGTCAATCCCTAATCTTTTTTTTACGGTATACTGATTTACCAGAGTTACATGTATGACCCCTTGCAAGTTACTTCTAGTCATCTACACATATCATTCTCCTGTAGGAATGGTTGCAAAATGAATATGAGAATATGCAATTAAATCTAAAGACAATTAGTGTTATTCTATTTGCTCAGCTAGTGATATGATATGTATTTATTCACCAATATACAAAAAGTATCGATATATACATAATAGTTTTACAAGCATAACAAAATTCGTTGTACAATAAGATATTTTCAATACCCATACAATGATATGACACATTTTCTTTTTGTATACCAGTAGGGAAAGGCATGGCCAGATTGGCTGTCTTCCTGTCCTTCCCTATAGTAGGGGAAATAAAACCGAAGAATCCCTAGAATGGCGGAAATAACCCAAAAGGGGTATGTGGAGGCAACATTGTTTTCTCTGTCTACCAATCCAAAGTTCTTCTAATAAATCATGGCTTTTGTGCAAAATATGTTTGGTGGTCAGCGTAGGTTACAACACAGTACTCTCCGATTGGTCTCTAGAGTTATTGCGGTTAATTAGAACAGAAAAGGACTGATTTTACAAAAGTAACAACTCTATATTTTGAAGTAATAGAGACCAAGCCGGGGGACCAAATAGGACGAGATGCCAGACGATTGTTCCCATTGAAGATAGATCATGTACTGAACGAAGACTGTTTGGTACAGGTGGTACATTGCAATGCCTTTAATATCCGGATATTCCTTGTTGAGTCAACAGTTTACAAATGCATTGTGAGTAGTAACCGGGAATAGTAAGAGGCATTATTTTAGGTTCAACGGTATACTAGAAGGCACAATCTGGACAGTAGGGGTTGGAGCAGGAAACATTATCCGAATTGGTCGCCAAAATTTTTGTTATGAGCTTGGTCTTGAATTCTTTCCTATTTTTGGTTTCTCGGATACACCTATCTAGGCCATTCCATAGTGTTGGGAAAGCGAACACAGGTAAGATGTCTAGCGCTTTAGTTCTAGTTCTATGCCTACGAATTAGTCCCGTTTGCCGCGTGTTCATAAATGCGTTATTTGTAACAGAGAAAAAATCGGCAAAGGACTTTGGAAGGTTACCATTATGCCAATCGAACATAAATAAGGAAACATGTAGGGTATACAAATCCTTTATTTTTAGTATTTTATCTTTGATAAATAGAGGGTCTGTTTCCGTTAGGAATCTTGTTTTTGTTTTCTAAAAAAATAAAATTCAGATATTTTCATTCCCAGTTATTCTGTTATAAAATATTTAGACTAGAGTTCTCTTTATTCATTTTTCTGGTTCTTTACTTAATATCTTTCTATCTCCACTGGTATTTAAAACTTTATCCACAGAACTGTTGCAAGGACACGATGAGACCCACTAAAACATTTTATGAATAATATCGTTATCGGAAGCCTTAATTGCCGAGGTCTTTTTTCTGAAACAACAAAGCGCAGAGACATCTTCTCTCGTTACAGGGATAAATTCGATATAGCTCTTCTGGTCGACACTCATTCAACCCTAGAAATCGAGAATACGTGGAAATCAGAATGGGGTTACGAAGCTATCTTCTGCTCTCACTCAAGCTCAAGTAGGGGAGTGGCCGTCATGTTCAAAAATACATTCATGCTCCAGATTCATAATACAATAAAAGATCCCGGAGGCAATTTCATCATTCTTGATATGACGATTCAGGACCAAAGAATCACCCTTGCTGTCGTGTATGCCCCCAATGAAGACAATCCAAAATTCTTCGACAATCTTTTTAATAAAATTGAGAGAATTGGGAACTGCTCCATATTGGTTGGAGCAGATTGGAATGTACCACAAAATTACGATATTGACACGATAAATTACCGTCACAAAAACAATGTTAGGGCAAATGAGAAAATTCATTCTCTAATGGAAAAATTCGACCTATGCGATGTCTGGAGGGAAGAAAACAAAAATTTAAAACGCTACACGTGGAAAGGCCCTGGTAATAAAATGGCGAGGTTAGACTATTTCCTCATGTCCACTGACCTACAAATATTTCACAAATCGTCCAAAATTCATATACGTTACAAATCAGATCACAACCCTGTAGCCTTAACCCTCTCCTTTATTAATCAGCCAAGAGGAAGGGGCATTTGGAAGTTCAATAACAGCCTGCTGAACGATCCGGAATACGTGACATTAGTAAAATCTACAATTGCTGAGACTGTTCTTCAGTACTCAGTTTCAGATAACAACGGTAGCAATAATAATAATAATAATAATAATAATAATAATAATAATAATAATAATAATAATAATAATAATAATAATCAGCCATTTACTATTAACGACCAATTATTTTGGGAAACTTTGAAGCTAATGATAAGAGGAAAAACCATCTCTTATTCTTCTAAGATGAAACGTACAACGAACAATCGCCTGGCAGAAATTGAGCAAAGACTTGAAATCTTATACCCGTGCTCGATAGTGGCGACTTGTCAGTAAGTACCGTAATTGAAACCCTTGAAAATGAACTCCTAACCATTAGAAACAAAAGAATTAAAGGCATGATTCTGAGAGCAAAATCGAGATGGAAAGTAGAAGGGGAGAAATCAACAAAGTACTTCTGTAATCTAGAAAAACGCCATTACACGGAAAAAACTATACCTAAACTTGTAACGGGCTCTGGCTTGATTACGGAAAACATATCCGAAATTTTAAATGAACAAAAGCGTTTCTACGAAGATTTATACTCCTCCAAATTAAGCCTGTCAAACAGTTCCAAGGAAAATGACCCGTTCTTTGACAAATCCAACCCCTTTTTACAGTTTTTAGACGACGAGGAGAGTGACTCCTTGGAGGGCCTTTTAACAAACTCTGAGTGTTTAAGAGCCTTAAAATCAATGAAAAATAATAAAACGCCCGGATCAGACGGATTTACCGTGGAGTTCTATAAATTCTTCTGGAAGGATATTGGCTCCTTTATTACTTGCATTCCAAAGCAAAACAAACCAAAAGAATTCATAAAAAACTGGTGTCCCAATTCACTAATTAATGTAGATACAAAAATTGCCTCGGCTGCTATAGCAAATCGTGTTAAGACAGTACTACCGAAACTCATATCAGAAACTCAGCTTGGGTTCATGAAAGGGAGATATATCGGAGAATCCACAAGACTAACGTTTGACCTGATAGAAAAGTTCGAGAAACTAAATATTGCTGGAATTCTTGTTCTTCTAGATTTTGAGAAAGCTTTCGATTCACTTGAATGGTCGTTTATAGAAAAAACGTTACAGTTCCTTAACTTCGGACCTTCTATTATAAATTGGTTTCGTACTTTTTATTCAAATATCTTTAGCTATGTCCTCAATAATGGGCACTGCTCTGAAAAAATCAACCTGGAGAGAGGAGTAAGACAGGGCGATCCCCTTTCGCCGTATTTATTTATTTTGAGCGTCGAGATATTGAGTGCCGCACTTAAAAACAACCCTAATATCAACGGTATCAAAATAAACCACTCGGAACATCTCATAAGTCAATATGCTGACGACTCGACTCTATTTTTGAGTAACGACTCCCAATCATTAAACGTGGCTCTGGAGATTGTTAACTCTTTTTCAGAGGAGTCAGGCCTTAAAGTCAACTTTGAAAAGACTCAGATTGTATGGATTGGGTCTGAAAAAGGGTCGTGTAAAAAGATTGCCACGAAACGAAATGTTCAGTGTAACAATAATGGGAAATTCACCATATTGGGTATAATGTATGATCTATTTAGTGAAAATTACATAATTCAAAATTACATTGAAAAATCTAGAAAGGTGGAAAAACTTTTGAACGACTGGTCGTTTAGAAATCTTACCCTAATTGGGAAAACTGCTGTCGTAAAAACGCTGACTTTACCAATACTCATACACTGTCTATCGGTCCTTCCAAAACCGCCTGACAATATGTTAGATGCAATGCAATCCAAACTGTTTCATTATTTGTGGGAGGGTAAAAATGAAAAGATCAAACGTAGGGTTCTTATAAATCAGGTTTCTAATGGAGGGCTTAAGTTTCCAGATATTCGGTCATACAGCCATTCTCTAAAAATGTTTTGGATTAAGAAACTGATTGATCCCAGAATAATATCACCCTGGAAAACCCTTATTTTAGATGACTTCGAACAATATGGCAACGACAAAATTTGGCATTTACACAAAGAGGGGTTAATAAAAATCGGTGAGAACGCAAACAGTTTTTGGAAAGACGTCCTCACATCCTGGTCGCTATTGGATAACGAACCACCCACAGACTCCGTAGAAATTCTTTCTCAACCAATTTTCTATAACAGAAGTGTCAGAATCGAAAATAGATATATTTTCAATCAGACTTGGTGTGATAAAGGTGTATTCTTTTTAAATGACCTCTTGAGTGAGAGAGGAGGCTTCTTAACGTTTGAGGAATTTTCCACAAAATACGATATCAAAACACCATTCACTGTCTTCCAGGGGATAAACAAGGCGATTCCAAGGCTGTGGCGGAAAGAAATTGAAAGGGAAAAAAAGTCCAACTGTGTTCTGAATCCACAAATTGAGAAACTGAAAGAAACGAAAACGGTCAATAAAACATTTTATCTGTTATTTCTGCAAAAAGCGATTTCCGATCCTGTTCATTCTCAACAAAAATGGAATGAGCGTTTGCATACTGATCTCACACAGGAGGATTGGAGATTGATATACAAACGCCCTTTCATAATCACAGACGATACTTATCTCCAAACCCTACACTACAAAATTCTAAATGGCGCTCTATATACCAATTCCCGTCTTTTTAAATGTAAATTTTCGGAAACTGAACTGTGTACATTCTGCTTCAACACCAAAGAAACTGTGTCACATTTGTTCTTTGAATGTCCCATGTCAAAGTCAGTCCTATTACAGCTCGCTGAAAAATTGAACGAACAATGTGGTGTTCTATTGCCATTGACACCACACTTTATCCTTATTGGCTATAATAATAATAACAAAAATAATGATAATAATACTAATGATAACACTTTGTGGTCTCAAGAAAATGATCTTTCTCTTCTAGTTCTTCTGTACAAAAAGTTCATTTATTCCTGCAAGGTGAGAAGGTGTCAGCCCAGCTTTCAAGGGCTAACTGAAATTCTGCGTCGATATTGTGAATTGGAATTATACTCCCTTCACATGTATTCACCCAAAAAATCTCGACTAATACGAACAAGATGGGAACTTTTCAAAGGACTGTTTTATCCTCCTTCTTCAGTAAATGTGTCAGTTACTGGATCATAGACCTCGACTTTCTCTTTCCTTTTTTTTATTTTTTTATTTGTAGTCCCCATACAGTAAGGCTTCGCCTGCGGCAACATTTTGTCATTGTGTCACCAACAGTAACTGTTATTAGTGTATATTTCTGTCTCGAAACACCTAAAAATGATAGCCTTGGTTAGAGAGCAGAAATGTGATGGAAAACAACTTCACACAGGAAGACTTTTGTATACATATGTAATCGTGTAAATTATATACTTGCTGTACACTGATTGTGTGTCTATATGTTTTTACCTATTTGCATATGTATTTTATTTCATCTGAATAAAAAAAAATGGAAAAAAAAAAAAAAAAAAATAGAGGGTCTGTGTGGGCATTGTACTTTTTATTATTTATAATTCGTATCGATCTCTTTTGTAATTTATAGAGACGGTTGCAGGCTTTTGATGCACCCCATAATGGAATTCCATAGATAAAATGACTCTGTATTAGTGTAAAGTATAGGCTTTTCAAGATTTTGTGTGGTAAAATATGTTTTACTCTATTAAGGGCATAATTCGCAAGAGCAACTTTCGAGGAAATCTGTGATATGTGAGCATTATATGATAGTTTTTCATCAATAGTAATACCAAGAAACTTTATAGATTTTCCCCCATTTCCGCAATTGTCAGCATTAATAATGTGATTATTAATTTTAATGTCCTGAAGTATGACATTCTTATTTTGGGATGGATTAAGAACAATGTAGTTTGTTTTCTTGGGGTTTAGTACCAACTGATTGGCTGTGCACCAGTCAAATATCTTTTGAAGTTCTTCATTAAATTCCAACACCACCATATTTAACTCTGCCGCAGCCTTGTATGTGGACGTATCGTCCGCAAAGGAGAGTAGATTTAACTTAGTTGAATTACAAATATCGTTTATGTATATGAGGAACAGAATAGGTCCTAGTATTGAGCCCTGTGGTACTCCGCAGCTTAGTTCAGATAGGTCAGATTTACTATCACCAAAAGAGACATACTGCTTTCCGTTCTGTAGGTAACTCTTAAACCAGTTGTTCGCACCCCATCTTATTCCATAATATTCTAATTTTTGAAGTAGCACATCATGACTAATAGTGTCAAAGGCTTTCGAAAGATCCAAGAATAGAGCTAATGTAGTGTCTTTGCTGTTTTTATTGTTTTCCGTGGCGACATATTTCAGTAAATGCATAACAGGATGTAGTGTGCTATGACGCTTTCTAAAGCCATATTGGTGATGATAGAGGATTTCGAATTTATCTAAGAAATTAACAAGCCTTACAGACATGAGCTTTTCTAAAATTTTGGAAAAAACTGGTAAAATACTGATTGGCCTATAGTTTGTAAAATTATTCTCATCACCCGCTTTGAAAACAGGAGTTACCTTGGCAAGTTTCTTTCTGTCTGGAACTATTCCCTGACTGAATGAGCTATTCATAATTTGAGCAAGTGGGGTAACGACTAGATTTATTGATTGTTTCAAAATACTGGACGTAATATTTTCACAATCCTGACTTGGCTTAGGTTTCACTGAATTTACAATATTTAGGATTTCATTAGGCGATGTGGGTCTTATAAAAAAGTTTCCTGTAAAGGAAGCGTTTAAAAATTCGACAAATGACTTACGAGGTTGGGATATATGAGTTGTCGTCTGAATTCCAATGTTGGCAAAGAAATTATTAAATTCTTGTGCAATTTCATTTGGCTCATATATCTTCGTATCACCAAGATTAAAGAACGACGGTAAAGTCCGTTTGTTTTTTATTGAAGAATTTGTTCTTGTTGTTGGCTGAGACGAGAAGGCCTTTTGTCATCCACGGTTGTTGCTTTATTTACTTTTGTGTAGGCTTTGTAAGGGGAAAGCCATTTCATAGGCATTCAAATAAATATTGAGGAATGTTTCATACGCTTCATTAGGACAGTTTGCTTCCATCACCGGACTGAAATCACTTTGGGATAACAGCGACTTGAAGTGCTCGACAGAATAAGAGTTTATTTTTCTGGTCAAAATCGGATCTGACCTGACCGGTTTGGAATGTGAAATTTGGGTATAAAAAATTCCAAAGTGATCCGAAACATCGGTAAGGATTACTCCAGATTTTGCAAGTTTAGAGACCTCAATGGAAAATATGGTATCTATAAGTGTCGCTGTGCTACCAGTGACTCTAGTTGGTTTTGTAATAACTGGTTGGAAACCCTCACTAAACATTAGATCAACAAATGATTCGGTTTTGGTATGACACGTTACTTTTAGTAGATCAATATTGAAGTCGCCCATAATAATGGAGGGTTTCTTTTCCGTATTGAGTATATCAGTCACTTGGTTAATTTTTGATTGGAAAAGATCGATATCTGCTCTAGGGGCCGTGTTTGGTCTATATATTACGCCAACTACCTTAGAAGAGTTTTTATACTTTAATTCAACAAAGATAGACTCAAAGACGTGAGGTATAAACATGGAAAGATCTTGTCGAATACTAAAAGAAATATCGCTTTTTACAAACAGACCGACCCCACCGCGACCGTCGTCATCAACAGGTCTCGAATTATATTGTAAGGGGTGATATCATTCTAAGGTATAGGACATATTGGTAGGGATTTTGTAAATTTCTGTCAGGCCAATCACATCGCAGGTGTTCTCTTTATCATTCAGTTCTGATAGTAAATAATTCAGAGGCTCCCAGTGAGCATTGAGACTTTGGCAGTTGATATGAAATGCCGAGAAGGACCTATGTAAACCTCCGAGCTCGGCTCGCACCTCGCCGGGGCTGAAATATGTACAATCAGTCTTAGTAAATATGGCTGCCGAATCCTCATCTGTTTTATCGATCAGTAGATGACCTAAGTCGTAGTCAGGGTTCGTCTGGATCTCGCCCAAGTTAGTACTACCCGCCATGATATATGGACCGACCACGGGCATCACAATAGCACACACAATGGATATTACCATTCACAATTGGAAGTTCATCAAAAAATACATATTTATTCTGGAATCTTGAGGATATGACAAACTCCGATAAACTGTTCACTTGGACATAAAGTCAGCTTTAAAAATAATTTTGGTCACAATTACTAATTTCGTAAGTAGAAAACAATGTTGATGGGTCAGAAACACCACCAGGGACCCCGTTTAAGCTTCAGTTTCATGAGAATTTTTCCTGTGGAGGCTCCCTGGACCGCACCAATGAGAGGGGGATACCCCCTCTCGTGCTCTCCCGGGCAACGTATTGCGCGTTGCAACCATTGCTAATCGATGATCTCTTTTAAGCCCTCCACCTCCGAATAATATTTTCTTCTGACGACCCTGATGCACATGTCGATGAGCTATTCTGCGACCCTCGTTACCCAATATGTTAGATGCGTGTGACACTGCCACTTATCACCTCCCCCTCCCACAACCGTAAGTTTTTCATTTTTTCTTCCAAACCAATGCTTATGACACTTCATTGGAACTACCCCATTCCAATAAGGGGTCGTAAGCTGTGATTTGGAAAAGAAAAAGGAAGGAAAGGCGACCCATAGGTCCATTGGCTGAAGCTTTGCTTGCATTTTTTATGCTTTGATCGATATTGAAAGTGCTTGGTGGAATCTCATCTCCACTCGTGATATAAATACACTCTCCGTGTACCAGGCCCGACGCAAATAGGGTGGGGAGCGGCAAACCACCCTCACGCCACATGGTTACCTTTGTCGGAAACTTGGCCTCTTTTTACTGGAATTTATGTGCAAAATGTAGGTTTTATAGTCATTTTCCGTATTTTTAGAAATGTTGTCGGAAAAATTCAAAACTTCCCACCCACATAGAAAAAGTCTGGCTTCGGGCCTGCCATGTACTATAGTGCATCGAAGGTGGATTACTACATCTGTACATAATCTAATGACATTTGCCTGGACAATCTATTTTTTGATGTGCACACAAGTAACAAAGCGGGTCTGGCAATAAAGAGCCTACAGCGTAACCCGTTAGCAGGTTATGCAACACAACATGGTGGTAACCTACAGGCAAAGGAAAATGTATTGTGATGCTTTTCTGGGTTCTCTGTTTCACAATGCCACTCATGCTTTGTCTTCACAGAATTTTCGCAAAAAATATACCAACAACTAACGCACGATCTCGTCAAAGCGAGATCGCGCGTTAGTTGTTGGGATTTATTTTAACAAAGAATCTATTTTGAAGTCAACGATAATGTCACTCGATTCATACATGTATTATGTGGGTGTATGTACATGTAATGTGCCTGGAAAAGTTAGGGCCATTTTCCAGGTGGGCTATACCTGTTAGGCAAAAAAAATAAATGATTGGTTTCTCAGACATTTTTTTTATAGATTCAATGAGGGAGGGGGACTTTATTAGCTCAACTTTGACGAAGTCAAATTTGAGCTATTGTCATGGCCCGTCGTCCGTCGTCCGTCTGTCCGTCCGTCCGTCCGTCTGTCCGTCTGTCTGTCCGTCTGTCCGTACGTCAACAATTGGCTATGGCTCGGGCTAGAGGTCGTATTTATGAACCGATCTTTACGAAACTTCTTGTGTACCTTTGTTATGACCCTGGGACGGGAACGAGTGTTTTTAGGTGTGGTCCGAAATTCAAGATGGCTGCCAGCGGCCATTTTGTACCGATGATGCAAAAATCAGTTTTTTGTACAGAACTTCTGTATGAAAGTTCTGATTTGAATAAAGTTTTGTATAAATGTTTAGTACCATGGGATACATCACATATAATACGGGTTTTTTTCTCGTGCGTAAATTATGCAAATTAGACTGACTTTGATTTATTTAGTGTTACTTTCAGAGCTGTAAGTGCCAAGCAGCTATGGCTCGGGCTAGAGGCCGTATTTATGAACCGATCTTTACGAAACTTCTTGGGTACCTTTGTTATGACAGTGGGACGAGAACGAGTGTTTTTGGGTTTGGTCCGAAATTCAAGATGGCTGCCAGCCGCCATTTTGTACCCACGATGCAGAAATCTGTTTTTTGTACAGAACTTCCATATGAAAGCTATGATTTGAATAATTTTTTGTATGAATGTTTAGTACCATGGGATACATCACATATAATACGGGTTTTTTTCACGTGTGTAAATTATGCAAATTAGATTAACTTTGATGTTTTTTGGTGTTACTTTCAGCACGGAAAGTGCAAATGCCAATACGGCTCGGGCTAGAGGCCGTATTTATGAACCGATCTTTACGAAATTCCTTGGGTACCTTTGTTATCACCGTGGGACGAGAACGAGTGTTTTGGGGTCCGGTCCGAAATTCAAGATGGCCGATGGCAGCCATTTTGTACAAAATTTGGTGCAATCAGATTTTTGCACAGAACTTCCATATGAAAGCGCTGATTTGAATAATTTTTTGTGTGAATGTTTAGTACCATGGGATACATCACATATAATACGGGTTTTTTTCTCATGCAGAAATTATGCAAATTAGATGAACTTTGATTTTTTCAGTGCTACTTACACACAGTAAGTACACATGTCAATACGGCTCGGGCTAGAGTCTGTATTTATGAACCGATCTTCACAAAACGTCTTGGGTACCTTTGTTATCACCTTGGGACGAGAAAGAGTGTTTATGGGTGCGGTCCAAAATTCAAGATGGCTGCCAGTGGCCATTTTGTACCAAAATTAGGTCTAATCAGTTTTTTGTACACAACTTCTATATACGGCTCAGGCTAGAGGCCGTATTTATGAACCGATCTTTACGAAACTTCTTGGGTACCTTTGTTATCACCGTGGGACGAGAACGAGTGTTTCTGGGTGCGGTCCAAAATTCATGATGGTTGCCAGTGGCCATTTTGTACCAAAATTAGGTCTAATCAGTTTTTTGTACACAACTTCTATATACGGCTCAGGCTAGAGGCCGTATTTATGAACCGATCTTTACGAAACTTCTTGGGTACCTTTGTTATCACCGTGGGATGAGAACGAGTGTTTTTGGGTGTGGTCCAAAATTCAAGATGGCCACCAGCAGCCATTTTGTACCAAAATTAGTGCAATCAGTCTTTTGTGCAGAACTTCTGTATGAAAGTTCTGATTTGAATATATTTTTGTATGAATGTTTAGTAACATGGAATACATCACATATAGTACGGGTTTTTATCTCGTGCAGAAATTATGCAAATTAGATGAACTTTGATTTATTCAGTGCTACTTATACACTGTAAGTGCACATGTCAATATGGCTCGGACTAGAGGCTGTATTTATGAACCGATCATCACAAAACTTCTTGGGTACCTTTGTTATCTCCTTGGGACGAGAACGAGTGTTTCTGGGTGCAGTCCAGAATCCAAGATGGCTGCCAGTGACCATTTTGTACCGAAATTAGGTCCAATCAGTTTTTTGTCACAACTTCTACACAGCTCATATTTGTGAACTAATCTTCACGAAACTTCTTGGGCACCTTTGTTTTCACCTTGGGACAGGAATGAGTGTGTTTTGGGGTGCCTTTGTTATCACTGTGCTATGAGAACAAATATTTTGGGGTTCAGTCAGACCCACTCTGGGACTCAAAGATTTTTTTCTAGTTTAGCATCTGACTGTCACCCACCTTTACAATACTTTACCTATACATTTGTTACAGGCAACGGTCAGTATTTATGTACAGACCGTTACAATACTTTATATGTACCTTTGTTATCAGGTCATTACCTAGATGCTTGTCATTGCTGTGTCACATACTATACATGTACATGTCTTTGTCTTGACAAGTTGAGCTACAGTGTCATTGACACTTTCATTTTTATTTTTTATTTCTGATAACCAAGGATGTCATTATGTAATTCCAGCCTGAGGCATCCCGAGTGCCAGGTTTGACATGCAAGAGCACTATTTTGTGTTCTTAAATCAGTTTATTATCATAATTTTAAAAATAAAACTGTCCTCTAAAAACAAACTGAAGGTACTACATACAGTTCAAAGGCTTAATGTCTTTTCATGCTCTTCATATTATCTTTAAAGAAAAGTTATTTAATCTACTAGTATGGGGATTTTCCTTGTTACAATTTATGGGAGAGTGCTATAGGCACTTTCCCATAAATTGTAACAAGGCAAATTCTATGGGGAATTGCCTCATTACAATTTATGAGAGATTGCTGTAGGCACCTTCCCATAAATTGCAATGAGGCAAAACCCCATAGAGGCAAACATATTGCAGACACAAATAAATAAATATTCATCAATCAAAAACGTAAACTGTTTTGAGTCTCCTGAGTTTGTACTAATATTAGAAGACAGTGAAAGGCATAAAAATGCCCAATGAGGGGGTTCAAATTCAATGAGGGAGTATCTGAGAAACAAACCACTTTTTGTGGCCTTAACTTAACTTATTCACAATACACTCCCGAAAATTGCTAAGCATAAAATAAACAAATTTTATTCTTGAACCTAATGTTGCTTTTAATAAGATAATGAAAGTTCTGTTTTTCAAATTTTATAAATTTTTGCTAGGCCTATTATTCGTTCATCATGAAGACGCCTTGACGCCACTCGACGATCATGGACAAGAATTTCAGGTTCAATCTGAGGTACACCTTTCAGCATGGTAGGAGCGTTAATATATACATCCTTGTTACAAAATAAATCATGAACCATTATGCCTGTCTGTCATGAATCATGATTTGATAAAACTTTTGAAAAATATTGCTCACAATTTCTGTATAACTCGAAGCGTTCAATTATTTACCGATCACTTGTGCAACTACATGTACCACAACAGTCACAAGCATATGACACCAATCCACACGGTGTGACACCAGTCATAGTCTTAAATGTATTTCAGTGCTTGCATGTCGAAAATGTGCTGGGTTGTGCATTAACTTTTTCATGTTTATGTATGGAAATTTCTGTTGCATTCAGAACTACCGGAGTATCTCCAAATTTTTGTTTATTAAAAGTCCCTTGTCATGTTCACCTCCACATTTTCTTTGCTTGGCCAAATATGATATCCAGCTTTTTGGTCTGAAAATACGGTAAATTTATCCAGGTCACTATACGTTTACATACTGTTGATTTGCTTATATGGAACTATATACTGAGAAATGTGTCTTCCACGCCTGAGCGTAATTTCCTGAGAACTAAAAAAAGTTGATCATTTGGTGGGAACAAAGAACAACGGTAACTGCGTTCAGCAAAAGAACAGAAATGTTCACAGTTATTGAATCCTGTGAAGTAAGAGATGGCGCTGCCATCATTCTCATAGCGATCAATGGAACATGCACTATTTCTGTCAGTAAGTAAGTAGTTCACACTGTACTGATACCGAAACTGAATTTTCCATGTGGTCACATGTATGTATCAATTCCTTTTGGCACAACCACTTCCACCTCATTTCCCAACATTGACATCCGCATATGCTAATAAACAAGTACTCGTCTGCCTGTCATCTTCAAATTTCAACTTCTTTCAGACTCGCTGCTGTCTACAAACAGCTGAAGGAGACAATGGCCTTTTGAAAAGAAATTTTGTTGGAATGGCTGTTGAATTAAATCGTTTTCTGGTTCCTAAAAAGACAAATAAATACAAAACATCAAGAGCGGATTACCACTGACTGCCCCTCCCTCTCCCCACAATGCAACACCGCTAATAATTTCGAACCTCCTCACCTTCCCTCAGGCTGCTCGAGAATATTTGTCAGAGCCTCAGAATTTGAACACAAATTCGGGGTGGGGGTAGTGGGCTGATCTCTTAACAATGGGAGGATGCCCCATTCCCATACCCCCCCTGTCCCAGCCCCAGGACGTCTGGATATTCCTGCAGGATTCCATCTCACCCCTCTGGAAAACTTGGATCCCCCCAGACATTGGGATCCTCCCCTCCCTAAGTTGGTTCCTGGCTCCGCCACTGGTACCCAGAACAAATAGCCGTGTGGGTTAATATTGTTTTGTCCACCTTTCCCAAATGCACAATGACTTAACCCTTTACTTACCCAACGTAACGACCAAAATCCTACCGAGACCACTGGTACCTTGAATGCGTTTGATGTGATAGTATTTCGTTTGATTGCAGAGCTTAACCAAGGAATTTTTCCAAAATTGTTGCGAGAGTGAAAAATAGGTCTCGCTATATCAAAGTTGTGCAACCTCTGCGTAACGCTTAACCTGAGAGATCGCTCCTGCAATTTTGGCAGGCCTGTTTTAATTTTTTGTCTCAAAAACAAAGCTTATGACCCCTCATTGGAACGAGCTGAGCTCGTTCCAATGAGGGGTCATGCGCTATGTTTTTGAGAAGATTTTTGGTTATTCAAGAATTTTCTTTGCAAGTGTCATCAGCTATTCGCGTTGGGTAAATAGTAAAGGGTTAAAAGGAATTCAAAAATCAAAATATAGATAGACACTGTGGGGGGGGGGGGGGGGGGGGCAAATCCCCAAAACAGGCAGTGAAACACTTTCATCGTTTCAGGCCGTTTCTGTAATTCGGCACATCGCAGATAAGAATTAGTTGAGAACTTCACCTTTCATAAAAATACGAGCTGCATTCAAAAACAACGATGTTTGGCTGTAATTTGTGGGGCTGAACAGCCGACCATTTGTTGTTATCTTGGCATATTCTTGTTCTATTTATAATCGTCAGCTAGATGGGGTACGGTACCCGTCCTTTGGACAGGAAGTGAAAAATATTTTTTTAAATATATATCCTGATATTTATCTCGGGTAAATTTACCCCCCCCCCCCAAACAGATTCTATTGCTTTCAGTTTCATAGTATGGACTGTAGATTATTGCTTGCAGAATGTTGGTCACCAATGAACGTTCTGCAATGATGCAGCACTGCTACACTTACAGTGTTGGGCACGGCATCTATCACTCGCCTACGAAGCAAAATAAGTTCAAAATAACACCTTCAAAACATATTGTCAAATAAGAAATTACTTTTTTATTAATATTTGACCACCTGGATCAATAATTGCTATTCATAATTTAATAACTGGTGATTGACTGGGTGACCGAATAATTCCAGCTGCGCTGAAACCTGTGTTCTGCAAATCGACCTTCACCAGTTTCAGTTTCAATAACAACTTTCGAACAGTGTAATTAGTTACCTATTAATGCCTTCCGTTGACGGCACTATGCTCTCATAGTGTTGCTGAGGGATGCAATAGTGCCCGAGCGATAGCGAGGGCACTATTTGGTTCCCGAAGCAACACTATGAGAGCATAGTGCCCGAAACGGAAGGCATTAATGGGTTTAGTACATCACACCCAGACCATCTCCACAACATATTAAAGAAGGAACGGAGAGATAACTAACACTTTACTATCCAAAATAAAACAATGAAATTAATAACATGAAAATGTCAGGAAAACATTAAACTTTCAACTGGATTCGAACTCAACGGGTAAAGTAGAATAATGTAAATAAACACATGAAACCGATCAACCAATCATGTGGCACATAACTGGTTAACACGAGATATCATACAACAGAATTAACGTCTCACATATGGTGGTATTAACAGAGCTTGTGAGGCTCTATAGAAATTCCATTATTCATGGCACTAAAGTTTTATTAACGTTCACCCCATTGAACGTGTTATGGGTACTTCCTCTGATGTACGAGCACATTTTAATGATTGTAAATATTTACAACACAATTGCTGAAATTGAATTTTGGGGCACAATACTGCATTTTGTTGCATATTTCTTTGGATTGCTTTCGAATGTCAATTGATGTTGAGTTTTTTGAACACTCGATTTCCTCCAACGCACTTATCAGATCGTCGTCATCAATATCGGTATCTAATAATTCGGGTGCTGATACTGTGGAATTTGCTGACTGGAAAGAGAGTTGCGTTGTTGTTTTCTCAACAGCATTCCTCGCTGCAGGCATTTCTGAATGTTCAGCATCTGCATTATCGACCATGGAACTCAAGCTCTCTGACATACCTCGTTTGACATCAGCTCTTGTGTCCGAAACGTAACTTGACAATGATTTTTCATTTCTGTGTCCCGATAAAGAAATAATATCGCGATCTTTGAATCCACAGTCATTAAGAATTGTTATGGTCGTAGCTCGCACACATTGGTTGGTATATGTATCAGAAAGACCAACTTGTTTAGACATTTTTACCATGAACTCTCCTATGAAATTTTTTCCCATTGCCCTTCGCTCAAACCAACATTCGTCATTCTCGTGGTATGAATTTTTGGGAATTTGAAAGAACGCATCACACTCATGGTTTCGTTTCATAAGATATCGTTGAAAACTATTAACAGGGCACATTTTTGTGCCAGTTTCATACATTCTTGGTCCATCACCTTCATCCTCATTCGTTACACCTGTGTGATTTTTTGTTCGCTCAGAAGTAGTTTTCAGGAGGTATTTTCTTCCAGTGTCATCAGTTTTAACTACAAAATCACAAGCTTTAATTTCTCGAATGTTTTCTCTCCCTCTCCGACAAAAGTAAAATAAAAGCTCAAACATTACTTTATTCAAAAGACCTCTTGGATGTCCGGATTAAACACAATTGGGTGCTGATATAATTTCCTTAGATCGCCTGAAATAGAATGAAACACTAAGCATCAAAGCAGAATAAACGTTTACACGGTCAATCACAATCGTTTATTGTGATCGAAGATAAATAATATTCAGTGCCCTCTCTAACACTCTTACTCAAATCTATTTAATTGATAGGTCTACAATTTAGTTATTTATTCATGTTTATGATAACTTTCAACATACATTGCTCCCCGTAATTTATCTGTTTATTTATTCATGTTTATGATAACTTTCAGCAAACATTGCTGCCCGTTATTTATTTACTTTCTCTCACAACTGTTCTTATGTGTCTCTTGACGATTTGAGTAATAAACAACACTCGTCTATTTCATGTAATTAACAAGACTGTGTATTTATACGAGAACAAATAATTACAACACCACTGTCTATTGCAGACACTGACTTGTTCACTTTCTAGTTTTGTTGTGTTTTATTTTATTATGTATTTTTTATAGTTACCTGGCGGAATGGGTTTTTGTGTCGGACTGTTCCTTTTCCGTCTTCTCTTGTTTTCTTCAACATGCTGTCGAATACACGATTAGCACCTTTGAAAGGTGGGTCTGTTATTATATCAAAGTGTCTCTCATGTGGGGGTTCCTGCAAATATCTTCTTATTCCTTGACGAATGGCACAAATCCTGCTTTTGGAATACAAATCACCATCGCGATTTCTAACGTTTGTATAAAAGTCTTTCAATAGTTCCGTTAATCTTCCAACATCTAACGTTTCAAATGCACCATTCCTTTTTCTGTCAGAACAGAACTGCCGGAGAATATTGACAGCATATTTGGTTAAACTAAAAGTCTTTCGGCTCTGATGTTGTTCAAGAAAAGAATTAACATACTCGTTTGCGAATCTCGAAACGCTCATTTTATTTCTATTCGTCTCCACATTTGCCGTCTGCTCAGAAGAAAAGGGGAATCCCCCCGGGATTCTGTTTGCAATGCGTGCGCACTATTGCATGACTCCGGGCACTATGCTTGACTCCGGGCACTATGCTTTCATAGTCCCTATCAATACAGCCAATGAGAAGACGGGGGTTTGTCATGTGATGTACTAATATTACAATAACTTACCGTTAAATATCTCTGTCAAACCTCACAAACTGCACGAGTCCAGCCACCACTCACAACCCGAATCAATGACCAGTCTCAACTGCAACATTCAACGCACACATTTTAACGCTTCATTTCAAGATCAAAACAGACGACGTAAAATACCCGTATCACGCATGCGCCATAAATCAAGGAAAAAAAATTTGGTTCCCAGGAATCCTCAGAACCAACGGGTTCTTTGAAGAATCACCAGGGTCTCTTTAGAACCAACGGGTTCTGTGAAGAACCAAAATTTACAGTTTTTTTAAGAGTGTTGGATGGACCAGAGAAGATTGGCGACCTGTCCTTTTTACAGATGAGTCAAGGTACTGCCTAGACCACGCAGATAGGCGTTCTATGGTATGGAGAAGACCAGGGGAGTGATTCCATGCAGCCAACATTGCTGAGCATGGCCGCTATAGTGGAGGGTCAATCATGGTCTGGGTGGCATCAGCTGGGATGGACGTATAAAGCTCTGTGTTCTTGAACGTGGTACATTGACTGCACAACGGTATATTGATGAGATCCTGGGTGTCCACGTCAGATTGTATGCAGGTGCAGTGGGTGATAGGTTCATTCTGATGGACGATAATGCCCGTCCGCATGTTGCCCATGCTGTCGGGGAGAACCGACAGAGGGAGAGGATTGAGCGTATGGACTGGCCAGCAGGATCCCCTGACCTCAATCCAACCGAACATGTCTTGAATGAGTTGCAGCTTGCAATTTCAGCCCGTCCAGTCCAGCCAAGAAGTGTTGTGGAGCGTGGTGCCATGCTGGTCCAAGAATGGAACAACATCCCACAAAGGACCACCAGGAACCTGATTCGGAGCACGAGAAGGCGTTGTCAAGCTGTAATTAACAGTAATGGGCCTCAAACTCGATACTGACCCCATATCAGTTCGCTCCGTCAACTTTTTAGCATATTGAAAAATTTCCTCTTTTACCAATAATATCCACTTTCCATGGTTATCGTATTCAAAAGCTAAAAAATAATGTCAAACACAAACAAAATCTTAATTTCTGTACTTAAATCTTTAAAGATATAATTAAATAAAAAATATATACACTTTTCATTACAATATTTCGACTAAAACGTAAAACAGGTAGTTGGATGTACTTGGCGCTTAGCAAACTTTGAGTATACTAATAAAAAGAGAGCGTATGAAAGATTAAATTAATATTGCTGTTTGTACCCCATATGCCCAAAACAATTCAAATCTGACCCGAAAAAATAACCATCACCTGTACTGCTTGCGTTATCGTCCACTTGGTGTTAAAATGATATTGAAAAGTATCTGAAATTATCAGTTCACTGGTTTCATGAAACTTCAATTATTCTGCGCATACTGCTGTCTTTCCAGCCATCCAAAAATTGCTGTCGCAAATATACTTTACTGAAACAACATAATTCAAAATTGTCTGGAACAGTTTAAAATTTTTAACATTTTTGCCTACTCATCAGACACTTCACTCTGAATAAACGATGACAGCCTTGTCGACTTAACATGAAATAAACAGTTTTAAAAATCAGAACCTTTTAAATCCATTCAATGAAACTGTTCTTGTTTCATTGAGTTTGGAAGACTTGGGACCTCGTGATAACAGAAGCCCACAAGCCAGTTCTGTTAGGAAACGTCAATTCAATCAGCTGCTATCTATTTCTTTGCGAGGCGCACGTTGCCGCTATATGAAGTAAATTGCAGTCATTCCATAGCCCCAGTTTAAACGATCGAAACCCCACAGTAGAAGCTCCACCAATTACCGGAACGGTTGAAGTCGTTGAGAAGAGGATAAATCTCTGTTAGGAAGCCTGTTTTCTGGACATCGTAATTAACAAGAACCTTACCCTCAAGACGTCTTGTGATAAAATAACCAGCAGAGCAATACCCGCATGTGCCTGCTCGAAGCCCTCGATGGTTCTAATAGGAAAGATGGGGGGGGGGGGGGGGGGGTAGAGTCTTTATACTGAGGCTTTTCATGAGCTTTGTCAGGTCCTTTTTCGACTATGCTGCTGTAGTTATGTTGCTGTAGTCACACACACATACTGGACTAAAGCGCACCAAGTCAACGGGGCAGGGGCCCCTAACCTGGAACTATCGGTGTTCGGCACACCCGCATCACTCAACTCAGAAGAATCGGGTCTCACCTCAAATCGCGAACGATCTCACAAAAGGGTACCAAAACCTTGATAGAATCCACTCTGGGTGGAGTGGGGTCTGGGAATGGACGTGCCATGTGCCCCTGGGACTTCGGGCCCGGTTGCAAACTAAAAACCACCCTTCTGGTTGTCGCCAGAAGCGTTAAGGTGTCTGATTTACGGGCCAAAGTTATTCATTCTCCTGTCCCCTTGCATGCCGGACACGCTAGTGGTATGTTATGTAACCAACTTATCCTCACCCACATCCGGATCCCCGCTCCTCCCGGACCCCAGCACCCCAATGTCCTGTCTCTAACACAATAACTATAGTTTCAATGACCAACTCTAGTTACATGGCTATGTACAGTGCGCACCGCTTGCATCGCTGGCTGGTGTGGATGCTTAAGACATTGTGTATGTGAATGAAAAAAAAGTATCAAGAGTGGGAAACTGTTAGAGGAGCGATGACGTCGGCGACGTCATGGTGGGCGCACTGTCGTTGTCCGCGGAGCTGAGTTTCAGGACGTTATTCGGCCCCAGCGCTTGGGCTGTGCCGTTGAGTAGCCCCGATCCTAGATTAGCACGACTGGCCTTGGGGTGGGATAGCTGCGTTTGCTGGCTCAGTCGGCCAGGCTTAGTGATTCAGGACGCTCAATATCAACGGAATTCGTGGACACAAGTCTAGTGACCGACTTTCCTGAGAACAATGTCAATTCCCTTTAGAACTCGACGTGGTGTCGCATGAGCGGTCTAGGTCTGGTCGCCGCAGCCCGAGCCGCGAGTGGAGAGCACATGCAGTTCGCTTCGGTGACTCCAAATAGTGGATGGGTATTGCGGTCTCATCCCTCTTTCTTCTCCGTCTCATAGGCGGATGGCTCTTTGAGTTTTCACCCAAACAGTTCAGCTGCTCCACTCAAAATTTCTTTATTCATTTCAACGAAGTAAAGCGGAGCGCGGTGGCACATTGACTATATTGTCGAACTTGAGACAGAGGGTTCAAAAGTTCGACCCAGGTCCGCGTCGCTCACACTGTGTCCTTGAGCAAAACACTTAATCCGGATTGCTTATGTGGGAACACGACAGCAAAGTGTGCTAAGACGTATGACACGTCGATGGTGCACACGCCTTCAGCTAATGCTAACTCAGGTTAGTACATTGGAGAGTCTAACAGTTACTCGCCGCTGTTCGACGGTTCTATCCCAGTACTGCAGCTTCCTCCATCGACACGATATGACCCTGGCTGTTGAAAGTGTCGTAAAACCCCCAATAAATAAAAGTGCGTCAAAGCCTATTAAAATCAATACACAAATATCAAAACACTACGTCAACCAGACGTTTACATGTTGGTCTTCGATTTACACACACAAAATCTTAAAGAGTGACATTTCTATAAATCGCAGCGCAACGATGTCTGGTGGTGATTTGCTTTTGCGGTTAATCTGGTTCTGATCCGGTCAACTCTGGGATATAGGTGATCTTCAGTGATCATTGAGAGCGAGATATGGATGTGAGGGCTATGAGTTGAGGACTCCATGGGGCCTCTCCTCACAGCCCCCCCCCCCCCTCCTCATACTGGGAGGTGATGACTAGGCATCCCTGGTGATCGTCAATGGCGATCACCAATGGCCATCTCATCGTATGAGGATGTGAGGGTGGTGAGGACAGGCCCCAGGCCGGCTAGTACTCATAGCCCTCTAATCCTCATCTCGCTCCCAACGATTACTAGAGATCGCCATAGACGATCACTAGCCATTTCTTGTCATCGCCACTATACTGATCACCGGTGGTCATCTCTGCAAACAATACACATTGACAGCATTTGGTTAAGACATTCAGATACAATTTGCTATTAATAATTGTATAATACAATGAATTAGTTTGATTACTCTGCTTGAAAATATTTTATGACATTTTGCAACGTTTTTCCAGTCGATGAAGTTGCAGTTTGCAACATTTATTATATTTTGCAACGTTTTTCCAGTCCATGTAGTTGCATTTTGTAATAATTATTACATATTGCAACGTTTTTCCAGTCCAAGTAGTTGCATTTTGTAATAAAACTTCGAACGTATACGTAACTCGCTGAAATACACGTAGAAATGCGTATAACATACCCGAAGACAGTCGTAGAATCATGGAGACACAAATTTATTTTAACAATAACACGAATTAGTTTCTGATTGCCCCTTTGAAAAAAAAGTGTCCCTTTGAAAAAAAAAGTTTATTACATTTTGCAACGTTTTTCCCGTCCATGTAGTTGCATTTTGTAATAATTATTACATATTGCAACGTTTTTCCCGTCCCAGTAGTTGCATTTTGTAATAATTATTACATTTTGCAACTTTTCTTACAAAGTGGGTTGTAACAAATATCCACTTATCTCACGTTTTTAGTGTTCGTGCAATAGTTCGGTCATGGCGCAGTGTTTTGCTTCTACCTCAACCAATTTCCAACTCGAAGATGGGAGACTATCCTTCGGGCTTGAAGGTGACTGGAACGTGGGAAGTAGACCGGACTGACCGACGGTGGGATTCAATTGAAAAAATGTATCTGTTTTTTGTTTGTTTATTGAGGTTTAGCGAACTTTTAACAACCAGGATCATACTGTGTCGACAGTTTTACTGGTGGAGGAAGCCTGGTTAAGGAACCAGCCCAAGCAATGGCGAGAAACTGTCGAACTCTCCAACTCACCAACCCGTCACGAGCATGGTTAGCAGGGGTAGAAGGCAAATGCACTGTCGTCGTGTTCTACGCCATGCTACACAACGCCACCGTACTCCCACATAGACATTTGGGATGAAGTATCTTGTCCAAGAGGATCGATACATCGACCTTGGAGTTTCAAAACAAATACTCTAACCAAAGAGTCACAACGCTCCTTGACAAATGTATCTAAATTTGTTTGCGTTGGAGATGACAGAACAAAACTTCTTATATATTGGGTGTATTGACGCATTTGCACAAGGACGCCGGAAACACGGCACAGCTGCCCTCCCTACGGGGGCGAATGGGGACATACAATGTCCATACAATAGGGGGGAGGAGGGGGGAGTAGGGTAGAATGGGGGATACGAGCGCACCAAATGTTGGGCACAGATCGTACCTCACCAAAAACTTAGTTTTGTTCGGGCAAATGGCGTTCATCACGATCGAAATCCATCGACATGTTCGATGCGACGCGTTCACGTTCACATCGTCACTTTCTCTCGGTTTTTGCAGTGGTGAACGTAGACTAAGCGCCGTGTGTTCGACGTTCAATTTCTCTAACGATCAACGTGGATCCGACTAAAATTTCGACGGGATTTTAACAAACTCTATAAAATTCCCTCTCTTAAAAAAATCACTTTTAGGTGTGCTCGTAAGATCTGACAACGATCGTGAAAACACTCACTTTTCGCATAGGTAACACGGACCCATCATTTTGGTGATTTTTTTCGACAGAATACCGCCAAAAAAAACACCACTGGCGCGGATAAAAAACGAGCGACCCAACGTCGTTTCCCGCGGAAAAAACGCAGTCCGAATGGAGCGGCGAATTTATCAGTGCGTCCGAATCCCCCATCGATGACGTAGTGAGGTTTTGGCAAGGAGAGAGATAGCTCGTGGAGTCTAAACACGTGAGGAGCGCTCGCTCCGTTCCGCGATTATGTAGATATTATGAGTTGTGAGACGGATGATAAAAAATTGTTTTTTAAAATATATATAAACAACATTAAAAAAATAAGAATACAAAAGATATATATATATATAAAACAACATTAAAAAAAAGTAAGAATACAAAAAAATAACTGTTTTTTTTTATTAAAGAAAGAAAGAAAAAAAGTAATAATAATAATAATAAATAAAATCAATGTTTCTACACATCGGAGATTCGAAGCGAAGGGACAAGCAGGTTCGCGAATTAATACGAAGTAAGGAGAATATTCAAGCGCAGGGTAGGGCTAGGCGATTGGGAGAGATGGGATTGAGACGAGAGGCGACCAAGTTGTTTAGACCCGTCACCGAGGTTCAGGAACGAGCTAGGAAAGAGATCGTCAAGGAATTGAGACCCATAAGAGAAGGTTCTCCGAGGACGGGTTGCACACCGGTAGTTCTACGTTGAGAATTCCGTCCGGTTACACTCTGGGGAGAATCGAGACCGATCCGAGTAGAGTCGGTAGTTTTATGCCGAAAAGTTTGTCCGAATACACTCCGGAGAGAATCGAGACCGATGCGAGTAACGTCGGTAGTAGCGACACTTCAAGCATGTTAAGCATTAGATCTGACGATAGTAGTGGGCTCGTGAAAGATCCGATGTATGGATTTCGTCACTATCGCGATAAAACTTTCGTGGGTGACACGGAAGTATTGCTTGAAGATCGCTATTTGTTCGTCGGTCTGAACAGGTACGAAATGGACGACGGACTGCATACTTTGCTCTCTCACCAGAAACCCAATGATTACACCGAGGAGGATTACAAAAAATATGGAGACATTCTGGTTCAGACTCACGCCATGAAGAAGAACAACGATCCCAAAGAGGCGAGACCTAAGGATAGGAGAGGTTACAAGTGGAAGAACATGGTGGAACCCATAAGGAAGGCGAACGAGTATTTCGTGAAATTGACAACTGGAAAGGGAATGACCAACACGATATTTCTTCTGCGCGATCCCGATGCCTTGTTGGGGAGATTGAGATTGTTGATGGCAAGGAGAGAGGCTGGTAACACCGGAGTGAATAACGAGATAGTGAGCGTGTGTGACGAATTGTTGAGGCAGAAGGTATTGACTAAGAAGGATTATCAGAAGTTGATGAATCGTTTGAAATAATAAAATAGTAAGAGAAAAGAAAAAAACAAAAATATTAAGTAAATAAAAAAATATATATATATTTAAAAAAAAAAAAAAAATAATTAAAAAAAATGTTAGTGACAAATAACAGGGGATAGCTAGATCTTATGTCTATGGCGGATCGGGCATCGTGGATTCGATGATGCGATTTTTAACTCGTAAATTCACCGGTGATGCCACGAAACAGACTGCGTTGAGCACTCTCAAAATCGGAAAGAAAACGGCGATTTATGTGGATAAGAAAGCTTCGACGGAAGCGAGCGGTACAGTAGCCGCGAAGAGAGGTGCTGATGCTTTGATTAATAAATTGATAACTCCACAACCTGCCAAACAATCAAGAATCAAACCAAAAAGTTGGAGAGATTTCTATGATAATGTCGTACCGATACAAGACTTAGCAAAAAAAAAAAAAAAAAAAAATGACGAAAGGATCAGGACTGAAAGTGATTTATAAATAATAAAAAAAACTTTTTTATATATATATAAAAATAGAAATTGAAATAGAAAAAAATAGAAAAAAACATAATTCAAAACATAGTAAAAAACAAACTGGAGAAAAAAAATGAATATCAAAGACATGTCTTGGAATGACATGATGACCAAGAGGTGGAATGATGAGTTCTTTCCCAAGAGCATAAGAGGTCTGATAGTGGGAAAATCGAATTGCGGAAAGACCAATCTCTTGATGAATCTATTGTTGTGACCTGGTTGGTTGGATTACAGCAGATTATTCGTTTTTGGCAAGAATCTCTTTCAACCGGAATACAGATTGCTTCGAGAGTGCATGATGCGTAAATTACCCAAAGATGTTATGTCGAGAATCTTTGACAATCGAGATGAATTCGAATGACACAAGACTTCAATTATATTGGAAGGAGCAGCGAAAGAACTGACCAAGAGAAATGTCGAGTGTTTCGAACGTGGAATGTCAGTTTTACGAGAATGCCGACGATGTTCCCGATCCTAGACAGTTGAAGTTGGAGAATAAGAATCTCATGATCTTCGACGATCTACTGTTGGAGAGACAGAATTGATGCGAATCGTATTACATTCACGGACATCACAGCAACGTGGATTGTTTCTATTTGTCTCAGAATTATTTTCAACTGCCCAGACAGATGATATGATAAGGGAGAATGCTAATTTTCTGTTTCTCTTTCATCAGGATCTCAAGAATCCCAATCACATCTATGGAGATCACGTGGCCAACAACATGAGCAGGGAAGAATTCAGCAGATTTTGTCTGGGACAAAGTACTTCAAAATTTCGTGGTGATCGATTTGACTAGCCAATTTAACAACGGAAAATATCTAAGCGGATTCGACGATTTTTTCTATATTCCCAATAATAATAGAGAAAAAAAACCCCAAAACCAAAACAATAATGATAAAATATAAAAATATATAATAATAAAAAAAAATGTTAGAACATCACCTATTAGAACAGATAGTCGAGAATACGGCTGCGAAACAATCCTTTCAAATCACAGTGAGTCATGACATGACTCGATTCATGACTAAATTCGAACCTTCCATCGAATTGAAGAAGGAAAAGAGATAGGAGATGGCATTGGTTAATCTCGAGACTTATTATTCGTTTCCCAAAGTCACCGAAAAGAATAACGTGTTCAAGTATTCCAACAGAGTCGATTGGTTCAAGATATGAATACCCAAAGGAAGTTACGACATAGACGATCTGAATCATCACATCCAGATGAGACTGAATAGTGATGGTCACAGAAGCAAGATGATAAGACTCACTACCAATACGAGTACTCTACAGACAATATTAGCCTTGGGAGATAATTTTCGAGTGGATTTTAGTGCAGATCGGTAAGATGTTAGGATTCGATCAAAAGGTGTATCGAGGTCACGTCGCATCTGAAAATATGGTCAACATTCTCGTGGTCAATAGCATTTTAGTGAATGTCAATGTGATCTCGAGAAGATACGTCGACAGTTTCCGGACGTTTCACCGGGTTACAAGATCGTCGAGCAACCTCAAAATCTCGTCTATCTACCTGTGTTCCTGGACACGTTGTATAGCATCAAAACCATGTTGACGGATCAGAATGTGGACCTGTTTGATCTTCATGGAGAGAGAGAGTGACTATATGATTTCACATCAGAGAGATATGAAAAAAAATGAAGTAAATAAAAAAAATAATAAATATAATTTGAAAAAAACAATTTTTTTTTTGTTTTTTTTAATTTTTTATATATTTATATAATAAATAAAAAAAAAATAAAAAAAACCAAACTTATAATATTTATAATAATTAGAAAAAAACAACTTATAATAATCCTAATAAAAATATTTATAATCCAGTGAAAAAAAAACAAATATGAGTAGTAGTCGATATATCATTAAAAACGGGAACATATCCGAAGGACAGAAAGCTAAACTTCACAGAGCATTGAGTCATCGAGGTGAGGCCATTAAATTTAAATTCACTTACAAAGATCTGGTGAGTGGCGGTAGCGATTGGATCACCTGGGCTAAAACTCAAATCAAAAGGATGGAGAAAGCGATTCGTAATTGAATGGGAACGATGGTGCGATTGAGTGCCGCTCAATTGAGATACAATCTGAGAATGAAAGGTGGTTTCTTACCGCTATTGGCTGGACTCAAAAAGCATTACCCATTCTCGTGAAGAAGGTGTTACCAGCTCTGGGCGTGGGAGCTCTCTCGGGACTCGCTAGTTCGGGAGTCGACAAATTAATGGGTAGAGGATTGTTTCTGAAGAAGAGAGGAAACACCCTTTATTTGAAGAAGGGAGGAGCTGTGTGTCACATAGACGTCGAAGGTAAAGGATTGTATCTAGGGCCAATGAGAAAAGGTAGTGATGCTTTCCACGGAGACGGTCTCTATCTGAAGACCGGAGAGAATGTGGAACCCATTTTGGGTATGTTATTATAGTAGGTGTAAATTGCCGATTCAAGGACAGAATGTACAAAAAAATGTACACGTACACATACATGTACGTGTACCGCCATAGGGATTCAGTGTTAAATTGTGTACAGAGTGTAAAAAATGTTGTTTTTACATGGTGTTCCAGAACCGGCTAACGCAGTTCCTCGCACTTTTGACAGTTCAAACAGGCGTTGGTGAATGAGTGAAATTCCACACATGGCTTGGAAAGGAAAAATGTATGAAATTCAAAGAAAAAATTAATTAAAAAATTTTTCTCACTGTTCCCATCTTGGATCAGACCTTCGATCTATCATTGGCGAACGCCGGCAAAAAATGCTTTGCCCATTCTAGGACAGCATCAAAAATGCGGTTTGCCGATTCTGGGACACCGACGTTCATCAAGGGCTGTTTGAACGGTCAAGGGTGCGATCCGATCGGTGAAACCGATTTGCCGATTCTAGGACAGGAAAAATCGATCTCAAAATGTTTTCTCGACGTTCGCCAATGGTGAAAAGTGGGTGTAAAATGTAGTTACTCATCGAGGATTTTTTTTTTACAAACCGATTGTGGCTTCCAGTACATCATCAAAAATGCAGTTTGCCGATTCTGGGACACTGACATTCGCGATCGCATTTTGGACGGTTGAGGGTACGATCCAATCGGTGAAACCGATTTGCTGATTCTAGGACAGGAAAAATCTCAAAACGTTTTCTCTACATTTGCCAATGGCGCAAAGTGGATGTAAAGCGAAGTTACTCGTCGAGGCTTTTTTTTTCCAAACCAAAACGGAAAAACTCGAGTTTGGAAAATTAGAACTGATGGAAATCGTCCGTCCATGTTCGTCGTAGCTGTTGGTGATCGAGAACTGATGAAATCATTGGAGGGAACTGACGAAAACGTCAAATCCTCATGAGTTTTGTGAGGTGAATCGTAATAGAATCGGTTTTGTTGAGAGGAAATAAAAAAGTGATTGATATATATATATATAGGAGAGAAAAAAAATATATATAAATAAATAGTTATTTAAAAAAGAAAATAAATATCGAATCGAAATAGATAATAAAATATACGTAAATCATGAACGATTCCCAGATTATGAGAGCAAGGGTTCTTTTAAAAATGCTGATGAGAGCCTACACATTCTGAGTGAACGATCAACTAGGTCGCCTCTTGTTAGAATGATGCGTCGGGTGTCGGGATCATCCAGACTTCGATCACGAGGATCATTCGTGTCTGATGATGGAAAGGGAAGATATGGTCCTCAAGTATTTCGAACCGGCATTCGAATGCGTTCAAATTGATGATGTGATCAAATTTTGGAAGAGATTAGTCTTATGTAGCGGGCAAGATAAGCCCACCGGTTCGGAAGAAATGAAATTGGCATGTAGAAGTCTGACTTTAGAAGACAAGGGATGCATCTTGAAATTATTGCTGGAGGAAGCATATGTCTAAGTTTTCTCGTTGATATAAATAAAGAGAATAGAAAATTAAAAATAAATACACACATAAATTTTTATGTAATGTTAGAAAGAAAAAAAACAAAAAAAAATGATAACCAAAAATAAATTGTATCCGACGTTAGATGATGACGAGGATGAGAAGCCAAATGCCGTTTTGCCAATGGCACCATCGTCAGAAGAAAAAGAAAGCGGAGAGAGGTATTCATCGATCAAATCAGTAGAATCCAATTGTATCTAACTCTAGAGAGAGATTCTCGTCGTTCTCTCAAGAAGAAGTATTCGCGTCTCGTGAAATTCGTCAACGCGGTCGACACGACACTCATCACGATTTCCATGGGTTTACACGCGGCCAGCATCGGATTGTTGTCGACTGCGGTCAGCAGTCCGATTGTCTTGACTATAGAAGGAGTGGCTCTTGCCACTGGATTGTTTAGCACGCTCAAAAACTTTTTGAGTAGGAAATTATATCTGAAGGCTAGGAAACACGAAAAGATTCACATCTTGGCTGACTCCAAGATTGACATGATATCCAAAATGATCTCGATGATGTTGAAAGATGGTAGGATATCGGACGGAGAATGCTTCACGATATTGAGCAAGAAAACGAAATATGATGCTATGAAAGAAGCCGTGAGAATCAAGACTCGTCAGATCATCAAAGAAGAGATGAAGGATTCTCTTGTGAAAAGGGGGAGGAAAAAGGCCAGGGAGGAATTCGGTAAGTTGATAGAACTCAAGAGCAGCGATTGAAAAAAAAATATATATAATAAGAACAGAATTTAAAAAAAAAATATTAAATTTATATATAAAATATAAAATAAATACAAAATTAATTAAAATAACCTTAAAAAAATATATTGTGTAAAGTGTAAGAGAGTTACTGAGACGAGTAATGCTCGAGAAGTATAAACTAAAAATGACAGACAGATGCTTCGTGGAATTTGCAATGTGTGTGGTTCGATCAAGACTCGATTCGTCAAAAAAAAAAAAAAAAATGAGCACAGGCAAAGGCGTCATGAATAAAATGATCAATAATCTACCTTTCGAAATGCATCTGCCTGGTCACAGTTTCACGGGACCTGGAACGAAATTGAACAAGAGACTCAATGCCGATCTGACTCCTAAATCTTGGAGCAAAGCCATGAATAGGGTGGACGCGACCACGTATGATCACGATCTGTGCTACGCCGAACATCCCAACACTAAGACTTGCAACGACGTCTGCGATAAAAACATGTTGGTGAAATTGAGAGGTATATCGAATCCGACCGGAGAGAGAAGATAGAATGTTCGCTGGTCGTCAATCTGATCGGTGCGAAACGTCGATTCGGAATGAGGATGTTAAATATCTATTGACAGTCATCAACGTGTTTTCAAAATATGGTTGGATCAGAGCTTTGAAGAATAAATTGGGACCTTGCGTCGTCGAGGCTCTGAAGAGCGTGTTCGACACGTCTTCTTGAAAACTGAATAAATTGTGGGTGGATAAGGGGAAGGAATTCTACAACAAGGATGTTCGTCGATTAGTCAACCTCTACTTGATCGAAAACAAAGAGAAAGCTAGTGTCGTGGAACGTTGGAATCGAATGATGAAGGAAAAGATGTATAGATACTTCATGGCAAATTCGACCAAGAAATACATATACGCTCTGAACGGTCTGGTTGAAGATTACAACAACACGTGACATGGATCGATCAAGATGACTCCTGCAGAAGCTAGTGATCCTCGAAACGAAAAACGGGTCTACGAGAATCTATATCCTGAGAGATCTAAGATCAGGAAGAAGTCTAGACCACCGAAATTTACGGTTGGCGATCGAGTGAGAATCTATGCTTATAAGAAGCCCTTCGAAAAGGGTTACACTCCTCGACCTCAGAAATCTTCGTGATAATCAGAATATTTCACACCGATCCGGGGACTTACGAAATCGAAGCTTTGGATGGCAAAGAGATCATTGGAAAGTTTACGAACAACAATTGCTGAAGACGAAGTTTTAATAAAGAAAATTTTTTTTTTTTTATTTACTCTCTTTAACATTTTCTTGTTTACACATATATATATATATATATAAAGGAGAGAAAAAATAATAATAATAAAAAATAATTAAAACTATTTTTTAGATAAAAAAGCAAGCTAATTAATAAACAAAAAACAAAAAAAACCTTCAAAAATAACAGATACACTAGATATCGCACAAAGCATAGTGAAAGATGAAAGTATTCAAGAATACGAGGTTCACGAATACGAACTGATAACCAGACGAGTTTGAACAATGCAGGAGAGATAAGAATCAACGTCAAAACCCAAGATCTATTCATTCATCCTAGCGAGAGTTACATACTGGTGCAGGGATGTCTCACCAAGGAAGATGGAACCGAATACGCCGCCGACGACACGGTTACTTTAGCCAATAATGGCATCATGCATCTATTTAGTAATATAAAATACTTGCTATCCGGACAAGAGATAGAATCTGTGTTTCATCCCGGTCAGGCCACCACGATGTTCAGACTCTTGACTTATCCGGATGATTTTTCGAAATCCAGAGGACTTAGTCAGTTGTGGGTGAAAGACACCGTCGGCCCTACTAGCGCCGGTGCCGCCACGATATTCGACTACATCGTCAAGACGTCCAGACCTAAAGGAACGTTTTCATTCAGGATTCCTTTGAAACACATCTTTGGATTTGCGGACGATTACAACAAGATCATCTACGGATTCAAACACAATCTGACATTGATTCGAAAGGGAAATGACGATGTGATAGTGAGACTCACTGCGACCAATGTGGGTAAGTTAACTCTACACAAGATATCGTGGTTCGTTCCACACGTGCAGCCTTCGATTGTGGAAAAAACACGTCTCTACAAGATCATAGAATCGAAGAGTAAATTACTCGTGGGATTTAGAATGAGACAGTGTGACACGGCTTGCATTCCACTCTCCACGAGTTACTTCGATTGGAGATTGACTGTGAAATCCACTTCCGAGAGACCGCATTTCATCGTGGTCGCATTTCAGACCGATAGGGACGGGTCTCAGAAAAAGAATGCATCGCTATTCGATCACTGCAATTTGAGAAACATGCAAGTGTTTCTGAATGCTACAAGATATCCAGCAATTGATTACAATGCGTCGTTTGACAAGAACGATTTCTGCAGACTGTACAGCGATGCCACAGATTTTAGAAAGAAGTATCACGGTCTAGACAAATTGATGAGCAATCCTAATATATCTCCCGGCGAATACAAGACGATGTATCCCATGTTCGTATTTGATGTCAGTAAACAGAGCGAACGACTCAAGAGTAGCATCTTAGACATTCAGATCAAGATGCAATTCGATAGGAACGTGCCGAGAAAAACCAAAGCCTTTGCCCTGGTCCTGTCGGATAGAGAATTAAAATTCGAATCGGATGGAAATAAGATGTCGATCATTCGATGAGAGACATGTATGAAAAAAAAATATAAAAAAAATAAATAAAAAGTAATGAGTAATTATTAAAAACAAAAATAACAAAAAAAAAAGTAAAAAGTAATGAGATCTAGAGAGATTGAACATCTTTCTAAATCTCATTATTTTTGTTTTTTGTTTTTTTTTTGTTTTTAATACTCACTCATTATTTTTAATTAATTATTTCCATGCATTCACTGTTTGTTCAGAGGATCTAGTTCGATCAGTATGCTCACCACGGAAGTGGCGGCTTCGGGATTATTGGTTTTCATAACAAAATTAATCCTGTCTGCGGCGTTCACTTTGAGAGGCGTGTCGAACATGCTAACATTCGAGTGTTGATTCTCGGTCTTTTCGATTCTGTATCTCTTATCACTCTCTACTACGTTCACTGTGCGATTGACGACCGCTCTGTTATTCAAATCCATGGAAGCCAGACTCATTCAAATGATTTCACCTACCAACAGCATGGGATATCCCACCTGACCATGTTGCGATCCGCTACCTCTGTTTCCAAAAGACCACTTGGCTTTTCCCTCCTCTAACATGCCAGTCTCCTCGGCCCACACGGTGATCAATTGTCTGGTGTATTTGATTTTCTCCACCACCAAAATCAGGGTGCAGGCATCCGTCATGTTCATGGGATCCGGTAGATTCGTGAGCACGTGTCCGCCCATGTCTAGTTTACCTTCCATGATGTCGCCCTTTCTCCAGACTGAGTTGTCGTCCACGTACTTCCTGCTGACTGCGCTGGAATCGAATTCAGGATCGTGATCGAGACCGAATAAATTCTGACCATCCATGTTGATGCCACCCTCCATGGTTCCACCAGATTGTTTGTTCAGGTAGAGATCGTCCACTTGCAATTCTACGTATTCTTGAGATTGTATCACTGCGGAATCCACGTAGCCTTTGTTGACCGCGATGGAGTCTGCATCCACATCGTTGACCTTCAACAGATTCAATATCTTGTTGAATCCCGCATTCAGATCTGATGTCATTTCTCGTCTGTCAGACTTTCTCTGTTCCAGATCTACGTTGTGTTTGGTCGCCACGTCCTTGGGATTCATGGAAGTGGCCACGTTCGTTATCTTGTTAGAATTGGCGTTCAATTCCGATTGCATCGTTTTCTGAATGTATCTATTTCTCAGATGTTCGCTGAATCGTGCATGAGAGTCGTCCGCATATTTCTTGGTTGCAGCATCGGTGGAATCTATGGGATTTGCGACGTTCACCAAACATTTGGATTTCAATCGAGATCGTCGGTCATGGCTTTATCCACGTAATTATCTAACATGATTTGTTCGAAATCTGCATTCCTCCTGTCGACATATTTTTTAGTTGCCGCATCTGTGAGATCTACCGGCTCGGGAAGATTGTAGAGCTTCTTATTGTTCATGTTTGAATGTTCCTCTCAAGGTTCGTATCTCCGAACGTAACGTTCGTCCAAGTTGGCGACGTCATAACCGTCGCCAACTTCGAGCGTCTTCCTCTTCTTTTTGGGTCGACTTTCGTCGTCACTTCTACCAAATTTATCGACTGGCATGTTGTTTTGAGGTTTTTTAGTTTTAAAAAAATATATTTCAAACGCAGTTTATTAAAAATGAATTATTTCACTTATTTTTTATTTTTTGTTTATATTCGATTAAATTTTTTTAAATAATTTTTTTACCTTTATATATACTATAAAAAAAATCTCTCTCTAATGTAAATCATTGAGAATGTCTTGAAACCGATCTCCTTCCAACCATCTCTTGAGAACGTAGAGACACAGGTGACCGCAAAACACTTGATCTGGCGATTGCACTCATTCCATGTTGTAACGAACTATCGATTCGTCGAAATAGTTCTTTATTTCTTTCGGCGGCGAGATTCCATAGCTGTCGAAATAATAATTCTTCTTCCCGTTCTTGAACCACGCCACCCAGTGAGTGCCTTCACCCAATAAATCGTCTAGATTTAAAATTCCGCATTCCGATTATCGAGGTCTTCTCTTCAACAAGGCATCTCTGGAAAACAAGCCTAGAAAATCATTGATTTTCAAATCCTTCACCGCATTCAACAGATCAATATTGGATAGGGGTTCGTTAGGTAAGACGACACATTCTACGGATATCTCTATTTTCTTATTCATAAATGTGTATATATTTTTTTTTTTATTTATTTATTTTATTATAATTCACTAAAATGATGTTATTTTTTTATATTTTTTTCTTTTTCTTTTTTAAACTAACTCTCTCGATGTCTCTATCGACTTCCATAATGAATCCGTCTAATTCCTCTTGATTTTCTAGAATCCTATCATCCTTAATCATATCTGGAATGCTATTTGGAATCCTGTCATTCATAATCATATCCAAAGTCCAATGTCCGAGTGCCAAAGTGCTTATTTTATTGTCTAACATGAATCTCTTATCGTCGTAGGCCGTCAGCAAAATCTTGTTGACTATTTCGGTATACAAGTCATGATTGTCACTTCGAATCGATTTCATAGTCTTATACACGGGACCATTTCCGGTCAGACAATCTTTATACTCTCGAAAAGAGATGTTTTTCTTCACCACGCACGTTTTAACCCCTTTGCACTTCTTAATCTCTTCACCTTCTCGACGATAAGCATACAGTTTGGGTCTCAAACCTACGAATTCGACGATTTGTTTACCGCCGCTCTCATCCTTAAATTTACCCAACACCTTCTTGTTGTCATTCGATTGAATGGTGGTGGTGATCGATGGGATAATTGCTATTGTCGAACCACGCGGTCACATCCAGAGACATATCTCGGTAGATGTCTTTCGTCTCTATCTTGTAAACTAAACTTCCATGTCGGTGAACAGTAGTTTGGCTTTCTCACCAAATTTCCGCTTGACGTAATCTTAGTGAAACTCATACATCAATCGCTTGCTGATATCTAAGATGATCGGTCCGAGATAATAGGGTTTGTCGAACTTCAGGTGCGTTTTTTGCATGTGAATGGCCACTAGATTTTCGTCGAATATGGTTCGGTGTCTGTAATTGGGTTTCGCCACTAATTTTTTAGCTTTTTTCTCATACATGACGAGTCGAATGTCAGTTCTCTTCCTGATGTTTTCCATCGATTTACCGTACATGCAGTTGTTCATGAGTTTGAAGAAATCTTTTTTGAAATCGTTCTCGGCTTGAATTCTGAGATTCATGTTGAGATCGATGTATTTTTTCATCCAAGGCTCTTCGTCGAATCGAATGACGCGATGTACGTCAACTAATTTCATCCCGTAATCGACGTATTGTTTCAAATTCTCACTGTAGATGACGTACTTACGTTTGTTAAATAAATTGGGAATGAGTTTTTCCTCGTCTCCTTCAATCAGTTCCATTCGTTTGGAAGCAAGTGGATAATCGTTGTGTAGATCGTGTAACTCTTCCGGATAGTTCAAATCGACTTCTTAAATGCAAGGATATTCTCTCCATTTTTGCATCTCTTCCGGTTCCGTCACCCATTTGAAATTTCTAATCGCTAAAGGACGACTCATGGCCCAACCATACAGATTATTAGCGTCCCAATACTGTATGTATTTATTTTATCATTCCGAATCAAAACCTTCTTTAATGTAGGGATTGTTAGCTTCAGAATATCTGTGAGAGATCATCAAGATGCAACCTCTCATGGCCTTTTCGAACATGAGCAACATGTCCATGTCAGATAATAATTCCAATTGGATTTCGGTGGTCTTAAACAGAGCATCCCAGACCGGGTGCAGTGAAATACCAAGCTGGATCCAGATTGTAATTTCAACGACAGACGTCTCGAAAATTTTCGAACACATCTGCCAGGAGCAGAATGTCGGTCTTCAGATAGAGATCGTGATAATCTCTCATGGTTTTCATATCGAATGATTTCCACACGTTTTAAGCGTGTTCGTAATTCTCGTCGGAAATGTCGGATTCGTATAATTTCGAATAAAAATCTTCCTTCGAAGGTAGCGTGGTGTCGTTGAATCTCTTTAGATCATTCATGTAATCGTAAGGATAGACTCCTTTCCTCAACATGACGTCTACTCGTTCTCCGAAGTGTTCTCTCGTGATTTTAAATTTATCCTTGTTCATGTTATTGACTAACTTTTCCAGAGCGGTCGACATGAATTTAAAACTGTCGATGAAACGTATGGCTCTATGAATGGATTTCCTTTTTTCTTTCAACGTCTCTCCGTCGATTACTCTTTTCTTCTCCACGAGCTTCCATTACGTGAAGGAAATGTATCTTTCTTCATTGTTCGCGATGCAGTTTAATACTTCTTTGGTGGTGCCGAGATTTTTCACGAACAGATGACTGTCGTAACCTGAGAGATTGTGAAATATCACCGGATAAAAAACGGCGTCTCAATATTTTAAATTACACTTGCTGTGAGCCGGACCATGATACAGACCCATGTAATGATCGTGGTCTCTGACCTTCCTATTTTCCTCCGAATTCTCGTCGAACGATTGTCTGCATATGTGACATTCGGTGGCTTTGTTATTTTCGTCCTGCTTCTCTCGCGTGATGATCATTTTGCCGGAGTTTTGAATTTGTCGTATAACATTTGGATTTTCGATTCTAACTCTTCCATGAACCTTTGAGCCATGTCATCGTCTTCGCACCGTTTCATGTAGGTGAAGGAACCCATGTCGTGTGGCGAGTCGAAAGCACATTTCACATAAATGCAATAGCCCGAAGGTGTGTTTTTGATATCTTTCAATGTAACTTCGAAGAGTGTCGGGTTGGCAGGAACTCATTTTCATGGTGAAGCATTCGAAATCGGTATACATGACGAATGGTAATTTTAACCTTCTATTATGATTTTGATAGTTTACGATGGTGTTGGGTTTGGGCATTTTGATGGCGACACCTTGATTTTCGTTGCAATATTCCTGATGTTTCGCTAATGATTTTTCACTGTGAAACGTGTTCATGCAGTTGCAACATAAACATGTCTTATGTTCATGTTTATTATTTTGTCTCGACAGTAATCAGCTCGGATGTTTAACCCAACAATAATAACGATTGTCACCATTCAAAATCAATAATAAAATAATCAACTTTTCTCTTTCGAGATACAAAGTCTGTCTGAGAGGATAGATCATTCATTTTTCATCGTCGTATCCCAAGACGTTCACTGCTACGGTGGGATTTTGAACCTCAAAACGTTCGATGTGTTTTAACTGCGTTGGAAAAGTCACTCCGGTCCAATCGAGATTTTTAGAAGTCTCCTCGTAATGAGAAACTCTCTCGGGATGGATTTTGATGGGGTATAAAGCGGAGGTGACTGCCCATTTAAAACACTGATCATCTTTATTTCTCATGTTGACCACGGAGTGTTTTTCAACTAAGAAATATGGTAATTCCACGTAGGATATGCCCATATATATTATAGTAACGTTTCCTTTTTGCTCAAATTTCGGTGTCGATTCTTCTTTTCTTTTTTTTGTGATATATTACGTTTTTTATAACAACACATTTGTTTATTTGTATCATAATTATGAATGAATGTGGTGCATCTCTTGGTAACACTCACATCATTACCATTCTTTTCAGAAGGTAGTGGTGGCGGTGGAAAACGTATCATTCTTTTAAATTTCAACCATCTATCCCAATCTTTTTTAAACTCTTTTTTTCAGTTCTTTCCTAAGACATCCATCATTAGCGTCTAATTGTTTTTCCACATCTTTTTCCCACTCTATCCCATGATTTTCATCATTATCGTCTAATTGTTTTTCCACATCTTTTTTGCACTCTATCTCGCGATATTCATCATTATCGTCTAATTGTTTTTCCACCTTTTTATCCATTTTATATTATTTTTTAAACTTTCTATGATTTATATTTTTATATTTTATATATTTTTTTTACATTATAATAACATCCTCAAAATCAGTATATTCTTAAATGGTGAATTCTCACCAAACAGCAAACCCTTACCGAGTCGCTCAACGTTGTGCCCACTCTTCAGATAGATACCTTTCCACTGAAAGAGTTGCCACCTCTAGCGGGTTCTAGATACAATCCTTCAACGTTGTCATCTATGCTCCTCCCTTCTTCAAAAACAGTCCACTGCCACCCATTAATTTCTCAACTGCCGAACTCATGAGTCCCAAGAGAGCTCCCACGCCGAGAGTCTGCCCGAGAAAGGGTAATGCTTTTGTGGCAAAGGGCAATGCTTTTGGGGCGATTCCTGCCAATAGCAGTAGGAAACCGCCTTTCATTTTCAAATTGTATTTCAATTGAGCGGAACTCAATCTCACCTTCACCCCTCTTCCATCACCAATTGCTTTCTCCATCCTTTTGATTTGAGTTCTGGTCCAGGCGATTCGATCGTCACTGCCACTCGTCAGATCTTCGTGAGTGAATTTGAATCTCACCGGCTCACCTCGAGTTAATGCTCTCTCAAGTGTCTTCCTCTGTCCTTTGGATATGTTCATGTTTTTAACCACGTATTCAGTCATATTTCTTTTTTTTAAAATATATTTTGTTCAATTGTTTTTTTTTGTTTTAATGATAATTATATATATTAAATAATTTTTGTAAAATTAATATTGCGTTTATTTTATTTTCTTATTTATATATATACGCAATATTTTTTTTTTGTTGCTTTTTTATATTTCTCTTATGTGAAATCGTATCGTCACCCTCTCTCCACGAAGATCTAACAGTTCACCATTTCGATCCATCAACGTGGTTTTGAGACTATACAACGTGTCTAAAATCATGGGTAGATAAACTAAATTTCGAGGTCGTTCCACAATTTTATAACCCGGCGACACATTTGGAAAGAAGGAATAGATCATCGATTGAGCGCTACCATTCACGTAGCTTCCAGCAATCACATCCACGTTCACCAGAATGCTATTGACTGCGAGAATGTCAACCATATTTTCAGATGCCGCATGGCCTCGATACATCTTTCGATCGAATCCTAGCATCTTGCCTGTAGAATCGTCCGTGTTAAAATCCACTTTAAAATTATCTTCCAAATCCAACATCGTCTGTAGGGTATTAGGGTTGGGAGAGAGTCTGATCTTGTTGCTTCCCTTTCCATCCATCTTCATTCGCGTCTGAATGTAATTGTTCAAATCGTCTATGTCGTAACTTCCTTTGGGAATTCGAATCTCCAACCAATCCACTCCATCAGAATACTTGAATGAGTTATTCTTTTCGGTGACATTGGGAAAGGAATAATAAGTCTCCAGATTCACCAACGCCATCTCGTATCTTTTCTCTCTATTCAATTCGATGGAAGGTTCGAATTTCGAGTCGAATCACCACTCTCCACGATTTGAATGGATTGTTTTGCAGCCGTATTCTCGGCTATCTGTTCTAACAATTCTCCTTGTTCAAACATTATATTTTTAATTTTTATTTTATTTTTCAAAACTAAATTATTGATGATTTATTATTTTCTAATTTTTGTTTTCACTCTCTATTTTATTATCATCAGAAACATAAAACTTGTCGAATCCGCTCCGATATTTTCCGCTCCGATATTTTCCGCGATTAAATTCGCTAGTCAAATCGATCATGATGAAATTGTAAAGTCCTCCATCCCAAACCCTCTTGCAGAATCTCCTGAATTCTGCCATGCTCATGTCGTTTGCGACGTGATCACCGTAGATGTGATTGAGATTCTTGAGATCCTGGTGAAAGAGACACAGTAAATTAGCGTTCTCCCTTATCGTCTGTCTGGGCAGTCGAAAATAATTCTGCGACAGGAAGAAACAGTCCACATTGCTGTGACGACCTCTAACATAATACGATTCGCATTGGTTCTGTCTCTCCAAAAGCAGATCATCGAAAATCATTAGATTCTTATCTTCCGATTTCAATTCTCTAGGATCCAGAACGTCACTATGAGGCTTTCTTACCAGCATCCAAAGCCATCTTACCGACCTCAAACGCGGTTGATGCGAGTTTTCTACCTGCATTGCTCGTGAACGCTCGCATTATAGAATTGACGATGCCAGAACCGCTTTGAACGTAAGTTCTAATGTATCCCCTGTTCTTTATCACCAACATATTTTTATTTTATAATATATATTTTGTTTTTTTTTCACTGGTAAATCGTTTGTTGTTTAAATACTTTTTATTATTTTCTAGTGTAAAATTTACTGTTTTTATTTTATCTATTTTTTGTTTGTTTGTTCTCTCTACTTATTATATATATATCAATCCTTCAATTCGTTCATCAGCCTTTTATAATCACGTTTATTCAAAACCTTCTGCCTCAACAATTCGTCGCATATGCTCACTATCTCATTATCTAATCCAGTATTACTAGCGCTTTGACTTGCCATCAACAATCTCAATCTCTGAGACAGAGCGTCAGAATCGCTTGGAAGAAAAGTGGTTCTCACTCCTTTCCCAGTCACCGATTCAACAAATTTCTTATTCATATCCCATATGGGTTTCACCACCTTCGTCCACTTGTAACCTCTCTTGGCTTTGGGTCTCGTTTCTCTGACATCGATATTTCTCTTCATGGCGTGGGTCTGAACCAGAATGTCGAAATCCTGATCCGTGTAATCTCCAGGCTTGTCGAAAAGGAGCAATTTGCACAGTTCAGGAGTTAATTCATACCTATTCGAACCGACGATTAAATTATCATCATCCTCTTGCACTTCAGTGTCGCCTACAAAAGTTCTACCGCTAGAATCCTTATAAATTCCATACAACAGATCTCTTTTACCACCATCCTCAGACGACGTGATGCTATCAGTGGTGATAGTCGAAGCCGCATCATCGCTTTCGCTCACGTCGGTTTCGATTCTCATGGGAACATAATCCGGCAATGATCTTTGAAAGGAAAACCTCCTTGTAAAACTACCTGGCAACGAACCCATTCTCAAAGAACTTTCTTTTATGGGCTTCTTCTTACTTCTTACTTCGTTCCTGAACCTCCGTCATGGGTTTAAATAATTTTGTGGTTTCACGCCTTAATTCCATCTCTCCAAATCGCCTGCTTCTGTCAGCAGATCGAATGCTTTTCTTGACTCGTTCGTATTCGTTGAGAAGTTGATCTCTCCGCTTGAAATCTGTGATGTGTAAAAACATTTTTTTTTGTTCTCTAAAATTATTAATATTTCCTTTAGAGTATGGTAACATGAGTTATTTTATTATTCTCAAAAATTAAATGTATAATTATTTTTATGTTTTATGTTTTCAGTAAATAAAATCTTCTGTCTTTAATATATAATAACTAAAACCAGTTAAGGGAAAAACATTTTACAAAATGAAACCTCGATAAATGCATTTTGCTCTCGAATGTGTTAAAGATCACATCACTGATTATTCACACCGTGATGAATAGAATGACTTCGAAAAGTGTGAAAGTTTAGCACATAAGAACGGAAACATTTTATCGTTATCCTCAAACAGCATTTTAGATAAAGTAAAAAATTCTGTTTTAAAACCATTTTACGAATGAAAAATGAAAACCGGTTTTCAAAAAATGATTAAGTAATTCTTTCTAATTTAACGCGTTTGAGAAGAATTGTATCCGTCAAAAGGGTTTATTCATATCTCCGAAACATTATCATGAGTAAATTAAAACTCAATTTACCTCTTAAAAACCTAACTAAGTGGAACGCAATTTTTCCATTTCATTTATTGAATGAAAAACCTTTCATTTACACCGGAACAAAAAATGAAACGATTTGTGAAGATTTCATAGTGTCAATTAAAACACAAATTTTACCACTTAAAACTATCTAAGTGGAACGCAATTTTATAGTCGATTTATTGTATGAAAAACCTTTCATTTACATCAAGAACAAGAATAAACAATTTAGCGAAGATTTAAACATTTTCATCAGTTCTCGATCGCCAACAGCTATGACAAACGTGGACGGACAATTTCCATCAGTTCTAATTTTCCAAACTCGAGTTTTTCCATTTTGGTTTGGAAAAAAAAAATCCTTGACGAGTAACTTCGCTTTACACCCACTTCGCGCCGTTGTCGAATGTAGGGAAAACCCTTTGAGATTTTTCCTGTCCTTGAATCGGCAAATCAGTTTCACCGATCGGATCCAACCCTCGACCATCCGAAATGTGATCGTGAACGTCGGTGTCCCAGAATTGGTAAACCGCATTTTTTATGATGTACCGGAAGCCGCAATCGGTTTGGAAAAAAAAAATCCTCGATGAGTAACTACACTTTACACCCACTTTTCACTATTGGCGAACGTCGAGAAAACGTTTTGAGATCGATTTTTCCTGTCCGAGAATCAGCAAAGCGGTTTCACCGATCGGATCGCACTCTTCTTCGTTCAAACAACCGTTGGCAAACGTCGGTGTCCCAGAATTGGCAAACTGCATTTTTGATGCTGTCCTAGAATCGGCAAAGTGTTTTTTGCCGGCGTTTGCCAACGATAGATCGGAAGTCTGATCCGCGATGGGAACGTTGAGAAAAACTTTTTAATTAATTTTTCTTCGAATTTCATACATTTTTCCCTTCCAAGCGATGTGTCGAATTTCACTCGTTCGCCAATGGCTGTTTGAACGGTCAAAAGTGCAAGGAACTGCATTTGCCGGTTCTGGGACACCATGTAAAAACAACATTTTTACACTCTGTATACGATTTAACACTGAATCCCTATGGCGGTACACGTACATGTACGTGTACATGTACATTTTTTGTACATTCTGTCCTTGAATTGGCAATTTACACCTACTTATTATAAAAAAAAATAATGATTAAAAAAACAAAATAACAATTAAAAAAAATGAAACAAAAGGAGAGAAAATGACTTCCAATAGACGTGTTCACAAGACGTTCGTATTATGAAAAGCTTTTAATTTTTTCACATTATTTACACGAGTGTGCATTAGAAACAATTCAATTCAAACAAATCGTACACGACGCATGTTTAAACAGGTACAGAATGTTGTTTTCTTTAATATTGTTATTCATATTCCTAAATCATAGCTATTTCGAAAATATCGAAATGATGAAGTGTGAAGAAAATGTGTCTTACCAAGATTATAACATGATTATAGATGTTCTAGATTGTTTGAAATATGATGTGACATTTGTAGAACGTTATAATTGTCGTGTTATTATGTTGTGACAATAACTGTGTTGGGCAACAGGTTAAGAAAGACAGAACTCCAGTCCATGTGTGTTTATTATGACTATATGACTCAAACTGTGTACAGAGGAAATACTGGCTGTCTAATACATTTCTTATTAGTTATAACATCTCAGACTCAAGGATTGAAGCCATATGTAACTAAGTGTAACTTACACTACATCTCTCCTTCCAGATAAACAAATATTTTAATATCCAAAACGATCAGGTGGTTTACTTAGTCTCCCACATCTGGTTCTAACCCCAGTCTCCTGTTCTGATAAGATCACTGAGCTGTTGGATGTAGGTGTTGTTTTATTACTTCCAGTTTTATGACAAGTGTCTACTAATTCCTCTGGAATTTCTACTTCCTCTTGTATAATGACATCACTCGAGGGAACCAACATTTTTCTGTTCCTTCGAAGGGTATCATCATTATCACCAGTCTGCACCTGATATGAGCATGGTGCGACATGTGATCTTACAATTTTGCCAAATTTCTTTTCGTCTTTAACATAGACTCTATTTCCCACGTTTAGCTCCTTTAACCTCCTAGCAGCATGCATTCTATCAAAATTCTGTTTTTGTATAGTTTTAAGGGTATCATCCCTCTTTCTGAAATTCTTTATACTTTCCCATTTGGGGATCTGTGTATGAGGCATACTGGGCAATGTGGTTCTTAATTTTCTGTTGAACAGCATTTCAGCTGGGCTATAACCATGGTGCAAAGGGGTGCTATTATAGTCTAAAAGACCTAGACAAGGGTCATGACATTTTCTTAGCATTCTTTTCATTGTACCTACTGCCCTTTCAACCAGTCCATTACTCTGTGGAAATAAAGGACTGGAGGTAATATGGTTGAATCCATATACGTTGGCAAACTTTTTGAATTCAAAACAACTGTACTGAGGTCCATTGTCAGATACAACGACACTTGGTATGCCACGGCAGGTGAACAGAATTTTTAATTTACCAATTACTGCTTGTCAAGTTGTAGTGTGTAAATTAGAAACTTCTATAAACCTTGAAAAATAGTCAATTACTATTAGATATGTATGCCCATTCAAATAAAATAAATCTGTACCTAATTTCTCCCACGGAAAATTGGGCAACCCCTGTGAGATCAGTGGTTCTGATCTGTTAACTTGTTCAGGGACACATCGTGTCCAGTTTTGGATCAATATTTCCAAATCTCTGTTTAACCCCGGCCAATATACAGATAATTTAGCCCTTTCTTGGCATTTAACTATTCCCTGGTGACTTTCGTGAATTTTTTGTAACATTTCATTTTTCATGCATGCAGGTATGACAATTCTACACCCTTTTAGCAATATACCATGCGATATTGACAATTCAGTTCTGATTGACCAATAGAATTTCAAATCACCTTTTATAGCATGCTTCTCTGGCCATCCCTGTATAACATACTGATTTACCTGGGTAATTAACTGATCATTATTTTGCTTGTTTCTAATTTCAATTAGCTTCTGCTCTGAAGCTGGCGGAGTATTAAATACATGATCTACATAGACTTGTACCTCATTTTCAAACTCTGGGTCTCCCTGATACCCAGTTCCAGACAACGGGCTTTGCGACAGTGCATCAGCTGCAAGTAATTCTTTACCTGGTACATGTGCTATCATGTAATTAAACCTCATGAGCCTCATTCTGAACCTTTGTATTCGTGGTGGCAGTTCATGGAGATTTTTAGCTTTCAGGAGTGAAACATTTGGCTTATGATCTGTTTGAATATGACATTTCCTTCCCAAAAGATAATCTCCAAATTTCTCACAAGCCCAGGTTACTGCAAGTGCCTCCTTCTCCAACTGAGCGTACCGTTGTTCAGTTGACAGAGGCCGTGAGCAATAAGCAATTGATAGCCATTTGCCATTTCTCTACTTTTGCTTAAGCAAGCCACCAATTCCATATCGCGAGGCGTCTGCATAGACTATCATTTCAGCCTCTGGGTTATAAATTCCAAGAGATGATTCTGAACACAGCTCGTGCTTAATATGTTCAAATACTTCCATTTGAGAACTCGACCACACCCATTCATTTTTATGACTTAATAAGTCCCCTAATGGTTTTGATTTTTTGGACAGATTTGGAATAAACTTCCCAACTTGATTAACCATTCCAAGAAAAGATCTAATATCTTTGATAGACTTGGGAGTTTGAAATTGTCGAATAGCTTGAATACGTTCTGGATCAGGGTGTATACCATCTTGGTCCAGGATGTGTCCCAAACATTTGACTTTTCTCTGCAGAAATTCACATTTCCCTTTATTAAGCGTAATGCCTTTTCCACACAATTTTGATAGCACAGCATTTAAATGATTATTGTGTTGCTCAGTTGTAGATCCAAATACTAAAATATCATCCATATGGGCTACAACACCCTTTTCACCTTTTAGAATATCAGAAATATGCTTCTGAAACAGTTCCGGACCAGATGAAATTCCAAACGGGACTCTGTTAAAACACCATCGCCCAAACGGTGTTATAAATGTTGTCAAATACTGAGATTGCTCAGCAAGTGGCATTTGATAAAAACCAGAATTTGCATCTCACTGAGATGGTAAATCAAACCCTTCTCTTCAAACATTTTCATTTGTATAATCTACGCAAATGCGCACTTTGTTAGTTTTGCCACTGCAGACGGTACTTTTTTGTACCACAACAATTGTTGAACACCACTCTGTTGGGCTATCAACTTTTGATATCACGCCAAACTTTTCCATTCTCTCGAGTTCCTCTTTCACTGTAGTCATTAGTGGTAGTGGAATTCTTCTTGGAGAAGTTACACAATATGATTGAATTTTCATTAACCCTAAACCTTCAAACAAATGGGGATAATCCTCTGAAGGTATCAGATTATCTCCAGTGTTTGCTGCATTCAATGCTGTATCAATGAAACTACAACCAAGTATTTTAGATTTTTCAATAGCCGGTCTACCTAAAAGTGGTGTATGAAAACCATCAATAACATATATATCGTCTACAATTTCAGCATTTTAACTCTTATTTTCTCAGTGTATTTACCCAAAACAATTAAACTGCTTTTACATGGACCAAACAAATTGTGCCCACAGTTACTAATTGCAATGTTACATTTATCTGCAACACTCTTGGGAATACAGGTGACATCTGCTCCAGTATCCAACTTGAACGTGACAGTTTTGGTATTTATCTGCACACCGGCTATCCAGCCCTTACCAAAGCTGTCTTTTGTAATTTCACCCAAAAGAAAATCCAACTTTTTAGACTCGTCATCCCAATGTTTATAAGCCTCTTGTGTGACTTCTTGCACATTTCTTGGGACGCTATGTCTATGCTGATTCTTTATATTGAAGCTAATTGTGTTATTCTCCCTCGCTTGTTTTCGCCACTTGTGGCACATGGATGAAAAATGACCACGTAATTCACAATTATAACAATCTGCATCCTTAGCAGGACAATTGGCTTTCGTATGTTGTGTAGACTTTCCACACCATTTGCACTTATAAAACTGATTTCCGGAATTATAGGAATTATTTGACTTCTTTGTCATTTTATTCCTCACTGCATCTACTTTTGAACCAACAGTTTCAAAATTTTGTTGCATTTGAGCTGCTTCCTTTTTAACAGCTTCCTGATGGCGAACAGTTTCCATAGCTTTGGAAAGGGTTAAATTAGAATTAAGCTGCAATTTTTCTGATAGTCTGCTATCTCGCAGACCAACCACTATTCTATCCTGCAACATTTCGTCTTTTAATGCTCTGTATTCACAGTGTTCAATCAATATGTACAGTGCCATTATAAATGAGTCAACAGATTCACCCTCCTCTTGTTTACAAGTATTAAATTTTGCATGCTCAAATATGACATTCCTTCGAATTATGAAGTGACGTTCAAATTTAGCTTTGACAGTCTCATATCAAGTTTTATCCTCATCCTCACCAAACACGAAAGAAGGTAGGATATCATCCGCACAGTTGCCCATCGTGTACACTAAAGTACTAATTTGACGTTGCTCAGACTCCTTAGCCAAGCCCGAGGCTTCCCTGAATCTCTCAAACCGACATATCCACTTGGGCCACTCCTGTGGCTGGTGGAAACTGAACAGTTCTGGAGGTGCAATCTGGTAAGTATTACTCATACCTGTTGTTTTTCTATGCAACACTATGATAGGGTTAATAACACAGTCCCATGACAGAGCCGTCCAAGCTCTTAGCTGTGGTCCACTTCTGACACCATGTCGTGTTATTATCTTGTGACAATAACTATGTTGGGCAACAGGTTAAGAAAGACAGAACTCCAGTCCATGTGTGTTTATTATGACTATATGACTCAAACTGTGTACAGAGGAAATACTGGCTGTCTAATATATTTATTATCAGTTATAACATCTCAGACTCAAGGATTGAAGACTTATGTAACTAAGTGTAACTTACACTAGAATAATTACGGAAAATATTGTTATATATTTTTTTGCACAAAAAACATAGTTAACGTATTGAAAAATCTATTCGCGAGTGTGTCAAATATATTTGCAGATTACACTCATTTGCATTAAATAGATTGTGAATCGAATTTGCTGAAAGGTTAAAAATCATTATCGCTTATTTCCTGTATCAATCTAATGATGATGACGATGAAAAAATGATGGTTTTGTCGAAATACGAGAAGCATAAACTCCAACTTTCGAAAAAAAATGTCATTTCTTTCCAATAATAATACACATGATAGTAATAGACGAGAAGTATTCATTCATTCGTTTCATGATGAGATGAATAGATATGTTGCTATTAAAAAAAACGTAATAAATATAAAAGAGAAAAAAAAATATAAAAAAAAATAATACGAAAAACAAAATAAAAGAAAAGCAATAAGTAATAAGAATAGAATTTTTTTTTTATATAATAATAAAAATTATGAGTAAAATGAATAATTCCATGGAATTGAGAGCTTGGTTTCTTCGAAGGGTGTTCTGCATAGCTTACGTGATCTGCATGAAAGAACAATTTCCTCGCGTCATGTGCGAAAGATGTTTCGGTTGTCAAGAGGAGAAAAAATTTAACCGCATTGATCATTCATGTCTCACTATGGAATAGAAATACATTGTCACCATGTATTTCATGCCTGCATTGGAATACATCCGGCGCGATGACGTGATCAAATGTTGGAATCAATTAGTGTTTGGTGTTGGAAAACCCAAGCCTACTAAATCAGAAGAGTTGAAGTTAGCACATCAAAGTCTCACCAACGAAGACTGGGGATGCGTTTTCGAATATTTGTTGGAAAGGGAAGACCACAAATTTTCTGACAGGAATCGCATTTTTTTTTATGAATTCCTTGTTTAAGGGAAGAAAACATTAAAAAAAAAGAGTTTCGTTAAATAATAAGGAGGTAAAAATAATAAAAAAAAATACATAAAAAATAATAATAGATAAAATAAAAATAAAAATGGAACTTCGAAGTAAGGACTTCTATCCATTGTTAGAGAAGGTGGAGCCCACAACACCTATTCTACCACCAAAAAGTAGTGACGACGAGGCACAGAGTATTGAATCGAACAAATCAGTAGAATTCAATCGTATCTGACATGAGAGAAAAATTCTCTTTGTTCACTCAATAAGAAATATTCGAGATTCGAGAAATTTTTGAATGGTGTGGATTTGACTCTCATCATGGTCCCTATGGGTTTGAACGTTGCCAGAATCAGTCTATTGTCAGCTGCTATCATTGCTCTTCTGGTCGTGTTGGCCATAGAAGGATTGGCTTTGATTGCCGGATTCGTCAGTATGATCAGAAACTTTCTCGCTAAGAAATTATCCGCGAAAGCCAGGAAGCATGAAAACATCTGTGTTTTAGCTGATGCAAAGATCGATTCCATGTTGGATAAGACCTCTATGGCATTGAAAGATTGTAGGATTTCGGAGGTGAATTTGTCGACATATTGAACGAAAAACAAAAATATGAAGTCATGAAAGCGAAGATAAGAGTCAAGAGTCGTCAGATTCTCAAGGAAGAATTGAAGGATTCTCTGGTAGAAAAAGGTAGGGAAGAAGCGAGACAGTCGTTTCATAAATTATTGGATGCTAAAAAGATTCCAGAAGCAGTCGATTAAAAAAATGTATATATAAAAGAAAAATTATATATAAATTAAAAAAAAAAAAAATTAAAATATATATACAAAAAAACAAAAACAAAGTGTATTGTGTCAAATGGAAGAGAGCTACTGATACAGTTAACGTTAAAAAAGTACTGACGAAAAATAAAAGACCAATGCTCTGCGGAATGTGTAAAATGTGCGGTTTGACCAAGACACAATTCATCAAACACGGTGCTGGTCTGACGAATAAATTGATTAATAATCTACCCATCAAAATGCATCTGCCAGGACATCAATTCATGGGACCTGGCACAAAATTAAATAAGAGACTGAATCGAGATCTGACACCTAAATCTTGGAAAAAACCCATAAATAGGGTGGATTCGGTCACTTATGCTCATGATCTCTGCTACGCCAAACATCCCGATGTTGAGAATCATAATTGAATCTGCGATAAAGACATGCTGACGATGTTGAAAAATATACCAAATCCCACTAGGAGAGAGAGACTTGAACGTTCATTGGTCGGTAAAGTAATCGGTACCAAACGTCGATTCAGATGGGGGTCATAAAAAAAAGTCCAGAAAACATTACTAACAAATGCATTGGCGAACGAACTACACAAACCCGTCACACGTAAATTTCGAAGGAGAAGGGTGTTCGTGAAGGGTCTGGATCAGATTTGGTCGGCCAATCCAGTCGACATGAAATCGCATTCAAAGTGGAACAAGGACATTAAAAACATACTGACAGTCATAGAAGTGTTTTCGAAATATGGATGGATGAGACCTCTGAAGAATAAATCGGGAGCTTGCGTGGCTGAGGCTCTGAAGAGCATATTTGCATTGTCTTCTCAAAAACCTGATAAATTGTGGGTGGACAAGGGGAAGGAATTTTACAACAGTCACGTTCATCCATTGATCAACCTCTATTCCGCCAAAAATGAAGGGAAAGCTAACGTGATCGAACGTTGGAATAGAACCATGAAGGAAAAAATGTATACGTATTTCACGGCTAATAAGACCAAGAAATATATCGATGTTCTAGACAAATTGGTCAAAGAATACAACAAAGCACGACACAGATCGATCAAGATGACTTTGAGCGAGCGATCCTCGAAAAACGAAAAACGCGTCTTTGCCAATCTCTATCCCGAAAGGCTCAAGATAAGGAAGGAGTCCAAATCACCGGAATTTGCAGTCAGTGATCGAGTGAGAATCACTTCTTATAAGTCACTCTTCGCAAAAGGTGACACTCCTTGATGGGCCAAGGAAATCTTTAAGATCGTTAGAATATTTTACAAGGATCCGTTGACTTACAAAATAGAAGCGTTAGAGGATGATGAAGATGACAGCAGAGAAATCATTTTACGAACTGGAATTGCAGAAGACGACATTTTGAAGAACCGAACCTTCACTTTTATTTTTTTTCCGCATATATAGTAAAAAGGAAAAAAAATAATAAATAAAATTAATAATTAAAAGAAAAACAATTAATAATAAAAAAGTGAATAACACAGGCACAAAAAACCCAAAACATGACGAATATAAAAGATATAACTGAAGGTATATTGAGAGACGAAAGCATTCAAGAATACGAAGTTCACGAGTATGAACCAGTGACTGGAACCAGTCTAAACAATCTCGGTGAAATACGAATCAACGTCAAAACTCAAAATCTGTTTGTTCATCCCAGCGAAAGTTACATAGTGATACAGGGGCATCTCACCAAGGAAGATGAAAGTGATTATGCCGATGATGACGTGGTCACTCTAGCCAATAATGGTATGATGCATCTGTTCAGTAATATAAAATACATGCTCTCAGGACAAGAGATAGAATCTGTGTTTCATCCTGGACAAGCCACCATGATGTACGGACTCTTGACGTATCTGGACGATTTTTCGAAATCTAAAGGACTCATCAATTGTGGGTGAAAGACACCATTGCTGACATGAGTGCAGCCAATACCGGTGCCGCCCTGAGATTTGATTATGTCGTCAAGATGTCGAGACCCAAAGGAACGTTTTTGTTCAGGATACCTCGTGAACACATATTCGGATTCACGGAAGATTACGATAATATTCTCCACAGATTCAAACACAATCTGACATTGATTTGAAAAGGAAATGACGAAGCCATCATGAGACCCACTGCAACCGATGCGGGTAAGATACATCTGAACAAGATATCTTGGTTCGTTCTGCACATATTGCCTTCAGTCATGGAGAAAGTACATCTCTACAAGATCATAGAATCGAAGAGTAAATTACCGGTGGGATTTAGAATGAGACAGTGCGACATGGCTAGAATTCCACCATCTAGCAATCACTTCGATTGGAGATTGACCATGAAATCTGCTTCGGAAGGACCACGATTCATCGTAGTGGCATTTCAAACCGATAGGGATGGGTCTCAAGTGAAAAATCCTTCCCTATTAGATCAATGTAACTTGAGAAACATTCAGGTATTTCTGAAAGCCACAAGATATCCGGCCATTGATTACAATGCCTCTTTCGATAAGAATGATTTCTGCAGACTATACGGCAATGTCGCAGATTTCAGAAAGAAATATCATCGACTGGACGAATTGATGGGTAATCCTAACATCACTCCCGCCGAATACAAATCAATGTTGTATCCCCTGTTGGTATTCGACATTAGTAAACAGAGTAAGCGACTCAAGAGTAGCATCTTAGACATTAAGATCAAGATGCAATTTGATAAGAATGTGCCGAGGAGAACGGAGGCTTTTGCCAAGTCCTGTCTGATAGAGAGTTATAATTCGAATTGGACAGACAAAAAATGTCCATCGTTCGATGATATAAATATATAAAAATAGAAATTAAAAATATCGATAAAATATATATAAAAAAAAAATAATAATAAAAAAAACCCCTAAAAATGAATAATCAAGATAGAGAATGTTTGAGATGAAATCGAAAGCATTTGGTAGATAACATAGATGACAGAAATTTATCAAATATATTAGATCGGTTGGAAATGACAACACCCGTAATATTGACTTCAAAAATGGTAGAACGAATTAAAAAACAGGGAACAACCACGAAAGATTGCATGGGACATTTACTAGATATAGTAACATATAGAGGAGAAACAGCTTTTGAAGGATTTATTATTGCTATGTTCAATTTTGATTTAGACATGGACGAGTGTTTTAAGAATGTTAAACCAAAACAAATAACAATTTATGCAAGTTCAGAATGTCAAATCAAAACAAAATGAAAAGTAATAAAAAAAAAATAATTGGATTTTGAGAAATTGAATATTCAATCTCTCAAAATCCAATTATATTTTTTTTTTGAGTTGTCTCCCCTACATCACAAAAAAGTGATTATTTTCATTTTTTTTTTGTACTCACTGTTTGTTCAGAGGATCGGGTTCGATCAACAGAGAGACCACTGGAGTGGCGGCTTGGGGATTATTGGTTTTCCTTTTGAAATTGATCCTATCCCCCATCTGCACCTTGAGAGGTAAACCGTGGACATTAGTGTTCGAGTATTGGCCTTCATCTTTTCGACTCTATACCTCTTATCGCATTCCACACCATTCACCACGAGATTCACGATTGCTCTATTGCTCAAGTCCATAAAAGTCAGACTCTTTCAAATGATATCGCCTCCCACAGGCATGGGATATCCTAGCAGACCATGCAACGGCCCGTTACCTCTGTTTCCGAAGGACCATTCAGCTTTTTCTGAATCTAATGCACCACTCTCTCCGCGACCCAGAGGGTGATCAATTGTCTGGCACATTTTATCTTTTCCACGACGGAGATCAGATTGCAGGCATCCGTCATGTGGGTGGAATCTGGTAGATTCGTGAGTGCGTACCATCCCATGTCCAGTTTGCCTTCCATGATATCACCTTTCCTCCAGACCGTATTTTCGTCCAAGTACTTTCTGCTAACTGTGCTGGAATCGTATTGTGGGTCATCGTCGAAACTGAATAGTTCATAACCATCCTTTTTGATACCATCCTCCATTTTTCCTCCAGATTGTTTGTTCCGATACAAGTTCTCGACATCAAATTCTAGATAGGATTGAGAATCCTGTATGGCCGAATCCAAGTAGCCTTTGTTGACTGCCGTCGAGTCTTTGTCCACATCGCTGATCTTGGACAAATTCATCTTTTCGACTCTATATTGTCCACATCGTTGATCTGGGACAAATTCAATATCTTGTTGAATCCCGCATCCAGATCCAATTTCATGTTTAGCTCATCAACGTTATTCTTTCTCAGTTCCAAGTCAGACATGTTAACCTCCAGAATAATTTTTCAGGGAACCTAAAGGTTATTTTCAGGGAAATGGGATGGATTTCAGGGAAAAGTTCGCGCGGGGGCAAAATAAAAGAAAAAACTTGTGAATTTTCAGCTCACGGACCATTATTAACACCTGGTTATATCCAGAACTAGTTGTCAACTATGCTGATGCATTTATGCTATGTTAAAAAATCATAAAATAACCGCTGATTTGACCCCCCTGGGATCCTCTTCTTCATGACCCCCCCCCCCCTCCCCACCACCACCCACCCATACTGACCCACAGAGCACATCCACCTGTGGTTTGCTCTTATCAAAGTCTGCTTAGCTAATAATTTCCCAAATCTGAAAATGTTAACAGGAAAAGATGTCCTGATATTCAGTTACTTCAATCTTGAACATTAGTACTCAGAAAGTATCTTCAGCAAACTTCATGCATGTGGGATGCTTATGCCCTACACAAAACTTTTCTTTTCATCATTGAAGCATTTCTGTTTAATTCCATTCGAAATTTTCTGGTTACAGATGGCCAACAGTTAACAGTTCTGTAGTCAGCACAACAGAATAAATGTGATGTTAGAAAAAAAGTCCATTGTGTTTAAATATGCTGTCATAATTTTTCGGCATCCTAAGCGACTTTAACCTACTTTTAAGCTGTGCTAAATAGTTGTTGTTTATGTTTTGATTTTGGAAAAGGGATGAGAATTAAAGCTATTCTATGGAGGAATAAATAAATATATATTATTTAATTCCTTTTCATATATTTTAATTTCCAAAAACTGCATTTAAATGAAGGTGGAGTTTTCAATTTTTTGAAAGTAAGTCACCTATTTTCACTTCGACACTTGCACATTGGTCACAAATCTCTGAAGAAAAACCCCAGAAATAAACATGAACACAGTTGAAATATATATCATAAACTAGCCTTTTCTTAAATAAATTTAACTTAAATCCATATTTTACTGCTTCGTGAGTTTTTACCAGAGTTTGAAATGCATGAGATTTGACTCCAAACGTTGTTCCTAAGTTACAACGGGAACGAAATATTTGACTGTTGTTTTCCGGGATTTTTGGTCCAAAACTGATTCCCGTCCGGGAGGCCGGGAACTACACTGAAATTCCGGGATTTTCCCAGGCATTCCGGGAGAGTTAACATGTCTGTTCCAAGTCTACATATTGTTTCGTTGCCACATCATTGGGATTCATGGAAACAGACACATTGATTATCTTGTTAGAATTCACATTCAATTTGGACTGCATCGCTTTAGGAACATAGCGATCTCTCAGATGTTTACTGAATCTCGTGTGAGAGTCGTCCACATATCTTTTAGTGGCAGCATCAGTCGGATCCGCTACATTCACCACTCATTTAGATTTCAAGTCGAGATCGTCCATCATGGCTTTATTCATGCAATTATCTCTCATCATCTGCTGAAAATTTTCATCTCCTCTATCGATGTATTTTTTTAGTCGTGGCATCCGACTGATCCATCTGATCGGGAAGATTGTAGATTTTCTTATTGTTTAAATTTAAAGGTTCTTGTCGAGGTTCATATCTTTGAACGTATCGTTCGTCCAAGTTGGCAATGTCACCAACAATTTCGACTGTGGTTCTTTCTAGAGGAACCTTCATCATCATCAGCGCGACCGAATTTATGAACTGCCATGTTTTTTTGTTTGTTTTTTTTGTTTTTTTTATTTTATTTAAAATTATATATTTTTTTATTATTTTAATTAATGCAACAAAAAACGTTTTCATTTATATATCTCTCTCTCTCTATATATATATCCAAAAGCAATTTTCTTTAGTAAATCGTTGAGAATATCTTGAAAGTGATCTCCTTCCGACCATCTCTTGAAAACGTAGAGGCACAGGTGACCACAAAACACTCGATCCGGTGCTTGCACTTGTTCAGAGTTGTAAATAACTGACGTTAAATAGTTCCTTATTTCTATCGGCGGTGAGATTTCATAGCTATCGAAATAATAATTTTTATTCCTATTTGGAAAACAATGTGACCCAATGCATGCCCTCACCTCCGATATTGTCCAGATTTAAAATTCCACATTCGAATCACAGTCTTTTTTTCTCGGCAATGCATCTCTAGAAAACACACCTCGAAAATGTTTGATTTTTAAATCTTTTGCCGCTTTCGATAGATCAATGTTGGATAGGGGCTCATTGGGTAAGATGACACCTTCTATGGATATGTGTTTTATTTTCTTATTATTCATAATATGTTTTGTTTTATTTTGTTTTTAATTTATTATTTTTTTTTTCTATTCTTTTTTTCATTTATAAACTTGTGAGTTTTTTTTTTAAACTTACGCAATCTTATTGATTTCTTTGATGTACATCTCGTGCATTTTGCTTTGAATCGCAGCCATCTTTTTATACACCATCAAACCTTTGCAAAGACACTCTTTATACTCTTCAAAAGTGATGATTTTATTTGTCACACACCCTTAAATGCCTTTACATCTCTTGATCTCTTCGCCATCGATAAGATAAGCATACAATTTAGGTCTCAAACCCACGAATTCGGTGATCGGTCTTCCACTGGTCTCGTCTTGGAATTTACCCAACATCTTTTGTTGACACCCTTTGAAATCTTAGACAGGTGATCATTGGGATAATTACTCATGTCAAACCATTCATTCACGTCTGATGCTATGTCCTCATAGGTGTCCTTAGAGACTGTGAAATATCACCGGATAGAAATGAGCATCTCGAAATCTTAAATTACATTTGTTGTGAGCAGCACCATGAAAAAGACCCATGTAGTGATCATGATATCTAACTTTTTTTATTATTTTCATACTGATTATCGAATAATTGTCTACAGATGTGACTTTCGGCAGTTTCGTTGTATTTTCACTGTTACTCTGGCGTGATGATCATGTCTTTAGGTTTTTTAAATTTGTTGTATAATATTTGAATTTTCGATTCTAACTCTTCCACAAATCTTTGAGCCACGTCGTCGTCATCTGAATGTTTGGTGTAGACGAATGGAATCAACGATTCTCGATTGTCGAAAGAACATTTCACGTAATAACAATAGCCCGAAGGTATGTGCTTCTGATATCTTTCAGCATAACTCCTACGCTCGTCAGGCTGGCAAGAATATATTTTCGTGGTGAAACATTCAAAATCGGCGTAGATAATGAATGGCATTTCTAATCTTTTTTTGTAATTGCAAAAATTTACATAAGTGTTAATTTAGGCATTTCGATGGCAACCCCTTGCTTTTTGCTGCAATATTCCTGATGGCGTGTCAACAATTGTTGACTACGGAACGAATTCATGCAATTGAAACAGAAAAATATCTCACACTTATGTTTATTAATCTGCTTTGATAGTAAATAACTCATATTTTTAATCCAGCAATAATGTTGATTGTCACCCTCTGAAATTAATAACAAATTAACAATCTTTTCTCTCTCTTTGTGTGAAGTCAGTCTGAGAGGATAGACTATTCCTTTTTTATTGTTTCCCTCGTATCCCAAGATGTTCACACCCACAGTGGGATTTAGCTTTTTAAAACCTCCGATGTCTTTCAACCGTGTCGGGAAAGACTCTCCCGACTAATTGAGATTTTTACAAGTCTCTGAGTACTTGGAAGCTCTCTGAGCATCCTTTTTTATGGGATACAAGGCTGATGTGATTGCCCATTTCAAACACTCGTTATTATCTTCATTTTTCATGTTGATCACAGCTTGTTTTTTAAATAGGAAATAAGGTAATTTTATGTAGGAAGATGCTTTCAAAGGATCGTGTCTATCCACGTGAATCTCGAGAATCAATATCCTCTCAAACATCCAATTACTTCCCTTGTTTTGAAAAGTAGCCATAGATTCCATCAGATAGATTTCTACAGTACTTTTTTAACTCAGGTTTGGTAGACAAAAATAATTTTTTTTCCACAAAATACTTTTTTGTTTTGGGCATTTTTTGTGTGTGTTAAATTTCTTATTTAATATGTATATATTTATTATTTTAATTTTTAAAAAACATTTTGTGTGTGTTAAACTTCTTATTTAATATGTATATATTTTTTTATTTTAATTTTTCCGAAAATTTTTTTTGTGATTTTCAAAAAAACATTTGTGAATTGTTAAACTTCTTATTATATAATATATTTTGTTTGTTTGTTTTTTTCTTTAATGACAAAAAAAAATAGAAAAAGACGAGTACTACCTCATGATAAATACTTTAATAAGCTTTTCGAGTCGAGATTTAAAATCTATCTATAATGAACTAACTCTCTCTTTTTTTTCTCTTATTTTCGCGGCCATTATGAGCATGTTAACTTTAAAGCTATTGTCTCCCCGCCGCTTATAAATCCATTGGAAAACTAGATTCACCCTCTCAAAAGTCCGTTCTTCCTCGATGCTCAGATTCAATTTGTCAACCACGTCTTTAGAGACGTTCGGATACATATTACTCCCGTAGATTATCGACAAATCGTCTGCATCAAAATTTTCTATCTTTTCCGAGAGAATGGTTAATAGATCGTCTTGACATTCATACATTAATTCCAGAGTGGTCTCATTCAATTTTAAAGATAATGTATATTTGTCGTATTCCTCTCTCAATCCACTCGCCTTCACATCCTTCAATTCGTTGGCATCGTGTGATTGTAGTCTATAAATTTTACTACTGAATTTCGAATATCTCTCGACTCTCTTCAGTTTTAATATGGATTGTTTAGGTACTGACGATTTCATGACTGATTATTTTTTATTGTAATAATCATTAATTGTAAAAAATATTTGTTTTTTTTTCTCTACTTCTTATTATATATGTAAAAATAACAACTTGTTTTTTTCTTTAATGACAAAAATGGTTATTAAATTTTGTGAGTGTATTTTTTCAATGATAATAATTATTAATTGTAAAAATATTTTTTGTCAAAATTGTTTGTGAATTGTTAAACTTTTTTATGATAATAATTATTAATTGTAAAAAATATTTTTTTTTATAATTTTTAATTGTAAAAATATTTTTTGTCAAAATTTTATTTTGTGATTTTCCAACAAAAATTTTGTGAATTGTTAAACTTTTTAGCTCAACTTTGACGTAAGTAAAATTTGAACTTATGCCATGGCCAGTCGTCCATCTGTCTGTCAACAATTCAATACGGCTTGGGCTAGAGGCCGTATTTATGAACCGATATTTACGAAACTTCTTGGGTACCTTTGTTATCACCATGGGACGAGAACAAGTGTTTTTGGGGTCTGGTCCAAAATTCAAGTTGGCCGCTGGCAGCCATTTTATACAAAATTAGGTGCAATCAGATTTTTGCACAGAACTTCCATATGAAAGCTCTGATTTGAATTTTTTTTTGTATGAATGTTTAGTACCATGGGATACATCACATATAATACAGGTTTTTTTCTTGTGCGTACATTATCCAAATTAGACTAACTTTGATGTATTTAGAGTTACCTTCATCACTGTAAGTGAAAATGCCAATATGGCTAGGGCTATGGGCCGTATTTATGAACCGATCTTTACGAAACTTCTTGGGTACCTTTGTTATCACCATGGGACGAGAACAAGTGTTTTGGGGTCCGGTCCAAAATTCAAGTTGGCCGCTGGCAGCCATTTTATACAAAATTAGGTGCAATCAGATTTTTGCACAGAACTTCCATATGAAAGCTCTGATTTGAAATTTTTTTGTATGAATGTTTAGTACCATGGGATACATCACATATAATACAGGTTTTTTCTTGTGCGTACGTTATGCAAATTAGACTAACTTTGATGTATTTAGAGTTACCTTCAGCACTGTAAGTGAAAATGCCAGTACGGCTAGGGCTATGGGCCGTATTTATGAACCGATCTTTACGAAACTTCTTGGGTACCTTTGGTATCACCGTGGGATGAGAACGAGTGTTTTGGGGTCCGGTCCAAAATTCAAGATGGCCGATGGCAGCCATTTTGTACAAAATTAGGTGCAATCAGTTTTTTGCGCGGAACATCCATATGAAAGCGCAGATTTGAATAATTTTTTGTGAGAATGTTTAGTACCATGGGATACATCACATATAATACGGGTTTTTTTCTCATTCAGAAATTATGCAAATTAGATGAACTTTGATTTTTTCAGTGCTACTTACACACAGTAAGTACACATGTCAATACGGTTCGGGCTAGGGGCTGTATTTATGAACCGATCTTCACGAAACGTCTTGGGTACCTTTGTTATCACCTTGGGACGAGAACGAGTGTTTCTGGGTGTGGTCCAAAATTCAAGATGGCTGCCAGTGGCCATTTTGTACCGAAATTAGGTCTAATCAGTTTTTTGTACACAACTTCTATACAGCTCAGGCTAGAGGTCGTATTTATGAACCGATCTTTACAAAACTTCTTGGTTACCTTTGTTATCACCGTGGGATGAGAACAAGTGTTTTGGGGTGTGGCCCGAAATTCAAGATGGCCACCAGCAGCCATTTTGTACCAAAATTAGTGCAATCAGTTTTTTGTACAGAACTTCTGTTTGAAAGTTCTAATTTGAATAAATTTTTGTATGAATGTTTAGTTACCATGGAATACATCACATATAACACGGGTTTCTTTCTCGTGCAGAAATTATGCAAATTAGATGCATTTTGATTTATTCAGTGCTACTTATACACAGTAAGTGCACATGTCAATATGGCTCGGGCTTGAGGCTGTATTTATGAACCCATCTTCACGAAACTTCTTGGGTACCTTTGTTATCAACTTGAGATAGGATCAAGTGTTTTTGGGTGCCTTTGTTATCGCTGTCCTATGAGAACAAATATTTTGGTGTTCAGTCAGACCCACTCTGAGACTCAAAGATTTCTTTTCTAGTTTAGCATCTGACTGTCGCCCACCTTTACAATACTTTACATATACATTTGTTACAGGCTACGGTCAGTAATTATGTACAGACCGTTACAATACTTTATATGTACCTTTGTTATCAGGTCATTACCTAGATGTTTGTCATTGCTGTGTCACATACTATACATGTACATGTCTTAACAAGTTGACCTACAGTGTCATTGGCACTTTCATTTATGATAATAATTATTAATTGTAAAAAATATTTTTTTTTTTTTTTTTTTTTAATTATTAATTGTAAAATATTTTTTGTCCAAATTTTTTTTGGGTCATTTTCCAAAAAAAAAATTGTGAATTGTTAAACTTTTTTATATTAATAATTATTAATTGTAAAAAATATTTTTTTTGTTTTTTCTTTTATAATTATTAATTATAAAATATTTTTTGTCAAGGTTTTTTTGTTGTGATTTTCAAAAAAAAATTTGTGAATTGTTAAACTTTTTTAAGACAATAATTATTGAATGTAAAAAATATTTTATTTGTTTTTTTCTACTTCTTATTATATATGTAAAAAATAACAACTTTTTTTTACAAGTTTTTTTCTTTAATTACAAAAACGGTTATTAAATTTTATGATGAAAATGGAATGAAGCCAATTCCACAAATACGTCCTCTTCTTATACAATTTATTGGAGAAAACATCGGTTTTTATTATGACGTTTTTTGACTCTATCGGACAGAACTTCTTTGTATTAAGGGGAGATAACTCTGTATGATTAAGTACGGGTTATGGGAATAAAGCAATCGTGGACCGGAGCGGGCGCACCTCATGCGTTTAGACTCCACGAGCTATCTCTCTCTCCTTGCCGAAAACCTCACCACGTCATCGATGGGGGATTCGGATGCACCGATAAATTCGCCGCTTGATTTGGACTGCGTTTCTTCCGCGGGAATCGACGTTGGATCGCTCGTCTTTTATCCGCACCGGTGGTGTTTTTTTGGCGGTGTGCTGTCGAAAAAAATCAGCGAAATGACGGGTCCGTGTTACCTCGGCGAAAAGGTGAGTGTTTTCCCGAGAACGATCGTTGTCAGATTTTACGAGCGCACCTAAAAGTGAATTTTTAAGAGAGGGAATGTTATAGAGTTTGTGAAAATTCCGTCGAAATTTTAGTCGGATCCACGATGATCATTAGAGAAATTGAACGTCGAACACACGACGCCTCGTCTACGTCCACCACTGAAAAACATGGGAGAAAGTGACGATGTGAACGTGAACGTGTCGCATCGAACATGTCGATGGATTTCAATCGTGATGAACGCGATTTGCCAGAAAAAACTAAGTTTTTGGTGAGGTACGATCTGTGCCAAAAATTTGGTGCGCTCGTATCCCCCATTCTGCCCTACTGAGGGGAAGTTTGATAGGAGGTACCCCCACCATTCAGATGGGGGGGGGGGTCACCTATTCTCAAACGCCCCCTGCCCTGAAGTGCTTATGGCGTCCCTGCATTTGCATGCACCCAAAGCGTAAAACTGATCGTGTAATCATGAAGCATATCTGTAGAAGGATGTGCGTGCGTGCGTGCGTGCGTGCGTGGGGGAGAGGGTGTGTGTGTTTGTGTGTGTGTGTGTGTGTGTGGGGGGGGGGGGTCCCATGTCCCCATGCACGAATAGCAATTCCATCTGCACAGGAGAGACGCTGTTCATAAAAACATTCCTTTCCCGATAGACAATCCAATACTTCTGGTTCTCATTTTCAGGTTCTCATGTGACGTCATACTTCAATGCATGATGGCTATTTATTTATTTATTTATTTATTTATTTATTTATTTATTTTTGTTTGAGGTCCCTTTCAGTATCTTTGGCTATCCTTTGACCACAACATGTGGGTGAAATAATGTTCAGTCGATTCTTTATACTTATGCTGTCCACCTTAGAGGACTTCCATCCCAGTCGTTGGATCCGAATTCTATTTGACCAGTAAACCAGAGCTTGTTGGTCACACTAAACAAGCACTGATTTTCCTTTTCCACTTACCCTAAACTCTATCATTTCATCTACATTTTTTACCCCTTTCGTCACGGAGCCCTTTCGCCATCGGGTGATTTTTCCACCTATGATGTGATAGTCGAGAGGGGGAGGGACAACCAAAAGAAAAGATATATAGTTAACATAATGTTTTGTAATTTTATAGTTTTGTATTTTTTTAAAACAATAAATAGTATAAGTATGTGGCATCTCAAATTTTATGTACAGTGGATTAAATAAAAGATATAACATACATTTTATTTACTTTATTATTATTATTAAAATTAATTAACTAATTACATGTCTGTTGGCAGCGGGCCTTTGAGGGCATACATATTGGCACATTCCCACAGGAAAAAAGCTTGTAAAAAGCAACCTCCCGTGAATTCGACCCAAAGCAACATCAGTTTTCCTTGTATTTCCCTTGTTTCTTTCCTCTGTTGTCTTCGTAATTTTCCTTCCGACACCATTTTTACATAGACGGGTATTTTCTTTACTTCTCGATAAGGGATGGTTAAAAGGTAGGCTGAAAAAGGAGAATTCATTATATTAATTTACAAAATACAAATTTTTAGACACGTGGCAGCAGTAATTTATGTTGCCAAATTGACCCACAAAGAATTAAAGATCAGTATGCCCCCTCCGACACACGAAGTGACCCTGGCTAGCGAAAGTGTCGTAAAATCCCAATAAATAAATAAATAAATAAATAAATAAATAAATAAATAAATAAATAAGCACGCCTCATTAGACTTGTCGCTTCATTATGATTCTGTTGCCGACCATTCACAACTAGCTAAGTCCTAAACGAGTCTTTTTCCACACCGACATTACCACTAATCATTTATTTATTTGTATTTAGAAGACAGGTAAGTATAAATGTCTGAACATTATCTCACCTTGGATGTTCGTTGATTCAGGGAATTGTGATATCCGGCGCAATCATTGTTTATTCTTAACTGGTAGAGTGCTAGAAGCCACTATCAGGGCTTTAATATGAAGAGCAGGTACCCCAGCCTAAAGGTGTCATATTCTGTGGATGTGCTTCATATTATATTAGAAGTGAAATTACTTAGTCTTTTTGGGTTTGCCTTGTTACAATTTATGGGAGAGTGCCTCTTGGCACTCTCCCATAAATTGTAACAAGGCTAAGACACATGAACAAATTTTGATGACTAAAAATAACTTAGCACTCTACCAGTTAAGCTCCTGCCAAAACTGGTCATGACTTCACGTCCCAAATACTGCTTTCTAACCATGTTGTGTGTCCCCTTGTCAACCTAATAACCAGCGGCGGAGCCAGAAACGGGGTTATAGACCTCACTCCCCCCCCCCAAAAAAAAACAAAAACAAAACCAAAAAAAAACAAACAAAAAAACAAACAAAAAAAAACAAAAAAAAAACAAAAAAAACAGAACAAACACAAAAAACCTCATGAAAATACAACAAATTAAATTAAAGTCACCACAAATTAAAATAATCTATTAACATGCTAAAATCATAAAATTCAAATCAATACAGCATTTGCAAGTCCATTCCATCTCCTCCCACTCACTGCACACTACTCTCACCCTGTCTTCACACTAAAAACTAAAGTGTTAAAACTGACACTTTCAAGGTGTTAAACCCATTCTAACTCTTAGGGTTTGATTTTAACACACAAAGTGCAATGCTTTAAGCACTTAGACATTACAATCGTCAGACATCTGAAACTTGAATGGATGGCACTTCCCATGTGTCCAGCATTGGTGGTTCTTCCAGAATCGTCCATAATTTGATTTGCGCTTGGTGGGTACATAATTAAAAGGACACAACGCAGATGACGCGGATCAGGCTCGAGAGTTCGAGCCTGATCCGCGTCATCTGCGTTGTGTCCTTTCAAGTGTCGCGACATAACACTTGCCAAGTGGTATTATTGTAACACCTGTCAAGTTCTGGGATATCTACACTTGAACAAAGTGCTAGTTCAGCACTTACTAAATGTTAAATACAGCACTTCAAGTGTAGTTTTTAACACTTTAGTTTTTAGCGTGTTTAACCGGCATAATCCCAGATATGAAGTGAATACTTACTATTCAGCTATTTCTGCCGCTATGGCTGACCTCCATTCCCGCGTGACGTTAAATTCAGCCTTTTCTCTGTTTTCACTAACAATCACTGAGTTGTTCTTCAATGCTCGCCGCAGTGTTATTACAGCAATTGATTACTATCATCCATGGCTTGAAAAAAAGATTTTAATACACTGTGACTGGAAACTATGGTAATTTATAAATTTCATATTTAATATAATAAATAAAAAAGATTTATTTGCTTCAATTTGTTTATGCAAGGAATATCACTTTGTGTGACAAAAACGCAGGGTGGCGTAATCGTCGAGTGACAAAAACGCGGTGACGACGAGTGACAAAAACGCGGTAACGAAAACGCCGGGTGACGAATACGTTGGGTGGTGAAACGCTGGATACCTTATTGGGGTATAACGGCGGATTCGACAGCCTGGGTTCTCTCGTGTCGGACAAGTTTACGGATGAAGGAAGCCGGAGTTCCCGGAGAGGGCCACCGAACATCGACGAGCAACTGTCAGCCTCCGCAACGCACAAGCAGAGAGTTGGCGTTAGTTGAATGCGAGTGCACAATCGACGCAGCGGAGAACACAGCGCCATCGTACACCCACATTGGCAATCTGGATTAAATGCCTTGCCCAAGTACACAACGCAGTTACCTCTGGCAAGGATCGAACCGTGGACTTCGGTTTGAAGTCCAATGCCGTAACCATTGAGCCACAGCGCCCCATTCTATCTACTGCTTCTTATAATCTACTCTTGTGTAGTCTAGGTATCCCTGACTACTCTCCCACTGACAGACTGAACCATTTTATCAGGATCAAACAACCGATCAAATTGCTGTAACTCTCTTTCCCCGCCTGTCAGCTGTCCACCCAGTTCCTTGATCAAGTAACGGTGAGAGCGGTCTCTGTTTACGTACGTGACACTGTCAGAGACGTAGCTAGAGATTTCCGATTGGAGGGGGGGGGGGGGTTATGGGGTAGTGAATTTCCAATTAGGGGCAGGGTCCGTTTGGGGGAACCCGCCTCATGGTCCCTCCCTGTAGCTGGAAATTCACTACCGAGAATGATTTTGAAAATGAAGCCATGAAAGGAGGCATGAAATTGATTCTAGTAACTGAAATGCCAACACACTTATGATAGAATTATCAGGTTATTATTATTTGATATTCTTTTGGAAATTGAATATGTGCTAAACAAATGCTCAAAGCTTAGAACTTTGAACAATTCACATTGTACTAACATTAAATCAGATCTTATGCAGGAATGATCAATTTTCGATGTTTCAGCATTTTATAACTGTGAATGATGGAATTAACTCAGGATAACGATTTTAGATGATGTGATTTTCTTTAAGTGCGTTTCGAGGATTTTTTTTTATTACGATAAATAAATGTACTATAGAAACCTCGTACCGATTGACACCATGCATACTTATGAAACTCGATATTGCGTACACTGTAGCTTTAAATAGTAACAGTTGGAATTTTTGCCGATTTGAAACCGAGCTGGAATTTTGGGAAATAAAGGAGACATCAGCATCGCCAAAGCAGCTCTAAAATCCAGGTAGATGGAATTTCCAAGTTCCAATTACTCATGACTTGCCCTCCAAACTTCCAACTATAGGAAATTTTGGCTAGGATGGCAGGATGGGGGGGGGGGGGGGGTTGACACACGCCCACACACCCCTGTCGCCACATCCCTGGAGACAGCATAGACACTACAGGTGGCAACACGTGCATTTGCACAATGTGCGCGCAATACATATCAGTTGTGTCGATTTGTGCCCATTTGCTTGTGCACAATGCAGCACATACACACAAACGCTTATGGGGGATCATTTGACATGATTGCATGCTAATCGTTGATCACTATCGAAAGATCATGACGATAAAGCCAAAGACTCCCACGTGCTTATGTGCTAATACACCGATGTGCTAATGCACAATGCACATAGGCCTACACACGCAGCACATATACGGCTTTTGGGTTCTAGGTGACCCCATAGCATCATGACTCTTAACCCTTTACCCAACGCAGACGATATCAAAATTTATTATTTTACATACAATTTGTTAAAATTTAAAAAAAAAATTCAACAAAACCATATCATGTGACCCCTCATTGGAACGAGCTCAATGAGCTCGTTCCAATGAGCGGTCACATGATATGGTTTCGTTGAAATATTTTGAAAAATGTAATTCTTTCAACTGCTCAATTTGCATATTACGCGGGCGGATGCTGGCGATTCGTTAGGTAAAGGGTTAACTCCCAGATTATGGCTTCTTGGCTCCTGGCGACCTACCTTCAAGATTATGTCTTCTTGGCTCCGAGATGGCCAACGGTCACGGTGTCCATCCCTAGATAATTGTCTTCTGCTAAGAGCACTGTTATCCTCATCCACAAACATCTACTGGCTTCTATCATTGGGTTGTCCAACATCCAGAATAGAATAATTATAACGCATCGCAGATTAGATCGAGTAGGCCTTCTGGGCCAGTAAACTAAAAGCCACAGGATGACCTTTGATAACTTAAGAGCCCATCGGTTGCAAGTTCGAGCCCCATTGGGTCCTACTAAACACCGAGGCCCATTGGGTCCTACTAAACACTTGGGGATACCGAGGTGAAGGAAAATATGTAAGAAAGGGTCGTTTAAAAGGTTTAAATATACAGACATGTAATTTAGTCCTTTAATCAGCCCCATTAGAGAAACAACATACAGTGCGTGGATTGAATGGTCCTACACTGCTCCAGAATAGTGCCATATTCAGGGATGGTGCTATGTTCTGCTATTGGGTGAGGGCGTATAGGTGGCTATCACGTGAGCAGTAATTACTATGCCCGTTAAAAAAACCCTGAAACGATGGTAGAAATCACATAATAAAACGACGTCTCTTTTCTGATTTCAATGGTAAAGATGTGCTCCGGGTCAAGAAGCCCCCGATTCAAGTCGCCCCACATATATTTCCGAGTCAAGTCGCTCCTGGTTTGGGGCGAGTTGACCCGCTTTTGGGTGGCGAGTTCACCCGCCAAAATTTTTTTTTTTACTCAATTTATTTTTATAATTTTTAGTAAAACACAGACAATTATGGAATATTAATTTATGTACTTACCTTTAAATGTACCTTCTTTAGAGATAAGTTTTGACATGCCACACCGTAATGTAAATAATCGCTCCGAAACATTAGAAACAAACATTAGTTATGAAGCAAATAAAGTTATTCGGGTAGTAGGGGATTTCAATTCCACATCGTCCCTGTGAGCCTTTGGCGCGCTGGAACTTTTCATTTAATCGTCATAGAAACATTAATTCAGGAGCCCGATTTACCAGAAGACGCACCAACAACATTCACAGAAATGCTAAATGGAAGTCAACGAGGTGATCAACTTTAAAAAAAGAAAAGAAAAAAGTTGTATACATTTGTTATATATTTTGTTATTATCGTCTAGTTTTAATAAATGAAAATTACGCGTTTAATCAGACCAGTCTTGTGTTATTATTAAATTTTTCCTGTCCAACACTTTTTGACTTGACCCGATGTATGGAGGCGACTTGACCCGGTGGCGACTTGACCAGAGGCGGCTTAACCCGCGGGGTGCCTTGATCCGTTCCCCCGTCAAAATGCAGCAACAGCTCGGCACGATCACATGAAGCCCCAACATCCTATTTCAGAGTCCTGCCATTGGTAGCTCAGAGCATATAAATAGGAAAAAGGGCTTTTTATATCCGATTTCTATGGCTCAGAGTGCTACGAAAAGTCAACGTTGGGATTTCAAAAATACCTGAGTAGTCCTGTTGTGATGTTAACTCAGTGTATGTAGTGTATATAGTGCACTTTAGAAGGATGCGGTAGCCGAGAGCGTAACGCGTTGCGCTCGGAGCCGAAGGTTTGCGAGTTCGAACCCCAGTCGATGAAACGTAACGTAATGCAATACCGGCGTGGATTCATTGACATGTGTACTTACTGTGTATAAGCAGCACTGAATAAATCAAAGTCCCTCTAATTTACGTAATGTCTGCACGAGAAAAAACCGTATTATATGTGATGTATTCGATGTTACTAAACATTCATACAAAAATTTATTCAAATCATACAGAAGTTCTGTACAAAAAACAGATTGCACTAATGTTGGTACAAAACGGCTGCTGGTGGTCATCTTGAATTTCGGACCGCACCCCAAAACACCCATTCTCGTCCCACAGTGATAACAAAGGTACCCAAGAAGATTCGTAAAGATCGCTTCATAAATACGGCCTCTAGTCTGAGCCGTATAGAAGTTGTGTACAAAAAACTGATTGGACCTAATTTCGATACAAAATGGCCGCTGACAGCCATCTTGAATTTTGGACCGCACCCAGAAACACTCGTTCTCGTCTCAAGTTGATAACAAAGGTACCTAAGAAGTTTAGTGAAGATCGGTTCGTAAATACAGCCCCTAGCCCGAGCCGTATCGACACGTGTACTTTCTGTGTGTAAGTAGCACTGAAAAAATCAAAATTCATCTAATTTGCAGAATTTCTGCACGAGAAAAAAACCCAGTATTATATGTGAAGTATTTCATGTTATAAACATTCAGACAAAAATTTATTCGAATCAGAACTTTCATACAGAAGTTCTGTACAAAAAAACTGATTTCACTAACTAAGCTACAAAATGGCTGCTGGTGGCCATCTTGAATTTCGGACCGCACCCTAAAACACTCGTTCTCGTCCCACAGTGATAACAAAGGTACTCAAGAAGTTTCGTAAAGATCGGTTCATAAATGCGGCCTCTAGCCCGAGCCATATTGAATTGTTGACGGACAGACGGGCAGGCGGACGACGGACCATGGTATAACCTCAAGTTTGACTTACTTCGAAGCTGACCTAAAAATCAGTGACTGTAAAGCGCATTGAATCGTGCAACTACCGGAATACTGGTGTAAGGCGTGAACCGTCTAGCTTCAGTCCAAACGAAATTTACGGTTTTACCTGAGATGATTTTGGTGATGTGGGGTTCACACCATAGATATCGAATAAAACAGCCGTTGTTCAGGGTGCTCGGGTGCTCTGAAGAAATTAACGGAGGAATTTCCAAATAACAGAACAGAACAGGTGCTCCGGAAAGTTAAAGGAAGAATTTCAGAACACTCCTATACTACGCGAAGTTTGCTAAGCACCAAGTATTTCCAACTACCTGTTTTACGTTTTAGTTGAAATATTGTTTTGAAAAGTATATATATTTTTTTATTTAATTATATCTTTAATGATTTAAGCACAGAAATTAAGATTTTGTTTGTGTTTGACATTATTTTTTAGCTTTTGAATACGATAAACATAGAGTATGGATATTATTGGTAAAAGAGAAAAGTTTTCAAATTTGGCAAAAAGTTGACGGAGCGAACTGGTATGGGTTCAATATCGAAGATGAGACCCATTATTGTTGATTACAGCTTGACAACGCCTTCTCATGCTCCCAATCAGGTTCCAGGTGGCCCTTTGTGGGATGTTGTTTCATTCTTGGACCAGCATGGCACCAGCCTCCTGGACAATTCTTGGTTGGACTGCATGGACTGAAATTGCACGCTGCAACTCATTCCAGACATGTTCGATTGGATTGAGATCAGGGGATCTTGCTGGCCATTCCATACGCTCAATCTCCTCCCTCTGTCGGTACTCCCCGACAGCATGGGCAACATGAGGACGGGCATTATCGTCCATCAGAATGAATCTATCACCCACTGCACCTGCATGCAATCTGACGTGGGTATCCAGGATCTCATCAATATACCGCTGTGCAGTCAATATACCACGGTCAAGGACACAGAGCTCTCGACGTCCACCCCAGTTGATGCCGTCCCAGACCATTACTGACCCTCCACCATAGCGGTTATGTTCAGCAATGTTGGCTGCACGGAATCACTCTCCTGGTCTTCTCCATATCCTAGAACGCCTATCTGTGTAGTCTAGGCAGTACCTTGACCCATCTGTAAAAAGGACAGGTCGCCAATCTTCTCTGGTCCATCCAACGTGGTCCATGGCCCATTCATGTCGTGTCTGGTGTGGTTCTGGGGCAGCGGAATGCGAATAGATGGTCTTCTCGATCGGATATCACCTTCATGCAACCTTGCCCGGATAGTCTGCGTCAAAACATTTACCCCGGATGCATTCTGAAGGTCACTATGAAGCTGGGTTGCTGTGGCAAAGCTGTTCCTACCGGCCCGAATGATCCAAAACCGGTTTTCAGCTGCAGATTTGCCCTGTCTCCGCCACCACCATGCCGTCTTACTGGTGTGCCATACTGCTGAAATCTTGCCTAGTCTCTGGTGATCACCGTATGGTTCACACGAAGGGATTCACCAACCTGGCGATGGGTAGCCCCTTGCTCCACCATCCCTACATCCCGCCACATTTCTGCTTCAGACAAATGTCTTCTTACATTTGCATTCGTCATATTCAATCATTAAATCACAAGGGTTTGTGTTGAAATGAAGATCGAATACCCTACACATGTCATGTACATGTAGGAAGTACACAAAAACATCATGAAAATCAAGGGATAGGCCTACATGCTTTCCATGACTGTCACGAAGAGTCTGCTTGTCAAGAGAGCTAACGTAAATACTGTGGACCATCTGAATACATTCCTCAATCATATCCACCAAAAAGGGGGCGCGGTGGCTCAGTTGGTAGAGGTGCAGGCTGCAAGCCGAGAGGTCCTCGGTTCGAATCCCACCTGCGGCAACCGCGTTGTGTCCTTGGGCAAGACACTTCACCCCGTTTGCCTACATGGGGGCACGATGACGCTGTGTACTGAGGCGTACTGCACGTCGATGGTGCGCATGTCTTCAACCAATCTAACCCTGCCTGTGCTGCGGTTCAGAGTTACGATGTTGGAGAGCTGACAGCTGCTCGTCGTTGCTCGGTGGTTCTCTCCGGGTACTCCGGCTTCCTCCACCCGTAAAACTGTCACGGTCACGATTAGCCATTGTGCATAAGTATGTGACCTTAAACACCAATAAATAAATAAATAAATAAATATCCACCAAAAATATCGCAAATATGTCACAAGCAAATTTCACAATGATGTGTCAAATATTTGGTGCTTAGCAAACTTTGAGTAGTATGTATAGCCTGCATGCCGGATGGCTCACAGTCACATTGCCATTACCGATACTGCCGTTTGGGGGATCTCAACATCCCACACCAGATTTTGTAAACTTGTCGAGTTTAATAAACTATACAACCCATGATTATTTTGTTTGAAGCGAGTTTTTTCCAACCAGGTGCCACATCACACCGCGCTTCTGTGGGATTCCATTCGTTTTGATGTTGGGTTGACCCGTGTATCATCCCGTGTATTGCGGCGGTAAACAATCGAACGCAGCGTTTTATTATTATTGCTTGATTGTTGTTTATCATCGTGGCGTTTACTGATTTGTTCATTTCACGCGAAAACTTCTGATGTTATCCATGAATAAAAACAAATTCACAATCACTAAAACTATTGAACCGACAGGTTCGGTGGTTTGAGACACAGTCTGCATTAACAGGGACCACACACTGCCAGTGACACTGGGAGCAAGGTAAAGTAAAGTAAGCTTATCCAGAAATTTATCAAGCTGACGATGTGACATCAGATGTCAAAACCAGACAAGGAAACGTCAACCTGGTCTAGCAGAATGCCAGATGAAGAAACCTTCCTTTCAGCTGCTTCATTTTGCCCCAAATCTTGTGACCTGTAACCTAAGAAGTTTCTAAACGAGGAATAATGAGGAATTGTTTTATTTTTAACGTTTTAGGTGCTTATTTCTTTTTTCTGTTTTACAATGTATGCACAGGGTCCGACATAACCGTAACCTATATACAGTTGTTAGAGAAGTGTGTTGGATTCGAACGGGAGATTGCAGAGCTGAGAGGGAGGTTGGGGAGGGCCGGTGTATCTGGAGTTACCTGTGGTGGTGAGGTGGAAGGTGTGTGGAAGGTCGTTGTGGACTCAAGGAGGAAACTGGGATTGGAAGCAGGAAACTTGGGGAATAACACTTGATGTGGGGAGGAGAGGTAACTGAGGAGGGGTTCTAGTAGGAAAATTCGGAAGGTGGCGTCAGGACAGGGCTGTGTCGAGTCTGGAAACCAGAGTCGGCGTAAGGCTGCTAAGGTTGCTAGGCGGTGTTTACATGTAGAAAACAGATTTAGTGTTTTAGATTCTGATACTTCTGGGGACAAGAGTGAAGGGGAAATTGTGGGGGGTGAGATGGTTGTTGATGTTGATCAGCCAAATGGGGTAAGGGGGGCGGTGAAGAGAAAGAGGGGGCCAGGGGCATGCAAAATGAGAGGAGGTGCAGATGATATAGGAACTGGGGCCAGAAGAAGAAAATTAGTTGTAGCGGGAGCAGCATTGTACGTGGGATTGACAATGTGGTTTGTGGTCCTGATAGTTCCAATCGAACAGTCTTGTGCTTTCCGGGGGCGACGGCGGAGGATCTCAGGGACCAGGTAGATGGCATTGTGGCAGGGTCAGGACCGGAACCAGTTGCGGTGGTCCATGTGGGGACCAACAATATCAGGGACAGAAGGTCAGTAAGTTTGGTGGAGTTGTATAGAGGCTTAGTCGGCAAACTGCTAAGTTGGAATGCAAGGGTAGTCGTATCCGGGGTCCTTCCTGTCCTTGGAGGTGGGGACAAACGGAACTCAAGGATTTGGGTGCTAAATGAAGAGTTGGAGGACTACTGTGTTGATCTGGGAATACCCTTTATCAACCATGGGGACACGTTTTGGGGCATTGGGAGCATGTACGGGCGTGGCGAGCTGCATCTTAGCAGGGTGGGGAAATGGGTATTGGGGGATAAAATTCTACGGGTAGCAGAGCCTTTTTTGGAGAGGAGTGGGGTGGGAGGTCAGAGGCAAGTATAACTAGAGTGGACATAGGTGGGGTGAACAAGAGTGAGGGGGACAGAATAAGTTTACCAAGGCTAGCGCCAGAAAACAATGGGCCCAGTAGGCGGAAGCCAATGAACCTCGGTACCCTGAAAGTGGGTTATAGCAACATCCAGTGTTTCCACTGGAAAGTAAGTGAAATTGCTACATTGATCGAGGCAGAGGAGTTTGATGTCATGGGCTTAAGCGAGACGTGGGTAAGACACAAGAAATGGGTAGAACAAGTAAGCAGGTGTGTGTGGATAGGTGTAGGGCATAAGGTAGGCCAGAAAAAGGGGGAAGGGGTTGGCATGTATATTAAAGAGGATTTAAAACCGTCGCTGATCACAGATCTGGATGATATCATCACCTCGGCTGAGGTGTGAAAAGAAATTGATGGGTAAAGGTCAGTCTGAGAAACAAAAGTATTGCCCTTGGGATTGTGTACTGTGCAGTGGAGGGAAGTAAACCCGAGTGGAATGACTCGATATACTCAACACTAAGGTCCAATATCACTGAACTAGAAAACAAGGGGCTCGGTATAATTCTGATGGGCGACTTTAATGGACACATAGGTGATAAGGAAGAAGACATAGAGGGTGGGGACAAGAAAGTCAACAGGAATGGAAGAAAGCTGTTGATCTTCACAAATGAGCTCGGTCTGAAGATTCTGAACATGGACGCGAGATGTAAGGGGAAATGGACCTGGGAGAGAAACGACAGAAAATCAATAATTGACTACATTCTCACAGATATGAATTTATGGAGGGAGGTGATAGGGGTAGAAGTAGATGATGAGGGCAAAATGGAGTTGGATAGTGATCACAACTTGATTACAGTGACGATCAGGGCCAAAAACCTGGATAAAAGCAAAGGAAGCTTCAAGGAGTTTTGGGAACTCAAAAAGGATGCCGACTGGGGGAATTTCGAAGGAAAACTGAAACCAAAGCTTGCAACTGTACACAAGGGGGGCAGTGTCCAGAAGATGGCCGATGCCATAGTTGCGAGCCTAGTGGAGGCAGGGAAGGAAAGTGTAGGAAAGATTAGGGTGCCAACACGGGAACTTGAGTACAGAGTGAATGAAGAACTGAAAAGGGCCATAAAGGGTAGAAAAGCTAAACGTGCTGCATACAGGAGAAGTAGAAAACTTAAGGGGGTGGAAAGCAATGAGGCCATGGTAGCAAAGGAAGAATACCAACAAGCACGAAATAAAGTAAATAAGATTAAAGACGACAACCGGAGAGTGCGAAATAACAGTCTTTAGAACGATAAGAACGACAGAGGGGGGGTGGGGGGGGTTTGTCGAGTTAGAACGTATTTTGGAAATGGGTGAACAAACGTAACAAAGGGAGTAACCCACAGAGTATTAAAGTAGATGGCAGAGTTAGGCCGGGGAAAAATAATTAATTTGTTCAGGTAACCCGACCGACCCTATTTTTGCCGCCGACCCTAAATATTTTTTACCTTGCACAGAAAAAAAATTTTAAGAAAAAGAAAAAATAATGAAATCGCTATCGCCTAACGAAATAATAGCACCAACTTTGCGTGGTACGACTGTCCCTGGAACATTTCTCATGTTAAAGGGCGCGTGCACGTCGACTGATGACGCTCATAGCAACAAGTTTCAGAACGCGTGTTTATATCAAAATGTCGGCTACAAGCGTTGTCGCAATTCACACAGAAAAGTGCGAACACAGAGGGAAACAGCAATTTTTAAGAACAGTTTCCAACTCATCCTCATTTATATAATAGCGTCCGACTTTAAATCACCTGATTCAGTCCAGGCAATCGATGTCGTGCTGAAAGCGCGTTGCATTGTCGGAAGGCACACATATCAGGATTGCGTTTTTATGAAATAAAAGGCCCACATCGGGGCAACATATGCCTATATGTAGTCTGCTTTGTGTTTTGCGTCAACTGGGAGGGATAATTGTCTGGAGTTTCTAAACATTCATCCTTTCCAATCGACACAAAACCGGGCGTATAAATGGTGTTACACAATGAAACGACTCACAACTCGGCGAAAAGAGTCCAATGTGAACATAAACTATATCCTCACATAGCATTCTACTTAATTCCATATTGGACCGATGTCGGTATGACAGGATTTCTGTTGCACCGACATCGGCCCGATATAGAATCAACTAGCACGCTGGCAGGGTCGTTTGTCAAACCATGCAGTTTTTTACAGTACGCAAGTGACCTCCCTCTTCCCCTGACTCGCAATATAGCCCATTTTCCCCCAAAACTGCAATATAGCTTGACCGACATGTTTGTTCGGCTATGAAAGGGCGTGGAATTTTATTTTCACACCTAAATTCTCTCCATCTTCCACACCTAAAACATGACCGCAAAGTGTGATCACGTTCTTGACCTGACAAAGAAACAATGGAACAATCGTACGTAGCCGCGATCTTCGAATTCTGGAGTCTCGTTACGGGTTTCAATTTAAGAAATGAAAACGCATAGAAAAATGGTTTATAGTTTTATTTACTGTCAGATGCAAATCGTATAAAATAACCAAACAAATAGGACATGAGGGATATATAGGGATATACAGGTTGATTTCTGAGACACTTGAAAGGCATTCATTGTAAAAAATAATTGTGAAAAAAAAAAAAAAAATCCCGACCGACCAACCCTATTTTTTTTTCAGCATGTTACCTGAACAAATTAATTATTTTTCCCCAGCCTTATAGAAGAGCGAGATCAAATCGCATTAGAACTAGTCAAGCACTGGGAAAAGGTAAACGATAAGCGATGGGGCATGGGGAACCCACCAGAGTGTCCGAACCAGGTCGAGGAAAATATATCGAACTTCGTGTGCAGTGAAATCAAAACTGAGGAGGTGCGAAGGGTGATCTCAAAATTAAGGAATGGAAAAGCGGGAGGGCTGGACGAAATTCCTAACGAGTTTATCAAAAAAAGCGGAGAGGAACTCTTGGAAAGCCTAACTGCCCTATTCAATTTAGCCATAGAAAAACAAGAGGTCCCAAAGGATTGGAGGGAAAGTAAAGTGACATTTATTCACAAAAAGGGGGAAAAAGACGTCTTGGATAACTATCGAGGGATCTCTGTCAGCAGCAACATTGGAAAAGTCTTTTGTAATGTCCTGTATGGGAGATTAGAGGAGGTGATTGAAGAGAAGGTTTTTTGGGAGAAATCCAGAATGGCTTCAGGAAGGGAAGGAGAGTCACTGACCATCTTTTCACGTTATACCAGATGATAGAATCCACGAAAGCAAAAAAGAAAGAGATGTTTATGGCCTTTTTGGATGTTGAAAAGGCATACGATAGAGAATGGAGGGAGGGTATGTGGCGCAAGCTGTAGGCTCTGGGCTTGGGAGGTGAGTTTGTTGGGATTATGAAAGCATTATATAAAGATGTACAGAGTGAACTTAGCCTGGGGAAACATTACAACAAAACGTGTGCCTATGGAGATAGGCCTAAAACGGGTGTATCCTTTTCGCCAATTCTTTTTGCATTGTACATCAAAGGTTTAGGAGATGAACTCCTGCATAGCGACGAGGGGGTTGCAGTTGGTGACTTGAAGATCCCAGGGCTATTTTTTGCAAACGATATGGTGCTAGTGTCAGAAAGCAAAGAGGGGCTAGCGAAGATGCTGGGAATTGTTGGGAAATATGGGAGCAAATGGAGACTCGAACTTACTGAAAGCAAGAGCAAAGTTATACCTGTGGGTCACGAAGTGGGACCCCACTCGAAGGTGGAGAGTGGGGGAGTTCTGTATTCTGGAAGGTAGCAGCAGACTTCTTAGTGTAGGAGAGACTAGTGACTATGAGTACCCGGAGGTAAATATAAACATCACAGGAAGAGGCATCTACCGAAACCACACAAATAAATTGATTCTGCAGGGGAAGCGAAATTTGCGAATCCTTAACCAAATGAAACTTAGAGGGAGAAACAGTTTCAATAAAGTTTTCGTGGGGAAAACCATTTGGGAAATGGTGGGTCTGCCAAGTATAACATACGGTACGGAAGTTGTACCCCTAAACCAGACGATGCAGGCCGATGGATAACAGGGTCAAGTAATGACGCAGTGCTAGAAGCAATCAGGGGTGAGCTTGGGTGGATGAGGATCAAGGACATTCCGATTCTGCATCGATGAAAAGATCTATTCGTTTCGGCGCCATTACCGGGTTATTGTTTTTACTGTTTTATATTTAAACAAAAACATGGCCGATTTCGAAATCTCCATTGATGCCTCACGAGTATTCAAATGGCGGTAATTGAAGAATAAAACATAGTTTGGATCAATAAACTCTGCCCAAATGTAAGGAAATACGTGTACTATCAATTGCAGTCGGTAATAAGGGCGAAAGCTTGATATATATTCCTAATTTCGAGTTTTGAGTTCCCATAAAAACTTGATGGGAACTTTTTCTACAGGATTGAATCGTAAGAATCTGAACGTAGAGGGGTAGCCACTGAACTAAAATAGCTGATAACTGTGGTGTGTGAACTTGGGGCGGGTTGTCCCAGGGCTGGTTGTCCCAGTTGGTTTGGGGTGGGTTGTCCCTGGGGCAGGTTGTCCCGTTCCCTGAGTGAGCACTGCTAATAACCCTATTGCCGAATTAGCCATCTTTGATGTTAATGACAAACAAGGTCAGAGGTAGCTTTGGGTAAACAATTCGATCATACTATCTGTCAAGACTGTCATACATTCGATAGAAACAACCAAAATGTTTCACTTGAAACGAGAAAATGTGCATTTTCGATTTAAAACTAATAAAGATAGAAAAAATAGCACACTTTCAACACTTCATTTAATGGACAGGGAAAAAAAATATTGATTTTTTAGTGAAATGAATACCGCAATGAACCCCTTCCCACAAGCAAAGGAAGACTCGGCATCATGGTTTTCTTGTGTTGACGAGTGACAAAACTGCAGATATATCACTGAAATGACACAAAAATGCCTGCGTGAGTGAAAATGCAAACCCTGGGTATCCAAACAACCAACCCATTCAATATTTTCAAGCATATCACACAGATGTTCTTACTGGAAGAGGTTGGATGGGAGGAGGGGGGGGGGCATGGTCCCTAAAAAAGTGAATGAAAATAGTCTGCTAGTAGCAGTGTCACATGCATGACTACTAATAATACTTTGTCCATATACAGTACAAGTCAAAATGAGTTGCAGAATAACCACGACCGGTATAAACTGTAGATGAATGTTTCCTATACTAATAACACAAGAATCGGACATAAAAATATGTAAATTCTTCTTTTGAACTTACATGTCACACAGTGGAAGCTGTCTTATTACAGAAAACACCCACGAAGTGGAAGGTCCACGCAGGATCGGGGAAAGGAATTCGGACACATGGTTAATTTTGTGACGGCTCCCCTTCCAAAAGTGTTGAGATATTATTGCACAGATGATAAAGGTATCTGCAGAGAGTGCCAGAGGCACGATTGACCACAGAGTGGTTGGTTGGGGGAGGCGTTTCTCCTAGAACAAAATTTTTAAATTAGCTATTACATGGGGTCTTCTGGTGGCTTTTGGGATAAAAAAGTACATTATTCTTGGCAGTCAAAATGACGTTTTTTAGCAGCATGTTTCAAATTTCCAAGTTGATCAATGTGTGTCCACTGACCTACCGCCTATAGCTATATTGACTGCACAATTCTTGAAGTGATAACTTGGTTACATCAAGTTGATTTAATAAAGTTATTACTTCAAGAATCATGCAGTCCGAATTACAGCTGTTGGTCAGGTGCATAGTTTCATTCATGATACAGGCCCCTGCTTAACTGTTGGCACAGGAGTCAGAACCTTGGGGGAGGGGGACAAGGTCAAACATGGCCTGAAAAGCCCGTATTTTTTGTTTTGGAACACCCTTTGAAAAGGAGGTACCAAACCAAAAAAATTAAAATGCCGTCTTTCGGGTCATGTTTGGACTAGAGGGTGGGAAGGCGAAACCAAGATCCTTGACTCCTAGGGCCCCCTCCTGGTCCCCCCCCCCCCCCCCCACCAAGTTCCAGACTCTGGGAGTTACTACCTTGGGCCCCATCCTCTCCGCAACCCCAGATACATGACCAAAATGTGCATACATGGATATTGTATTACAGAACACACAGGGTGATTTTGTACTTCTCTAAGTAGGTACATATACATATATTTCCAACATATTCTTGCCAGTTTGTAGAAAGTTTGGGACTCAACAAGGTAATCTGCAATTTATGGACCACCAAATAACTAACTTATCAGTGCTCCTTAAACTGCCGATTTGCTTTGTGAGTTACAAGTTTTTACTGGTTCTCACGTATGGTCAGTGGTTGATGCCCATGTGCATTGTTTTACACAAGCAAAATTCCAGCCAGCGGACCTCCGAGTGGAATTCAGAAATCACTTGACTTACAGTACGAGTCGAAATACGCCGTAGAATAACCACTATAAACTACTAGTATGCATCTTCAACTACACCAGCAACACAAGAACCTGACATCATTTTCGGGAAAGCTCTCACAGAAAGCTTTCCAGAAAATGATTTCAGGTTCTTGTGTTATTGGTGTAATGGCAGTGGGCAACTTTGTTCATTGCGGTTATGCTACAACTTATTTTGATTCATACAGTATCTGTAAACTTGAACATATGCTTCTACATTGTACCATGCATTTATACTCATAAGAACTCTTTTTTCCAGACATTTCATACTTGGCTATTAAATAAATAATTGTTCATTTACAGATTAGTTCTATTAAAAATTATTCGACTGCAGCCATAGCCACATTTTAACAAACAAACAAATGTAAGGTAAGAAGTTTTGGCTTGCTGAAATAATCTACAATTCTAGTACTCTGATCACAAAAAAGCTGTATAATATATTTTGTACTTTACTTTTTAAACCTTTACCCACAGATAGCATTAAAACTGGAAATTTAAATTTAATTTTTTCAAATTTACACAAAACGCCTCAAGCAAATCAAATCATGTGATCCTCGGAGGAACAATCTTGTTCCGATGATAGATCACATTATGTGTCTTGTACAAAACTTTAAAAAAAACATTTTTACCTCCTAATTCATGAATTATGCATGAAGTTGCAGTCAATTTGTTAATTAAGGGTTAGGCAGTGAGGTGTATGGATTATGGAGATTCTTATCAATCCATTTTCCAATGTTTGAGAAAAAAAAGAATTAACTGTACCAAAAGGGTAAATTCCCACCACTCATGGGTATGGTTTTTGGCATATTAAAGCTACATCAACCCCAAAAATTAGTATTTTTATACTGTACCAATGACCCAGACTTAGCTGGTGCTAACTCTAACAAAACCAGGGCCAAACACAAATTTTGCCCCCCAATCCCCAAAATTTGCATCCAAAACAAAAAGAAATCATGTCCTAAAGGACCTCCATACTACGCCCCCACTGCGCATGCGCAGTGTGACGAACGTCCCGAAATTGGCGCCAATTATCATTCTCTGTTTGGCCCTTCGTCAGTCAACATCTCACTGATCTTTGTGCTTGTAAATCTCAGTTTAAAGGATGCCAGACACGTAATTTTTGGAGAAAATGTGATTCTAAGGAGGATAGAAGGAGGAGAGGAAAAAGAAGTGACAAAAAATAATCAGGGCTGTACTTAAAATTTTTTGATGAAATTATGTTAAGTTGCCTATTTTCGAGGCATGGGCCTCTTGTTGTCATTCTTGCTAAATGTTGCACTGCTTATTCAGTGTTTCCTCTCCCCTAGCCTTCTAAAGTCCCCCCTTGCAATTCTCCCATGCTTTTGGCATATTTTTGAGAAAGTTCATTTCTAAAATTTTCCTGGGAGAGTTGCTTGGATACAGAATGTTTTCTGTTATTTTCCCCATAGTTACGTTTTCACCCATGGGTGTATAAACGTTGTGTTCTGCATCTTCCATCTGATGTTCTGCAGATTCTCCCCTGGGAGTCTCTGTTTTGCATCAGATAGAGTGTAATTTTGATGACTGATTCCGGGCCAGTTTTTTCAGTGCCTGGAGTCATGTTTTCTGGTGTTTTACACTGTTTGTTTACATTGGCAACAGCCTTTTTTGAGGGGGGCTGTTTGCCTTTGCTGTAGTTTATCTCACTATAAGATACATTTATATTATCCGTAAGTGTCTCATTAATTATTTTATATAAATTTAAACTTTTTGACCACACTTTGCCATCGGATCCATCGGGGCTCAACGTTACTTTTCAGCAACTTGGGCTTCGCTGAAAAAATATTTTTTCAAAATTATTTTGATTTGCAATTGTTTTTTCATTTATTAATGGATCATGTTATTATGTATCTTTGTGTCAGGGGTTTGTGCGAGTAACTAGAACTTGTTGACTTTTCACAATGAAAGGAGTTTGTTCAAATTGTAATGGGAAGAAATCTTCCTCTGACTTTCATGATCATTGTATTAATTGTAGTCAGTGTTCTCGCACTAATCCCTGTCCTATTTGTCAATATTGGGATGATAAACATTGGAAACGTGTGTCACGGTATGTTGTTTCTGGAGAAAGGGCTATGCCGGCTCTTTCTCCGCAAGGTCACTCTACTTTCTCAGTTTCTATTTCAGAGGAACAAGAACAGGGTGATGTTTCCATGTTATCTTCTACAAGTGTGCGTCCGTCGTCACAAATGAATTCAGAGCTAGCGGCAAAAGTGCTCATGGAGATTAGACAAATGTCGTCCCTAGCTCGCCCGGTGTAGCGTCCATTCACCGAATGGTTCGGCAGCCGGGTTCGTCCGATGCGGTCCAGGAGGAAATTTTGGGTGATGCGAGCACCATAAACATACTAGGTGCACACCCAGTGACGGCGGATAGTAAGCGAGAACGGAGGAAGCCTTTGAGTCCGGTTCCTAGCTCGTCCAGGTCCAGCGGGGCCGCGAGCGAGAGAGGCCCCTCTCTCGTACAACAACATCTGGGACCAGATGTTGTGGTACAAAATGTGTCGCAAGCGGAGCATACGTCCGTCGCTCGGGACGCTCCGTTGTATAGGCAGTCCGCGGAGACTGCTAAGGCTTCCTCTTCTCGTCAGCGCACACGACCGCACCTTGGCTGCGTGACCGCCGATATATTTCCAGCTTCGCCGATCAAGGATTCTTCGGCGACCAGGTCACACCATCCGGCAGCCAGGGATTCGAGACCGATGGACTCCGGACGTTCGCATAGAAAAAGTATGCGGGAGCCATCTGATGCGGAGCTGCCCTCGGCGAAGCAGCGAAAGACTGCGCCTCCGCAGGTCTCGACGCCGGACATTCTTGTGCAGATAGCACAGCTTATCGCAGCATCCCAGCAGCCGACAGAAACGCTGTCGGATCGAGAATTATCCGACGGCGCTGGGTCGGTACGCTCCGCCGAAGCATCGGGGGCGGACGACCGGGAACATCATGAGGTCCGACCGGATGGTGAAAGGGATACAGATGATTTGGAGCTATCCCTTTCGGGACAACATAAAGCTGCCGTGGACTTCATCCGGCACTTTCTCCCTCAAGTTGTTCCGTCGGGCCAGACTGCTGCGGTTCTGGACAAGAGGATTATAGCGTCATTGGACTCTGAATTTTTTGAGCGGTTCAGGGACATCGCTCCAGAGTTTCCGTCGCAGTCCAATAATGTTGCAAGAACATTTGAATTATTGAACGACGCTATATTTAAACTTGCTTCCAAGACGGGGAAAGCAGGTTTCTTGTCCACTAATACTCTCAACCTGCCTTTCATTAATACAAGGAATAAATTCGATACGGCAGGACAGGGTATCCCGAGAGTTCCTCTGCGTATGGACGACGAGGCGGAAGACTTAGAGCTATCATTACCGTCGTCGGCTTCTATTCCAACCGCGATGTTCGAAACAGCTATTGCGTCTAACAGAGCCAATTTAGATGCCTTATCTTACGCAGATCACCTTACTAAGGCGTTATCACTGTGCCTTCAAGGGAAAGAGTTTCAGGATAAACAATCCTCTTTAAGACTTCTTTCAAGGGCAGTAGCTTATTCCACGTGTAACTCCGCCCTTTCAGTGGCAAATCTGGAGTTGGTTAGACGCGACGCAGCCCTAGCTACATCCACACTCGTGGATACTAAGGTGAAGAACTCTCTTAGAGTCGCTTCGGTCTCCGGAGAACTTCTCTTTGACGGCAAGCTTTCTGCTATTTATGATAAAATTACAAAGAAAGCTTCGGATTCTCTGTTGTTCAAATCTGCTTCTAAGAAGCCGGATACAGCAGACAAGAATAAGACAGGCACTTCTGTGTCTAATGCGCCCAAGAGAGGTTCCTATAGAGGTTCCGGTGCGTCCTCTTGGTCTTATTCGAGAGACCGTCAGGGTAGCGACTCTCGTTCGGGACGTCCTTTGGGCCGGGACAATCGGTCGGACGCCCCGAGGTCGACGGGGCGAGGTGCGGGTCGTGGAGGACGTGGTTTCTCCTACCGCAGGCCTTGCAGGTCCAGGAGGTGATGGCTTAAACCTCTATCGCGTACCGGTTGGCGGAAGGTTGTCAAGCTTTTCACAAGAATGGGCGTCGATTACGGACGACCCTTGGGTGAGAGGAGTGACTTCGGAAGGTCTAAATATATCCTTCAAACTAAAGCCTCCACTAACTCGAAGTCCAAAGTGGACTCATCTTCCGTCAAATCCGCAGAAAAGAGACGCTCTGTTATCAGAGGTGCAGTCTCTTTTAATGAAGAACGCGGTAGAGGTCGTAGAAAACCAGGAAACTCCGGGATTCTACAGCCATCTGTTTCTGGTTCCGAAACCAGACGGCTCGTTCCGTCCAGTCATAGATTTGAGCTGGATAAACAAGCTGATCGTCGCTCCGAAATTTTATATGGAGACGATTCGATCGGTCAGAGCGAGTATTCGGGTGAACGATTATGCAACAAGCATAGATCTCAAAGATGCGTACTTTCACGTCATGGTACATCCGACATTCCGAAAGTATCTACGCTTCGCAGTCCTAGGAGTGGTGTATCAATTCCGGGCGATGTGCTTCGGATTGAATCTAGCACCCTGGGCTTTCACTCGGGTAATGAACTCTGTAATGATTTATTTCCGAGCTCATTCGTCTGCGGTAACGTCGGCCTACCTGGACGACATTCTTCAGAGGTACGGCAACGAGTTAACGCTTCAGAACGATGTTCAGAATCTTCTTCTATTGCTCCGACGTCTCGGTTTTATAGTAAACGAGGAGAAGTCGGATCTGGTGCCGTCCAAGTCATTCACTCATCTGGGAATGAGCTTCGAGACGCACAACAATCTCGTTCGTCTGCCGTTAACCAGAGTGAAATTAGTCAGTTGTTACACTCGCTATTGTCTGCACGCAGACAAAGTCACAGCGAGAGAATTTATGAGACTGATAGGTCTGTGCAGAGCCGCTGCGGATCTCATTCCGATGGGGCGGTTACGCACACGTCCTCTTCAAATTTTCTTGACTCAGAATTGGAGTGTGAAAATTCATTCGCTCGACGTAGACGTTCTCTTGTCAGATCAAGTGAAACAAGAGATTCAGACTTGGGCAAACATTCAGTGGTTAACTCAGGGAGTTCCGCTGCAGTTGCCAGATCCGAGTTTTACCATTATGACGGATGCCAGTCAAACAGGTTGGGGTGCATCATTAATCCCAACGGATTCGAGATGCCAGGGTCTTTGGGATCCGCAATTCCTGTGCAAGCACATAAACATCAAGGAAATGATGTCAATTTGGCTTGCGTTACGTCACTGGATGGACATTATTCACAATGCTCATGTCCAAATCCTATCCGACAATATGACAGTAGTGGCGTATATACGGAATCAGGGAGGCACTCATTCAGTTCCGTTGTTCAATCTAACGGAAAGAATCCTTCTGTTTGCGCTAGAACATCACGTTCTTCTTTCGGTCCGTCACATACCGGGTCGTCTGAATGTGCTAGCAGACTCCCTTTCACGAAAGGGTCGCTTGTTGCCGTCGGAATGGACTCTCAACAAACAAGTATTCAATCAGATTTGCTACCAATGGGAACGGCCAATGATAGACTTATTTGCGACACATCTCAACAATCAGTTGCAGACGTATGTGTCTCCGTGTCCGGATCCAAGAGCATTTGCAGTAGACGCTCTGTCGATCCCTTGGGACGGAATGATAGGATATGCGTATCCTCCAGCGCCGTTAATTCAACAAGTATTGCTAAAGATAAAACAATCTCAATGCAAGATTCTGTTGGTAGCATCTCTGTCGCCACAGAGACCGTGGATAAATCTACTCAGGTGTCTGTTGTGGGACCAACCGCGAAAGCTTCCTCCACGGGAGGATCTTCTTTCGCAGGGGAAATCGCGCCAACTCCATCACAACCCGCAAGGTCTCAACCTTCACGTTTTTCCGTTGTGCGGTCCTTCTTGCATGGCAAGCACTTTACAGGACGAGCAGTGGACGCGATTTCTAACTGTAGGAGGACCTCCTCTTCGCTAAACTATGCGGCTAAGTGGAAGGTTTTTCGTCGTTGGTGTAGGGATCATTCTGTAGATATATTCGATCCCTCTATACCAGACATTGCAAACTTTCTAGTATACTTGTTTGAGGAAATCAAACTGCAGCCTGTTACTATAAAGGGTTATAGGTCTATGTTATCTGATACCTATGCACATCATGATAGTTTACAAATTGGATCTAATGTCTCTTTATCTAAGTTGGTTAGAAACTTTTCGATAAATAGACCAAGAACTCTTAGATTAATTCCTTAATGGAATTTAGCTTGGGTTCTTCTTAAATTGAAGGAAAAGCCATTTGAACCTCTTGGGACAGTAGATTTCAAATTCTTATCTTATAAGACAGCTTTTCTCTTAGCTTTCTCTTCTGCTAGAAGAGTCAGTGAGCTTCATGCACTGTCGGTGGATGATTCTCACTATCGTAGTGTTGGGAACACTATCACCTTCACTACTAATGTGGGTTTTTTAGCTAAGAATCAGGCTCCTAATAAATATCCGGAACCTATTGTTATTAAGGCTCTTCCGTCTTCAGACGGGCGTAGGCCTTTACTCTGTCCTGTTAGAGCGTTACGTATCTATAAACAGAGATCTCAGTTTATCAGAAAGGGACGGAAACGTTTCTTTCTGTCTTTGATGCCTAATAGAAAGGACATTTCGGTCCATTCTATTGCTAGATGGATTCAATTAACTATCCGTACTGCTTATGAGAGCTTATCTTCTTCTCAGCAGTCTGTGCTTAAGATTTCCGCTCATGAAGTAAGAGCTCTTTCTACTTCCTGGGCTTATGCTAATAGTGTTGCTATTACAGATTTAATGAAGGCTGCTTATTGGTCTCAGCCATCCACATTTACGAATTTTTATCTCAGAAATATTGAGTCCATTTCTGGAGACCTGCATTGTTTAGGTCCGTTATCTGTTGCTCAGAATGTCGTCCACTAAACAGTTGCAACTATAGTTATGCAGGCTTTTTGTTCCGGCAGTGACTCCATCCGGCTGCCCTCTTCGCTCTGGGCTATTTGACCCAGGGCAAGGGGAAGGGGGGGGGGGGGGGGGCGGGTGTTCCCTTGGGTCACCTGCTTTATAGTGAAAAGCAAGGGAATGCCTCCTCCAAGTCAGTATTTCTGAGTCGCTTCCGGGATGGTTTTAAAGTGTAATATTAATGTTAAAATTCATTCATGTCTTATTTTTAAAGTGTAGCTCGGTGTGAAGCATTTGTATATGTCAAGTGTCAAACGGGCTTTAATATACAATACTCGGACACTTTTAAATGACTATAAAGAGTCTCAATTCTCTGGACTACTTTATTTATTGGCTTACTTTAAAAATAATTAGTATAAGGGATATACTGGATGTTAATAGAGAACATGAATGTTATTGTGCTCAATTATTAAGGGTAGTGTATCTTTCTAATTTAATATTAAATAAGAAAGATACATGTAAAGCCTAATACTCCTTTTCTCCTTAAGGGGTTACCTCTTTACTATATAGTTGAGCTTATTGGATTTTCCTCTATGTCCTAGGCCCTCCAGCCTGTTTACTATTCAGCTAAGTCTGGGTCATTGGTACAGTATAAAAATGTTAAAAAATTAGTAATTTATATATTTTTTATACTTACCAATGACCCAGACGGGGATGGCCCTCCCTGGAGTTGGGAACTCTTGCCTCCCCGCTGAGTACATAGCACTGACCAGGCACTGCCAGTAAGAATGATAATTGGCGCCAATTTCGGGACGTTCGTCACACTGCGCATGCGCAGTGGGGGCGTAGTATGGAGGTCCTTTAGGACATGATTTCTTTTTGTTTTGGATGCAAATTTTGGGGATTGGGGGGCAAAATTTGTGTTTGGCCCTGGTTTTGTTAGAGTTAGCACCAGCTAAGTCTGGGTCATTGGTAAGTATAAAAAATATATAAATTACTATAAATTTTTTAACTTTCCTGAAATAATATTCTCTTTCGTGGACATTATAAATTACATTTTGAATTTCTATGCATTAGAAAATATAATGCAGTAGGAATTCCAATGCAATTAACCCCCTTAAATGCTGTGTATAAACACAAAACATGTTAAAAAAGGTTACAGTATACATGCACATGTACATATATATTTTTATACTGTACCAATGACCCAGACATAGCTGGTGCTAACTCTTAAAAATCTAGGGCCAAACACAAATTTTGCCCCCCAATCCCCAAAATTTGCATCTAAAACCAAAAGAAATCATGTCCTGAAGGACCTCCATACTTTGCCCTTACTGCGCATGCGCAGTGTCAAGGACGTTCCGAAATTGGCGCCAATTATCATTCTCTGTTTGGCCCTTCATCAGTCAACATCTCACTGATCTTTGTGCTTGTAAATCTCAGTTTAAAGGATGCCAGACACGTAATTATTGGAGAAATGGTGATTCTAAGGAGGATATAGAAGGAGGAGAGGAAAAAGGAGTGACAAAAAATAATCAGGGCTGTACTTAAAATTTTTTATGGAATTATGTTAAGTTGCCTATTTTCAAGGCATGGGCCTGTTGTTGTCATTCTTGCTATAAAGTTGCACTGCTTATTCAGTGTTTCCTCTTCCCTGGTCTTCTAAGTCCCCCCTTGCTATTCTCCCATGCTTTTGGCATATTTTTGATAAAGATCATTTCTAAATTCTCTTGGGAGAATTAGCTTGGTTACAGAATGAATTCTCTTATTTTCCCCATGTTTACGTTTTCACCCATGGGTGTATAAACGTTGTGTTCTGCATCTACCATCTGATGTTCTGCAGATTCTCCCCTGGGAGTCTCTGTTTTGCATCAGATAGTGTGTAATTTTGATGACTGATTTCGGGCCAGTATTGTCAGTGCCTGGAGTCATGTTTTCTGGTGTTTTTACACTGTTTCTTTACATTGGCAACAGTCTCTTTTGAGGGGGGCTGTTTGCCTTTGGAGTAGTTTATCTCACTATAAGATACATTATTATTATCCGTAAGTGTTGCATTAATTATTTAATATAATTTTAAAATTTTTGACCACACTTAGCCTTGGGATCCATTGGGGCTCAACGTTACTTTTCATAAACTTGGGCTTCGCTGAAAAAATATTTTTCAAAAATTATTTTGATTTTCAATTGTTTTTTCAATATTAATGGATCATGTTATTATGTATCTTTGTGTTTAGGGGTTTGTGCGAGTACTAGGACTTGTTGTTCACTTTTCATAATGAAAGGATATTGTTCAAATTGTAATAGGAAGAAATCTTCCTCTGACTTTCATGATCATTGTATTAATTGTAGTCAGTGTACTCGCACTAATCCCTGTTCAATATGTCAATATTGGGATGTCAAACATTGGAAACGTGTGTCACGATATGTTGTTAGTGGAGAAAGGGCTATGCCGGCTCTTTCTCCGCAGGGTCACTCTACTCTATCAGTTTCTATTTCAGAGGAACAAGAACAGGGTGATGTTTCCATGTTATCTTCCGCAAGTGCGCTTCCGTCGTCACAAATGAATACAGAGCTAGCGGCAAAAGTGCTCATGGACATAAGACAAATGTCGTCCGCTAGCTCGCCCGGTGTAGCGTCCATTCACCGAATGGTTCGGCAGCCGGGTTCGTCCGATGCGGTCCAGGAGGAAATGTTGGGTGATGCGAGCACTATAAACATTCAACGTGCACACCCAGTGACGGCGGATAGTAGGAGAGATTGGAGGAAGCCTTCGAGTCCGGTTCCTAGCTCGTCCAGGTCCAGCCGGGCCGCAAGTGAGAGAGGCCCCTCTCTCGTACAACAACATCTGGGACCAGATGTTGTGGTACAAAATGTGTCGCAAGCGGAGCACACGTCCGTCGCTCGGGACGCTCCGTTGTATAGGCAGTCTGCTGAGACTGCTCAGGCTTCTTCCTCTCACCAGCGCACACGACCGCACCTTGGCTACGTGACCGCCGATATTCTACCAGCTTCGCCGATCAGGGATTCTTCGGCGACCAGGTCACGCCATCCGGTAGCCAAGGACACGAGGCCGGTTGACTCCGGACGTTCGCATAGAAAGAGTATGCGGGAGTCACCAGATGCGGAGCTGCCCTCGGCGAAGCAGCAAAAGACTGCGCCTCCGCAGACCTCGATGTCGGACGTGCTTGTTCAAATAGCACAACTTATCGCAGCATCCCAGCAACCGACAGAAACGGTGTCGGATCGGGAATTCCGACGGCGCTGGGTCGGTACGCTCCGCCGAAGCATCAGGTGCGGACGACTGGGAGCATCATGAGGTCCGACCGGATGGTGAAAGGGATACGGATGACTTGGAGCTATCCCTTTTGGAACAACATAAAGCTGCCGTGGACTTCATCCGGCGCTTTCTTCCTCAGGTTGTTCCGTCGGGCCAGACTGCTGCGGTACCGGACAAGAGAAGTATAGCGTCATTGGACACTGATTTCTTTGAGCGGTTCAGGGACATCGCTCCCGAGTTTCCGTCTCAGTCCAATAATGTCACAAGAACATTTGAATTATTGAACGACGCTATATTCAAACTTGCTTCCAAAACAGGAAAAGCGTGTTTCTTGTCCGCCAATGCTCTTAACCTGCCTTTCATTAATGCAAGGAATAAATTCGATACGGCAGGACAGGGTATCCCGAGAGTTCCTCTGCGTATGGACGACGAGGCGGAAGACTTAGAATTATCATTACCGTCGTCTACGTCTATTCCAACCGCGGTGTTGGAGACGACTATTTCGTCTAACAGAGCCAGTTTAGATGCTTTATCTTACGCAGACCACCTTACTAAGGCGTTATCACTGCGTCTTCAAGGGAAAGAATTCCAGGATATACAATCCTCTTTAAGACTTCTTTCAAGGGCAGTAGCTTATTCCACGTGTAACTCTGCCCTTTCAGTGGCAAACCTGGAGTTGGTTAGACGTGACGCAGCCCTAGCTACATCCACACTCGTGGATAGTAAGGTGAAGAACTCTCTCAGAGTCGCTTCGGTCTCCGGAGAACTTGTCTTCGACGGCAAGCTTTCTGCAATTTATGATAAAATTACTAAGAAAGCTTCGGATTCTCTGCTGTTTAAATCTGCTTCTAAGAAGTCGGACACAGCAGATAAGAGTAAGATAGGCACTTCTGGGTCTAATGCGCCCAAGAGAGGTTCCTATAGAGGTTCCGGTGCGTCCTCTTGGTCTTATTCAAGAGACCGTCAAGGCAGCGACTCACGTGCGGGACGTCCTTCAGGCCGGGACAACCGGTCGGACGCCCCGAGGTCGACGGGACAAGGTGCGGGTCACGGAAGACGTGGTTTCTCCTCCCGCAGGCCTCGCAGGTCCAGGAGGTGATGGCTTCAACCTCTATCGCGTGTTGGTTGGCGGAAGGTTGTCGAGTTTTTCACAAGAGTGGGCGTCGATTACGGACGACTCTTGGGTGAGAGGGGTGATTTCGGAAGGTCTAAAGATATCCTTCAAGCGAAAGCCTCCATTAACTCGAAGTCCAAAATGGACTCAACTTCAGTCAAATCCGCAGAAAAGAGACGCTCTGTTATCAGAGGTGCAGTCTCTTTTATGGAAGAACGCAGTAGAGGTCGTAGAAAACCAGGAGACACCGGGATTCTACAGCCATCTGTTTCTGGTTCCGAAACCAGATGGCTCGTTCCGTCCAGTCATAGATTTGAGCTGGATAAACAAGCTGATCGTCGCTCCGAAGTTTTATATGGAGACGATTCGATCGGTCAGAGCGAGTATTCGGGTGAACGATTATGCAACAAGCATAGATCTCAAAGATGCGTACTTTCACGTCATGGTACATCCGACATTCAGAAAGTATCTACGCTTCGCAGTCCTAGGAGTGGTGTATCAATTCCGGGAGATGTGCTTCGGATTGAACCTAGCACCCTGGGCTTTCACTTGGGTAATGAACTCGGTAATGATGTATTTCCGAGCTCATTCGTCTGCGGTAACGTCGGCCTACCTGGACGACATTCTTCAGAGGTACGGCAACGAGTTAACGCTTCAGAACGATGTGCAGAATCTGCTTCTATTGCTCCGACGTCTCGGTTTTATAATAAACAAGGAGAAGTCGGATCTGGTGCCGTCCAAGTCATTTACACATCTGGGAATGAGCTTCGAGACGCACAACAATCTCGTTCGTCTGCCGTTAACCAGAGCGAAATTAGTCAGTTGTTATGCTCGCTATTGTCTGCACGCAGACAAAGTCACAGCGAGGGAGTTCATGAGACTGATAGGTCTGTGCGGAGCCGCTGCGGATCTCATTCCGATGGGGCGGTTACGCACGTGTCCTCTCCAAATTTTCTTGACTCAGAATTGGAGTGTGAAAATTCATTCGCTTGACATAGACGTTCTCTTGTCAGATCAAGTGAAACGAGAGATTCAGACTTGGGCAAACATTCAGTGGTTAACTCAGGGAGTTCCGCTGCAGTTGCCGGATCCGAGTTTTACCATTATGACGGATGCCAGTCAAACAGGTTGGGGTGCATCATTGATCCCAACGGATTCAAGATGCCATGGTCTTTGGGATCCGCAATTCCTGGGCAAGCACATAAACATCAAGGAAATGATGTCAATTTGGCTTGCGTTACGTCATTGGATGGACATTATTCACAATGCTCATGTCCAAATCCTATCTGACAATACGACAGTAGTGGCGTATATACGGAATCAGGGAGGCACTCATTCAGTTCCGTTGTTCAATCTAACGGAAAGAATCCTTCTGTTTGCTCTAGAACATCAAGTTCTACTTTCGGTCCGTCATATACCGGGTCGTCTGAACGTACTAGCAGACTCCCTTTCATGAAAGGGTCGCTTGTTGCCGTCGGTGTGAACTCTCAACAAACAAGTATTCAATCAGATTTGCTACCAATGGGAACGGCCAATGATAGACTTATTTGCGACACATTTCAACAATCAGTTGCAGACGTATGTGTCTCCGTGTCCGGATCCAAGAGCATTTGCAGTAGACGCTCTGTCGATCCCTTGGGACAGAATGATAGGATATGCGTATACTCCAGCGCCGTTAATTCAGCAAGTATTGCTAAAGATAAAACAATCTCAATGCAAGATTCTGTTGGTAGCATCTCTGTCTCCACAGAGACCGTGGATAAATCTACTCAGGTGTCTGTTGTGGGACCTAACGCGAAAGCTTCCTCCACGGGAGGATCTTCTTTCGCAGGGGAAATCGCGTCAACTCCATCACAACCCGCAAGGTCTCAACCTTCACGTTTTTCCGTTGTGCGGTCCTTCTTGCATGGCAAGCACTTTACAGGACGAGCAGTGGACGCGATTTCTAACTGTAGTAGGACCTCCTCTTCGCTAAACTATGCGGCTAAGTGGAAGGTTTTTCGTCGTTGGTGTAGGGATCATTCTGTTGATATTTTTGATCCCTCCATACCAGACATTGCAAACTTTCTAGTATACTTGTTTGACGAAATCAAACTGCAGCCTGTTACTATTAAGGGTTATAGGTCTATGTTATCTGATACCTATGCACATCATGATAGTTTACAAATTGGATCTAATGTCTCTTTATCTAAGTTAGTTAGAAACTTCTCGATAAATAGACCCAGAACTCTTAGGTTAATTCCTAAGTGGAATTTAGCTTGGGTTCTTCTCAAACTGAAGGAAAAGCCATTTGAACCTCTTGGGACAGTAGATTTCAAATTCTTGTCTTATAAGACAGCTTTTCTCTTAGCTTTCTCTTCTGCTAGAAGAGTCAGTGCGCTTCATGCACTGTCGGTGGATGATTCTCACTATCGTAGTGTCGAGAACACTATCACCTTCACTACTAATGTGGGATTTTTAGCTAAGAATCAGGCTCCTAATAAATATCCGGAACCTATTGTTATTAAGGCCCTTCCGTCTTCAGACGGGCGTAGGTCTTTACTCTGTCCTGTTAGAGCGTTACGTATCTATAAACAGAGATCTCAGTTTATCAGAAAGGGATGAAAACGTTTCTTTCTGTCTTTGATGCCTAATAGAAAGGACATTTCGGTCCATTCTATTGCTAGATGGATTCAATTAACTATCCGTACTGCTTATGAAAATTTATCTTCTTCTCAGCAGTCTGTGCTTAAGATTTCGGCTCATGAAGTAAGAGCTCTTTCTACATCTTGGGCTTACGCTAATAGTATTGCTATTACAGATTTAATGAAGGCTGCTTATTGGTCTCAGCCATCCACATTCACAAATTTTTATCTCAGAAATATTGAGTCCATTTCTGGAGACCTGCATTGTTTAGGTCCGTTATCTGTTGCTCAGAATGTCGTCCTCTAAACAGTTGCAACTATAGTTATGCAGGCTTTCTGTTCCGGCAGTGACTCCATCCGGCTGCCCTCTTCGCTCTGGGCTATTTGACCCAGGGCAAGGGGAAGGGAGGGGGGGAGGGTGTTCCCTTAGGTCACCTGCTTTATAGTGAAAAGCAAGGGGATGCCTCCTCCGAAGTCAGTATTTCTGAGTCGTTTCCGGGACGGTTTTAAAGTGTAATATTAATGTTAAAAATTCATTCATGTCATATTTTTAAAGTGTAGCTCGGTGTGAAGCATTTGTATATGTCAAGTGTCAAACGGGCGTTAATATACAATCCTCGGACACTTTTAAAGAATATAAAGAGTCTCAATTCTCTGGACTAACTTTATTTATTGGCTTACTTTAAAAATAATTAGTATAAAGGGTTATACTGGATGTTAATAGAGAACATGAATGTTATTGTGCTCAATTATGAAGGGTATTGTATCTTTCTAATTTAACATAAAATAAGAAAGATACATGTAAAGCCTAATACTCCTTTTCTCCTTGAGGGGTGGACTCTATATTATATAGTTGAGCTTATTGGATTTTCCTCTATGTCCTAGGCCCTCCAGCCTTTTTACTATTCAGCTATGTCTGGGTCATTTGTACAGTATAAAAATGTTAAAAAATTTATAGTAATTTATATATTTTTTATACTTACCAATGACCCAGACGGGGATGGCCCTCCCAGGAGTTGGGAACTCATACCTCCCCACTGAGTACATAGCGCTGACCAGGCACTGCTTGTAAGAATGATAATTGGCGCCAATTTTGGAACGTCCTTGACCCTGCGCATGCGCAGTAAGGGCAAAGTATGGTGGTCCTTCAGGACATGATTTCTTTTGGTTTTAGATGCAAATTTTGGAGATTGGTGGGCAAAATTTGTGTTTGGCCCTAGATTTTTAAGAGTTAGCACCAGCTATGTCTGGGTCATTGGTAAGTATAAAAAATATATAAATTACTATAAATTTTTTAACTTTTATGTCCGATTCTTGTATTATTAGTATAGGAAACATTACACCTATAGTTTATACCGGTAGTGGTTATTCTTCAACTCATTTTGACTTGTACTATATATGGACAAAATATTATTAGTGGACACGCGACACTGCTACTAGCAGATGAATATCATTTACTTTTTAGGGACCATGTCCCCTCCACCCCCAACCTCTTTCAGCTGGAACATCTGTGTGTTATGCTTGAAGATATTTGTATGGGGTGGTTGTTTGGACACCCAGAGTTTGCATTTTCACTCACGCAGACAATTTTGTGTCATTTCAGTGATATATCTGCAGTTTTGTCACTCGTCAACAAACCAAAACCATGATGCCGAGTCTACCTTCGCTTGTGGGAAGGGGTTCATTGCGGTATTCATTTCACTAAAAAATCAATATTATTTTTCCCTGTCCATTAAAAGAAGTGTTGAAAGTGTGTTATTAGTCCTCTACGGGAACCGTAAGGGGACTATAGGATTGCACTCCGTCCGTCCGTCCGTCCGTCTGTCTGTCTGTCTGTTTTTTGTTACCACCTCTCCCTCCAACATGCTTTAAGCTACACCTTTCATATTTGGTACATGGATAAATGGTTCTGAGGGGATGATGCATGCTCAAAATTTTTTTCTCAAAATCCAAGATGGCGGAATGGCGGCCATTTTTATTGTGTTTTTTAAGCTTTTTTTCTCTATTTTCATGTTACCACCCCTCCCACCAACATGGTTCAAGCTACACTTTGCATATTTGGCACGTGGATAGAGGGTTGGGAGGGGATGATGCACGTTCAATATTTTTTCTTCAAAATCCAAGATGGCGGCATGGCGGCCATTTTTGTTGTGTTTTTTTAAGCTTTTTTCTCTATTTTATGTTACCACCCCTCACTCCAACATGGTTCAAGCTACACTTTATATATCTGGCACATGGATAGAGGGTTGTAATGGGATGTTGCACGTTCAATATTTTTTTTTCAAAATTCAAGATGGCGCCATGGCAACCATTTCTGTTGTGTTTTTTAAGCTTTTTTCTCTATTTTATGTTACCACTGCTCCCTCCAACATGGTTCAAGCTACACTTTTCATATATGGTACATGGATAAAGGGGTTGTGAGGGGATTATGCACGCTCAATATTTTTTTTTTAAAATCTAACATCTGTCTGTCCGTCCGTCCGTCCGTCCGTCTGTCTGTCTGTTTGTTATGTTACCACCTCTCCCTCTAACATGCTTCAAGCTACACCTTTCATATTTGGTACATGGATAAATGGTTCTGAGGGGATGATGCACAGTCAATATTTATTTTTCAAAATCCAAGATGGCAGAATGGCGGCCATTTTTGTTGTGTTTTTTAAGCTATTTTCTCTATTTTATGTTACCACCCCTCCCTCCAACATGGTTCAAGCTACGCCTTTCATATATGGTACATGGATAAAGGGTTGTGAGGGGATTATGTATGCTCAATATTTTTTTTTAAAAATCCAAGATGCTTATATACTCTAGTGTCTTCTGTGACAAAAACACCTTATGTCACAAAACTCGGTGGTCAAACACTTGTTTTTTCTATCTTTATTAGTATTAAATTGAAAATGCACATTTTCTCGTTTCAAGCGAAATATTTTGGTTGTTTCTATCGCATGCATGACAGTCTTGACGGATTGTCTGATCGAATTGTTTACCCGAAGCTTCCTCTGACCTTGCATATCATTAACGTCAAAGATGGCAAATCGGCAATGGGCTTATAGACTTGGGGTTTCCACCCAATCACTGGTCTGCAGACCGAGCATTGACAGAAGCATGCACTTAGATATATATGTATATTTAAAAAAAAAACACTCTCAGACACACCATTATCCACATAGTATACTACAGTACACCCACTGTGGACTGGTCGTAAATGACGTAATCTACGTGTAGACAGTGATGTCCATACATGCATTTATCAGGTAATAAAAATCACCAGCAGCAAGATTTTAATTAATGAATCACCGGGTTGTACCCTGTGCTTCTTGAATTAAATTTTTGATGATTACTCTTATAAATAGTGTTTGGAATTTAATATTTTTGTGTCTGGAAATATTGCCCTCCCATGGAAAGTGACCAGTCCACGACGGCCATACTGTAGGACTACCATACTTTGCTAAGAATCACCCTAGACTAGTTCAGCAATCTAAACCTATTAGTAGTGGGTAGCCACTACATTTAGATCGTTGAACTAAGGATCATCCCTTGTCATCAATATATAGAGAAGGGTTCAATGATCTGAATGTTGAAGAATTTTCATAAGGCTGAAGCAACGTCTGCATTGGTTGAAAGCAAGTGTACAACAGGCATACAGCAATATAATAAAGTAAAATAATAAGAGGTCTTCGACTCATCGTGATCTGCCCTTAGAACCCGAAGCTCGACTCGGATACATATTTTGTACATCCACATAATGGTAATAATCATTTTATCTTACAATATATTGGGGATAAGTCAAGAATGTAGACGATTAATCAATACATAACTAACTATTTATTCATATGGATGAACAAAAAGAAAAAAGAAATGAAACTCGCGCGAAAGAAACTTGCTTGTATCCGACCCCCTGATACAAACATCTGTATCGTGGGTCGGATACACGACAATTGCAGAGTTAATACAGACAAAATACATGTTGATTGTAAGATAAATTCTGATACATGCATAGATGTAAACCATATTTAAGTGTGTACACAAATGTTTTTGTTTGCTGGTGGTTTTCAGCACTTCCAAGTTCCAACAACCTGAGTCATGTCAGGCAGTTTTATGGGTGGAGGACTCCAGAGTCCCTACAGAGAACCACTGCAGAACAATGAGAACTTTCAGATTTTCCAGTTTACTACCCTGGCAAAAGGTTGAAGCAACGTCTGCATTGGTTGAAAGCAAGTGTATAACAGGTGTACAGCAAATTAGCCATAGACCCCTGGCATGTCGGCGTAGTGTCGCTGCACTTATTTTGAACTCCTTGCTTGCTGCTGGCAGATATTCCCTGCCCAGGATAAAAAATCTCTTGCAATCAAAATAAGTCCAGTTTGAGGATTTTTAACCAAATTTCCCTGTAAATTGTGTGGACTTTATAACCAATGATTTCTTGTATCAAATGTTCTTGAATTTTTCATCAAATCTGGTCATGGCTGCTTCACCGCAGCCATGACTAGATTTGATAAAAAATATTTTAAAATTACTCAGCAGGTGAAGAGTTAACCAATGCTAAACATTCTTGTGTCATGACAGTAAAATGGAGATTCGGACAGCTACTCACTCTTGCACAGTGATTCAAGGTACACCGACCTATTCTGCTTGTAAAATTGTACAACATGATATGACACAGGTTGTTCAAAGTGTCTTTAAACCCAAATGAAAAAAATACTCCCACAGTTACTCACTATTGCACAGTGGTTCTCTCTGGGCACTCAAACTTCCTCCACTCATAAAATTGCCCAACATGATATGACCCAGGTTGTTCAAAGTGTCATTAAACCCAAATGAAACAATAAAAAGACCTAAAACAATACACATTTGCCTTTTTATAAGAAATATGTTGATGTGTAAGAGTGATCCCACCTTCCCAAGCAAATTATGAGTAGTATATACAGTTACAACTAGAAGTCCTGTCCTGAAAGGCACACATATAGCACGTTGATCTGCGCGTTAATCTACACGTTATGACCATAGTAAGGCTATCAAACTGTGTACATGTGGCCTGTGCACATGCAATGTTTCAGCCAATGTACCTCCGGGTAACCCGGAGGTCCATTGGCAGAAACATTGCCTGTGTTTGCTATGAGTAACCAGGAGAACCTGCCGTGCTATGGATGCCATTTGATATGGCAATTGCGCGCAATTCCTACGCGCAATTAAGCTTAAATAAGCGCACATTTCGTGACAGGACTTCTAGTTTTAACTGTAGAATATGTGGTTGTCGTATTGGACCCCCTACAATACAGTGGCAGAGCCACAGAGGACTGGTCATAATCCATGTGTGTGCAGTGATGTCCACTCATGCATTTACCAGGTAATAAAAATCGTCATCAGCAAAATTTTAATTAATGAACACAACCCGGAGCTTCATTAATTAAAATTTTGATGATTATTCCTATAATTAGTGTTTGGAATCTAATATTATTGCATCCATGGAAATATTGCCCACCTGTGGAAAGTGACCAGTCCGCGACTGCTGTACTGTATGTAAAAAAAAAGTAGGGGAATAAAATCAAAAGAGTTCAGAGAAGAGCAATGTTCAAGGTTCATACTGGTAAGTAGTGAAACTCAAATAATATTTTACCAGCAGAGAAGAGGGCAGCATGTCAAGAATGCTACAAGAGCTAAAACTGCCTCTTCTCAAAACAAATCACAAGAATAGAAAAATGGTATTAATATACAAGGTTGTTTTATGGTCGATACAAGGAATTCCACCCCCAAATTACTTGAAAATGCTATCACAGTTATTATTTGCAATCAAATATCCTGACCTCACTTTTATTGGCCAGGTGAGAGTATGAAACTGTGAAATTATACTTAAAGCCAATTTCTGCAAGTGGTAAAAAATGCCTCATCTGAGACCTCAATAAAAATTTTGGGGTCAGGCCTTAAAAGTAAGGTAGGTAGGGAAATGGGGAAACACACCTATTTTTTTTAGGGGATGGGTCGGGGTCAAAAGGTATTTGTTTAGTATTAAATGCAGGCTAATAAAAAATCAGTTGTTTTATTTATTTTTATGTGAATTTGTGCAGGCCTACAGCTGTACAGGAAGAGATGCTGTAGAAATGCAAGCAGAAGTCTGAAAGAGGAAATTTGTGGTGTACCATAGTCCTTAAGGGAGCATGGTAGCTCTGACAGCAGTTATGGCATTGGATTTCAAACTGAAAGGTCCACGGTTTGATCCCCACTTGGGGGGTAACTGCTTTGTATCCTTTGGCAAGGCACTTAATCCCAATTGCCCACATTTCGTACTTGTGCTGTGAACTACATGTAAGGCATACTACATGTCAATGGTGCACTTGTCTTCAAACAATGCTAACCCTGCTTGTACTGAGTCAGTACAGTGAGGAGTCTGACAGTTGCTCATTGCTGCTCGATGGTTCTCCCCAGGTTCTCCAGCTTCCTCCACCTTTCAAATTGCCTGACATGAGGTTACCCTGGCCCTTGAAAGTGAAATTAAAACCCACTAATATAAAAATGCTCTTGCCCTTAAAATTTATCTAAATTCATGAGAATCGGTTTTGATTCAAGCAAGCTTCTGCGAGAATCAGTTTCAAGTTCTTAAATAAATTATAATTTGAGAGTACTATTATACATGACATTGTACTCATGTGAGAGAAACCAGTACATATTTCATAATATAAAACAAACCTCATATATATTTACTTTAGTTTAACCTTAAAAGGGTCCAGTTCCAATTTTTTTGAGCTTCTTGTCTTACATGTACATGAAGTACATGTACTTATGTTCCAACATACAGGCTTTTGGAGGTCTTGCTAATGGAATTTACAGTTTCTTGGCAGCCAAAACTTCACTAGACAGCTATATCAATGTATTTCCTTATTATGAGGGAACAAAAATTAGTAGAATTCACCAGGCCTTTAATGACATTTTCAGAATTTGTGACAAGAATCAAATGAACATATTGTGAAAATAAAAGTTGATTCTTAAGGTTTTCCATGTACAAATCATTTGCAAGGATTGATTCTGATTTTCAACTGAATTTTAATCCCTGTACCATTTTTGTGATCCTCAAATGCTTACTAGTATGTAAAAGTTGAAAAGAGAGACCTGTTTCAACTTTCCACAGTGTGTTACATCTCAGCCTTGCCTTTCATTTCCAGTGTTTTTCGATCATAAAGTGGTTAAGAAGACAATGGTTCTGAAATTACCAAGGGCAATTTGGGTAAATTCTCTGTCTGACCTCAAGTAAGGAAGGCAAGCTAAAAATAGATTGTTCTATTTCTAGTTTAAACAATATTTATTTATTTATTTAATGTGTAAGTTGTGTGAACACAAAGAAAACAGTTGAATGTACAATTAAATATACAATTAAACTCCATTGCCATACTAGATTCGTAATTGGGATTTGACTGTAAGCAGAGTGGTTATAATTATGGCCCTCTCCCCTCTCTTGTTCTATTTATTTATTTATTAGAGTTTAACGACACTTTCAAAAGCTAGGGTGACAGTCACCTCGTGTTGGACAGTTTTAATATTATCGGTGGAGGAAGTCGGAGTACCTGGAGAGAACCACCAAACAATGGTGAGCAACTGACAGGCTCTCCAAACATACTAACTCCACACAAGCAGGAGTTGTATTTATTTATTTATTATTTATTGGGTTTAATGACACTTTTGACAGCCAGGGTTTCTTCATGTCGGACAGGTTTTGCAGGTGGAGGAAGCCGGAGTACCCAGAAAGCACCACCAAACAACGACAAACTCCCCAAACATACTAACTTCACATAAGCAGGGGTTGCATTTGTTGAAGACAAGTGCACCATCGATGTGCATTATGCCTTATTACACAGCACCACCATTCTCCACGTGGGCAATCAGGATTAAGTACCATGCCCAAGGACACAACACAGTTATTCCAACCGGGGATTGAACCATGACCTTTCAGTTTGAAGTCCAATGCCATAACCACTGAGTCATCGCACTCCCCTTGTTATACCCCATGCAATGAAGTTGCGGGGGTGTAATGTTTTTGACTGGTCCGTCCGTCAGTCCGTCAGTCTGTCAGTCCGTCCTACTTGTTTTCCAGACTTTTTTTCTACACACTTCCAGATTTTGAGCTGATTTTTGGTATGTGAGTCTAATATTGTGGCCTACAGATCAAGTTTGCATTTTGTTCTGCTCCACTGATTTTTACCGAAATTACGGCCCTTCGACTTTGAAAAGTTCATCAAAATTACAGTTTTCCGGACTTTTTTTCTGCACGCTTTCAGATATTATCAAAATTACGGCCATTTTAGTATGTGAGTCTACCACAATGACTTACAGATCAAGTTTGCGTTTCGTACTGCTCGGCTGATTTTAGTGGAAATTACGGACTCTGAAAAATACAAGTAACAGATTTCCAGGTCATTTTCCTAAAAATTACAGACTTCCGTGCCTGAAATATCGGGGCGCGTGGGGTATGTGAGCATGCTCACTAAAGTTCTATATTTCTATTTATTTGTGTTGTGGTGAAATACACAGAAACAAAATGGTTGTTCACCCAATTTGTAGAGGACTGCAGTCCTGAGTGTTTAATATTGGTGCATTGGGTAAATGTTAAAGGATTACCCTTTACCCAATGGACATGATCTTGAAATTTGTTATTTCAATTATTAATTGTTAATTTCTTAAAAAATTCCAACCAAACCATATCATGTGATCTTCTCATTGGGACAGACTTGATAAGCTCATCTCATTGAGGGGCCACATGACATGTTTTTGTTGAAATGTTTTAAATTTTTTTTTTATTTTTCAATCATCTCTTGAAATTTGCAAACCATGCAGGTGGAGAGAGCCGATTAGTTTGGTAAATTGTTAATATCATAGCATGTTTAGCTTGATAGAAAACTCTAGTATGAGGACTAGTGACAGGCATTTAAAATGTTTGTTTTGAAAAAGATTTTTTTTTTTTTTTTTTTTTTTTTTAAAGCCTTTGCCTAAGTTGAAAGGTAGACAATACATGCAAACAAAATTCTTGAATATAACAAAATGTTTTGCATCAGAAACATAGCTTATGACCCTTCGGTGAAATGACCTCAGTGAGCTGCTCATTCAAATGAGGGTCATAAGCTATGTTTTGAGACAAAAAATGAAAATTGTATGGTGATTTTTGTGAATAGCCCTGGAGAGTTTTGGACATTATATGAGGTTAAGGGTTAATGATATTGTAATTTCGTTTGTTTTCCAGGTCACAGATCTGTTCTAGTCCAAGGATAACCTTGTTATGCCATTTGATCGAGTGGGAGCAGTACAGTTAGGACTGCTGCTGCTTGTACTACCTGCACAATATTTCATATCACAGTGGTTTACAACCTCAGAGCACCAGAGAACATTTGCAATTAAAAAGTGAGTGCAGTTTATTTAGTCTTTCCAAAAACATATGTGTTTCCTCTAATTGAACTCAAATTGAATAGGGCTGGGCAGTGTTTTTTTTTTTCTAATTTATTTTGCCAACTGTCATCCTAGAATTCACTTTGAACAATTCTATATTGCTATTGTTGGTTTGATGTTTTACAGAATGATTATGTTTCTTTTGGTAAATGTGCATTTCGATGATCTTCAAAAAATATATGATGAAAAATTTTGTTGTGGTTGACCGACATGATCAATAGAGCGGTTAAGGGTTTTTCTTGATTGATTAATCACTTGGATTAACCTTGGTTAACCAATTAATCACTTGTCCAAATAGATATCTCAATAATTGCCGCACCGTTGATGATTTACAGTTAAGGGTTTTTCTTGATTGATTAATCACTTGGATTAACCTTGGTTAACCAATTAATCACTTGTCCAAATAGATATCTCAATAATTGCCGCACCGTTGATGATTTACAGCATGAACCCTGTACACAACTTAACAAACAAACAAACTGTAAATCTCATAGTGTTCCTCTGAGATTTTGAGTTTAACCAGTTTGTTTCATGTTGACGTCACATCAGAATTGACTCAGAAACCATGTCCTCTTTTTATTGGCCAATATATGCAACATAGTATTAGGTACATGTTGATTAAAGAGAATGAAGCCATTAGACAAATGTAACTTTTGTAAACACAGATTTCCTTTTTCTGTAGTCTCTAGCCAACTCTTTACTCTTGTCAGTCTTGTGTGAGAATGGTACCAAATCTGCATTATAACTAAGCTTGCAAATCAACAGCATGTCATGGTCAGTGATAAGCATATTTTATATGTTTGACAGGCACTTTACTTTTGACTGTTTAATTGTTCCTGATATAATCACCAGTAAAATTTCTTTAAACTCTTTGTAAGTTAAAACCTAGAAAAGTTAAAAATCTGTTTCTTATCAACCTACCCTACAATTGTTTACTACAAGTTTGCACTACAGTGGAAGTCCCTAACTCGGAAAATATTCTCACTATTTTGATCTTTCCCAAGCAATTTGAAGCGAGTCCCTAACTCAGAAAATATTCTCTCTATTTTGATCTTTCCCAAGCGATTTGGGAAAGAAAAGTGGTGCAAAAGCACCAAGAAAAAATAATCCAAAACTGGGTCGAGTGCTACCAGCACACACCCAGTAGGGGAGGCTCTTCTCCTAGTACAGACCCACAGCTTCCGGTACCAGTTTGCAGTCATGTAACTAATGACTCCTTCATTTTTCTTCTGCTGTCCTGGAAAGACGTGCAGTCATTTGCATTATGAAACAGTGATAATTCAACCCGTTGATAATGGTTACCTGTGACTAGAATTGTGGATCTGAGTATCGTATAGGGCTGAAACGGTTGGGTCTTTTTTGTAACCGATTAACCGAGAGCTATAACCAGATAATATCCGGTTATCCGTGACCATTATTTCACTGAATATGGGATCAAAACTATAGGAATTGGAAAGCAGTATTCTCAAACTATTCCGAACTGTGTATACAAACGAACATTGTCGAGTACTCGACAACGTTCGTTTGTACACACACTATGGAATAGTTTCTGTGATAACTCATTATTCACGGAAAGTGTCGATCATTAACGAAGTCTTGAACACCAAAGTCGATTATTTCTCAATATTTTCAACATGGCTTCAATGTGTAATCTATCACAAATGAGAAGCGGCTGATTTACTACGTTTTAAATATGGAATGACCATCACTATCAGTTGACGGTTTTTCTAATCAGTTAGGTAGCTAACTGGTTTCAAACCGATTATCCGGTTAACTATTTTAGTACTAGTATCATATAATAACTGGACTATGTTTTATATATTCTCATTATTAATTTCAACCACATTTTCATTGTATTTTGTATTTTCTCCGTGTTCGCATGTGACTTGTGCGTACTGTGCGGTTGGGACATATAATTTTTTGGTTGATAAATTTATGTTATGTTATCCTTTTGGATAATATTATTATTATTGGTGTTAGGTATCAGTGGGGGGGGGGAGGATGTATGGACAGGATTTCTCCTCTCTGTTGAGGGCAGAATTTCTGTTTTTTGGGTCCCTGTAGGCCGTCAGGGGTTCAACTAACTAGGGTTCAGTTGTGTTACCGCCAGTCCGTTATTTTCTGCCACCTTTCTCTCGTAGTTGGGGGTATTCTACTTTCTACATCTGTTGAGTTCACCTTTTCTTCTACTGTTCTCACCTTTGTTATGCCCATGACTGTTCCTTGAGGGCAATGCCTTTTGCCCAAGCATGTGGACGATTCCCATGCTTCTTTTGCCACTTGTAATGGGTGTTCTTCAGATCTACACTGTGGGCTCTGTTGGTCATCCACTTTCCTTTGCTTCTGTGGACCGTATTGTGCGTTCTTGTGGCCGTTCCTCCCGCACCCGCGGGAAAGGGGAATGCTGTCGTTCGGGGCCTCTTGACACGACCACTACTGGTGAGAGTTATATCCCCTCCATGGGGGATGTGTGGTGGATACTGTGGGAGCTGTTGAGTTGTCTGGTGAAGAGATGCCTGGTTCTGGGACTGTGGTCCCTCTCTAGTCGACATCTGAGGCTGTCGCTAGGGTTGTGATTCCTCCGTTGGAGCCGAGCTCAGTTGCTCTCTCCACTTTTCCACCGGTTTCAACAGCTCATGTGGTATCTGCTGCTACTGCTGTTATGTCTGCAACGTCATCGGTCACCGTTTCAGCTGGCCTCGGCTTATCCCTGCAGGGGTCTGCAGACATGTCTGGTAGTGAAGACGTGAGATATTAGCCTCAGTCTTCCCTGACTTCAACTCCACAAAGTCTGAAGGGGCTGCCGGCCGAATCCTCTGCTGTGGCCTCTCTACCGTAGAGCCCAGCAGCCTTCTCTTTGGATTCTGATGTTCCTGGTGAGGTCACCATGGACTCTGTCGCATTTCCGTCCACACACTCTGGTCCGACATCCAGTTTTGCGGTACCGATGCTTTTTTGTGCAGCCTGGTCCTTCTGTCCCTCAGAGGTCCACGGCGACTCCTGAGTTCCCACACTGTTGATCCTCGGGGTCTGGTATATCCCTATCAGCATCTGCCTGCAGATGTTTCGGCTGCCACCCGTCACCCAGCGTTGGGTGTTCTGGCTGATCGTGACCGTTCGCTGGTTAAGAGGGTCAGGAGTGAAGTCACTTTGCCGGGTCGTTCCCACGTCGAACCGGCTGCCACGGGCCGTGAGGTTAGGGAGGCCCTCTCCTTGCTCACTCAGGTTCTTTCCAAGGGCCTTCCCGTTGCCTCCAGCAAGGCTACTAGTGGTTTCCAGGCACCCCCGCGGCGCTGCCTCTTGGGATTGGAAGCAGGCCGCTTTCTGTTCCCCCTGGTGTGCCTACACCATGGGAGGAATCGGCTGGTTTGCCCGTGATGCGCTATGTGTCTTCTGACTCAGAGGATGGGTCAGACATACCTGACGTTGAGGGCCAACAGTCTTCTGACTTGTGGGCAGCTCTTGACTTTGTGTTTGAGTTCCTTCCGGATCTCAAACCATCAGACCAGCCGATGGTGTCCGCCAGGCCTCGATCATGGGTCGCGTGTCTCCACCCTCTGCTTCTGGGCTCCTTCGACCGTGCCAGTCGGTACATGGGGTTGAGGCATTTACAGCTTTGGACTCTAAGCTGAGTTCCAAGGCTATGAAGACTTTGTTCTTCACCAGGGCTGACACCTTTTTGCCTCCAGTACATTATCGTTCCTACGATTCCACCAATCTGTCAGTCTGCCAGACTTTGACGGTCTTGGATCAGGACTCCATCTCCCTCGGGCTTTCCAAGCACAAGTCGGCCGTTATTCCTATGGCGACTCTGGAGTCCCTGTTGGGCTTATCGAGAGAGATGCTGAGCATGCTTTCTCTCTCAGAGAGGGCAAGGACTGTAATTCTCTCAGCTTTCTCCCTGACTCTGTCCCAGTCCACGTTCGCAACAGCTCAGAGTATTCTCCAGCTGCTCGCTTTCTGCGGTTCGGTGACGGATCTCATTCCTTTTGGTCAGCTGCATGTCAGATCTCTCCAACACTTTCTGCTCAGTCATTGGAGGCCGAATGTCAAGCCTCTGGATCTGGAGATCTTTTCGTATGTAGGAAAGCGTTGCATTGGCGCTAATCCATACCTCTTCAACCTTATTCGGCACTTTTCTTTGAAAAGGCCTAGGATTTTGCAGCTTACACCAAGATGGAATCTTTTTTGGGTGCTGCTTTCCTGGGGGGGGGGGGGGGGGGGGCATTTGAACCCAGGTGAATATGCATTTTCTCACATACAAGGCGGCTTTTCTGATGGCTTTTGCCTCAGCCAGACGGGTTAGTGAACTTCACGCCCTCTCGGTTGATCCAGCCTTTTTCAGGAGCTCTTCCTTCTGCTGAGGGTAATCACCCTTTGCTCTGTCCAGTTCATGCACTTCGCATTTATCTCAACGGGACGCAGTTCATTAGGAAAGGCAGGAAATGATTCTGTCTGTCTCTTATTCCTGGTCGACAGAAGATCTCTCCTCAATCCATTTCTCGATGGATTTGTCTTGCTATTCACCCTCGTCTTGTGACTGATAATTGTATTACCAATCGTATTTTTACCCACGAGGTGCATGCCTTGTCCATCTCCTGGGCTTATGTTAACTCTGCCAAATTGTCAGATGTTATGCAGACAACCTACTGGAGAAATGCTTCTACTTTCTCCACCTTCTATCTGCGTCAGTTGCAGGAGCAGTCAGTCTGTGGACCTTTTTTCTTTGGGCCGTCTTGCTTCTGCTCAGGCTGTTGTCTACCCTAGCCATTAGGCTTCTTCAAGGTCAGTTCCAGCCCTGTGCTGTTTACTGTCCTTTCAGCCTGTGCATTATGTAGTGCCATACTCCTCATCTCTCATTGTTTTTTACTAATGTTTGTGATGCTATGGTTTGATAGGCCTGGGGAACTCTTCTTCTGTCCACGGTTCCAGTGCAGTCAGGTTATGTGGGGGTTGGTTATGTGATTCCCTCCTCCTATTGTCTATTCAGCCTGTAGTAAACAATTGTAGGGTAGGTTGAAAAGAAATTTAAATTTTATAGTAAATTTCCTTTCTTATTATACCTACATGTACCACAATTGTTTACGTGGAGGCCCTCCCGTGTTTTTATTCGGGTAATAATCCTTCCTCCCCGCTGATCTCATAACTCCAATGTTGGCGGATTCTAAAGAATGAGTCATTACTTACATGGCAGCGCACTGGTACCGGAAGCCATAGATCTGTACTAGGAGAAGAGCGTCCCCTACTGGGTATGCACCGGTAGCTCTCGACCCAATTTTGGCTTATTTTTTCTTGGTGCTTTTCAGTTTTGCACCACTTTTCTTTCGCAAATCGCTTGGGAAAGATCAAAATAGAGAGAATATTTTCCGAGTTAGGGACTTCCACTGTAGTGCAAGCCCGTAATAAACAATTGTGGTAGGTATAATAAGAAAGGAAATTTACCATAAAATTTTAATTTCTCAGGCCCTCCCACATGGTCTTTTTTGCTGCCTTATAGCCACTTTTTATAACCAATGCAAACATAAAAAAATTAAAAATTAAATGGTTTATGTCTGATATTTTACCCAAGTTAATAAAATTGATAAATTTGCCCCTTGAGTGCAACATGCCTTTACAATGCAAAGACGTTTTGCACTCAAGGGATGCAATACACCACCACCCATGCTATTCTGTAGATTATGAGGCCTAAAACATAAAATAAACCGAGAACATGAACATTTGATGTCAAAGAAATAATTACAAAAGTCAAAAATTAAATAAAATAAAAAAAACACCTGCCCACCTGCACAGATCTGAGAAACACAAGATATACTTTGTGGGGCCTTACTGGTAGAGTGCTAAATTACTTTTCAGTGGTCATTTCTAACATGAGTATTTTTTTGTATTATTGCACTACCAGGAAAATGAGCATTAGTTTAGCAAGATAATGCTCATAAATAACTGTTTTGTTGCAATTTATTGGAGAGTGCCAGTTGGCACTCTCCAATAAATTGTAACAAAACAGTTTTATATTAATATTTTTCTTCCACTATTGAGCCAACAACAAATTTGAACCAAACAACAAATTGGGCTTCTAGCACTCAAACAGTTAATGGAATTTTAGTAGGCTTCACCCAATCTGTAATAGTTTGTTCGACACCACTCACCACAAAAAGCTCTGTTTGTAAGTATCTCCATTGGGTTCAGCCTATTTTCACTTCGATCATTCTCAGGAGTTTGAGTGAATGAGTGGGTTCGCATACTGAGGGTAACAAAGTAAATTTAGGGTAACAAATGAATAAAGTTCATCTAATTTGTGTTTGTATTCTCCTTATCACATTTTCTCCCTTATTGGTAGGTGAGTCAACAAGGGAGAAAATGTGTCAACGAGAACATGACGAATTCACCCCTTTGCCAGATAGACGAAGTGATGAGAGTCCAAAGGAGCCACTAGTCCAGTTGCCTTCCAGTACGATAGTTTGATCAATTTATGCACAAACACAGTAAAACCATTTGGCAAGTTTTTGATGAGTCTCAGGGTTTGGGAGCGCGGTGGCTCAGTAGGTAGAGGTGCAGGCTGCAAACCGAGAGGTCCTCGGTTCTATTCCCACCTGCGGCAACCACGTTGTGTCCTTGGGCAAGACACTTCATCCCCATTGTCCGCGTGGGGGCACGATGACGCTGTGTTCTAAGGCGTACTGCACGTCGATAGTACGCATGTCTCCAACCAATCTAACCCTGCCTGAGCTGCAGTGCGGAGTTACGATGTTGGGGAGCTGGCAGCTGCTCGTCGTTGCTCGGTGGTTCTCTCCGGGTACTCCGGCTTCCTCCACCCGTAAAACTGTCACGGTCATGATTAGCCATTGAGTGTTGGAGCTCAAAGTTTAATGTTTTTTGTTTTTTTCTAATGTTTTTATTCAGATTTTATATGAATATGTACATAGACCAAAGTTTAACGTACTGGTAGTGCAATATGAGGAAATTTCTTTAAAAATCTTTTACTTCATGGTGAGAATCCTTTTATATTTGGTATGCTACATCTTTGGGGCGGGGGGGAGGTGGCGGCAGATTCAAGTTTGTTCAAATCAAGTCCCTAGGTTAATATTTGGTCTCCCAGTGGGAGCCCTAATTTTACCTTAGTGCAATATGAGGAAATTTCTTTCAAAATGTTCATTCGGATCCACCTGTCAGAATAATTTAATATTTGCTATACTACACCTCTAGGATAAGTCAGATTCAAGTTTGTTCAAATTGAATTCCTGGGTTAATATTTGGGCTCCCTATGGAAGCCCAAATTCTAACTTCGTGCTGCACTATGAGGATATTTCTTTAAAAATCTTCTTCAGACCCACTACTCAAAATGCTTTCATAGTTGGTATGCAACATCTCTATGGGGTCAGATTCATGTTTATTCAAATCGGGTCCATGAGTTCATATTTGCTCTCTATGGGAGGGGTGGGGGTTTGCAGTGACATAACAACCCTTGGAAGTTTTGCAGGGCTTGTATACAGCTTATAGAATGGAAGCAGACTGGAAGACCTATGATAATATTCATCTGACATGGATACTATTTATTTCATTTATTGGTGTTTAAGGTAACATATTTTTGCACAATGGTTAATCGTGACCACAGCATGAGTATCAACTCAAGACCAGGGGTGAGCGTTAATAAGCCATGTTGTCCATTTTAGAGAGAGTTTGCACCTCCTAAGCATTGGTGACTGGGTCCTATTTTACCAGTAAAATAGAGCCTGTTTACCACAGTGAACAGGCACTGCTTCGGTTCCCGACATGGACTTCATTCCTCTGTAGTGTTGATGAACCATGACTAACTGAATGTGACCCAAAATACTTCTTTGAACAACTTTCTCAGGTGAGTGATTAAGGCCCGCCCCATGATGGCTCTTGTTTTCTTCAAATTTAACAAAAAATTCAACAAAACCATATCAAGCTGAATGAGCACATTCAAAGGAGAGATCACATGATATTGTTTTTAGGAAAAGTAATTTTTTTCAACTTCTTAATTCATAAATTGTGCAGACAGATGTGTCTGATTCATTAGGTGCAGGGTTATGATTTTATTGATATTTTTTCAGTTTACTCAGTGATGCTGTTGGGTTTAAAAATAGATTCTTTTCATGGAAGTCATGGCAGAAGTGGTGTGTAGAGGTACTTCATGGAAGTTTTCAGTTTTTTAAAGGAAACCCAGAATACACTGGACAATTTGATGAGCATGGTGAATCTCCTGCTGTTGAAGTACTCAATTACAAAGACCCTAAAGGATACTTTGCAAGTAAATTTCATTTTTCTATATTTATGGCAAGATAGCCAGATCAAGTGTTGACTATCACTTTTTATTGTCAACAAAGTGCCGACTTTAACCCTCTGCCCATTGACCCTTTACCCAATGTAATGACCCAAACCGGCCAGTGCTATTCTAAAAAATGACCAATCCAATTAAGTTTCATTATTTTTTCATTTTTTGTCTCAAAAACATAGGTCATGACCCCTCATTGGAACAGGCTTGTCGAGCTCGTTCCAATGAGGGGTCATATTTTAAACCAATGTTTTTGAGGCCGTAAATGAAAAAAATTAGTTATGCAAGAATTTGCAAGTGTCATCTGCCTTTCATGTTAGGTAAAGAGGTAAAAAGTCAAAATTCCCCAGTTTTGCACTGCAAATATTTCCTACAGTTAAAACTAGAAGTCCTGTCACGAATAGTGCGCTTATCTAGGCTTAATTGCGCGTTGGAATTGCGCGCAATTGCCATATCGAATAGCATCCAAAGCACGGCAGGTTCTCTTGGTTACTCATAGCAAACACATGCAATGTTTCTGCCAATGGACCTCTGGGTTACCCGGAGGTCCATTGGCTGAAACATTGCTTGTGCACAGGCCATATGTACAGAATTTGATAGCTTTACTTGGGCCATAATGCGTACATTAACGTGCATATCAAAGTGCTATTTGTGCGCATTTCATGACAGGACTTCTAGTTTTAACTGTATAGTACGACCATTATGGACTGGTCACTTTCCACCGATGGGCAATATTTCCACGGACGCAGTAATATTAGATTCCAAACACTAATTATAGGAACAATCATCAAAAATTTAATTAATGTTTGAAGCACCGGGTAGAGCCCAGTGCATCATTAATTAAAATTTTGCTGATGGTGATTTTTATTACCTGGTAAATGCATACCTGGACATCACTGCCCATGCCTCTTATTATGACCAGTCCACTGTGGCTGTGCTGTATAATTCACAGTTCGAATTTAACCAATTCAGTCTTGTTTGATGGAGCTCAAGTTTAAACTCTACCCTTTAGTGTTAAATATTTCCTGGTTAATCTAAAACCAATATAGTAGAGCCCAATCTCTTAATTGAGTAACTCTGTTCATTGAATATAACTTCCATTTAAAAGTATCACAAAACCATACATACTGATTGGACCTGTTAATTATTGCCAATGGGTTATAGAGTAGACTGTTAATTTTTTTATTAAAAAATCTTGTCATATGTTGAGAAATGCCCCTGATACTCACGTAATTTCCCTTGTTTACAGACCTATTTGGCCTCAGTTCCTCTAATTGACTAATACAGGCATTTAATCTATTATATCTTGTTTGACAGAGCTCCATTAACTCACTAAGATACAATAGACCAAATGCTCAGTTTATTTCTGAAATACAAGAAAGTGACCAAATCCCTGTTCATTAGATTCACCTGTCAAATGAAAATTTCATACTGAAAGAGTGGCTATTGAGTTACAGTACGGCCACCATGGACTGATCACTTTCCATGGGTGGGAAATATTTTGACAGACGCAATAATATTAAATAATATTAAATTCCAAACACTAATTATAGGAATAATCATCAAAAATTTAATTAATGATGCATCGGGAACAACCCGATGCTTCATTAATTAAAAATTTGCTTATGACACTTTTTATTATTTGGTAATTGCTTGCTTTGACATCACTGCCCATGCATGGATTGCGACCAGTCCATGGCAGCTGTACTGTATAACACGGTTCTCCTATACTCTGTGATTCAGTACCAACCTGTAGAGTTTAAACCTTTACCCAACGTAACTGCCAAAACTGGCCAGCGCTATTCACAAAAATCACCATCCAATTTTCATTATTTTTTCACTTTTTGTTTTGAAAACATAGCTTATGACCCTCATTGGAACAAGCTCATTGAGCCCGTTCCAATGAGGGGTCACAAGCTGTGTTTTTGACACAAAAAATAAAAAAAAATAGTTATTCAAGAATTTTATTTGCAAGTGTTGTCTTCCTTTGTTAGATAAAGGGTTAACCCTTAGGTCAAAGGTTTAATTTTATGGTAATCACTACTGTATGTATATATATATGTACACAGCTGCAGATGACTTACCAGTGTTTCTACATCATTGTTGGCTGCCTAGACGGCAGCCTATAATGATGTAAAAATTCAGACAGGTTAATACATTCTACCAGTAGTGTTCTCAAGGAAGAATACACTTTCAGAGCAATATAAAATAGGTAGTTTATGGCTGTAATGAGGCTTAAGGGTTAAAGTAGTAAAGTACAGCTTGTACACACACAATGTTATGTTTGAATTTGAAACTTAACAAGTTAATATTGTCACGAGACTGTACCAAACATTGTTATTCACCATGCAGATTATAGGATAAACATAGATGATCATTAAAACAATATATCAGTGTTAGATCTCAATTGAAATTGACAAAACAGCACAATGAACAAATTGGAAGGGCCTGGTGTTTTTAAAATTAAATTATCACACAGATGTGTGGAGAACAAAGACCATTGGATATTACCAGTAAAAAAAAACAAAAAACCCAGGACCTAAAAATAAAAATTAAAATGCCTATATTTCTCAAACTGCATGGAATAAAAACCAGTTATTTGGTATACAGCATCCTCAGGAGAGTAGCATCGAAAGGGCCCCAAAAATCGGTTGCAACATGGTGTGCCATATTGGGGTGGGGGAATGGGAAAATGCTGAGTTAGCAGGGGATGTTATTTAAATAAACTTGATTTGGCAGACAGTGTGAATCGGGTATGTCCATGAATTGCATTTAGATTGCTCCAATTGCATTCAAATAGTAAGATTCTAAAATTTGAGCTGGCCAGAGAAGCATGTTATTTGGAGGGGGCAGGGGGGGGGGGTGGGGGGGGGGGGTGACGCAGATGCTAGGGCTGTCGCAACTATCAATTTTCGTAGTCAACCAATCACTAGCATTAATTGATGGTTAGTTGATTAATAGTCATTTCCCCATAAATTCAACTAACAATCTCTAGTATACTTACAAATTTAAAACTGAGAATGTTTGAATGTGTACATTTCTGAGTTGAGGTAAAATGGACACACCAAAATATCTCTGATTGATCTGAAGAATTGGAACAGAAGAACATGTTCAAATGTTTCATTTCTATAACTAATTACCAGAAATGTCAAACATAAAACTCCTCCCATTCCTACACAAGATACAGCTTAGTTCTACAAGTGAACTGACCATTGTGAGTCTTGTAACAATTTTCTCACTTTCGCGGTTTGGATTGTCCCAGTGGGATTGTTCGAGGGTACAATAATGAAGATTCTATTTCCTCTGCAGTCTGCAATGACTTCCCAAACTGTGAATTATTCAAAGGTAGGGCTGTCGCGATTATTCGATTAGTCGACAAACCGTCGACTATTGAAGTAGTCGACGTTTTTTATTTTTAGTCGATCGTCGTTCATTTTCAAGGTGGTACACGTCTACTACACGTCAGGGCTAAATTGCATTGTTTTGTGAGGTGAATGAAGACTTTACGACTGTCACTGACTGTGTAAGAAAAAACACTCACAGTTACTCGAGAAGAATAGATTCTTCTGAATTTCTCCAGTCTTGTACACACGAATGCACCCATTGGAAAACCCAAAGCGCGGAAGTGACAAAATTATGACGAAAGTCAGAACGTCAGATCACTTCTCAAAGTTCGGAACTTCAGATTAAGATCCAGTTTTAACAACTGACGGGGGAATGCATAGATCTCAATGTTCAAAATTTCGAGAAACTTATTGCAGAAAGGAAAAATATGCAGGAACGTTCTTTGGTAAATTCATTTTAATTCATCGGCTTCAATCTAGTTCAAACTTGGACCCGCAGTCAGTAATATTATTTTTGGGGTTGGTACGTCCTACAGGACGTACCAACCCCAAAAATTATATTACGGACTGTGGGTCCAAGATTGGACTACATGTAGCTTCAGTCGGGACTGATTTGATGTTCCCACAACCCCACTTTGTCTGAACACACTGGTGCCATTGTCATTTTCAGAGTTTTACGAACAGAAGAATGATTTGCTAAAAAATCATGGGAAGCGACTATTAATCGACTAACCGTCGATTACTGGTCACGATTGGTCGATTACAAAAAATGATAGTCGCGACAGCCCTATTCAAAGGTACACCATTTGAATGGTACTCTTTAAGTACTGATTAACAGAGTGCTGGGTAACACTACAGAGAACAGAGATTGCTCAGTGTTTTTAAAATTATGTTCCGCAATCGTGTGGAAAACAAAGGCCATGGAATATTACAGGTAACTATGGTTAGACATTTCAAAGGTTAATAATCTAATCTTAACTATTCATTCACTTCATTACAGAGTACAATTTAAACCCGACTTGCATTACTTTAAAAATGAACGACGTTCCACTAAAAATAACTAGAGGTGTGCTGTCCCAGATGGGCCTGTCCATACCCCCCACCCCAATGATTATTCTAACCTGAAAAGGGGCATAACTCTGCCAAAAAATCTCTGATTGAAACTATAATTGCAGACCCTCAGGTTCCCATGAAAGTGAACATCCATACCAAGTTTCAAAGGAATCCACCCACAAACATCTGAGAAAATCTCCGGTCAAAATGCAGGCATTCTAAGATGGAAAGGGGCATAACTCTGGCCAAAAAAGCCTGATCGAAACTATAATCGCAGGTGCACAGGTTCCCATGGTAGTGAACATCTGTACCAAGTTCAAAGGAAGCAACCCATAAATGTCTTGAGAAAACCTCCGGACATAATTCAGGCATTCTACGACAAAAAGGGGCATAACTGGCAAAAAATGTCTGATCGAAACTATATCGTGCGCAGGTTCCCTTGGTAGTGAACATCCATACCAAGTTTCAAAGAAATCGACCCATAATATTGAAAATCTCCAGACAAAATTCAGGCATTCTAAGATGAAAAGGGGCATAACTCTGGCAAAAAAGTCTGATCGAAACTATAATTGTTCCCATGGTGGTGAACATTCATACCAAGTTTTAAGGACAATGGTCCATAAACGTCTGATAAAAGCTGCAAACAAAATTATGTCTTCAGTAACTCGACAACTCTTTTAACGCAGCTTCCTTATGGGACCAGATGCAAGTTTATCCCTCGGATCATGTTTGGGCTGGTCATAGGAACCGAAGTTTTAACTCCATGCTACATGAGGAAAATGCTTTAAAAATCTTCTTCAGATCCACCTGGCAGAAGCTTTTCCAATATGGGTATATACCATCCTCATGGGGGCAGAATCAAGTATGTTCGAATCAAGTCCATGGTTTCATATTTCAGCTCCCTGTCATGCAGTATATTTGGTAAGAAAACAAATTTTATTTCAATCGAATGTTCTCTTTTCATTAATGATTACATTGGTTCATGAGTATGTTCAGAAGTATGTAGCAACATACAGCCAGAAAGCCCTAATTTGTCAAAAAAAAAAAGCCATGTCTCAATGATGACCTTGTTGACTGCCATTTCACTGCATTTCTTCACACAACTCATTGCTCCTGGGCACACCAAATATTTCAACGAATTTCAGCCCCAACCAATATAGGTGGGCTTTTCAGAGGGAAGCCTTTTTGTTGTTTTTCAACACAATCTCAAGCCTAACATAGGATGGGTGCTAGCAGTGAGCAGGCTTGTCATTTTGAGGTGGGCGATTGCCCTGGGCCGCAGTTGCCCACCTTAGTTCAAAATTCTGTGGACGGTAAACGTCTGCCTAACCACAATTTCTGAGGCCCATTAATTCAATTGAAAGCACCTCAAAATCGTCTGTAACAAAGCACAATTTGTGAAGTTTCTGTTGTGTCGTAAACTCAGTCGCCCTGAGACAGTAAGTAACTTTCCAAACACCAGCGAGAGGTCTGCCAATTCCAAAGTTCTAATTAGTTATCAGATTGTGACAACTCTTGTGTCATGCGCGATTACAGGACATATCATCTCCAGGCCAGTTTGACCCCTGACGATTCTCCTGGGACGTTTGTCCCAAAATAAAAGCCAGGACAATTCGTCCCCCAAATCTGATTGATTCGCAGTTATTGGAATCAGGCGATGAGCACAGTGTACTGGATTGTAGATATGGGCTTGGTTATTTGGAGGCAAGATAACTATAACACTCACTGTTTGTGAGTGTCATGGGTAACCTGATACCTTACATCCAAATATTCAAGTCTGCATCTATACATTATGTGATGACACACATAATTACTCAAACCATGTACCTTAAAATGACATTAGTTGTCTACCCAGCAGGCTGAAACTAAATGGCCCCTGCAAACCAAATGGCCCTCATGGGGTCATTTTAGGCGAACCCAAAATAGCCCTCCTGGGGTGATTTGAGGCGAACCATAATGGCCCTCCTGCAATTTTCAAAATGACAAGCCTGATTGAGAGATCAGAGTCTTTTTGGTGACAGTTATTGCAGTATGCACACATGTACAAGGGCGACTCTTCCTTTTTGCCTATGTCTTTCAGATACACCAGTACCCTTATTCCTTGTAGAAAACTTGATCCAGGGGAGTGTTTTAGGCTCACTTGAGCATCTGGTTCTGTATTCTAAAGATAAACTGAGCACTATTCTTTTACATCTTGTTTGATAGATCTCATGGAACTCTGTCAAACAAAAATAACAGAATAAATGCCTATATTAGATGTACTCAGTCCAAATAGGTGCTGTACAAGGGGAATTCGGTGATTGAAAGGGAAATTTCTCTACATTTCACAAACTTCTTTTCAGTTAACAGGGGTTTACTCTAAAACCCATATACAATTAACAGGTCAAATTTATACTGAGGGTATGATAAATGGTTTGGTGTTTGGAAATTATATGCAACTAATATGGTTATACAATTATTATTACAAGAGATATCCAATTAAGTGGGCTTCACTGTACCGGCACTTCTATGCAGACCTTTAGATAAGTCTTACTTGAGGACATAAACATATGCACCAAGTCATTTGCTGTTCAATTCCATTGAAGAAATATTTTGCATTTTATAAATATTTGTAATATGATCTGTCTAAATTGCAATTTTGAGCTTTTCCGATCTTTATTGTGCCGAAGAATATCTGTTAACCCTTAAACCTAATTGTAACTTTGATCACAACAGAACAGGTGCCCTAATGTTCTCAGTGGGTAAACTCATAGTTACATTATGACTACTTTGCCAGATGTTTCTTGGCAAGTAGTAAGTAACATTCTAAATGCCTTGGCAGTTGTTTCTATGCAAGTCTTGGCTGTAGGGCTTGATGGCATTTTGGTATTTAACCGAAAGTCAGTATTTTTAGCTCAACTTTGGCGAAGCCAAATTTGAGCTTTTGTCATGGCCCGTCGTCCGTCTGTCAGTCCGTTCTTCTGTCCGTACGTCAACAATTGGATACGGCTCGGGCAAGAGGCCGTATTTATGAACCGATCTTTACGAAACTTCTTGGGTACCTTTGTTATGACTGTGGGACGAGAACGAGTGTTTTTGGGTGCGGTCCAAAATTCAAGATGGCTGCCAGCCGCTATTTTGTACTGACGATGCAGAAATCTGTTTTTTGTACAGAACTTCCATATGAAAGCTCTGATTTGAATAATTTTTTGTATAAATGTTTAGTACCATGGGATACATCACATATAATACAGGTTTTTTTCTTGTGCGTAAATTGTGCAAATTAGACTAATTTTGATGTTTTTTGGTGTTACTTTCAGTACTGTAAGTGCATATGCCAATACGGCTCGGGCTAGAGACCATATTTATGAACCGATCTTTACAAAACTTCTTGGGTACCTTTGTTATCACTGTGGGACAAGAACGAGTGTTTTTGGGTCCGGTCCGAAGTTCAAGATGGCCGATGGCAGCCATTTTGTACAAAATTAGGTGCAATCAGGTTTTTGCACAGAACTTCCGTATGAAAGCGCTGATTTGAATAATTTTTTGTGTGAATGTTTAGTACCATGGGATACATCACATATAATACGGGTTTTTTTCTTGTGCAGAAATTATGCAAATTAGATGAACTTTGATTTTTTCAGTGCGACTTACACACAGTAAGTACACATGTCAATACGGCTTGGGCTGGAGTCTGTATTTATGAACTGATCTTCACGAAATGTCTTGGATACCTTTGTTATCACCTTGGGACGAGAATGAGGGTTTCTGGGTGCGGTCTAAAATTCAAGATGGCTGCCAGTGGCCATTTTGTACCAAAATTTGGTCTAATCAGTTTTTTGTACATGACTTCTATACGGCTCAGACTAGAGGTCATATTTATGAACCAATCTTTACGAAACTTCTTGGGTACTTTTGTTATCACCGTGGGATGAGAGTGAGTGTTTTTGGTTGTGGTCCGAAATTCAAGATGGCCACCAGCAGCCATTTTGTACCAAAATTAGTACAATCAGTCTTTTGTACAGAACGTCTGTATGAAAGTTCTGATTTGAATAAATTTTTGTATGAATGTTTAGTAACATGGAATACATCACATATTGTAAGTGTTTTTTTTTGTGCAGAAATTATGCAAATTAGATAAACTTTGATTTATTCAGTGCTACTTACATAAGCACACATGTCAATACGGCTCAGGGTAGAGGCTGTATTTATGAACCGATCTTCACAAAACTTCTTGGGTACCTTTGTTATCACCTTGGGACGAGAATGAGTGTTTCTGGGTGCGGTCCAAAATTCAAAATGGCTGCCAGTGGCCATTTTGTACCAAAATTTGGTCCAATCAGTTTTTTGTCACAAGTTCTATACAGCTCGTATTTATGAACTGATCTTCACAAAACTTCTTGGGTGCCTTTGTTTTCACCTTGGGACAGGAACGAGTGTGTTTTGGGATGCCTTTGTTATCACTGTGCTATGAGAACAAATATTTTGGGGTTCAGTCAGACCCACTCTGGGACTCAAAGATTTCTTTTTTAACTGTCACCCCACCTTTACATTACTTTACCTATACATTTGTTACAGGCAACGGTCAGTATTTATGTACAAACCGTTACAATACTTTATATGTACCTTTGTTATCAGGTCATTACCTAGATGTTTGTCATTGCTGTGTCACATACAATACATGTACATGTCTTTGTCTTGACAAGTTGAGCTACAGTGTCACTGACACTTTCATTTTTTAATACCAAGTAAATACTGAGCTCATTTTAGTTCAGTCGGTATACCGTGTCTCACGGTATTTCGACCAATTCCGACAGTAATCTGAGTAAAAATAAATAAAAAGTCCATACGTTTATAAAGAGTAATGCTCATAATCCTTATCAATTGTGTATACATAGACAATAAACATATAGTTTGTTTTTATATCTGTGTTATACAACGAGTTGAAATATGTTTTATTTTTTTTTCGAGGCTTTGCCGAGAAAAAATAAACCATATTTCTACCCCACTTATATATGCTTCCCACGGGCCTCCAAAGAAAACCAGTCTACGAGACAAAAGAAATAGGACAAGACACATAGAGTTGTGTCCCTTACATTACAAAATCGATGACGGCGATTGTAAAGTGCGATTGCACTTCTTGCATCATGTAACTGCGCTGGAACAAAATAAATTTCAACTATTTTATTAACAGTAACAAAACGGTGTTTCAGAAGAGTTATTCTTTTTAGCTCAACTTTGACGAAGTCAAATTTGAGCTATTGTCATGGCCCGTCGTCCGTCTGTCCGTGTGTCCTTACGTCAACAATTGGCTATGGCTCGGGCTAGAGGTCGTATTTATGAACCGATCTTTACGAAACTTCTTGTGTACCTTTGTTATGACCCTGGGACGGGAACGAGTATTTTTAGGTGTGGTCCGAAATTCAAGATGGCTGCCAGCGGCCATTTTGTACCGATGATGCAAAAATCAGTTTTTTGTACAGAACTTCTGTATGAAAGTTCTGATTTGAATAAAGTTTTGTATAAATGTTTAGTACCATGGGATACATCACATATAATACGGGTTTTTTTGTCGTGCGTAAATTATGCAAATTAGACTGACTTTGATTTATTTAGTGTTACTTTCAGAGCTGTAAGTGCCAAGCTGCTATGGCTCGGGCTAGAGGCTGTATTTATGAACCGATCTTTACAAAACTTCTTGGGTACCTTTGTTATTACTGTGGGACGAGAACGAGTGTTTTTGGGTGCGGTCCGAAATTCAAGATGGCTGCCAGCTGCCATTTTGTACCGACGATGCAGAAATCTGTTTTTTGTACAGAACTTCCATATGAAAGCTCTGATTTGAATAATTTTTTGTATGAATGTTTAGTACCATGGGATACATCACATATAATACGGGTTTTTTTCTCGTGCGTAAATTATGCAAATTAGACTAACTTTGATGTTTTTTGGTGTTACTTTCAGCACTGTAAGTGCAAATGCCAATACGGCTCGGGCTAGAGGCCGTATTTATGAACCGATCTTTACGAAACTTTTTGGGTACCTTTGTTATCACCGTGGGACGAGAACGAGTGTTTTGGGGTCCGGTCCGAAATTCAAGATGGCCGATGGCAGCCATTTTGTACGAAATTTAGTGCAATCAGATTTTTGCACAGAACTTCCTTATGAAAGCGCTGATTTGAATAATTTTTTGTGTGAATGTTTAGTACCATGGGATACATCACATATAATACAGGTTTTTTTCTCGTGCAGAAATTATGCAAATTAGATGAACTTTGATTTTTTCAGTGCTGCTTACACACAGTAAGTACACATGTCAATACGGCTCGGGCTAGAGTCTGTATTTATGAACCGATCTTCACGAAACGTCTTGGGTACCTTTGTTATCACCTTGGGACGAGAACGAGTGTTTCTGGGTGCGGTCCAAAATTCAAGATGGCTGCCAGTGGCCATTTTGTATCGAAATTAGGTCTAATCAGTTTTTTGTCACAACTTCTACACAGCTCATATTTGTGAACTGATCTTCACGAAACTTCTTGGGTACCTTTGTTTTCACCTTGGGACAGGAATGAGTGTGTTTTGGGGTGCCTTTGTTATCACTGTGCTATGAGAACAAATATTTTGGGGTTCAGTCAGACCCACTCTGGGACTCAAAAGATTTTTTCTAGTTTAGCATCTGACTGTCACCCACCTTTACAATACTTTACCTATACATTTGTTACAGGCAACACTCAGTATTTATATACAGACCGTTACAATACTTTATATGTACCTTTGTTATCAGGTCATTACCTAGGTGTTTGTCATTGCTGTGTCACATACTATACATGTACATGTCTTTGTCTTGACAAGTTGAGCTACAGTGTCATTGACACTTTCATTTTGACATAGTTCCAGTTTTCTTCCGTGTTTTATGCTGTAGTCCCAATATAACAAATAATTTTGCGTTTGTTTACAATTTTTACGAAGTGTTTTTTTTTTCAGGTAGAGCAGACAAACTTTTAATTAGCGCAGTTCCGCGAGTACTTTTGGTCGAGGCCGTGACTATAAATAGTTTGCAGTCGCCGCATACTAATTACTATTAACATTCAAGTAATTTCTACAATGTTTTGAAGCAAAATTTTAGGTTGCCTTTATTGAAGCAAAATAAATAAGAAATGACACCATCAGAGGATTTTGACAAAGTGCAATAAGCGTACAATTAAAATCTGCCCTGTGATATAACGATGTTTCATGAATGAATGAATGAAAATGGAATTGAAAGAGGTCAGAGGTCGTTCGCATAAATTATAATTATATACAACACCCGTTGTATATACTTCAAGTATATACAACAGTTGTTATACTCTATGGTTATCAGATAAATGTGTATATAGAACAGAAATCCAAAATTTTACTAGATGAAAAAAAGTCAAATTATGTAGGGAGTCGTGCAGGTGCTCTGCACACTCGGTGACAAAAAATTGGATTAACAAAACAAATAACTGACTGGATCACATTTAAAAATTCTCCAATTAATTGTCAGTAGGGTACAGCCTGTACAGTTTGTTTAACTGCTGCATACTTGGAAAAAAATTGAATGGATCAAAGGAGGACCTTGTTACGGTATGGAAATATTATTGATATTGGTAACAGAAAGAAATCTGAGAATCAGCAAAAATAGCTATGAATTTAACTATTTTAAAATTTAATTAAAAAAAATTAATATAAAAAAAATGATACGATCTTTTGCACTAATTGGTTTACAGAAAATAAAGACAGTGGTACTTATCAATTATTGAATTAGTCCAAAGTACAGTTTGACAGAATCCAGTAATCCAGTGGTGAAGAATCTTGTGAAGAAAGTTACCAGCTGGTAGTATTAAATCCAAGAATGTCTCTTCAGAAACAGTATCCCATAGATTTGTAATAACATTTTCACTGAGAAATTTCAGCAGTCTCCAATAAAATATAATAAAATGCTCCTCAAATTCAAATGGAGTAAAAATCCAAGAAGTATTGGTGCCACAGGTAATTTCCAAATAATCCAGTAGAATCCTGGCTTTTCACAAAATAATATTATTCTGTTTCACAGAAAGTATAGCTTCTCTTTTCTATGATGAATAGATTCTCTTCAATATTCTCTTTTGGAATCAATCTTCCAAATTCACAAAGAAGCTCTGCTTCTATAATAAATGCACTGTTCTAACACAAGAATAATCTCCAATGGAAACAACAGAAGTGAGTCTTTCTGAAATGGCTTTCTAAAAAATGAGTTTTTGAATGCTGTTGACAAACCTTTTCACAGTAATATAGAATATCCTAGAAGAATGTCCAAAGTTCTGTCAGTTTCTGGGTGATTCTGTCATTATTCAAGTAAACAAGTTCCTTGACCTACTTAAACAATCAACAGCTATTTGTACAATATATTAGTGTCACAAAAATGTAAACAAAGGTCACTCAGTGCAAATGAGTCAGACCAGTCAGAAAATGCAGAAATAAAAAATATCTATCTCATATAATTATCAACTAAGGATATATCAATCTCAATATAATATGGGGGCTATAACAGACCTCCACAATGAATGGTCACCAGGGTGGTGTGTGTGTGTTTAACACTTAATAACAAAAATGTTCAAATCGGGTCCCTGGGTTGAAAATTTTGTCTGGTTCGGACTTAGAAATTTTTGACTAAAATTCGAAAAAACATTTTTGGGGGATTTTTATGCATTTTGTTCAATTTGATGAACCTGATATGCTTATTTACGGTGACCTCTAGATGGGAGCTATCGATTTTCTTCCATTTTATGCATTTTGTTCAATTTTGAAACCTGATATGCTTATTTACGGTGACCTCTAGATGGGAGCTATCGATTTTCTTCCATTTCCATCAAAAAATGTTGCCACGGCCAATGTTCTTAGAATTTAGTCTAGTCAGACCACAATATATCCCTTTTGTACACCCTACAGGGCACATTTATGATCAAATTGCTTTGAAACCTGGCATGCTTGTTTGGGGAGGCCTCTAGATGGGAGCTATCAATATTTTTATACTGTACCAATGACCCAGACATAGCTGGTGCTAACTCTTAAAATATAGGGCCAAACACAAATTTTGCCCCCCAATCCCCAAAATTTGCATCTAAAACTAAAGAAAACATGTCCTGAAAGGCCCTCCACACTTCGCCCCTACTGCGCATGCGCAGTGTCAAGGACGTTCCGAAATTGGTGCCATTTATCATTCTAAGTTTGGCCCTTCATCAGTTAACATCTGACTGATCTTTGTGCTTTTAAATCTCAGTTTAAATGATGCCAGACACATAAATATTAGTGAAATGGTGATTCTAAGGAGGATAGAGAAGGAGGAGAGGAAAAGAATGTGTGACAGAATATTATCAGGGCTGTAACTTAAAATTTTTTAATGAAATTATGTTAAGTTACCTATTTTCAAGGCAGCAGCCATTTTGTTGTCATTCTGATCATTAGTTACACTGTTTTTACAAGTGTTTTCCTCTCTCCCTGTCCTTTAAGTTCCCCCTTGCTATTCTCCCATGCTTTTGGCATAGTTTCTGTAATTATTATTACTAAAATTTCTTGGGAATTTTAGCTGAATAACAGAATGAATTCTGTTCTTTCCCAATGTTTACGTCTTCACCTACGGGTGGTTAGGCGTTGTGTTCTGCATCTACCATCTGATGTTCTGCAGTTTCTTCCCTGGAAGTCTCTGTTTTGCATCAGATAGTGTATTTTTGGTAACTGATTTCGGGCCTGGGTGCCTGGAGTCTTATTTTAGTGTTTTTACACTCATTGTTTACATTTACAACAGCCCTCTGTGTGAGGGGGGAATTTCTAATAAATAATATCTTTATGTTATTTTAATCATAACTAGATACATTATTATTGTTCGTAAGTGTTGAATAAATTGTTTAAAATATTTTTTAAATTTTTGTCCACACTTAGGCTTGGGATCCATTGGGGCTCAACGTTACTTTTCAGAAACTTGGGCTGTTCTGAAAAAATATTTTTTCAAAATATTTTGATTTCAATTATTTTTTCTATATTAATGGATCATATTATTATTATGTATTTTGATTGCCAGGGGTTAGTGCGAGTACCAGGTCTTGTTTTCTTTTCACATTGAAAGGATATTGATCAATTGTTTTAAGAGGAAGTCTTCCTCTGACTTTATTATCATTCTATATGTGGTCAGTGTACTCGCATTAACTCCTGTTCTGTATCGTATGATTTCGATGACAATATGGGAAGCGTATGTCACGGTATGTTGTTGGGGATTTGGACACTCCGGTCCTTTCCCCGCAGGGTCACTCTACTTTATCAATTTCTATTTCAGACGATCAAGATTAGGGTGATGTATCTGTGATGTCTTCCAACAGTGTGCCTCCGTCGTCACTATTAATGAAGGGCTAGCGGAAAAGTGCTCATGTTATACGCCAATTGCCTAAGAGGACCCTAGTAGGTTCGACGGCCTTTGACGTCCGCTAGCTCGCCCGGTGTAGCGTCCATTCACCGAATGGTTCGGCAGCCGGGTTCGTCCGTTGCGGTCTAGAAGGAATTTTGGGGTGATGCGAGCACTATAAAATTAACTTAATGCACACCCAGTGACGGCGGATCGGAGGGAGAACGGAGGAAGCCTTTTAGTCCGGTTCATAGCTCGTTCCGGTCCATCCGGACGGCAAGCGAGAGAGGCCCCTCTCTCGTTCAACAACATCTGGCCCCAGATGTTGTGGTACAAAATGTGTCGCTAGCGGAGCATACGTCCGTCGCTCGGGACGCTCCGTTGTATAGGCAGTCCGCTGAGACTGCTAAGGCTTCCTCTTCTCGTCAGCGCACACGACCGCACCTTGGCTGCGTGACCGCCGATATATTACCAGCTTCGCCGATCAAGGATTCTTCGGCGACCAGGTCACACCATCCGGCAGCCAGGGATTCGAGACCGATGGACTCCGGACGTTCGCATAGGAAAAGTATGCGGGAGCCATCTGATGCGGAGCTGCCCTCGGCGAAGCAGCGATAGACTGCGCCTCCGCAGGTCTCGACGCCGGACATTCTTGTGCACATAGCACAGCTTATCGCAGCATCCCAGCAGCCGACAGAATCGGTGTCGGATCGAGAATTATCCGACAGCGCTGGGTCGGTAGCCGGGGACTCGAGGCCTGCAGACTCCGGACGTTCGCATAGGAAGTGTGCGGGAGTCAACGTACACGGAGCTTCCGGTGGCAATGCATTGTAAGTCCGCTACTGCACAGGCCTCGGGAACGGACGTGCTTTCCTTAATAGCACAGTTTATCGCAGCATCCCAGCATCAACTGAATCTGTCGCATATATTTTATCCGACGATGCTGGGTTGGGACGCTCCGCGGAAGCGGGTACGGACGTCCGAAAGTTTCATCCGGTCCGACGGGATACCGAAAGGGATTCGGAGGATTTCAAGCTTTCCCTTTCGGAACAACATATGCTGCGATGCCGGATAAGAAACTGATAGCGTCGGTGGACTTAGAAATTTTTGGTTCGGTTCAGGGACATCGTCCCTCAGTTCCGACATAGTCCAATAATGTCACACAAACTTTCGAATTATTGAACGACGCTATATATATTATTATTTTATGCTTGCTATCCAAGCATTTCTGGTTTCTTGTTCGAAGAGTTATGGAGATGTCTTTCAAAAGTGTGCCTCTGTCGTCATAGTTAATGAAGAGTTAGCGGCAACAAGTGCTCATGGAATATGTCTATCGCTTACGGAGTGACATTCGCTAGCTCACCCGGTGTAGCGTACATTCATCGAATGGTTCGGCTGCCGGGTTCGTCCGTTGCGGTCTAGGAAGGAGATTTGGGTGATGCGAGCACTTTAATTACTTTAGTACTCACCCAGTGACGGCAGATTGAGGACAGATCGGAGGAAGCCAACAACATAGGGGACCGCATGTTGTGGTTCAGATATTTTACATTCGGAGCATATGTCCGTTGCTCGGGACGCTCCGTTATATTGACAGTCCGAGAGACTGTCTTTAATGCTTCCTCATCCTCACAGCAGGGCACACGACCGCACATTGGCTACGTGACCTCGAGTATCCGATCAGTTTCGGCATTCAGTGATTCCACGGCGAATAGGTCGCGCCATCCGGTAGCGAAGGGACACGAGGCCTATACACTCCGTTCGCTCGCATATTGGAAGTATGCACGGGGTAACGATCACGGAGCTTCCAGCGGCAATGCATCGTAAGACCGCTTCTCCTCAGGCCTCAGTGACGGACGTGCTATCCGAGTTAGCACAGTTGTTTCGCAGCATCCCTGCAATTGACAGTTTCTCGGTCGAATTAGGAATTATCCGACGGCGCTGGGTCGGTGCGGTCCGCGGTTGCATCAGCTACGGACGACCGAACGCTTTATAGGGTCCGACAGGATGGCGAAAGGGATTCGAAAGATTTCGAGTTTTCCCTTTAGTAGTATCGGAAGATGCCTTTCATATCTTCTGGCATTTCTTCCAGTGATTATTTTTCGGACTTCATTGCTGCGATCTTGGATAAGAGACTTATAGCGTCATTGGACTCGGATTTTTCGATCGGTACAGGGACATTGTCCCTGACTTACCGACGCAGTCCAATATTGTCATTACAACATGTGTTTTATTTTTCGACGCTATATATTTATATATATATACAAGCCTGCTACTAAGCATGATAGTTTAGTTTCTTGTCCGCGTGGCTCATTTCTGCCATTTTATCTTTTTTTTTACATATAGTTTATTTTGGCAGAGCAGGGCATACCGAGAGTTCATATGCGTCTAGACGGTGTGATTAAAGACTGCATATATTCTTTTTCGCCGTTTATGTCTTTTCCAATTTCAATGTTGGGAACGACATTATGTATAGTAGACTTAACTTAGACGCTTTATTATACGTAATCCGCCTTACTGAGGCGTTATCATTACGTCTTCAAGAAAAGATTTACGGGATATTATTCTCAATGTAATTTCTTTTGAGGGCAGTAGTTTGTTCACGTATAACTCCGCCCTTCAGTGGCTGATTGGAGTTGGTTAGACGTGACGCAGCCCTAGCTACATCCACACGCGTGGATAGTAAGGTTAAGAACTCTCTCAGAGTCGCTTCGTTCTCGGAGGAGCTTCTCTTCGACGGCAACTTTCCGGCAATCCATGAATTGCTCGATTTATACATTCTCTTGTCTATCTAGTGTTACAAGAGATTCAGACTGGGGCAAACATTCGGTGGTTGACTCAGAGAGTGCCGCCGCAGTTGCCGGACCCGAATGTGGCTGTTATGACGGTTGCCAGTCAAACAGATTGGGATATATACTGATCCCTACGGATTCGAAGTGCCAGGGTCTTTGGGTTCCGCAGTCTTTTAGCTATCAGTTTAACTTCCGCGGAATAATGTTTTTTAGGCTTGCTTTATGTCGTTGCATGAACATTATTCAGAAACGCATGCCCAAATTCCTGTCCTTTAATTCGACAGTAGTGGCGTATCTCCGGAACCAGGGAGGCACTCTTTCGTTTCCGTTATTCAATTTAATGGAAAGAATCCGTCTGTTGGTTATAGTACACCAAGTTCAGTTTTGGTCCGTCATATTCTGGGTCGTCTGATTTTTTTATCGGACTCCCGTTCTCTTACGGGTCGCTTGTTGCTGTCAGAATGGACTCTCAACAAACAAGTATTCAATCAGATTTGCTATCTATGGGAGCGCCCAATGATGTTTTATTTATGACACAGCTTGCTAATCAATTGCAGACGTATGTGTTGGCTTGTCCAGATCTCTGAGCTAATAGTGTTAACGCTCTATTGATCTATAGGACGGAATGATAGGATACGCATATCCTCCGGCGCTGTTGTTTTAGCAGGTATTGCTAAGATAAACAACCACAATACATTTCTGTTGATAGCATCTCTATCTTCACAGAGATCATGAGTAATTTACTCTCTTGTCTACTGTGGATCTTAACGTGAAATCTTCCTCTATGTGAGGATCTTTTTTCACTGGGTAAATCGTGTCATCTTTATCACAACCAGCAAGGTCGCAACCTTCATGTATTCCGTTGTGTGGTCCGTATTGCATTGTAAGCACTGTACTGGACGAGCTTTGGACGCGATTTCTTACTATAGGAGATCCTCTTCTTCGCTATTCTATGCGACTAAAGTGGAGGCTCTTCCGTCGTGGTGTAGGGATCATTATGTTCATATTGTTGATCCCTCCATACTACTCATTGCTATTTTTTAGTATACTTGTTTCACAAGATCTACTGCAGCCTGTTATTATTTAGGTTATAGGTCTATGTTACCTCATACCTATGCACTCTACGATAGTTTACAATTGAGTCTTTTGTCTCTTTATCTAAGTCAGTTAGTAACTTTTTGATAAATAGACTTAGAATCTTTAGATTAAATTCCTATACGGATTTTAACTTCGGTTCTTATTTAGCTAAGTAATCATTTGAGCCTCTGGAAACAGTAGTTTTCAAATTCTGACCTTTTAGACAGTAATTCTGTTGGTTTCTCTTTTACTGTAGAGTCAGTGAGTTTCATGCACTATCGATGGATGATTTTCACTTTCATAGTTTCGGAATCAATACTTCCGTTACTATTTAGGTTGGATTGTTGCATAAGAGTTAGGCTCCTATTATCCGGAACCTATTATTTTAAGGTCCTTCCGTCTTCGTATGGGCATAGGCCTTTACTCTTTCCGGGTACAGTTTATGTATTTATAAACAGATATCTGTTTATTACAAGGGCGTAAGCTTCTTCTGTCTTGATGTCTAGTAGAAGGACGTTACGCTCCATTTTATTGTTAATGGATTCTATTAACTAGCGTACTGCTTATGGTATATCATTGACTTAGCAGTTGTGCTTAAGATTTCGGCTCATGAAGTAAGAGTTCTTCTACTTCTTGGGCTTACTTTAATAGTGTCGCTATTATAGATTTTTGAAGGCCGCTCATTGCGCTCAGCCATCCACATTCATGAATTTTATCTTAGAAATATCGAGTCAATTTCTTGAGGCCTCTTTTGTTAGATCTATTATCTACTGCTCAGAATGTCATTCTCTTAACAGTTGCTACTATAGCTAGGTAGGCTGTCTGTTTCGGCAGTGTCTCCGTTCGGCTGCCCTCTTCGCTCTGGGCTATTTGACCCAGGGCAAGAAAAAGGGGGGGGGGGGGGGGGGGAGGGTGTTCCCTTGGGTCACCTGTTTTACTATGAAAACAAGGGGATACCTCCTCCGGAGTTAGTAATTCTGAGCTGTTATTGGGATGGTTGTTTAGTGAGAAGTTTAAGTTTATAAAATTCATTCAAGTCTTAGTTTTTAAAGTATAGCTTTTGAATATTGCATATGTTAACGGACATGATTATGCAATTCTCAGACACTTTTAGGAGTATAAGAGTCTCTATTCTCTAGACTTACTTTATTATTGGCTTACTTTAAAAATTATTAGTATAAGGATTATATTGGATATTAATAGAGTACATGGATGTATGAAGCTCAATTTTGGAAGGTGTTGTATCTTTCTAATTTATCATAAATAAGAAAGATACATGTAAGGCCTATTACTTCTTTTCCCTACAGGGGATGACTCTATTTTATTTTATTGAGCGTATTCCATTTTGCTCTATGTCCTTGGCCCTCCAGCCTTTTTACTATTCAGCTATGTCTGGGTCATTGGTACAGTATAAAAATGTTAAAAAATTTATAGTAATTTATATATTTTTTATACTTACCAATGACCCAGACGGGGATGGCCCTCCCAGGAGTTGGGAACTCTTGCCTCCCCGCTGAGTACATAGCGCTTACCAGGCACTGGTTATTAGAATGATAAATGGCGCCAATTTCGGAACGTCCTTGACACTGCGCATGCGCAGTAGGGGCGAAGTGTGGAGGGCCTTTCAGGACATGTTTTCTTTAGTTTTAGATGCAAATTTTGGGGATTGGGGGGCAAAATTTGTGTTTGGCCCTATATTTTAAGAGTTAGCACCAGCTATGTCTGGGTCATTGGTAAGTATAAAAAATATATAAATTACTATAAATTTTTTAACTTTCTTCGGTTTCTGTCAAAAAATGTTGCCATTGGCAAAAAAACCGACATTGGTCCCAATGATCTTCAATTTTGCCATTTCATTTATAACTTACCAAGTTCAAGTTTGTCAAGTTGAGCTACAGTGTCATTGACACTTTCATTTATTATTTTTAAGCGTTTTGTTCAATTTTGAGACGAAAAAAAAGATTTTATAGCCTGAAAATTTGGGGTTCTGTTCTGACTTGTTTTTGAAATCTTCTTTGGACCCTGTAGTCAGAATGCTTTCATATTTGGTATACAACATATCTAGGAGTGTTAGATTCAAGTTTGTTCAATCCTAGTCCCTGGGTTGATATTGGGGCTCCCTGTGGGAGCTGAAATTTTAACTTAGTACAATATAAGGAAATTTCTTTAAAAATCTTCTTCAGATCCACCAGTCAGAATCCTTTCATATTTGGTATACAACATCTCTTGGAGGGTAAGACTCAAGTTTGTCCAAATCTGATCCCTGAGTTATTAATTTGAGCTACCTATGGGAGACTCAATTTTTACCAAGTGCAATATATCGGAATTTCTTTTAAAATCTTCTTCTTCAGATCCACCAATCAGAATCCATTCATATCTCTAGGTGGGTCAGATTTAAGCTTGTTCAAAATCGAGACCTGGGTTAATATTTTGGCTCCCTATTTGAGCCCAAAGTTTAACTTAGTGCAATTTGAGGTGATTTCTTTAAAAACCTTCTTCATATCTACCAGTCAGAATTCTTTCCTATTTGGTATATGACATCTCAAGGGGGATCAGATTCAAGTTTGTTCAATTTGAGTCCTTGGCTTAATATTTGGGCTCTATGAGCAGGGGTGGGGTGGCAGGGGGGCATGTTAGGTTCAGGTTTGTTCAAATCCATTCCTTAGTGTTTTTCCATAAAATTTGCCTCTCATAACTTCATTCCTTTGTAGTGTTGATGACCATGTCTAACTGAATGTGACCCCAGATACTTCTTTGAACCACTTTGACCGGTGAGTGATTAAGGCCCCTTGGGGCCTCTTGTATTGGATACATAATGGCAGTTTATTTGAAATGATACACAGTCTTTTTAGCTCACCTCGACAAAGTCATGCTGAGCTAATCCCATCACTCTCTGTCCAACGTCCGTCTGTCTGTCAGCTGTCAACACCATGTTTTGGTCTTCTCCTCCAAAACCACTAGGCCAATTCAAGTGAAAGTTTATGTGAGTGATGGTTCCGAAAGGGCATTGCATTTTTCTTCAACTCAACATGCCCAGTCCCATAGAGAGGGGGTGAGGGAAAATGCTCCAAAATATTTTTAAAATCTTCTCGTGAACCAGTGGGTACAATGACTTAATATTTATTATGGAGCTTCCTTTTGAGGTGTAGATTCAAGTTTGTTCAAACGAAGTTTGTGAAGCAATATTTGTCTTTGTAATGGGAGGGATAAGATTTTTGGCCCCACCCAAAATTTCTATTTTCTGAACTGATGATCCAGTTTGAACGAAATTCGGTATGTGGTATTATTGGGTCATAAGAACTTGTCTCATGCAAAAGAACATATTCCAGCATCCCCATGGGAACCCCAGGAGCTAAAAATAGAAATATTTTCAAACACCCATATTTCCCAATCCACACACAACAGAGAACTCTTATTTAGTTTGAAGCATCCTTAGGACCAGTAGAATTGAGTGGTAAAAAAATTGCCGTCGGTTATGTTAGGGTGTTCTGTAGAGACATCGATAAAATGCTGAGTCAGCATATTTGCAAAATTTTAAAAAAATCCTTTCTCCAGAACAAATGGTCAGAATCCTTTCTCTAGAACAAATGGTCAGAATCTTTTGATATTCAATTTACAGCATCCATAGGAGGGTCAGATACAAGTTTGTTAAAATAAAGCCCATTGGTTCATATTTGGGCTCAATACAGGAGCCCAAATTTTTAACTCAATTTTTAATATTGGCAGTATTCTTTAAAAATCTTCTTCATCAGAACCAACAGTCAGAATCTTTTAATGTTTGGTATACATCATTGTTATGAGGGGCAGATTCAAGATTGTTCAAACCAAGTCCCTAGGTTAATATTTGGGCTTAGTTCAATATGGGGGATAATTTTTAAAAATATTCTTCAGATCCACCAGTCAGAATGCTTTCATATTTCGTATGCAACATATCTGGGGTTTGGGGGGGGGGGGGGAAGGGGTCAGATTCAAGTTTGTTAAAATCGGGTCCCTAGGTATATATTTGGGCTTGCTATGGTAGCCCAAATTTTAACAGTGCAATATGAGGAAATTTAAAAAAAAATCTTCTTCAGATCCACCAGTCGGAATGCTTTCATATTTGGTATACAACATCTCTAGAGGGTCAGATTCAAGTGTGTTCAATTCGAGTGCCTGGATTAATATTTGGGCTCCATATGGGAACCTGAAATTTAACTTAGTACAATATAAGGGAATTTCTTCAAAAATCTTCTTCTTCAGATTCACCTATCAGAATCCTTTCATATTTGGTTTACAACATCTCTAGGGGAGTCAGATTCAAGTTTGTTCAAATTGGTTCCCTGGGTTAATATTTGGGCTCCCTATGGTAGCCCAAATTTTAACTTAGTGCAATATGAGGAAATTTCTTTAAAAATCTTCTTCAGATCCACTAGTCAGAATGCTTTCATATTTGGTATACAACATCTCTAGTGGGTCAGATTCAAGTTTCTTCACATCAGGACCGTAGGTTGATATTTGGACTCTCAGTGGTGGCCCAAATTTTAACTTAATGCAATGTGAAGAAATTTCTTTAAAAATCTTCTTCAGATCCAACAGACAGAATGCTTTCATATTTGGTGTACAATATCTCTAGGAAGGTCAGATTCCAGTTTGTTCAAATTGAGAGCCTGGGTTAATATTTGGGCTTCCTATGGGGGCCGGAATTGGCCATGTAGCTGAAGAATTAGAAATTTTGTATTCAGTACCCTCTAGAGGTGTGTAACTAAGATTAATCCACATAGGTTGTGTCAAGAGGCCTCATAGGGGAGCTCCACATGTTACATTATGATCAACTGAAGAAAAGGCATGATGCTTGGACTATTTTTGTTACTCTTGAGGGGCTCAAGGATTGACAATGTTTCCTATGGAGATAGATTGCTTAATGTAGACTCATTCTTGGACTCTATTTATATCGTGTTCTGTTCAAGGTGAGCGCTTCAGGCCCTGTGGGGCCTCTTGTTTTTTCTCAATCTTTCTTTCTTTCTGCCAATACTTTACAAGTGTGGAATTCTTGAGAATGCGCTTACAGATTTCGTTAAAAATTTGCAAGCTCATAGACGGCTATACTTTGTCTTAACAATAAGCTTTTCACTTTGGTAGTGATGAACCGATAATCGGAATCGGCAATCGGAACTGGCCTGTTATGGGGCATCGGCGGATTATGACAACAGGCAGTTAAAAATGGGCAGTTTCCGGTTATTCTATATTTAACCCTGACCATTAAGATCTCTTTGATATCTGGCCATTTCAATAAAGTTCCCCTATTAAAAATGTGTGTAGTTCATATCAAAATATTTAGGGATTTGCAGAGCTGAGATATTATGGAATTTACCATCTGCATTCGGTACGAGTTCTCCACTATTCCCAGCTGATTGAAGTCATCGGTCTTCAGTCATGGTTCTGTACAACATTGCATTGGGTGCATGTATAAATAAAATGTATTATGCAGCTAGTCTGCAGCAGAGATCCTCCGACTGGGCAAAAAGGGCGAAAAAGTCGCTTTTTGATTTCCAATTTTGCCCTGTTCGAAGAAAAAGGCAAAGTCAAGTCACCCTCAGATTTTGCCATCATATCTAGATTTTTTCTAAGTTATTTTTTCAATTTTTTTTTAGCTGTCGTTCCCAAACTTGGCCAATTACAGTCAATTGTTTTCGGATTTACGACGTTCAGAATCAACTCGCTTGTCGTTGTTTACTCTATACCTCACGTCTGAAACGGCATTCTGTGAGATTTGATTTGAACCGGATATTTATTAAGACTTCACAAATTTGAGTCTTTTTTTTTCCCGTTCAAAATAATGTCGAGTTAAAATATATAAATACTTGAATGGGTTATTCGCAGTTGTTCTGTTGTGAAATGATGATTACACACACGAAAAAGAGTTCAATGTTGTGTTTGAATGTCAATAAAAAAAACAACACATTTTCTTTGCACTTAAGTGACTTCATTCCAGTTTTCATAACAAACACACATGTGTGATGTGAAAAGCAGCTTTTTGACCGCCGGTAAGCATTATTTGCAATCAAAATGTGCTGCTATCGTACAGTCTGACAAAAAATAAATTATGTCTGAAAATGGTATTGGGTTTTTTTCGGCCAATTTCTAATCATTGCGGGTTATTTCGCCACAAGTTGTGTGATCAAAAATAAATCATGTCTGAAATTGGTGTTGGGTCATTTCATCCCGATTTCCATTCGCCCGGGTCATTTCGCCCACAAGACCAAATAGCATTCATAGATAGAAATGACCGGGACGTTCCACCCCTCCCAAAACGACCCAAGGTGGGCTGCAATGACTAGCAACAATTTTGTGTTTGTCTGTGATGGAGATGTGTGTGTGGTGGGATGGGGGGTGTGTTCTTATAGTTGTTAATAAGTTTTGGCATTTAAAACAACCACAGGATAATAAATGTGTCTTTCTATCTCAACGTTTTCTTCACTCTTTTTCCTCCTAACTTACTATATTGTATATGAATAAATCAACATTTCTGGTCACTTCTCCCTCTTTTCTCTCCACTTCTCCCTATTTTAGCTCCAGGGAGAAGTCACTTCTCTCTAAATTAGCTGCACAGGAGGACCTCTGGTCTGCAGTACTTCATGATGCTCATCACAATAAAATAAGAAATTAAAATTGGAGAAAAACTAAAAAAACCCTCTTTTTTTCAATGGTAGATGATTGTTACACAACAGGTAAGTCGCATGACTGTCGCAAACATGTTTTCAGTTTGTCAAGTTCATTTTTTAATTGAGTTACCTCCCTTGTGGTAAACACTGAAGAAACACATCAAGGGAGGTAACAAATTGAACAAAGAACATTAAATAATATATTTTGACGTCACATGTGTCTGTAAGCAATGCACCATCCAACTTCACAACACACATTAACATCAAAGTTATTATTCAATTAAGACACAAAGTATGTGTGCTCAGTATCTTCTGGTTAATACAGCCAGGTGTATCGTATTGTTACACCAAACATTATTAACACTATTGAACTATTGACCAGAATAACACACAATCATCACAAGAGAACAATATTGTGTGATTGTATCGTTTATAACGATCTTTCCCCACCCCAACTCCCAAAAATGCAAATATTATTTTGGCTGATATTGCCCAGCACTAAAATTGCTTACTCAGAACTTACGTGGTATTAAACTTTTGTAATTTACGATTTATCAACAAAATTCTGCAGTATAACAGGCACTAACAGATTTTCTTCTGAGTCCTATTTCAACCATCGGAATCGGAATCGGATATGGCATAATCGACAGAGAAGTAATCGGTAATCGGTTCACAGCAAGTTTTGATAATCGGTTCATCACTACAATTCGGGCGTTAAGTTTTTCATCTTCCAGAACTCACCAAAAAATGCCCAAAATGCCCAATTTTGCTTGGGCGATTATCTCCTGGTCCAAATGGGCAGATGACATAACATTTTAACAGATTTGACACAGGTACACTTTTCCATAATCATCTGGAAACAAAAGTTTACCCAAATTATTTTTTTCTGCCCAAATTGTCTAAAATATGAAAAACGGGCGTGAAAACCAAACATTTTGGCCTACAATCTCAGCACTGTGAATTAGCAGAACACCAGTAATGGACTGAATAGGAAGAATGTAATGTATCATTATCATAAAAGCAGAAGAAATTTTGATTTTATCCACTGTGTGTCCAAAATGGCTGCCAAAACGTTGAAAAAAGCGCCAATTTCATTGACCAATATCTTCTGGTCCAAATGGGTGGATGACCTGAAATTTTCACAGATTTGCCACAAATACATTTTTCCATAACCATCTGGAAACAAAAGTTTACCAAAATCATATATTTTTTATACCAGAACCAATGGCCCAGACTTAACTGGTGCAAACTCAATAATATCAAGGGCCAAACACAAATTTTGAATCCCCCAATCCCCAAAATTTGCATACAATACAAAAATTTGAAAGCCCTATCTGGCCCCCCATACTTTTAGTACTGCACATGCCTAGTACCCAGGAAGAGACTCGAATTGGCGCCAAGCATCATTCTTTTGTTTGGCCCAAGTCAGTAAACATTTGGACTGACATCTGTGCAATGATGGTTTTCATGGAATCAACAGTATAGCAGGTTGTTGGAAGTGAATAACGGTGGTTTTGGGTGTTCAGAGCTGTAACTTTATAATTTTTAGCTCAACGTGACAAAGTCAAGCTGAGCTATTGCCATCACTTCTCGTCCATTGGCATACGTACATACGTATGTACGTCAGTACGTACGTCCACAATTTCCTTTGGCACACCTCACAGGTCGCATTTATGATCAGATCACTTTGAACACCCTACAGGGCACATTTATGATTGGATTGGTTTGAAATCTGGTATGCTTTTTTAGGGTGACCTCTAGATGGGAACTATCGATTTTCTTCAATTTCCGTCAAAAAATGTTGCCACGGCCAACGTTCTTAGAACTTAGTTTAGTCAGACCACAATATTTCCCTTTGGCACAACCTACAGGGCACATTTATGATTGGATTGCTTTGAAACCCGGTATGCTTGTTTGGAGAGACCTCTAGATGGGAGCTATCGATTTTCTTCAATTTTCGTCAAAAAATTTTGCCGCTGGCAACGTTCTTAGAATTTAGTTTAGTCATACTTTACCTGTACATTTGTTACAGGCTACGGTCAGTATTTTTGTACAGACCTTTACAACACTTTACATGTACCTTTGTTATCAGGTCAATTACTAGATGTGTGTCATTGCTGTGTCACATACAATACATGTACATGTCTAACACAAGTTGAGCTACAGTGTTATTGACACTTTCATTATGTAAAATTATTCATGTTTCCCATTTTTGGAATATGCTTCTGAACGTCGTCTTTATAATATGACTCCACTGTTGGTTGTTAGTGTTATTTCCCTTCCCTCTCCTGAACCCCACTGTTATACTCCCAAGCTTTTTCGGCTTTGTTATTGAGAATTTTTTATTAAACTTCTTGGGAGTTTAACTTGTTTTATGGAATAGGTATTCAGTTTATCCCCTGTGTTTACGTCGTGTTCGTTTACTGTTCAGGACATTTTGTATTCTTGCAGATGCAGTGTTTTTTCTTCCTATGAAGATCTAGCTTTGCATCAGGTGGTTGTTGATCGGTTACTGACTTTGGGCCTCTGTTGTGCCTGTTTTTGGTTAGTTTCCGGTTTTTAGCTCACCGGGCCTTTTTAAAAGGCCATGTGAGCTTTTCTTATCACTTGGCGTCCGTCGTTGTCCGGTGTCTGTAAACTTTCACATTTTCATGTTCTCTGTAACCGCTGAGCCGGTGTGAACCAACCTTGGCAGGAATGGTCTATGGGGGTGTCCTCTCCAAACGATCCTCATTTTGTTCTCGTCGGATGAAAAACATGGCTTCCAGAGGCATTCTTTGATTCTGGTTGGTGGATTTTCAAAAATCGTCTTCTCTGAAACCGCCAGGCCAAATGTTTTGAAACTTCACATAAATGATGAGTGGGGCCCCCTCTACGAACGAACCTCATTTAATGTTGATTGGGTCACAAACATGGCCGCAACTGTGGCTTATAGTTACTGTAGAAACCCTATGGGAAATCACATTTTCCTCTTCTTCTCTGGAAAAACCGAGGCAACATGAAAACACACCTGGCAGGGATAGTCTATGGGAGGTCCTCTACAAACGATCCTCATTTAATGTTGATCGGGTTGCAAACATGGCCACAATTGCAGCTTATAGTTACTATAGAAACCCTATGGGAAATCACATTTTCATCTTCTTCACCAGAACTACTGAGCCGACGTGAACCAAACCTGGCAGGGATGGTCTATGGGAGGTCCTCTACAAACGATCCTCATTTTGTTCCTGTGGGTTGAAAAACATGGCCGCCAGAGGCATTCTTTGATTCTGATAGGTGGATCTTCAAAATTCTTCTTCTCTGAAACGGCCAGGCCAAATGTTTTGATACTTCACATAAGTGATGACTGGGACCCTCTCTACCAATAATCCTCATTTAATGTTGATCGTATTGCAAACATGGCCACAATTGCGGTTTATAGTTACTATAGAAAAAAACCTATGGGAAATCACATTTTCATCTTCTCTCTGGAACTACTAAGCCGACGAAAACTTGGCAAGAATGATCTAAAGGAGGCCCTCTACAAATGGTCCTCTTTTTGTTCCCATTGGCTGGAAAATATGGCCACCAGAGACATTCTATGTTTCTGTTTGATGGATTCAAATGTTTTGAAACTTCACGTGATTGAAGACTGGGACACCTTCTACCAATGATTCTCATGTAATTTTGATGTAATGTTGCAAACATTGCCACAATTGCAGCTCATAGTTACCATGGAAAGCCTATGGGAAATCACATTTTTATATGTATTTCCAGGTGAGCGATTACAGTCTCTGTAGAGCCTCTAGTTCCTCTTGACGTCTGTTCAATAGCGTTTTGAATTTGGATATGTATTAATTCATTGTTCAGTTAAAAACAGTTATTGTTTTTTTCTATTAGGATACATATTATATCTTATTCCAGTAGTTTAGCTTTAATTAGGCAGTGCTGTCCACACTTAGGCTCTATCGGGATGCCCTTAGGCTCATGAGGTTCCCTTGTGGTACTTAGGAGGCTTCATTCAAAATTTTTCAAAAAAATTCATTTAATTTGTTTCGAAAATTTTTGTGATTGTCTATGTTATGTATCCTTACGATGTTTATTCTGTATTATTATTGGGAGTACAGTGGACTTCTGATTTTGGCTTCATTATTATTGTATTTATTATAATAATTTGGTACCTTGTGTAAGTCCAGGAAATCTCGGATTTAAATGCTCGTCTGCCGGTAGTTGCTGCACTCTTTCAATACTTGTACTATGGGATGCAAACGTTGGAAACGGGTGTTGACCTGTGTGGTGGGCAGTGAAGTTCCGATGTCAGAGCTTTCACCGCAGGCTAATATTAGTCTTTCAGTCTCCTTTTTAGAGGAACAAGAACATGGTGATGGTACTTTGACACCTGTCCGTTATGTGCTGCCGTCATCGCACTCTGATGAGCCCTGCCCTGATGAGTAAACAGAGCTAGCTGCCAAGGTGCGCATGATTTTTAGCAGGGGATTGAGGTCTCTAGTTAGTTCGCTTAATCCTCTGCATGCAGTTAGCTCGACCAATGAAGCGGTTGTCCCTGTATTGGAGCCTGGATGCCAGGTAGGTCTGTTGCGGTTGAGAAGTATAGAAGTGGGTAGAGTGAGCACCTCATAAACAGAAGCTTACCCAGTGACGCTCGATGAGATCTGGGGTCAGATCGTGAGTTGGAGAACCCTCTCTGTCCTGTTAGCAGTCTGGCTCAACTGTGTTCATCGTGAGAAACTTCAAAGAGTTGGAGCCCCAAAATGTGCGAGTCAGGATATTCATTCCACACTGCAGCTGGGATCGGCTGCGGTTATGGCTTCTTCTTACATGGAAGCGCACACAAAAGGGAATTAGTCTACAAGTTTCTCAACGGGAAACTCGGTGATATCTGAGGTCAAATCTCGAGTTGGAGAGCATTCCCCGTCCCATCAGCAGTTGGGGTCGACTGTTTCTGTCGTGAGAAACTTCATTGAGTCAGAGCCCCCGTCCGAACTATGTGGTTCGGGATGCTCCTTCCACTCTTCAGCCGGGGTCGACTGTTGCTACGGCTTCCTCTCTTCAACGGAAAAGCACGCTAAGGGGTAGAAGCCTACAAGTTTCTAAACGGAACGCTTGGCGAGATCTGGAGTCAGATCGCGAGTTGGAGAACCCTCTCCATTCCGTCGGCAGTCGGGGTCGACTGTTTCCGCTTCAAGAAACTTTAGTGAGTTGGGGTGTCATTCACACTTGTGGTCCGGGACACTCCTTCCACACTGCAGCCGGGACCGGCTGCAGCTATGGCTTCTTCCTCTGCTTCATCGACGAAGCATGTTAGACCGCAGACTATCTGTCCGACTTTGCATGTTCATGCTGTTCCATGGAAGCGTTCACAGTCTTCACCACCAAAGTCGGATTAACCTACAGCTAGTGGTTAGAGGCATATTCTTACGGGACATGTGTCGAAAGATCTGGTGTCAGATCTCCATCCCATGAGCAGCATATGGTGAAGAAGAGGATAACCGCTGTGCCGCAAGCCTCGTTCATGGACCTGCTGTTGCAGATTGCGCAGCTTATGGCAGCATCCCAGTCGCAGGTTCAGCCATCAGCATTCTCCGGTAGTGAGCTGTCGGTTGGTGCTGGGTTGGTCCAGTCATCTGTTCATTCGGATGATGTTGAACATGTTTTTCAGATGGAACATTCAGATGGTGAGAGGGCTGCAGAGGATGATTCTCCATCCCTCACGGAACAGCACATTAAGACTATGAATTTTATTCATAAGTTCTTCCGGATCTTGTTCCATCTGAACAAAAGTCCGCGTTTGCTAGGCAAAAACAGATTAGGCTACCAGGCGAAGGAAAGACGATGATCTTTCCTTCCTGGATGTTTCTGCTCAGGTGTCTAAGGCTTTTGGTCTGCTTAACGACGCCTCCCTTGGCCTAGCAATAGTATAAGAAAGGCAATGATTTGTTCTTAACGAATAGAAGATTGATAGCTCAGAGTTAGGTTGAGACATGGAATAGAGACGTTAGAAGGAAAAAGTATGTTTTTTCCTTCTTGATGTTGTATTCCTAGGCGTCAGAGGCATTTAGTTCTATTGTTGACGCCATAGTAGCCTTATGTAATTTTAGAGCAGTCTTTTCCTATACATTAGCAGCTAATGTCGTAGGTCTCCGTTTAGTGAGCTGTCCAAGGCCACAGGGAAACACACAGATATCTGTCTTCACGGATATAAGACTTGAGGCTGTGTTAGCTATGCTGAGACTGCTAACTTTTTGGAATAAAGCCGTTAGAAGGAAAGATTTTGTTCTTTCCTTCTCAGTATTGTATTCCTAGGCGTCGCAGGCATTTAATTCTATTGTTGTCGCCTTGGTAGTATTATGTGAATTAAGAGCAGTCCATTTCTATAACATGAGCGGCTAACATCATAGTGGCCTTATGTAATTTAGAGCGGTCTTATACATTGTGGCTAACGTCGTAAGTCTCCATTTAATGAGCTTTCCAAGACCACAGGTGACATAGATATCTGTCTTCACGGTGGTGAAGACTTATAAGCTGTGCTAGCTAATTTGAGACTGCTGTCTCTTTGGAATTAGGGCCGTTATAAAGAATGAGTATGTTGTTTCCTTCTCGGTATTGTATTCTTAGGTATCTGAAGCTTTAGTCCTTTTGTTGATGTCTTATTTGTATCAAGAGCAGCCTTTTTTCCTTAACTTGAGCGACTAACGTCGTAAGTCTCTGTTTAGTGAACTTTCTAAGGTCGCAAGTTACACCAAGATTTCTGTCTTCACAGAGATGAAGACTTCTAGGCTGAGACTGCTGTCTTTTGGGAATAGAACCTCTAAAAGGAAAGAGTACATTTTTTCCTTCTCAGTGTTGTTTTCTTAGGTGTCACAGACTTTAGTCTTATTGTTGACCCCATAGTAGCCTAGCTAGAATTATGAGCGGTATTTTTTCTCTATCATTAGCGGCTAGCATTGTAAGTCTCCTTTAGTGAGCTTCTAGGGCCACAGTTAACAGCCATATAATTGTCTTCACGAATAGGAAGACCTTTAGCTGCGTCACCTAGGCTGATACCACTGTTCTCTCGGACAAGGTACTGTTATAAGAAAAGAGGTTGTTCTCTCCTTAATGGTATTTTTTTGTGTTAGTTATCTGAGACTTTTAGCCCTGTTGATGACGCCATATTAACCTAGTGAGAAATAATGAGCGATTTGTTCAGATGCCTGTAGTTAGTTCCTTTTTCAGGAATATGTTTCCTGCAATAATCAGAATTAGGCACAAGGAGTTCATCTAGGTTTTTTTGATGGGGTGCCGGGATTTAGTTTTTCGTCGCCTGCTTCATTTTATATCCGATCTATTGTCGTGGATTATATTTCCACTTGGAGGATTATGGATATTATGCCTATATTGTATATTCTTTGGGGCCATGGTGTACTGTCTTGATTTCAAGGGATATGTCGATGCTATATCAGCGGGTGTATTCCTTGCAATAGTGCCATGTTCATCACGTTCTTCTCCGTCCTTTAGTGGCATTATGGAGTTCGTCAGACAAAATGGAGCCCTACGGTTTTATACTATTGTAGATGACTAACACTAAAGTGTTACGAATCGCACCAGGTCAAAACTGGTCATGCTTGGTTTTTGACTAGTTATTTTGTTATGATAAGCTTCTATTCGCTGTTATTACTCTTTTATTGAGAATAGCAGCAGCAGCATCATAGCTTCGAGAATGTAGCGTGAGGTTTTCTTTTCCTTTAGTGAAAAAGGAATTTGTCGCAGTTCCAAGCTTTAGTATTACTGCGCCGACCATACTTATCTAGTGATTCAAGTAATGTGGGGGTGGTGGTGTTCATTATTGATTTATGTTGACCCCCCCCCCCCCCCCCCCCCCACCCCCACCCCCCCACCTCCCACCCCCAATATGTTAAGAGGCAATTGCAGGACAGGACGTAGTTCTCTTCTCGTAAGCCTCATATGCATTCAGTTATATGCAAGTCTTTCATTGCTCTTCTCTTGGTGAATGGGTTGTGGTCTAACGGGGACTTCAGGGACGCATCCACTCTTTAGTTGCTTTGCTTCCTGCAGTTGTTCGTTCATTGTTCGTATACGAGCATATGATTCCTAAACAGTAGCTGTTTTTGGATTCTAAATTCTTCATGAATTCATTTGGTTGATATTGCTAGCCTTCGTGTATCTGTGTGGCAGGTGTGTCGGTTATCTGGACGACATTCTTCAAATCGGGCAATTAGTCCACTCTGAGCAGTTTCGTTTAGAGTTGTCTGCTTTTGTTTCGATAGGAGTCTGTTCCTCAGGTTATAAATTGCATTATAGTCATTTTATTCCTTCAGTTTCCTGGTTATATTTTGTATCGCTCAGTTACGTCGATGATACAGGCTGTATTCAGGCAAGGGTACATGCAGGATTCTATTCGTTGCATGCATAATATATATTAATCATTAGGCAGACATATTTCTTGAATAGATTCTCTTAAGTTCTTGCTCAGTGTCCGTATAAGAGCTTATGAGAATTTTGGGCTAGTTGGATCAGTAGTGGATTTTCCTGCAGACTGTCGATGCGTACGTTTTCTGTTTTTGTCTTCATTATTCAGAGTGGTATATTCATTCTCCGAACAGTCATTGGTTTTAACGGACTTAGGGAACAATAGTTTATTTGGGGACGGTCCTTAACAGGCTTTTTATTCATATCCCATTCCAGGTTCAGAATCCAGTTTTCAACCGGAAGCGGTACACAAAGGGGAATCCTACTCTCTCATTCTCGTATATTGAACTACCAAATTCGGAAGCTCATTATTGGAATTTACTTGTACACCTAAACGTGGTCGCCTGTTGGTTGGCTCAGAAGCATATAAGTTCTCTCAGATAACTTTCCATTGGGATTCAGTTGGACAAGTTTAAGGTTGTACATATTAATATCAATGGTCATCGACTTATCTCCGTCTTCCAGATACAGCATACATTTTAGAAACTTACGATTTTAGTAACTGAGAGCCTTTTAGGTGATTATTTATTATTCAGTACCGCTTTATCATGGATTCCAGGCTTTCCTCTTTTTTTTTGAAGGTTAATTCCTTCAAAAAAGAGGGGAATGGGGGGTGGGGGTGATTTCTCTTTACCTCTTCTGGCCTTGTAGTAAGTGTGTAACTATGTGTGAATCTGTTATTGTCTATAGATAATACTGATCTTATGTACAGCTCATTGCATTGTATTCAGGGTGTGTCTGTGGGCGTTAGTCTCCAACTCTCGGGCACGCTTTTCCTAATTTTAAGTGTCTTAGTCTGGACTAGCCTTAAAATTGGGGGCTTGTTATATAGAATTAGCGTAATCATTTATGCTAAGTAATAAGGAATCACTTGGATATTGCTCCTTATTTCGGTGATATATCCTCTATTGTTGTATAGAGAGGGATATATATAATTCCTCATATTTTAGTCTCCTATTCACCTTGGGAGTCCTACTGCAGGCTAAGGAGCTGAAATTTAGTCTGCTATTTCGTTAAGTCCTAGGCCCTCCAGCCTTTTTACTATTCAGCTAAGTCTGGGCCATTGATTCTAATATAAAAATATGATAAATTTAAAGTAATTTGTATATTTTTTATACTTACCAAAAGCCTAGATGTGGTTGGCCCTCCCCGCTGAGTTATAACATTAGTAGGCACAACTGGGAAGAATGATGCTTGGCACCAATTCCAGTCTCTTCCTGTATGGAGGGCCAGTAGAACTTTAAAATTTCAGTATTGTATGCAAATTTTAGGGATTGGGGGGGTTTAAATTTGTGTTTGGCCCTTGATATTATTGAGTTTCCACCAGCTAAGTCTGGGCCATTGGCAAGTATAAAAAATTTACAAAGTACTTTAAATTTATCATTTTCTGCCAAAATTTTCCAAAACATCAAAAATGGACCTGAAAATCTGAGATTTTGGTCTACAATCTCTTGACTATAAATCAGCAGAACACCAGTAATGGACTGAATAGTAAGAATGTAATGTATCATTATCATAAATGCAAAAGAAATTTCGATTTTATTCACAATGTATCAAAAATGGCTGCCAAACTGGGGAAAAAAACACCCAAATTTTCATTGACCAATATCTCCTGGTCCGAATGGGCTAATGACTTGGAATTTTCACAGATTTGTCATAAATACACTATTCCATAACCAACTAGTAACAAATATTTACACCTGTTCCCCCTGCCGATCATACTATGATCAGTCAGAAAAGCTGGTGGTTAAAATGTCGAGTACAATGCTGTATCGTAATGACACTCAGGATCCTTTGTTTCCAAGTAATATAGGCATAATTATGTTGGATACTATGCCTACTGTTACTGGTGACAACCTGATACTTTGTAACCCCTAGACGAGAGGGGGAAACGAAGTTCAAATCCTAAACGTCACCTATAAAATATCGGACTCAAATTGTCGTGTTTGGTCCGAAATCACTGGCTTTTATTTCAGGGATGTAATTGCACTTGCATGACGTCACATGTCCGCATCATGGTTCTTTTTGAATATTACCGCGTGCGGTTGTAAACAAAGCTCAAGCACACACACAAAGTTTACTAAAAAATGAGGATTCGTAGATTTCCAGGATTCGTGGATTTTGTGTTGTTTTGTGTTTGTATTTTTTGAAACCTCTGACCAGATGTAGTATTGTGTGTCCCGTGGGAATTTAGAGAATTGTAGGAGGAAAAAATACATATGTTCCACTTCAATTATTCAGCATTTTAGCGACCAGAATGCCACCAGAGAGCACCTAAAAATCAAAATTTTCCTGGGGGAGACCACTCCCATACGACCCCTCTATGCGCATGTGCCTTTGGCACGTGCGGCAGACGCCTTTGGCATCTGAGTTTCACTTTCTTTAAAATTCCGGACCCATAAATTTCCCCCGTAGCGGAAACTCTGATTTAACCCTTTTTTGTATGGCAATTTATCTTACAACTTCCAGGTTAAAGTTTGGGGGTTCAGGTTTTTTTTTGTTTAGAGTTACACCTCTAATTCTTCAAACAGTTCAGTGCAATGTCCATGTTTCTCATTTGGGACAATGTCTACTGTCTACTGAACCTTTCTACAGTGATTTTTGTGTCGCCGCCCCACGAAGTGGGGAGCAACATATAGGGTTTACTTTTGTCGTCTTGCGTCATCCGCGTCACACTTTCTCTTATCCGCCACTCCTCTTTAACCTATGAATGGATTTTGATGAAACTTTCAGTGATTCTTTATCACATCATGGCATTTTGCACCTCCTATTTTATTTTTTGATCCGCTGTATTTTTTCCAGAGTTATGCCCCTTTTCCACTTAGAATTCTGTCTGAAACGCCAGGCGACACACGTCTTCCATGGAAGACTCACATCTAAGTCATTAATATTGACATGATTTTAACCCCTTTTCTTTGTATTTGAAATTAGGCTTTTCCACATACTTTCTTTTTTAATTCTTGCATAGTCAATACAACTTAATGATTGCGTTTACATCAATGATTACATATATCAATGATTTCTTTTATCGGTTTTAGGAAATATTTAAACCTTTTTTGGCAGTCAGTTTTACTTAGTATTCCCAGCTCTTAAAGTTTCGGATTAAAGTTTTGCATTTCAAGGTTGTACCTTTCATTCTTCAAACACTGTGTTACAGCGACATTGATTTTCATTTGGGGCAAGGTCTACTGAACCTGTATACAGTGGTTTCAAATAATATTGGCATTAATTTAACCCTTTTCAAAACGGTTTTCGAATTTAGTTTCTCCAAATTTGAAATTAGGCTTTTGGCCACATACTTTGTTACTTTTTATCCCCCCCACACAAGGGAGGGATATAGCATAAAGCTCTGTCCGTCCGTCCATCCATCTGTCTGTCCATCTGTCTGTGACTCCGTCTGTCCGTCTGTCTGAACTTTGTTTATGGCATAACTTGAACAAAAGTTAACAGATTTCAATTCTTGTCAGTACATGTCTCTACAGCAGCAATGTCTACGTCAAGTTCGATGACCACCAATATCAAATGAAAATTGTTGGAAGTTATTGCTCTGCCCCTCCCCCCCCCCCCCCCCACCACCAATTAGGCATTTTTTTCCTTGCTTCAAAATGCATTTTGAAGTATTTAGAGTGATTAGATGCAGAACTTTTTTTTAACTACTTTGGACTCCCTCTGCCAATTAGGCACTTTTTTTCTTTGGTCCAAAATGCATTCTTAGCTCACCTGCACCTGGCCTAAAGCTTTTTCCAGTGTCCGTATACTTTTCACATTTTCATCTTCTTCTCTGTAACTGCTCAACCGGTTTGAACCAAACTTGGCAGGAATGGTCTATGGGAGGTCCTGTACAAACGATACTCATTTTGTTCTCGTCGGATGAAAAACATGGCTTCCAGAGGCATTCTTTGACTCTGGTTGGTGGATTTTCAAAAATCTCTAAAACGGCCAGGCCAAATGTTTTGAAACTTCACATAAATGATTACTGGGACCCCCTCTATCAACAATCCTCATTTAATGTTTGGGTCATAAACATGGCCACAATTGCAGCTTATAGTTACTATAGAAACCCTATGAGAAATCACATTTTCATCATCTTCTCTGGAACTACTGAGCTGACATGAACCAAACCTGGCAGGGATAGTCTATGGGAGGTCCTCTACAAACGATCCTCATTTTGACATGACCGCCAGAGGGATTCTTTGATTCTGATTGGTGGATTTTGAAAAATCTTCTCCTCTGAAACCAGAAGGCCAAATGTTTTGAAACTTTGCATGGTTAATGACTGGGACCCCCTCTAAAAACGATCCTCATTTAATGTTGATCGTGTTGCAAACATGGCTTCAATTGCGGCTTATAGTTATTATAGAAATCCTATGGGAAATCACATTTTCATCTTCTCTGGAACTACTGAGCTGACATGAACCAAACCTGGCAGGAATGGTCTATGGGAGGTCCTCGACAAACGATCCTCATTTTGTTCCTGTGGGTTGAAAAATATGGCCACCAGAGGCATTCTTTGATTCTGGTTGGTGGATTTTCAAAAATCTTTTCCTCTGAAACTGCCAGGCCAAGTTTTTTGATACTTCACATAAATGATGCCTGGGATCCCCTCTACCAATGATCCTCATTTAATGTTGTTTGGGTTGTAAATGTGGCCATAATTGCGGCTTATAGTTACTATAGAAAACCTATGGGAAATCACATTTTCATCTTCTTCTCTGGAACTACTGAACTGGTCTTCTACAATGGCTCCTCATTTTGGGTACCGTGCATCGAAAAACATGGCTGCCAGAAGCATTTTTTGATTCTGATTAGTGGATTTTGAAAAATGTTCTCTGAAACCACAGGGCCAAATATTTTGAAACTTTGCATGGTTGATGACTGTGGCACCTTCTACCAACGATCCGCATTTAATGTTGATCGGGTTGTAAACATGGCTGCAATTACAGCTTATAGTTACTATAGAAACTCTATGGGAAATCACATTTTCATCTTCTCTGGAACTACTGAGCTGATGTGAACCAAACTTCGCAGGAATGGTCTATGAGAGGATGGAAATATGTGAGAATCCGGTAAGGGTTGGTTCCAGTTTTCTCCACTGAGAACTGGATAAAAAACTCAAAAATACTGTGTATACAGTACAAGTCAAAATAAGTTGTAGCATAACTGCAATAAACTAAATAAACTACTACTCCTGCACTGACAAGGTCAGAATCTGACATTTTCTGGAAAGCTATCAGTGAGAGCTTTCTAGATAATGATGTCAGCTTCTGGCCTTATCAGTGTAGGAAGAGAAAAGATACATAGTTTATAGGATTATCCTACAACTTATTTTGACTACTACTGTAAACAAGTGCAGCTGTAATTATGTTAATACATGTATTACTCTCAAGTTACTTATCTGAAATACTGATTGATGACAGGTGTTTGGAAAAGCATGGAAGTTTTGTTTATTTTCCTGTAGCTGGCCAGTAAAAATAAATCATGATATGACAAAATTGGAGTAAAATGTGTTTCCTGTAACCCTTTACCTATCCAAAGCTATTTGAAAGAGAATACTGTCTGTGAAAAAATTGTAATTTTCAAAATATTTAACCTTCTTTTACTGATTTTTTTGTTGAAACAGAATTCATAAATGTGTGCATTTTCAAGAAATCCTCTTTGAAACTACAAGGCCAAATGTTTTGAAACTTAATGTGACTGATGACTGTAACCCCCTCTACCAATGATCCTCATTTAATCTTCATTGGGTTGCAATTATGGCAGCAATTGTGGCTTACAGTTACTATAGAAACCCTATAGGAAATGACATTTTCATCATCTTCTCTGAAAGTACTGAGCCAATATGAACCAGACTTGGCAGGCATGGTCTATGAGAGGTTCTCTACAACTGTTACGCATTTTATTTCTGTTGGGTGAAAAATCGTGGCCACCAGAAGCATTCTTTGATTCTGATTGGTCAGTTTTGAAAACTCTTCTCCTCTGAAACCACAGGACCAAATGTTTTGAAACTTTGCATGGTTGATGACTGGGACACCCTCTACCAATGTTCCTCATTTAATGTTGATCGTGTTGCAAATGTGGCCACAATTGCAGTTTATAGTTACTATAGAAAAACCCTATGGGAAATGCCATTTTCATCTTCTCTCTGGAATTACGGAGCCGACGTGAACCAAAACTTGGCAGGAATGGTCTATAGGAGGCCCTCCACAATTGACTCAAGACTATATTGTGTCTAAGCATTGTCATTGCTGGGACAGTTGGGCTGTATGCATGACATCACTCTAGTTTTAAAATTGCAGCTTTATGTTATCTTACCTTTGTTTTGTCTAGTCTTGTAGTAACGTCTGTTTGTTGATCTAGGTACTTCATTGTTCCCTGACATTCCGGTGGAGGACTATAGAAATGAGCCATGTCCGTCTGTCCATCCATCTGTTTTAAATGATGAGCTTCAAAACTTTTGGGCATTGCTGCCCACATATTGAAGTTGTGTAGCATGTATATATATGACGGAAATAAGTTAATTTTGACAGAGTATTGTCGTTTATGGACTTTTGAATGCCAAGACATGTTGGGTGCCTTCATGGCGCGATCAACTCCTGCCAAGTTGCTAATGTAGAGAATTGAAACTTTAGTGCATGGTTACACACACATTGATAATGTACAGCATTGTACACATAAACAGAGGTTGGAAACAATTTGACAGATTTATTGCCCTTTATTGACTTGATTGAGTGCTGAATTATTATTCAAAGGTGATTTGAAATGTGAGTATTTTTTTTCAAAGATGCCATGTAACCAGCAAGATAAGCCTCAATTTAGCAAACTTTTTTTCATGAACAATTATTTTGGCAAAATTCTATTGGCACTCTCCAATAAATTGTAACAAAACAATTTTATATATACATTTTTTACTGCTAAGAAACAACAAGCCAACATAAATAGTGTAAAGTCACTAAAAGTGGCTTTCAACACATTTCAGTAGAGCCATGATAGTGGCTTCTAGCACTCAACCAGTTAAAATGGTTCCAATGTTTTTCTTACTTCAAGTTTGCCACCTCCCCACCCCCCCTGTTGGGGAATATTAGGACAGCAACCTTTTATTAGTACATCTGGTGTGTGTTGTGATGTTTTAACACCAATTAAAACATGTTTTAATTGACATTTAAAAAACCGAAATGCTGAAATGCATTGATATCGATATAAACTTATTGCATCATGTACTTCTGGAGTTATATTCTCTTGTATCTATCATAACAATAGATATTAAAAAAATGTTTGTTGGACATTTCCCACTTTCTCATAGGGCAGGAACTTTCTCATAGGGCAGGATATAAATTGTGTTATTTTTGCCCTTGTTTGTGCATACTTAGAGTAGCTTTGCTTTCCTGTTTGATTATTATTTTGTGGTAATCTTCATATGTTTTCTCCACAAAGCCTCACCTGAACCCAGATCTAACAGACCATCAACAGTGAAGTATCGAGTTGGACAGGTTATTCGGCATAAAATATGGGGTTACAGAGGAATTATAATTGGCTGGGATCCATTTGCAAAGGTAGGTTTACATTTGTAGCTATATCTAATATAAAAGATTTGTATTGATTATTACTGGTAAGACATAAACATTTTTCCTCGAGTTGTCACCCATGGCATTCTAAGTGCTTTAGGTTTATAGCAGTGGTTTTTACTTTACAGCAGCCATGACTAGATTCGATTAACAATATCTTGAAAATAGTCAGCAGGCAAAGAGTTAATCTCAATTGCCCAAGTGGGAGCAGTGTATGCTAGGTGTACGGTATGTGAATGGTATACATCCCTTTGAAACCTGGTGGTATCTTCCATGTCATTTCAGTGGCAGCAATTGGAAGAGTCTACTTTCATTATTTGGTGGGTAGACCAATGAATATTCTCAATGTGCAACCTTGAGGCTGAAATGTTAAAAACATTGATTGGTCTTCTCCACACATTCGATTAGCAGCCAGCGTACTTAAAGAAATTATGTCGTTTCATGTTCCTAGACCAGAAAAGCGGTCTTATGGGTTCAAATGGTTAAACTGATACTAACCCTGCTGATGTGGGATTGGTGATTTGGAAAGTCCAACAGTTATTCGCCACTACTCTGTGATTTTCTCTGGTTAGGAGTGGTGGCCGAGTGGATAAGTGCGCTGGTCTCTCATGCCAGAGGTCCCGGGATCTCAAAGTTCTTGAGGTGTCCGAACACTCTCTTGTCAGCATCAATTGGGGGTTGATGCTGTCACAGCATACTGTCCTATTGGGTGGGGACGTAAAATGGCTGTCCTCTGTGTGGAGAGAGACACACTCCATGCTCTTTAAAGATCCCTTCGTAGTATTCGAGAAGAGCAAGGCCATGAAGTTGCCGCTATGAAGGTCATCTCACACACCTACGCCATTGGGCCAAGGAGAGGCGTTAATATAAGTTGCATAACTTGTTCGCCAATCCTTGTAAAACAAATAAGGTTAAATAGATTTTCTCTGGGTAGTCTTACTTCATTCACCCCTAAAATTCTCTGACATGATATGATCCATCTGGCTGTTAAAAGTGTTGTTAAATGAATAAAGAAATAGATGGTCAGGAAAAGGATCTGCCAAGGCCTAAAAAAAATAAAAATCTGTTTCTCAGGCCCTCCCGCATGGTCCTTTTGGCTGCCGCATGCTCTCTTTTTATAACCAATCTAAACTTAAAAAAATCAAAATCAAATGGTTTATGTCTGATATTTTACCCAAGTTAATAAAAATTGTCCCTTGAGTGCAAGAAGGCTTTGCAATGCTTTAGCATTGCAAAGCCTTCTTGCACTCAAGGGATGTAATACACCACTACCCATGCTATTCTGTAGGTTATGAGGCCTAAAACATAAAACAAACCAAGAACATGAACTTTTTAATGGTAAAGAAATAATTACAAAAATAAAAAATAAAATAAAAAAACGCCCGCCCGCATGCAATTTTACAAAAAATGGCCTGAGAAACAGAAGATCCACTTTGTGAGGCCCAACAGATATATTCTATATCCAGAATTCTATTTATTGCCTAATTCTTAGTATATTTTTATACTGTACCAATGACCCAGACATAGCTGGTGCTAACTCTTAAAATATAGGGCCAAACACAAATTTTGCCCCCCAATCCCCAAAATTTGCATCTAAAACTAAAGAAAACATGTCCTGAAAGGCCCTCCACACTTCGCCCCTACTGCGCATGCGCAGTGTCAAGGACGTTCCGAAATTGGCGCCATTTATCATTCTAAGTTTGGCCCTTCATCAGTTAACATCTGACTGATCTTTGTGCTTTTAAATCTCAGTTTAAATGATGCCAGACACATAAATATTAGTGAAATGGTGATTCTAAGGAGGATAGAAAAGGAGGAGAGGAAAAGAATGTGTGACAGAATATTATCAGGGCTGTAACTTAAAATTTTTTAATGAAATTATGTTAAGTTACCTATTTTCAAGGCAGCAGCTATTTTGTTGTCATTCTGATTATTTAGTTACACTGTTTTTTCAAGTGTTTTCCTCTCTCCCTGTCCTTTAAGTTCCCCCTTGCTATTCTCCCATGCTTTTGGCATAGTTTCAGTAATTATTATTACTAAAATTTCTTGGGAGTTTTAGCTGAATAACAGAATGAATTCTGTTCTTTCCCCATGTTTACGTCTTCACCTACGGGTGGTTAGGCGTTGTGTTCTGCATCTACCATCTGATGTTCTGCAGTTTCTTCCCTGGAAGTCTCTGTTTTGCATCAGATGGTGTATTTTTGGTAACTGATTTCGGGCCTGGGTGCCTGGAGTCTTATTTTAGTGTTTTTACACTCATTGTTTACATTTACAACAGCCCTCTGTGTGAGGGGGGGATTTCTAAATAATAATATCTTTGTTATTTTAATCATAACTAGATACATTATTATTGTTCGTAAGTGTTGAATAAATTGTTTAAAATATTTTTAAAATTTTTGTTCACACTTAGGCTTGGGATCCATTGGGGCTCAACGTTACTTTTCAGAAACTTGGGCTGTTCTGAAAAAATATTTTTTCAAAATATTTTGATTTCAATTATTTTTTCTATATTAATGGATCATATTATTATTATGTATTTTGATTGCCAGGGGTTAGTGCGAGTACCAGGACTTGTTTTCTTTTCACATTGAAAGGATATTGATCAATTGTTTTAAGAGGAAGTCTTCCTCTGACCTTATTATCATTCTATATGTGGTCAGTGTACTCGCATTAACTCCTGTTCTGTATCAAATGATTTCGATGACAATATGGGAAGCGTATGTCACGGTATGTTGTTGGGGATTTGGACACTCCGGTCCTTTCCCCGCAGGGTCACTCTACTTTATCAATTTCTATTTCAGACGATCAAGATTAGGGTGATGTATCTGTGATGTCTTCCAACAGTGTGCCTCCGTCATCACAATTAATGAAGGGCTAGCGGAAAAGTGCTCATGTAATACGCCAATTGCCTAAGAGGACCCTAGTAGGTTCGACGGCCTTTGACGTCCGCTAGCTCGCCCGGTGTAGCGTCCATTCACCGAATGGTTCGGCAGCCGGGTTCGTCCGTTGCGGTCTAGAAGGAATTTTGGGGTGATGCGAGCACTATAAAATTAACTTAATGCACACCCAGTGACGGCGGATCGAAGGGAGAACGGAGGAAGCCTTTTAGTCCGGTTCTTAGCTCGTTCCGGTCCATCCGGACGGCAAGCGAGAGAGGCCCCTCTCTCGTTCAACAACATCTGGCCCCAGATGTTGTGGTACAAATGTGTCGCTAGCGGAGCATACGTCCGTCGCTCGGGACGCTCCGTTGTATAGGCAGTCCGCTGAGACTGCTAAGGCTTCCTCTTCTCGTCAGCGCACACGACCGCACCTTGGCTGCGTGACCGCCGATATATTACCAGCTTCGCCGATCAAGGATTCTTCGGCGACCAGGTCACACCATCCGGCAGCCAGGGATTCGAGACCGATGGACTCCGGACGTTCGCATAGGAAAAGTATGCGGGAGCCATCTGATGCGGAGCTGCCCTCGGCGAAGCAGCGATAGACTGCGCCTCCGCAGGTCTCGACGCCGGACATTCTTGTGCACATAGCACAGCTTATCGCAGCATCCCAGCAGCCGACAGAAACGGTGTCGGATCGAGAATTATCCGACAGCGCTGGGTCGGTAGCCGGGGACTCGAGGCCTGCAGACTCCGGACGTTCGCATAGGAAGTGTGCGGGAGTCAACGTACACGGAGCTTCCAGCGGCAATGCATCGTAAGTCCGCTACTGCACAGGCCTCGGGAACGGACGTGCTTTCCTTAATAGCACAGTTTATCGCAGCATCCCAGCATCAACTGAATCTGTCGCATATATTTTATCCGACGATGCTGGGTCGGGACGCTCCGCGGAAGCGGGTACGGACGTCCGAAAGTTTCATCCGGTCCGACGGGATACCGAAAGGGATTCGGAGGATTTCAAGCTTTCCCTTTCGGAACAACATATGCTGCGATGCCGGATAAGAAACTGATAGCGTCGGTGGACTTAGAAATTTTTGGTTCGGTTCAGGGACGTCGTCCCTCAGTTCCGACATAGTCCAATAATGTCACACAAACTTTCGAATTATTGAACGACGCTATATATATTATTATTTTATGCTTGCTATCCAAGCATTTCTGGTTTCTTGTTCGAAGAGTTATGGAGATGTCTTTCAAAAGTGTGCCTCTGTCGTCATAGTTAATGAAGAGTTAGCGGCAATAAGTGCTCATGGAATATGTCTATCGCTTACGGAGTGACATTCGCTAGCTCACCCGGTGTAGCGTACATTCATCGAATGGTTCGGCTGCCGGGTTCGTCCGTTGCGGTCTAGGAAGGAGATTTGGGTGATGCGAGCACTTTAATTACTTTAGTACTCACCCAGTGACGGCAGATTGAGGACAGATCGGAGGAAGCCAACAACATAGGGGACCGCATGTTGTGGTTCAGATATTTTACATTCGGAGCATATGTACGTTGCTCGGGACGCTCCGTTATATTGACAGTCCGAGAGACTGTCTTTAATGCTTCCTCATCCTCACAGCAGGGCACACGACCGCACATTGGCTACGTGACCTCGAGTATCCGATCAGTTTCGGCATTCAGTGATTCCACAGCGAATAGGTCGCACCATCCGGTAGCCAAGGGACACGAGGCCTATACACTCCGTTCGCTCGCATATTGGAAGTATGCACGGGGTAACGATCTCGGAGCTTCCTGCGGCAATGCATCGTAAGACCGCTGCTCCTCAGGCCTCAGTGACGGACGTGCTATCCGAGTTAGCACAGTTGTTTCGCAGCATCCCAGCAATTGACAGTTTCTCGGTCGAATCAGGAATTATCCGACGGCGCTGGGTCGGTGCGGTCCGCGGTTGCATCAAGCTACGGACGACCGAACGCTTTATAGGGTCCGACAGGATGGCGAAAGGGATTCGAAAGATTTCGAGTTTTCCCTTTAGTAGTATCGGAAGATGCCTTTCATATCTTCTGGCATTTCTTCCAGTGATTATTTTTCGGACTTCATTGCTGCGATCTTGGATAAGAGACTTATAGCGTCATTGGACTCGGATTTTTCGTTCGGTACAGGGACTTTGTCCCTGACTTACCGACGCAGTCCAATATTGTCATTACAACATGTGTTTTATTTTTCGACGCTATATATTTATATATATATACAAGCCTGCTACTAAGCATGATAGTTTAGTTTCTTGTCCGCGTGGCTCATTTCTGCCATTTTATCCTTTTACAAATAGTTTATTTTGGCAGAGCAGGGCATACCGAGAGTTCATATGCGTCTAGACGGTGTGATTAAAGACTGCATATATTCTTTTTCGCCGTTTATGTCTTTTCCAATTTCAATGTTGGGAACGACATTATGTATAGTAGACTTAACTTAGACGCTTTATTATACGTAATCCGCCTTACTGAGGCGTTATCATTACGTCTTCAAGAAAAGATTTACGGGATATTATTCTCAATGTAATTTCTTTTGAGGGCAGTAGTTTGTTCACGTATAACTCCGCCCTTCAGTGGCTGATTGGAGTTGGTTAGACGTGATGCAGCCCTAGCTACATCCACGCGTGGATAGTAGGTTAAGAACTCTCTCAGAGTCGCTTCGTTCTCGGAGGAGCTTCTCTTCGACGGCAACTTTCCGGCAATCCATGAATTGCTTGATTATACATTCTCTTGTCTATCTAGTGTTACAAGAGATTCAGACTGGGGCAAACATTCGGTGGTTGACTCAAAGAGTGCCGCCGCAGTTGCCGGACCCGAGTGTGGCTGTTATGACGGTTGCCAGTCAAACAGATTGGGATATATACTGATCCCTACGGATTCGAAGTGCCAGGGTCTTTGGGTTCCGCAGTCTTTTAGCTATCAGTTTAACTTCCGCGGAATAATGTTTTTTAGGCTTGCTTTATGTCATTGCATGAACATTATTCAGAAACGCATGCCCAAATTCCTGTCCTTTAATTCGACAGTAGTGGCGTATCTCCGGAACCAGGGAGGCACTCTTTCGTTTCCGTTATTCAATTTAATGGAAAGAATCCGTCTGTTGGTTATAGTACACAAGTTCAGTTTTGGTCCGTCATATTCTGGGTCGTCTGATTGTTTTATCGCACTCCCGTTCTCTTACGGGTCACTTGTTGCTGTCAGAATGGACTCTCAACAAACAAGTATTCAATCAGATTTGCTATCTATGGGAGCGCCCAATGATGTTTTATTTATGACACAGCTTGCTAATCAATTGCAGACGTATGTGTTAGCTTGTCCAGATCTCTGAGCTAATACTGTTAACGCTCTATTGATCTATAGGACGGAATGATAGGATACGCGTATCCTCCGGCGCTGTTGTTTTAGCAGGTATTGCTAAGATAAACAACCACAATACATTTCTGTTGATAGCATCTCTATCTTCACAGAGATCATGAGTAATTTACTCTCTTGTCTACTGTGGATCTTAACGTGAAATCTTCCTCTATGTGAGGATCTTTTTTCACTGGGTAAATCGTGTCATCTTTATCACAACCAGCAAGGTCGCAACCTTCATGTATTCCGTTGTGTGGTCCGTATTGCATTGTAAGCACTGTACTGGACGAGCTTTGGACGCGATTTCTTACTATAGGAGATCCTCTTCTTCACTATTCTATGCGACTAAAGTGGAGGCTCTTCCGTCGTGGTGCAGGGATCATTATGTTCATATTGTTGATCCCTCCATACTACTCATTGCTATTTTTTAGTATACTTGTTTCACAAGATCTACTGCAGCCTGTTGTTATTTAGGTTATAGGTTTATGTTACCTCATACCTATGCACTCTACGATAGTTTACATTTGAGTCTTTTGTCTCTTTATCTAAGTCAGTTAGTAACTTTTTGATAAATAGACTTAGAATCTTTAGATTAAATTCCTATACGGATTTTAACTTCGGTTCTTATTTAGCTAAGTAATCATTTGAGCCTCTGGAAACAGTAGTTTTCAAATTCTGACCTTTTAGACAGTAATTCTGTTGGTTTCTCTTTTACTGTAGAGTCAGTGAGTTTCATGCACTATCGATGGATGATTTTCACTTTCATAGTTTCGGAATCAATACTTCCGTTACTATTTAGGTTGGATTGTTGTATAAGAGTTAGGCTCCTATTATCCGGAACCTATTATTTTAAGGTCCTTCCGTCTTCGTATGGGCATAGGCCTTTACTCTTTCCGGGTACAGTTTATGTATTTATAAACAGATATCTGTTTATTACAAGGGCGTAAGCTTCTTCTGTCTTTGATGTCTAGTAGAAGGACGTTACGCTCCATTTTATTGTTAATGGATTCTATTAACTAGCGTACTGCTTATGGTATATCATTGGCTTAGCAGTTGTGCTTAAGATTTCGGCTCATGAAGTAAGAGTTCTTCTACTTCTTGGGCTTACATTAATAGTGTTGCTATTATAGATTTTTGAAGGCTGCTCATTGCGCTCAGCCATCCACATTCATTAATTTTATCTCAGAAATATCGAGTCCATTTCTGGAGGCCTCTATTGTTAGGTCTATTATCTACTGCTCAGAATGTCATTCACTTAACAGTTGCTACTATAGCTAGGTAGGCTGTCTGTTTCGGCAGTGTCTCCGTTCGGCTGCCCTCTTCGCTCTGGGCTATTTGACCCAGGGCAAGAAAAAGGGGGGGGGGGGGGGGGGGGGGAGGGTGTTCCCTTGGGTCACCTGTTTTTACTATGAAAACAAGGGGATACCTCCTCCGGAGTTAGTAATTCTGAGCTGTTATTGGGATGGTTGTTTAGTGGGAAGTTTAAGTTTATAAAATTCATTCAAGTCTTAGTTTTTAAAGTATAGCTTTTGAATATTGCATATGTCAACGGACATGATTATGCAATTCTCACACACTTTTAGGAGTATAAGAGTCTCTATTCTCTAGACTTACTTTATTATTGGCTTACTTTAAAAATTATTAGTATAAGGATTATTGGATATTAATAGAGTACATGGATGTATGAAGCTCAATTTTTGGAAGGTGTTGTATCTTTCTAATTTATCATAAATGAGAAAGATACATGTAAGGCCTATTACTTCTTTTCCCTACAGGGGATGACTCTATTTTATTTTATTGAGCGTATTCCATTTTGCTCTATGTCCTTGGCCCTCCAGCCTTTTTACTATTCAGCTATGTCTGGGTCATTGGTACAGTATAAAAATGTTAAAAAATTTATAGTAATTTATATATTTTTTATACTTACCAATGACCCAGACGGGGATGGCCCTCCCAGGAGTTGGGAACTCTTGCCTCCCCGCTGAGTACATAGCGCTTACCAGGCACTGGTTATTAGAATGATAAATGGCGCCAATTTCGGAACGTCCTTGACACTGCGCATGCGCAGTAGGGGCGAAGTGTGGAGGGCCTTTCAGGACATGTTTTCTTTAGTTTTAGATGCAAATTTTGGGGATTGGGGGGCAAAATTTGTGTTTGGCCCTATATTTTAAGAGTTAGCATCAGCTATGTCTGGGTCATTGGTAAGTATAAAAAATATATAAATTACTATAAATTTTTTAACTTTTATTATTTATTTATTTGGGTCTAAAGCACTTTCCGCAGCAAGGGTCACAGCTTTATGGGTGGAGGAATCTGGAGTATCCATGGAGAACCACTGAGCCACTGTCAGACTCCCCATCATACCATCTCTGTGCCAGCAGGATTGGCATATGTTTAAGACATGTGCGCCATTGACGTGCAGTACACCTTAGTACCCAGCACCACCATGCCCCCACATGGGTAATCGGGATGAAGTGCCTTGCCCAAGGACACAACACAGTTACCCCTGGCAGGACCTTTTGGTTTGAAGTTCAGTGCCGTAACCACTGAGCCACCTTGCTCCCACCTGTTTCTTAATGATAAATTGAGAATTTAATTCTTGGAAACAGTGCACCCCTGTTAATTGCTTAGCCATTTTGCTTGTAATAATGTACAGATAACAGAAATATTCGTTTAACCAGAATTGACATTTTGTTTCATATTATTGATAAAAGAGGTTTTATTCCATCATATTATGTTGTCTAAATATCAGGATTTCAAGAAGCTAATTTTTCCCATTTTGCAATTAGGAATTTAACCAATTTAATATTGTTTAACAGAGCCATGCAGAGTGTTGAATCCTTATATAGGAATGGTCAAACATTTGTGTAAAGTTGGGGAATTTGAATGTTGCCAGTACAGTGCTTTTTCTGTTAAGTCATAGCAGGGACCGACCTGGGCATGCGCCAGTGCGTATTTGGTTCTGAAACATCAGGACCTGGCTCTTAAATCTCAGAAATAGGCTTCTCAGTTGGCACGTAACTTCTCAGATCATATTTTGATATTCTTTCGATGGATAATCGAGAGAGACACTCTTACATGTATTATATACATGATTATCATTTATCAATGTTGTAGAGTGCTTAAGTTAATACTTCAAGTCTTAATTACCAAGCATTAATCTTCACTGTGGTTTCTGATCAAGTCTTGGCTGCCTAAATAGGCAGCCAAGACTTGATCAGAAACCACAGTGAAGATTAATGTTTGCTATAGTGTACTGAATGAAAATGATGAGAGCTATTACATACTTGCTGTGTGTGTTACAAACAGCAGTGTGACTCCGTAAATTGAAATCTGGCGCATGAATTGAAAAAATAGGCTCCGAGGCTAGAGCGTATTTTAAATAGTCCTGATTGGTCCCTGTCATAGATCTTTTATTACGTTAGCAGAGATTTTCTCTGACACATATGCAAATAACAGGTCAGATTTTTTCTTGAGGTATAGTAAATGGTTTGATTTTTAAAGTATATGCAAGTGATTTGCTGTTCATTCTGTTAGGAAATATTGGATTAAGTAGGACCCACTGTACCCACTGTACTACATGTATGCCACCGAGCTAAAAAATCTGTTACTTATTTTGTCAGTTGTGATGCACACTGGAAGTCAACCTAATATTTCATCCCTTTAGTGCAACAAGATTTGGCATTGCAGATGGCACCTGATTGCATCAAGGAATGTTTGTACAGATAAAAAGTGCAGCGGTTTATTTCTTTCAGCACAAGGCAAATTAAAAATTTATTGAGATGGACTATTAGGGGTGCTTAAACAGTGATTTTGAAAAGTTTATATTAATTTCTTAATATGAATGTATTTCATACAGGTAATATTGTGTAATTCACTCTGACCTGCTTCTCTGCCAATGTTATAACACAATGTGAGTGATGGAAACTTCTCTGGTAATCACAGGAAAATATTACACCCCATCCCAGACCTGCATCCATTTAAAGCTCAGGTAGGCTTAGCCAAGAAGTATGAATCAATGACTGAAATAAAATTTTGCATTCAGCTCAGGGCAGCAATATTGCTGTGTATTTTATTAATAATCCCTGCAGTGTTATGCCAAGTCCCAGGCCTACCCATTCCCACATTAACAGTATAATCCATTTAATAATTTCTTAAAGCCCAGGTAGGCCTGAGGTGTGGCCTAGAGTTGATTAAATATATCATGCTGCTTATATGTTAGGAGCTTAAGAAAAAGTGCACATCAGTTGCAAGTAAGGTGTGTGTCATATATATAGGTGCACAAGTACAGTTGAAACTAGAAGTACTGTGACATTTAGTGCAGAAAATGCTTGTTGGTTAATCTGTTCTTTACTGCAGAAGAATGAAGTAGCCTGAAATACACAACAGTGTTTGTACTGTGCAATGCAAAATATAATGTGTTATTGTCAAGGTCGGTAGTGAAATCATGAACTGAACTGATCAAACAGAAAGTTTTGAGACTACAGTATGTGGAGGGAGGATTACTAGTAAATCACTGTTGGATATATTTTTCACTTGGTAATTATTTACAATTTCTGAGGACAAAACAGAAGCAGCATGAGCAAACTTTCATCACGTGGCCTACTGGGTTGCTCCCAGTGGTCCCTTTGTTGAAAATTTGCAAGTGTTTCCTGTGCAGTTATAAATACTTTTCGAGGTGAGAATATATCGTGCTGCGATTAAGTAGTAATCCACTCGCTTCATTCTGTATATGTAATCAAATTTTAATATCCACATATACATGTATCCCAATAGAGGTTAGGAATGATGTTAATGATCTTTATTTACAAGTATAGAATTGTTGTGCATACTGTTTTTCTAGAGGAATTCAAGCGTTACGCTGATGGGACAGTTTGGGTTTGGTAGGGAAAAATGTGTGCTTACTCAGTGTGCTGTTACTTCAAAATAGTGCACAAAACTGTGACAGGACTTCTAGTTTCACCTGCAAGATGGTGCACCTCAAAAATACGTCGAGCCCGGTTAGTCCTTGGATGGTTGACCGTCTGAGTGATCGATTTGGACTCTCATGTTGTGTCCTTGGGCAAGGCACTTAACCCCAATTGTCCACTAGGGGGTATGATGAAGCCTTGTACTGGGGCATACTGCACGTTGATGGTGCGCATGTCTTCAACCAATCTAACCCTGCCTGTGCTGCAGTGCGGAGTTATGATGTTGAGGAGCTGGCAGCTGCTTGTCGTTGCTCGGTGGTTCTCTCTGGGTACTCTGGCTTCCTCCACCCATAAAACTGTCACCAACACGATATGACCATGGCTGTTTATGTTTCATTAAACCTTCATTAATAAATAATATCCTCAGAAATAAGGCACTGATAGCATTTTCGTTCCTGGCATAGGTGTCAAAACATTGAAAATAAACAATGATGTAGTGGTTTGGTGACTGATCAGTGTTAAAAAGATATGACCAGAATGATAATTGTTTTATTTTTGGCTGACTTGACTGCTTAGTTTAGACTATTGTACCATGGTACTGGATCCAATAACTGTACAAGCATCTCAGTTTTCAAGATGATCCATCAGATAGTGGTCAGTTAGTAGTTGAGTTATCCCATATTTTTATTCTAAAACCAATGGCCCAGACTTATCTGGTGCAACCTCATTATTATTAAAGGTCAACACAAATTTTTAACCCCTTCCCCCTCCCCCCCCCCCCCACACAATCCCCCAAATTTGCATACAGTACTGAAAATTAAAAGTCCTATCTGGCCCTCCATACTTCTAGTACTTGCGCATGCGCAGTTCCTGGAAGAGACTGGAATTGGTGCCAACATCATTCTTCTGTTTGGTCCAAGTCAGTAAACATTTGAACTGTAATCTGTGCAATAAATTCTCATTTTTAGCTTAACTTGACATAGTCAAGATAAGCTATTGCCATCACGCGTGTGGAAGTCTGTGAGTCTGTGACGTCTGTTCACATTTTCCTTTAGCACGGGCTACACCCCGCAGTTCTTGTCTGATCGTCACGAAATTTCATGTGCAGGTTTGGGGTCGTGTCTAGATGAGAACGTCACCTTTTGGTCGTGATCGGGCAACCGGTATGGCTGCCCAAGCCCGAAACCCAAAAACTTCTAGCACAGTCTGCAGGTCATGTTTAATGTGGAGGGATTTCATTGTAACTTGGTAGGATGACTCCTTATGATGCCAAAACCCAAAAACCATTAGCACAGTCTACAGGTCGTATTTATGAAGGGATTTCATTGTAACTTGGTAGGATGCCTCTGTATAATGCCTAGATGAGAACGTCCCCTTTTGGGCATGATCTATCAACCGTGATGGCTGCCCAAGCCCGAAACCCAAAAACTTTTAGCACAGTCTGCAGGTCATGTTTAATGTGGAGGGATTTCATTGTAACTTGGTAGGATGACTCCTTATGATGTCTAGATGAGAATTTCCCCATTTGGGCATGATCTGCCAACCGTGATGACTGCCCGAGCCCAAAACCCGAAAACCTTTAGCACAGTCTACAGGTTATATTTATTTATTGAGGAATTTCCTTGTAACTTGGTGGGTTGACTTCATACAATGTCTAGATGAGAAAGTCCCCTTTTGGACGTGATTGGGCAACTGTGACGGCTACAGGGGCCCGAAGCCCGAAAACCTTTAGCACAGTCTAGAGGTCATATTTATGAAGGGATTTCATTGTAACTTGGCAGGATGACTCCAAATAATGTCTAGATGAGAACGTCCCATTTTGATCGCGATCATGCAGCCTTGATGGGTGCCCGAGCCCAAAAACCTTTAGCATAGGCAAAAGGTCATATTTATGGAAGGATTTCATTGTAACCTGTTAGGTTGACTCCATATAATGCCTAGATGATGACATCCCCTTTTGGTCGTGATTGGTCAGTTGTGATGGCTACAAGTGCCCAAAGCCTGAAAAGCTTGAGCACAGTCTACAGGTCATATTTATGAAGGGATTTCATTGTAACTTCTTGGGATCACTCCAGATGATGCCCAGATGAGATTGTCCCCTATGGTTGCGATCATTCAGCCATTCAGCCATCATAGGATCATTCCAAATGATATCCAAATGAGAATGTCCACTATTGGTTGCGATCATTCAACCATGATGGCTGCCCAAGCCTAAAGCCCGAAAACCTTTAGCACAGTCTTCAGATCATATTTATGAAGGGATTTCATTGTAACTTAGTAGGTTGACTTCATGTAATGTCTAGATGAAAACAGCTCCTTTTGGACACCATTAGGCAACTGTGTTGGCTACAGGGGCCCAAAGCCCGAAAATCTTTAGCACAGTCTACAGGTGATATTTATGAAGGGGTTTCATTGTAACTTGGTAGGTTAACTTCATATAATGTCTAGATGTGAACATCCCCTTTTGGACATGATTGGGCAACTGTGATGGCTAAAGGTGCCCGAAGCTCGAAAACCTTTAGCACAGTCCACATGTCATATTTATGAGGGGATTTCATTGTAACTTGGTAGGATGACTCCAAATAATGTCTAGATGAGAACGTCCCATTTTGATCACGATCATTCAGCCTTGATGGGTGCCCAAGCCCAAAAACCTTTAGCATAGGTAAAAGGTCATATTTATGGAAGGATTTCATTGTAAACTATTAGGTTGACTCCATATAATGCCTAGATGATGACATCCCCTTTTGGTCGTGATTGGTCAGCTGTGATGGCTACAAGTGCCCGAAGCCCGAAAACCTTGAGCACAGTCTACAGATCATATTTATGAAGGGATTTCATTGTAACTTCGTAGGATCACTCCAGATGATGCTCAGATGAGATTGTCCCCTTTGGTTGCGATCATTCAGCCATGATGGCTGCCCGAAGCCCGAGAACCTTAAGCACAGTCTACAGGTCATATTTCTGAAGGGATTTCATTGTAACTTGGTAGGTTGACTTCATATAATGTCTAGATGAGAACCTCCCCTTTTGGACATGATTGGTCAACTTTGACGGCTAAAGGTGCCCAAAGCCCGAAAACATTTAGCACTGTCTACAGGTCATATTTATGAAGGGATTTCATTGTAACTTGGTAGGATGACTCCAAATAATGTCTAGATTAGAACGTCCCATTTTGGCCGTGATCATTCAGCCTTGATGGGTGCCTGAGCCCAAAAACCTTTAGCATAGGCAAATGGTTATATTTATAGAAGGATTTCATTGTAACCTGTTAGGTTGACTCCATATAATGCCTAGATGATGACATCCCCTTTTGGTCGTGATTGGTCAACTGTGATGGCTACAGGTGCCCGAAGCCCGAAAACCTTGAGCACAGTCTATAGTTCATATTTATGAAGGGGTTTCATTGTAACTTCTTAGGATCACTCCAGATGATGCCCAGATGAGATTGTCCCCTTTGGTTGCGATCATTCAACCATGATGGCTGCCCGAGCCCGAAGCCCAAAAACCTTTAGCACAGTCTACAGGTCATATTTTTGAAGGGATTTCATTGTAACTTGGTAAGTTGACTTCATATAATGTCCAGATGAGAATGTCCCCTTTTGGACACGATTGGGCAACTGTGACGGCTTCAGGGGCCCAAAGCCCAAAAACCTTTAGAACAGACTACAGGTCATAATTATGAAGGGATTTCATTGTAGCTTGGTAGCATGACTCCAAATAGTGTCCAGATGAGAACGTCCCCTTTTGGTCACGATCATTCAGCCTTGATGGCTGCCCGAGCCCAAAAACCTTTAGCATGTCTGTAGGTCGTATTTATGGAAGGATTTCATTGTAACTTGTTAGGTTGACTCCATATAATGCCTAGATGATGACATCCCCTTTTGGTCATGGTTGGTCAGCTGTGATGGTTACAGGTGCCTGAAGCCCGAAAATCTTGAGCACAGTCCACAGGTCATATTTATGAAGGGATTTCATTGTAACTTCATAGGATCATTCCAAATGATATCCAAATGAGAATGTCCCCTTTTGGTTGCGATCATTCAACCATGATGGCTGCCCAAGCCTAAAGCACGAAAACCTTTAGCACAGTCTTCAGATCATATTTATGAAGGGATTTCATTGTAACTTGGTAGGTTGACTTCATGTAATGTCTAGATGAGAACAGCCCCTTTTGGACACCATTAGGCAACTGTGTTGGCTACAGGGGCCCAAAGCCCGAAAATCTTTAGCACAGTCTACAGGTGATTTTTATGAAGGGATTTCATTGTACCTTGGTAGGATGACTCTAAATAATGTCTAGATGAGAATGTCCCCTTTTGGTCGCGATCATTCAGCCTTGATGGCTGCCCGAACCCAAAACCCCAAAATCTTTAGCATAGTCTATTGGTCATATTTATGGAAGGACTTCATTGTAACCCATAAGTTGGACTCCATATAATGCCTAGATGATTACATCCCCTTTTGGTCGTGATTGGTCAACTGTGACTGCTTCAGGCGCCCGAAGCCCAAAAACCTTGAGCACAGTCTACAGGTCATATTTTTGAAGGGATTTCATTGTAACTTTGTAGGATCACTCCAGATGATGTCCAGATGAGAATGTCCCCTCTTGGTTGCGATCATTCTACCATGATGGCTGCCAGAGCCCAAAGCCCAAAAACCTTTAGCACAGTCTACAGGTCATATTTATTAAGGGATTTCATTGTAACTTGGTAGGTTGACTTCATATAATGTCTAGATGAGAACGTCCCCTTTGGATGCAATTGGGAAACTGACGGCTACAGGGGTCCGAAGCCCGAAAACCTTTAGCACAGTCTACAGGCCATATTTATGAAGGGATTTTAATGTAACTTGATAGGATGACTCGTTTTGGAATAATTTCACTGTAACTTGGTAACTTTTGTTGATATACGTTAACTGTGAGGGCCACATACATTAACTGTGAGGTCATATTAACCCACCCCTCAGCTCTTTAGTACAGTGTACACCTCATATTATTTCTATCATAAACATAGCATACAGGGAACAGAAATGAACATATTCCCAATTATCACAATTCTTGTCTTATTTCATAATCCTTTCATAAACATTGAACATTATCCTTTTCATCAAAGACAAACACAACACACAAGTTAGGCTACAGTGTCATTGACACTTTCATTGAAAATTCCAGACACAAATCAATGATGGTTTTCATGGAATGAACAGTGTAACAGGATGCTGGAAGTGAATAATGGTGCTTTCGGATGTTCAGGGCTGTAACTTTATAATTTTTATGTAAAATTAGTCATGTTCCTCAATTTCGGGATACGCTTCTGAACGTTATCATTATAATATGACTCCACTGTTGTTTTGTTAGTATTACTTCCCTTCCCTCTCCTGAACCCTCCTGTTATGCCCCCAAGCTCTTTCAGCTTTTTTATTGAAGAATTTTTAGCTCATCTTGACAAAGTCAAGCTGAGCTAATCTCATCGCTCTCCGTCCGTCGTCCGTCAACACTATGTTTTGGTCTTCTCCTCCAAAGCCACTGGGCCAATTCAAGTGAAAGTTTGTGTGAGTGATGGTCCCAAAGGGTATTTCATTTTTGTTCAACTCAGCATGCCCAGCCCCATAGGGAGGGAGTGGGGGAAAATGCTCCAAAATATTTTTAAAATCGTCTTCTCAAGAACCAGTGTGTACAATGACTTGATATTTGCTATGGAGCTTCCATATGAGGTGTAGAATCAAGTTTGTTCAAACGAAGTTCGTGAAGTAATATTTGGCTTTGTAATAGGAGGGGTAAGATTTTTGGCCCCGCCCAAAATTTTTATTTTCTGAACCGATTTTCCGGTATGAACCAAATTTGTTTCGTGGTAGTATTGGGTCATAAGTACTTGACCCATGCACAAAAAAAAATTCCCGCATCCCCATGGGAACCCTGGGAGCTAAAAATAGAAATATTTTCAAACGCCCATATTTCCCAAACCCCATGGAATGGAGAGCTTTTATTTGGTATGAAGTATCCTTATGACCAGTAGAATTGAATGGTAAAAAAAAAATTGCCATCAGTTATGTTAGGGTGTTCTGTAATGGGCATCGAAAAAATGCTGAGTCAGCATATTTGCAAAAATTTAAAAAAATCTTTTCTCCAGAACCAATCATCAGAATCTTTTGATATTTGGTATACAGCATTCATAGGGGGGTCAGATAAAAGTTTGTTGAAATAAAGCTCATTGGTTCATATTTGGGCTCACTACAGGAGCCCGAATTTTAACATAGGGTAATATGGGGAATATTCTTTAAAAATCTTCTTCTTCAGAGCCACCAGTCAGAATCTTTTAATATTTGGTATACATCATTGTTATGAGGGTCAGATTCTAGATTGTTCAAACCAAGTCCCTAGGTTAATATTTGGGCTTCCTACAGAAGCCCAAATTTTATCTTTGTTCAATATGGAGGGTAATTTAAAAAAATCTTCTTCTTCAGATCCATCAGTCAGAATGCTTTGATATTTGGTATGCAACATCTCTAGGGGGGTCAGATTCAAATTTCAAGAGCCTGGGTTAATATTTGGGCTCGCTATGGTAGCCCAAATTTGAACTTAGTCCGATCGTCACAAAGTTTCATATGCAGGTTTGGGGTCATGTCTAAATGAGAACGTCCCCTTATGGCTGCCCAAGCCCAAAACCCGAAAACCTTTAGCACAGTCTACAGGTCGTATTTATGAAGGGAGTTCATTGTAACTTGGAAGGATGCCTCTGTATAATGACTAGATGAGAACGTCCCCTTTTGGTCATGATCTGTCAACCGTGATGGCTCCCCAAGCCCGAAACCCAAAAACTTCTAGCACAGTATGCAGGTCATATTTAATATGGAGGGATTTCATTGTAACTTGGTAGGATGACTCCGTATGATGTCTAGATGAGAACTTCCCCATTTGGTCACAATCTGTCAACTGTGACGACTGCTCGAGCCCCAAACACGAAAACCTTTAGCACAATCTACAGGTCATATTTATGAAAGGGATTTCATTGTAACTTGGTAGGATGGCTCTAGATAATGTCTAGATGGGAACGTCCCCTTTTGATTGCGATCATTCAGCCGTGACGGCTGCCCAAGCCCAAAACCCCAAAACCTTAAGCACAGTCTATAGGTCGTACTTCTGGAGGGATTTCATTGTAACTTGGTAGGTTGACTCCATATAATGTCGAGATGATAACGTTCCCTTTTGGTCATGATTGATCAACTGTGATGGCTTCTTCTTCTTCTTACATGGAAGCACTTGCAAAGGGGATAGCCTTCAACTTTATCAACGGGATACTCGGCGAGATATGGGGCCAGATCGTGAGTTGGAGAGCATTCTCCGTCCCTTTAGCAGTCGGGGTAGACTGTTTTTCCATCATGAGAAATTTCAATGAGTCGGAGCACCCGTCCAAAATGTACAAGTCGGGATGCTCCTTCCACACTTCAGCCGGGGTTGGCTGTTGTTACGGCTTCCTCTACTTCCATGAAAAAGCACGCTAAGGGGTAGAAGCCTACAAGTTTCTAAACAGAACGCTCGGTGAGGACTGGAGCCATACTGCGAGCTGGAGAACCCTCTCCGTTTGAGAAACTTTAGTGAGTTGGGACCCTCGTTCACGCTTGTGGTTTGGGACGCTCATTCCACTCTGCAGCCAGGGCCGGTTGCAGCTATGGCTTCTTTCTCTGCTTCATCGATGAAGCACTTTAGACCCCAGGCTAGCTGTCCGACTTTGCATGTTCAGTCTGTTCCACGGAGATGTTCCCAGTCTTCACCACCGAAGTCAGATTAACCTGTAATAAGTGGTTCGAGGCATTTTTATACGGGAAATAAAAGCCTGCAAGCACATTGTGGAACCGAGGCTATAAACTTCATTATTATTATTATTATAATCTATCTTAACCGATATATGACTTTTAGGCTGTGTTAGCTACACTGAGACTGCTATCTTTTTGGAATAAGGCTGTTTGAAGGAAAGATTACGTTTTCCTTCTTGGTGTGGTATTCCTAGGCGTCACAGGCAATTAGTCCTATCGTTGTTGCCTTAGTTTGGCTTATGTGAATTCAGAGCAGTCTATTTATAGATATCATTAGCAGCTAACGTCATAGTGGCCTTATATAACTTACAGCGGTATTTTCGTATACATTCTGGCTAACGTTGTAAGTCTCCGTTTAGTGAGCTTTCCAGGGCCACAGGTGTAACAGATGTCAGTCGTCATGGAGATGAAGACTAATAAGCTGCGTTAGTTAAGCTGAGTCTTCTGTCTCTTCAGAATTACGGCCGTTAGAAGAGCAGTCCTTTATTCCTTACCTTGAGTGACTAATGTTGTAAGTCTCCGTTTAGTGAGCTTTCAAGGTAGAAAGTTTCACCGAGATATCTGTCTTCACAGGATGAAGACTTATTAGCTGCGCCAGCTAATCTGAGACTGCTGTCTCTTTGGAATTAGGGCTGTTAAAAGGAAACGGTACGTAGTTTCCTTCTCGGTGCAGTATTGTTAGGTGTCTGATGCCTTATTACAATCAAGTATGGCCCTTTTCCCCTTAACTTGAGCGACTACAGTTGTAAGTCTCCATTTAGTGAGCTTTCTAAAGTCGCAAAAATTACACCGACATATCTGTTTTCACAGAGATGAAATCTTCTAAGCTTTGTTAGCTAGGCTGAGACCGCTGTCTTTTGAGAATAGAACTCTTTTGGAAAGAGTACAGGGCTGGATGTAGTTCTCTTCCTGTAAGCCGCGTATGCATTCAATTTTATGCATGTTTTGGGGCTAGTTGGATCAGTTATGGAGTTTCCAACAGGCCGTCCATGCATACTTTCTCTATTTTTGGCTTCATTATTCGGAGTGGTATATTCTTTCTCTAAATAGTCATTGGTTTTAATGGACCGTCTGTCCATCAACAATTCAATACGGCTTGGGCTAGAGGCCGTATTTATGAACCGATCTTTATGAAACTTCTTGGGTACCTTTGTTATCACCTTGGGATGAGAACGAGTGTTTTGGGGTCCGGTCCGAAATTCAAGTTGGCCGCTGGCAGCCATTTTGTACAAAATTAGGTGCAATCAGATTTTTGTGCAGAACTTCCATATGAAAGCTCTGATTTGAAAATTTTTTTGTATGAATCTTTAGTACCATGGAATACATCACATAATAATACAGGTTTTTTCTCGTGCAGAAATTATGCAAATTAGATGAACTTTGATTTTTTCAGTGCAGCTTACACACAGTAAGTACACATGTCAATGGGGCTAGGGGCTGTATTTATGAACCGATCTTCACGAAACGTCTTGGATAACTTTGTTACATATAATACAATATTTTTTTCTCGTGTGTAAATTAACCAAATTAGACTAACTTTGATGTATTTAGTGTTACTTTCAGCACTGTAAGTGCAAATGCCAATACGGCTAGAGGCCGTATTTATGAACCGATCTTTACAAAACTTCTTGAGTACCTTTGGTATCACCGTGGGACGAGAACGAGTGTTTTTGGGTCCGGTCCGAAATTCAAGATGGCCGATGGAAGCCGTTTTGTTCAAAATTAGGTGCAATCAGATTTTTGCGCAGAACTTCCATATGAAAGCGCTGATTTGAATCATTTTTTGTGTGAATGTTTAGTACCATGGGATACACAACATATAATACAGGTTTTTTTCTCGTGCAGAAATTATGCAAATTAGATGAACTTTGATTTTTTCTGTGCAGCTTACACACAGTAAGTACACATGTCAATACGGCTCGGGCTCGGAGCTGTATTTATGAACCGATCTTCACGAAACATCTTGGGTACCTTTGTTATCACCTTGGGACGAGAACGAGTGTTTCTGGGTGCGGTCCAAAATTCAAGATGACTGCCAGTGGCCATTTTGTACCGAAATTAGGTCCAATCAGTTTTTTGTCAACTTCTATACGGCTCGTATTTATGAACTGATCTTCATGAAACTTCTAGGGTACCTTTGTTATCACCTTGGGACAGGAACAAGTGTTTTTGGGTGCCTTTGTTATCACTGTGCTATGAGAACACATATTTTGGGGTTCAGTCAGACCCACTCTGGGACTCAAAAGATTTCTTTTCTAGTTTAGCATCTGACTGTCGCCCACCTTTACAATACTTTACCTATACATTTGTTACAGGCTACGGTCAGTATTTATGTACAGACCATTACAATACTTTATATGTACCTTTGTTATCAGGTCATTACCTAGATGTTTGTCATTACTGTGTCACATACTATACATGTACATGTTTTAACAAGTTGAGCTACAGTGTCATTGACACTTTCATTAATCGTATCCCGTTCCATGTTCTGAATCCAGTCTTCAACTGGAAGCGGTACACAAGTGAATTCCTATTCTCAGAATTCAACAGTTACAATTTGGAGGTTCATTGTTGGAATTAATTGTACACCTGAAAGTAGTTGCCTGTTGGTTGGCTCAGAAGTGTATAAGTTCTATCAGATAACTTTCCATTGGGATTCAATTGGACAAGTTTAAGGTTGTGCATATTATATCACCAGTTTTTGACCTATCTACATATTCCGGTTGCGGTATACGTTTAGAAGCTTGCAATTTTAATAACCGGGATCGCTACGATATAGCCTTAACTGCTGATGTGGCATTAAGCACCATTAAATTAATAATAATTAATAACCAGGTGCCTTTCAGGTGAATATATATATTATTCAGTACCGCTTTTTCACTGATTCCAGGCTGCTTCCCTCTTTGTTTTGAAGATTATTCCTTCCAAAAAAAGTAGGGGGTGGGGGGGGGGGGGGGTAGGGGGGTGATTTCTCTTTACTTCTTCTGGCCTTATAATAAGTGTGTAACTATGAGTGAAGATGTTATCGTCTGTAGATTATTCTGATCTTATGTACAGCTTCTTACATTATATATGGCAGGTGTTTGTGGGCATTAGTCTCTCACTCTCGGACACACCTTTCATAATTTTAAGTGTCTTATTCCGGACTAGCCTTAAAATTGGGGGCTCGTTACACCCAATTAGTGTAATCATTTATGCTAATAGGGAATTACTTGGATATTGCTCCTTATTTCGGTGGTATTTCTTCTCTGTTGTTGTATAGAGAGACTTATATGTAATTCCTTAAAATTTTAATCTCCTTTTCACCTTGGGAGTTCTAATGCAGGCTAAGGAGCTGTATTTTGTTCTGCTATTCCTTTTAGTCCTAGGCCCTCCACCTTTTTATGATTCGGCTATGTCTGGGCCATTGGTTTTAGTATAAAAATATGATAAATTTAAAGTAATTATACCCTCACTTTTCGAAGAAAATGGGGGTATACTGGATTACATGCATTCGTGCGTGCATCCGTGCATGTGTCTGTCTGTGCGTCCATGTATGAGTCCATCCGAGAATATTCATAACTTTCATAACTTAAGTAAATTATTATTTTCTATAATATTTGTTGATCATAGGTATGCCCACACTAGTGATTGTTCTTTTTAGCTCACCGAAGGGAGGTCAACTTATCACTTGCTGTCAGGCGTCATCGTCCGTCGTCATCAACATTCTTCAAACGCCTTCTTCTCTGAAACCACTGGTCCGATTTTCACGAAACTTCATGTGGATGTTCATTACTATATGGCAATTTATGTTTGTTCAAATGAAATGACCACATCCCTTGGGGGCTCTGTATGGGGCATAACTCTGATAGCACCATATGAATTATAGAAAAATTATTAAAAATTCTTCTTCTCCAGAACCAGTGGGCAGAATCTTTGGATGTTTGGTATGCAGCATCTTGGTATGGGTTGGATTCACGTTTGTTCAAATTGAGTCTTTTGATCAATATTGGGGCTCACTATGGGGGCATGAATTTTTACTTAGTACAGTTTAAGAAAAATTCTTTAAAAATCTTCTCCAGAACCAGTGGGCAGAATCTTTTGATATTTGGTATGCAGGATGCTAGTATGGGTCTGATTCAAGTTTGTTTAAATTGAGTCCCCTCCCCCCCCCCCCCCCCCCCCTCCCAATCAATATTTGGGGCATGAATTTTTATTTTGTGCAATTCAAGTTTAATTCTTATAAATCTTCTCCAGAACCAGCATGCAGAGTCTTTTGATATTTGGTATACGGCATTCTAGTATGGGCTTGATTCAAGTTTGTATAAATTAAGTCCCTTTGTTCATTTTAAGGCTCATTATGGGAATTTGAATTTCAACTTGGTGCAATTTACAATTTTTCAAACTTCTCCTCTGAAACGACTGGTCCGATTTTCACAAAACTTCATGTGGATGTTCATTACTATATGGCAATTCATGTTTGTTCAAATGAAATGGCCACATTTCTTGGGGGCTCTGTATGGGGCACAACTCTGATAGCACCGTATGAATTATAGAAAAATTATTAAAAAATCTTCTCCAGAACCAGTGGGCAGAATCTTTTGATACTTGGTATGCAGCATCTTGGTATGGGTCTGATTCAAGTTTGTTCAAATCGAGTCCCTCAACCAATATTGGGGCTCATTATGGGGCATGAATTTTTACTTAGTACAATTTGAGAAAAATTCTTTAAAAATCTTCTCCAAAACCAATGACCAGAATCTTTCGATATGTGGTATGCAGCATCTTGGTATGGGTCTGATTCAAGTTTGTTCAAATCGAGTCCCACGATCAGTATTGGGGCTTCCTATGGGGGCCGTGCATTTTCACTTAGTGCAATTTAAGAAAAAATTCTTTAAAAATCTTCTTCTCCAGATTGAGTCCCTCGATCAATATTGGGGCTCCCTATGGGGGCGTGAATTTTTACTTGGTACAATTTAAGAAAAATTACTCAAAAATTATCTTCTCCAGAACCAATGGGCAGAATCTTTCGATATTTGATATGCAGCAACTTGGTATGAGTCTGATTCAAGTTTGTTCAAATCGAGTTCCTCGATTAATATTGGGGCTACCTATGGGGGCGTGGATTTTTACTTGGTGCAATTTAAGAAAAATTTTCTTCTCTAGAACCAGTGGTCAGAATCTTTTGATATTTGGTATGCAGCATCTTGGTATGGGTCTGATTTACGTTTGTTCAAATTGAGTCCCTCCATCAATATTGGGGCTCCCTATGGGCCGTGAATTTTCACTTAGTGCAATTTAAGAAAAAATTCTTTAAAAATCTCCCAAACCAGTGGGCAAAATCTTTTGATATTTGGTATGTAGCATCTTAGTAAGGTTCTGATTCAAGTTGTTCAAATTGTGTCCCTCGATCATATTGGGCCTCACTATGGGGGTGTGAATGTTTACTTTGTGCAATTCAAGGAAAATTCTTTAAAAATCTTCTTCAGAGCCATCATGCAGAATTTTTTGATATTTGATCAGCAGCATTGTCCCATTCAGTCCTGTTGATGTTTTAGCTCCACAGAGAGTATAGATTTACTCTGTAGAACCTTAAGAATAGCTTTTGATAAAATTTGTGCCTTAACAGTATAGAACATTCGGTGAGTGCCTAAGGCCCCCTGGGGCCTCTTGTTTTATTACTTGTTCACTTAGAAATTCTGTCCGTCCAAGCCAAATTTTGTCTCTTCAGCCTGTATCTCGGGTATCGAATGTTCTATTGCAATGAAATTTGCTGTGAACACTGCTTATGGTATAGGCTTTAAAAAAAGGATTCAACGATATTTCACACATTCTCCTTTTTTAGAGTTATCCCCCTTTTTTGACTTAGAAATTGTAGGAAATAGACATTATTTGTCTGTTCAGCCTGCATCTCGGGTATGGGTTATCGGATTTCATTGAAATATGGCATGCAGTTTGCCTATGACAAAGGCTTCTGCTTCATTTCATAAAACTTCCAAACACCAAACAATTTACCATACCTTTGCTGGTCATAGGTATGCCCACACTAGGCGGAACACCATGTAGGGGTATGCACCGGACGACACTCCAGCTCTTGTTTGTGTATTTATACCACCCACTTGAAGTGGGAGGTGGGAGGTATATAGTGATCACTTGGTCCATCCGTATGTCCGTATGTCCATCCGTTATGCTTTAGGGGGGTACACATCTGCTATCCACAACTCCTCCTAAACCAGTGAACGATTTCATTGAAACTCTCAGACATTCTTTTACATGCATTGAGGATGTGCACCTCCCATTTTCTTTTCAGATATTTTCATTTTTACAGTTTCCCATATTGACAAATGAACTTTGTCAAATTCAATGGACATTCTGTACAGATCTGCTATCCGCAACTCCTCTTAAACCATTGAACAGATTTCATTGAAACTTTCAGACATTCTTTTACATATATTGAAGATGTGCACCTTCTGCTTTGTTTTCAGATATTTCCATTTTTAGGGTTTCCCATATTTAAAAATGGGCTTTGTCAGTTCAAGCTTGCATGGGGTGGGGGGGGGGGGGGGGGGACGTGAGGGGGTTGTTGACATTTGCTATCCACAACCTCTTTTAAACTAGTGAATGGATTTCATTGAAACCTTCAAACATTGGTGTCAGTGTTTGTGCTCTCTACATTAAACACACTTTTACTGCTGTAAAATGTTTCTTGGTGGGAATGGGTGGTATCATTTAGTGAGCAGTGCTCACAGTTTTTTAGTTTTTCTACTTACCAATGGCCCAGATGGGGATGGCCCTCCCATGAGTGGGCACTCATACCTCCCTGCTGAGTTATAACTTCAGTAGGCACAACTGGGAAGAATGATGTTGGCGCCAATTCTGGTCTCTTCCTGGGTGCTGCGCATGTGCAAGTACTAAAAGTATGGAGGGCCAGATAGGACTTTTAATTTTCGGTATTGTATGCAAATTTTGGGGATTGGGTGGGGGGTTCAAAATTTGTATCTGGCCCTTAATAATATTGAGGTTGCACCAGCTAAGTCTGGAAAAAAATATACAATTTACTTTAAATTTATCATATTCATAAGGCATACTGCATGTTGATGGTGCACTTGTCTTCAACCAATGCTAATCCTGCTTGTTTGGAGTTAGTACATGCACGTTTGGGAGTCTGACAGTTGCTCGCCATTTCTCGATTGGTCTCTCTGGGTACTGCAGTTTCCTCCCTCCGTAAAACTGTCCAACACGAGGGGATCCTGGCTGTCAAAAGTGTCATTTAACTCCAATAAATAAATACATAAATATAATCCAAAATTCATGTCCAAATTTGAGTGGCTCAGTAGTCAGAGCATTGAACTTCAAACTGAAAGGTTGACAGTTTGAAAGTGTTGTTAATCCTCAATAAAACAAAGAAAACATACTTAGTTATTACAAATACAAAAGTCCAAAAGTGACTAACCTGTAGAGTCATTTTACATTCAGACTATTTGACATGATTTGGAAGATGCAAATGAAGGAGGCGCAGTGCCTCAGTAGGTATAGGTGCAGGCTGCAAGCCGAGGGGTTCTCAGTTCGAATCCCACCTGCGGCAACCATGCTGTGTCCTTGGTCAAGACACTTCATCCCCATTGACCATGGGGTATGGAGGCAGTGTGTACTAAAGCATACTGCACGTCGATGGCGCACTTGTCTTCAACCAATGCTAACCCTGCTTGTGTGGAGTTAGTATGTTGGGGAGCTGAGAGGTGCTCAGTGGTTCTCTCCGGGTACTGCGGCTTCCTCCACCCATAAAACTGTCGTGGTTATAATTAGCCATTATGCAGAAATATGTGACCTTAAACACCAATAAATAAATAAATAAATGAATATGCAGATCAAATTTCATGGTAATCCATCAAATAACAGGTAGGTCTTCACATGTAGAAGTATAAGTCAAAATTTGCCGTTTTATCAACAAACAACAGGACGAAACTCTTGACTAAGTCAGTGGGCAGTGCCATATGGCATTGGGTCTATTTCTTGTATGGTGAATACATACTGAATTTCATAACTGTCCATCAACAGATGGTAAAGTTATTGTTTTGGACAGATGGACACCAGCCGTGAGGTTGACAAGGGCGATTATGTCGCCCTTCTAAGCCCAAAGTCGCCTAGAAAAATAGTCAGGCGATTACATGTTGCCCTCGAAAAATTGGCTGAAATGAGGAAAGGCTGAACTGAGTGGTCCAAGGTTTACATAAAAACGAATATTTTCACGAATCGAATGTGCTTGAGTGTGATAAATGGGCATTTTCATTCATCAAATAAGCGTCCATTTATTTGAAATCACCTGACAATCAATTGTCCATTGTCGCTTTTTTTGCGGATTTTTTATTTCTATTTTGTTCCGTTTCAGTCAGAGCTTCAAGTGTCGAAACGAAAATAGGTGACTTACATGACTCAACAAAATAACCCAGTTTGAAAGTAGGTTACCTCGCTTAGGATGCCGAAAATTTATACACAACGAACATATTTTCTATCTCTGTATTTTTATTTCATTTTGCTGACGACTATTAACTGTTGGGCAGTCTATTCCAAGAAAAACACGAATGTAATTGAAACACATGCAAAAAAACTTTAGTGATGACAGGAAAAGCTTTGTACAGGGCACGTGTGCATATGAAGGATCTTGAAAAAGGGGTCCTCCTAAACACCGGAATAACGTGGAAGGACATCGGAATGCCATAAAAATAATTCGGAATGACATTTATTTTACAAAATACTAGACCCCAGAATGTATTTTGTTTATTAACTAACAAAGTACCTCCCAAGCAACCTTCTTACATCTGGTCCTGATAAACTGATACATACCGGTATTCAAACCAGTATCAATTGAATACCAGTCTAATTACAACTAGAGTGATGTCACACATAGAGCCCGACTCCCAGCAATGACGATGCTTAAACTAGGGCTGCACGGTATTCAAATTTCAATACCGGTATCGGTTTTGAAAAAAATACCGCGATATACCGGTATATCGTAGACTAGTTCAGGGGTGAAAAACTCTGGCGATGTCCTGGGAAACTAAGTTCGTAAACAATTGACAATGTCAGCACAGTTGACAATTGAATAAAATTTACTGTACACTGTACCTTATGTTCAGCTGAAACAGATATTTTTAAGAAAGTATTTTTTTTCACAAACATGCACAGTGTTATTTTATTTTGATTTAAAATCACATCACAGACACAGCTCAGACCCAAAGGAAAACAAGTCCCATGACTTTTCTGTTTGAAAAGAATATTCCACAATTCGTCACTGTAGCTGACTGAAGTGTTTATTTTTCCTTTGTTCATGAACATTAATTCATACAGCTGTTTTATGGAGTGTTTGCACTTCGCACCCTGCATTTTCCTCTCCATTCTTTAGTTCTTCTTATGGCCTATTGAATTTTAAGTGTTGATAGACATGGTCAAAGGTGTGCTTGTGTTAGTAAATAATGTTAATGTGAGCGGCAGTTATTAATGTCTGAATAGATTATTTTTGTGCAGGCTTCCCTTTCCCTTTGTTTCTGTTTCTGTACCGTGTATGTTCATACCCTCAATTTCCCCGTGGGAACCCCGGGAAGTAAGCAGCACTTGTTTACTGTGGTAAACCAGTTCCGCTAGGGCCCTGCGAAGCTTCGAGTATTCGATTCGATGTCAACATCGCTTTGGTATTCGTATATCGATCTCGAATAGTTTGCCGATTCGTTAGTCAAACGAAGCATCGAGGAAAATGGATCAGTGTTCGACAATGTACATTTTGAGTTTTTAGAACGGGAAATTAAACGTTCGTTTTGTGACTTTTGCAAATTGGAGCTGTTTTAACTTGTAGACTGTTGTTCACGTCCCATCTATACAACCGAAATATCCAGCTATGGGCCTAAGCCCCGCTCCCAGTCCCAGAATCTTCTAACACAATAATGGGGGCATGTCGCCTGGAGCGCTTCCATTATTATGTTAGAAAACTGTGGGAGGAAAATCTCTTTAGTTTCTTTGCATTGTTCGGCGTTGGTACTTGGAAGTTGGAATGAAGTAAAGGCAATTTGTGTGAATGAGCACTGCGTCAATATTCGAGTTAGATAATGCAGAAACTAACACAGTTTAACGCCTTCGCTGCTTTTGATGTATACTGAGTTTCTACAAGACCCGAATCCTGATAATACAAAAACAACCAAACATTACAGTAATGGGGTTCCTATAAGATGTACATGTATTTAGCCAGGCTAACGTACCTGAAGTTAGCGGCTGTAGCCGACTTCAACCCATGGGAATTAATGTGCCACTTGCATTATATTTGTGCTTTTAATTCTCATGTTTGAATTTAGTGTTTTTTCTCAAATGTTTCTGTGCAGTAACACCTTAATGTCTGTCCATATTTATGTCTTGAATTTATTGTCGGGCCAAGTGAACATCTGAATGGCCATTCAACGAGAAAGAAAATTAAAACAACGCCAAGTTGTCAAGTTATGTCAACTCACTCTTCTCGCAGTGCATTCCGGACATTTCTGTACAAGATAATGCCAGTTATAGCTATTTCTCGAGTTTATCCCGATTCGATTCGAGATTCGATTCGATGTCGACATCAGTCCCGATTCGATTCGAGATTCGATTCGAACATAAATTTCCCGATTCGCAGGGCCCTAAGTTCCGCTTTACTAGTAAAATAGGACCCAGTCACCAATGCTTGGGGTGAAAGTCCTCTAAAATGGGCAACATGTAGATGAACGATTGACTAAACTTGATTTCATCTCCAAGTTGTGTCACGATTAGCCATGGTGCATAAATATGTGACGTTAACCACCAACAAACAAACAAACAAGCATACCCTCAAAACTTCTCCTGATGTGATGCATGGTTAGCACAGTTCTTAAAGGGTTAAGATATAAATACTAGGTTTATTTGAATTCATTATTAATTTCTGGGATAACATCTGTAAAAATATATTAGAAGTAACAAAAAAATAGTTAAGTTTTAGAATGCTGGTTGTCATTTTAAAACGGGGACGGCAAGTGACAGGGCTGTCCAACCCACACCTTCATTGCCATTGAACAGTTTATTAATATTCATAAGTTCAAAGTTTACAATGACAGCGTTGATGGAAATGTTGATCAGCGTGGCTTCTGGTTTTATCTGTTTTTGAGAGGAAGAGAATAAATAAAATAAACAATCCCTATAATGAGTTTGTGAGTAATTTTATTATCCACATGGGAAAATGTGAGATTACATACACAAATGTGTCAAAGTGTTCATTCCTTGAATTCGACGCAATCCCAAAATATTCAACTTTTAGTTTCAGTTTCAAATTGTTGGTACGTGTATACTTACTTGAAACTTACGCAGCTCAAGTGCGCTGCAAACTATGTTTTCATTGGTCGAATGAAGATTGATTGACATGTACTTTATCACAGGAGTTGACAGACATGATAGAATGCATTGACTTTTTTTTCCCTAATAATATATCGACTTCAACTTCGATAATTTGATCCAATACCACTTCTTACGATATACCGGTACTTTTAAAACAATACCGGTATTCATCCTGTATTATTCTCAATACCAGTAATTACTGGTTTACCGGTATACCATGCAGCCCTAGCTTAGACACAAAATAGTCTGTGCTATTTTTTGTTAACTGTTTACCTAGCCAACCTGCCATATATACACGCGTGATATACAAAAATTGCTATTCAAATTTTTATTTTTTTATTTTTCTTCCCCAAAACATACCTCATGAGCTTGTTCCTATAAGGATTAATAAGCAATGGTTAGAAGTGAAAGATGAAAAAATCTGATATTCCAGAAAAATAATTTGTACTTGTTGGCTTCAGCTTGGGTTAGGTAAAGGGTTAAAGATGCTGTACATAAAACGTTCTCTTTCTAAAATCTTCTATTATAACACTACTGAAAAATAATTTTGGTTAAAGGTGAAAAGAAAAACTTCTGCTTTTTTCATCTTTCTGAAAGAAAGTATAAAATTATGTGTTTTCTGAAAATGTCAACAAAATTTGTAGTTAGATCATCAGCTGCAGAGCTCTGTTAATTAAGAAATATAACTGCAGTCAAGATGAGTTTGAATTTTTAACTTAAAATTTGTGGTTTAAATTTTAAAAGAGCATACTTCAAATTCGAAGTGCACCTGTGTTTTCTTATTGAAAAAAAGTAATATCAAATTTAAAGAGAATCGTATAATTAGAAGTAGATTACATGGGGAGGACGGAGGGGTGGATTGATTCTACCCATCTCTCCCGAAGTTTTGGAAACAATATCAAAGTCCCTCACTCCCATTTCCTTCCCATCTGTATTTTTTTGTAAAACAACAGAAGTATGCACCGGAAGGCATTTCTTTTTTTTTCAGTCACAAGTGTTTTTTTTTTAGGCCTAACTGACCGGACAGGGAGCGAGTGGTGGAGGGGAGGCATACGAGTCAACTTTTTTTTCTGCATGTAATCACTCTAAATCCTTCAAAATATATTATTGAGCAAAAAAAAAAAAAAATGCCTAATTGACCCAGAGGGTGGAGTGGGGGGGGGGGGGGGGGGGGGGTGATAGGAGGGTCAGGGTAATAACCTGCAACAATTTTCGTTGGATTATGGTGGTCATTGAAGTTGAGGTAGTCATTGTTCCAAAAGAGTTATATACCAAAAAAAATTGATATTTGGTTACTTAATGTAGACATTGTTACTATAGAGACATATACCAAAGAAAAATGAAATGTGTTAAATATTGTTCAAGTCATGCCATAAACAAAATTTGGATGCACAGACAGACAGACGAATGGAGGTCTATGCTATATCCCTCCCTTATGGGGGGATAAAAAGTAACAAAGTATGTGGTAGAAGCTTAATTTCAAATTTAAAGAAAGTAAGTTTGAAAACCTTTTTGAAAAGGGTTAAATTAATACCAATATTATTTGAAACCACTGTGTACAGGTTCAGTAGATCTTGCCCCAAATGAAAAACCTAGACGTTTAACAGAGTGTTTGAAGAATTAAAGGTACTGGCACAACCTTGAAAAGCAAAACTTTAATCCAAAACTTTAGGCTGGGAATACCAAGTAAATTGTAAACAAAATGGTTTTAGCGTGCCGAAGGCGCGCAGGGACGCTGTGGGGCAAGTCCCTTTTGACCCTCAAGTAAAATTTACTGAATGAAAAGGCTTAAATATTTCCTAAAACTGATAAAAGGAAATCATTGATGTAAATGCAATCATTAAGTTCTATTGAGCATGCATGAATTAAGGTAACAAAGTATGTGTGATAAAAGTCTAATTTCAAATACAAAGAAACTAAGTCTGAAAACATGTTTAAAAGGGATTAAAATCATGCCAATATTAATTAAAATCACTGCAGAAAGCTTCAGTTGACAGTTGACATTGCCCCAAATGAGAAACAAAGACATTCCACTAAACTGTTTGAAGATTTAAAGGTGTAACTTTGAAAACAAAAAACTTTAACCTGGAAGTTCTAAGTTAAATTGCCATACAAAAAAGGGTTAAATATTTCCCAAAATAACATGAAACATAATGAGAATGATGACTGGTAGACAGCCAATCTGGCTATGCCACCTCCCTACGGTATACACTATTTTTGTATTTGTTCACAAACGCAGTTGTTATTTATTTATTGTTTTTATGACTATATTTTTATACTGTACCAATGACCCAGACTTAGCTGGTGCTAACTCCACAAAAACCAGGGCCAAACACAAATTTTGCCCCCCAATCCCCAAAATTTGCATCCAAAACAAAAAGAAATCATGTCCTAAAGGACCTCCATAGTACGACTCTACTGCGCATGCGCAGTGACGCAGTCGTCCCGAAATTGGCGCCAAATATCATTCTCTGTTTGGCCCTTCATCAGTCAACATCTCACTGATCTTTGTGCTTGTAAATCTCAGTTTAAAGGATGCCAGACACGTAATTTTTGGAGAAAATGTGATTCTAAGGAGGATAGAAGGAGGAGAGGAAAAAAGAAGTGGCAAAAAATAATCAGGGCTGTACTTAAAATTTTTTGTTGAAATTATGTTAAGTTGCCTATTTTCGAGGCATGGGCCTCTTGTTGTCATTCTTGCTAATTGTTGCACTGCTTATTCAGTGTTTCCTCTCCCCTAGCCTTCTAAAGTTCCCCCTTGCAATTCTCCCATGCTTTTGGCATATTTTTGAGAAGTTTCATTTCTAAAATTTCCTGGGAGAGTTGCTTGGTTACAGAATGTTTTCTGTTATTTTCCCCATAGTTACGTTTTCACCCATGGGTGTATAACGTTTGTGTTCTGCATCTTCCATCTGATGTTCTGCAGATTCTCCCCTGGGAGTCTCTGTTTTGCATCAGATAGAGTGTAATTGATGACTGATTCCGGGCCAGTTTTTTCAGTGCCTGGAGTCATGTTTTCTAGTGTGTTTACACTGTTTGTTTTCATTGGCAACAGCCTTTTTTGAGGGGGGCTGTTTGCCTTTGTGGTAGTTTATCTCATTATAAGATACATTTATATTATCCGAAAGTGTCTCATTAATTATTTTATATAATTTTAAAATTTTTGACCACACTTTGCCATCGGATCCATCGGGGCTCAACGTTACTTTTCAGCAACTTGGGCTTCTCTGAAAAAATATTTTTTCAAAATTATTTTGTTTTGCAATTGTTTTTTCATTTATTAATGGATCATGTTATTATGTATCTTTGTGTCAGGGGTTTTTGCGAGTAACTAGGACTTATTGTTGTTCTTTCACAATGAAGGGACATTGTTCAAATTGTAATAGGAAGAAATCTTCCTCTGACTTTCATGATCATTGTATTAATTGTAGTCAGTGTTCTCGCATTAATCCCTGTCCTATATGTGAACATTGGGATGAGAAACATTGGAAACGTGTGTCACGATATGTTGTTTCTGGAGAAAGAGCGATGCCGGCTCTTTCTCCACAAGGTCACTCTACTCTCTGTTTCTATTTCAGAGGAACCAGAACAGGGTGATGTTTCCATGTTATCTTCTTCAAGTGTGCGTCCGTCGTCACAAATGAATTCAGAGCTAGCGGCAAAAGTGCTCATGGAGATTAGACAAATGTCGTCCGCTAGCTCGCCCGGTGTAGCGTCCATTCACCGAATGGTTCGGCAGCCGGGTTCGTCCGATGCGGTCCAAGAGGAAATTTTGGGTGATGCGAGCACTATAAAAATAATAGATGCACACCCAGTGACGGCGGATAGTAAACGAGAACGGAGGAAGCCTTTTAGTCCGGTTCCTAGCTCGTCCAGGTCCAGCCGGGCCGCGAGCGAGAGAGGCCCCTCTCTCGTACAACAACATCTGGGACCAGATGTTGTGGTACAAAATGTGTCTTTAGCGGAGCATACGTCCGTCGCTCGGGACGCTCCGTTGTATAAGCAGTCCGCAGAGACTGTTAAGGCTTCCTCTTCTCGTCGGCGCACACGACCGCACCTTGGCTGCGTGACCTCCGATATTTTGCCAGCTTCGCCGATGAAGGATTCTTCGGCGACCAGGTCACACCATCCGGCAGCCAGGGATTCGAGACCGATGGACTCCGGACGTTCGCATAGGAAAAGTATGCGGGAGCCATCTGATGCGGAGCTGCCCTCGGCGAAGCAGCGAAAGACCGCGCCTCCGCAGGTCTCGACGTCGGACATTCTAGTGCAGATAGCACAGCTTATCGCAGCATCCCAGCAGCCGACAGAAACGGTGTCGGATCGAGAATTATCCGACGGCGCTGGGTCGGTACGCTCCGCCGAAGCATCGGGGGCGGACGACCGGGAACATCAGGAGGTCCGACCGGATGGTGAAAGGGATACGGATGAATTGGAGCTATCCCTTTCGGAACAACATAAAGCTGCCGTGGACTTCATCCGGCACTTTCTTCCTCAAGTTGTTCCGTCGGGCCAGACTGCTGCGCTTCCGGACAGGAGAATTATAGCGTCATTGGACTCTGAATTTTTTGAGCAGTTCAGGGACATCGCTCCCGAGTTTCCGTCGCAGTCCAATAATGTTGCAAGAACATTTGAATTATTGAACGACGCTATTTTTAAACTTGCTTCCAGGACGGGGAAAGCAGGTTTCTTGTCCGCAAATACTCTCAACCTGCCTTTCATTAATGCAAGGAATAAATTCGACACGGCAGGTCAGGGTATACCGAGAGTTCCTCTGCGTATGGACGACGAGGCGGAAGACTTAGAGCTATCATTACCGTCGTCAGCTTCTATTCCAACCGCAGTGTTGGAAACAGCTATTGCGTCTAACAGAGCCAATTTAGATGCCTTATCTTACGCAGATCACCTTACTAAGGCGTTATCACTGCGCCTTCAAGGGGAAGAGTTTCAGGATATACAATCCTCTTTAAGACTTCTTTCAAGGGCAGTAGCTTATTCCACGTGTAACTCCGCCCTTTCAGTGGCAAATCTGGAGTTGGTTAGACGTGACGCAGCCCTGGCTACATCCACACTAGTGGATTCTAAGGTGAAGAACTCTCTTAGAGTCGCTTCGGTCTCAGGAGAACTTCTCTTTGACGGCAAGCTTTCCGCTATTTATGATAATATTAAAAAGAAAGCTAGTGATTCTCTGTTGTTCAGATCCGCTCCTAAAAGGTCGGATACAGCAGACACGAATAAGGCGGGCACTTCTGGGTCTTATGCGCCCAAGAGAGGTTCCTATAGAGGTTCCGGTGCGTCCTCTGGCTCTTATTCGAGAGACCGTCAGGATAGCGACTCTCGTTCGGGACGTCCTTCAGGCCGGGACAATCGGTCGGACGCCCCGAGGTCGACGAGGCGAGGTGCGGGTCGTGGAAGACGTGGTTTCTCCTACCGCAGGCCTCGCAGATCCAGGAGGTGATGGCTTAAACCTCTATCGCGTTCCGGTTGGCGGAAGGTTGTCGAGTTTTTCTCAAGAGTGGGCGTCGATTACGGACGACCCGTGGGTGAGAGGAGTGACTTCGGAAGGTCTAAAGATATCCTTCAAACGAAAGCCTCCATTAACTCGAAGTCCAAAGTGGACTCATCTTCCGTCAAATCCTCAGAAAAGAGACGCTCTGGTATCAGAGGTGCAGTCTCTTTTAATGAAGAACGCGGTAGAGGTCGTAGAAAACCAGGAATCGCTGGGATTCTACAGCCATCTGTTTCTGGTTCCGAAACCAGACGGCTCGTTCCGTCCAGTCATAGATTTGAGCTGGATAAACAAGCTGATCGTCGCTCCGAAGTTTTATATGGAGACGATTCGATCGGTCAGAGCGAGTATTCGGGTGAACGATTATGCAACGAGCATAGATCTCAAAGATGCGTACTTTCACGTCATGGTACATCCGACATTCCGAAAGTATCTACGCTTCGCAGTCCTAGGAGTGGTGTATCAGTTCCGGGCCATGTGCTTCGGATTGAATCTAGCACCCTGGGCTTTCACTCGGGTAATGAACTCGGTAATGATCTACTTCCGAGCTCATTCGTCTGCGGTAACGTCGGCCTACCTGGACGACATTCTTCAGAGGTACGGCAACGAGTTAACGCTTCAGAACGATGTTCAGAATCTTCTTCTATTGCTCCGACGTCTCGGTTTCATAGTAAACGAGGAGAAGTCGGATCTGGTGCCGTCCAAGTCATTCACTCATCTGGGAATGAGCTTCGAGACGCACAACAATCTCGTTCGTCTGCCGTTAACCAGAGCGAAATTAGTCAGTTGTTACGCTCGCTATTGTCTGAATGCAGACAAAGTCACGGCGAGAGAATTTATGAGACTGATAGGTCTGTGCGGAGCCGCCGCGGATCTCATTCCGATGGGACGGCTACGCACACGGCCTCTTCAAATTTTCCTGACTCAGAATTGGAGTGTGAAAATTCATTCGCTCGATGTAGACGTTCTCTTGTCAGATCAAGTGAAACAAGAGATTCAGACTTGGGCAAACATTCAGTGGTTAACTCAAGGAGTTCCGCTGCAGTTGCCGGATCCGAGTTTTACCATTATGACGGATGCCAGTCAAACAGGTTGGGGTGCATCATTAATCCCAACGGATTCGAGATGCCAGGGTCTTTGGGATCCGCAATTCCTGTGCAAGCACATAAACATCAAGGAAATGATGTCAATTTGGCTTGCGTTACGTCACTGGATGGACATTATTCACGATGCTCATGTCCAAATCCTATCCGACAATACGACAGTAGTGGCGTATATACGGAATCAGGGAGGCACTCATTCAGTTCCGTTGTTCAATCTAACGGAAAGAATCCTTCTGTTTGCGTTGGAACATCACGTTCTTCTTTCGGTCCGTCACATACCGGGTCGTCTGAATGTGCTAGCAGACTCCCTTTCACGAAAGGGTCGCTTGTTGCCGTCCGAGTGGACTCTCAACAAACAAGTATTCAATCAGATTTGCTACCAATGGGAACGGCCAATGATAGACTTATTTGCGACACATCTCAACAATCAGTTGCAGACGTATGTGTCCCCGTGTCCGGATCCAAGAGCATTTGCAGTAGACGCTCTGTCGATCCCTTGGGACGGAATGATAGGATATGCGTATCCTCCAGCGCCGTTAATTCAACAAGTATTGCTAAAGATAAAACAATCTCAATGCAAGATTCTGTTGGTAGCATCTCTGTCGCCACAGAGACCGTGGATAAATCTACTCAGGTGTCTGTTGTGGGACCTACCGCGGAAGCTTCCTCCACGAGAGGATCTTCTTTCGCAGGGGAAATCGCGCCAACTCCATCACAACCCGCAAGGTCTCAACCTTCACGTTTTTCCGTTGTGCGGTCCTTCTTGCATGGCAAGCACTTTACAGGACGAGCAGTGGACGCGATTTCTAACTGTAGGAGGACCTCCTCTTCGCTAAACTATGCGGCTAAGTGGAAGGTTTTTCGTCGTTGGTGTAGGGATCATTCTGTAGATATATTTGATCCCTCTATACCAGACATTGCAAACTTTCTAGTATACTTGTTTGACGAAATCAAACTGCAGCCTGTTACTATAAAGGGTTATAGATCTATGTTATCTGATACCTATGCACATCATGATAGTTTACAAATTGGATCTAATGTCTCTTTATCGAAATTGGTTAGAAACTTTTCGATAAATAGACCCAGAACTCTTAGATTAATTCCTAAGTGGAATTTAGCTTGGGTTCTCCTTAAATTGAAGGAAAAGCCATTTGAACCTCTTGGGACAGTAGATTTCAAATTCTTATCTTATAAGACAGCTTTTCTCTTAGCTTTCTCTTCTGCCAGAAGAGTCAGTGAGCTTCATGCACTATCGGTGGATGATTCTCATTATCGTAGTGTTGGGAACACTATCACCTTCACTACTAATGTCGGTTTTTTAGCTAAGAATCAGGCTCCTAATAAATATCCGGAACCTATTGTTATTAAGGCTCTTCCGTCTTCAGACGGGCGTAGGCCTTTACTCTGTCCTGTTAGAGCACTACGTATCTATAAACAGAGATCTCAGTTCATCAGAAAGGGACGGAAACGTTTCTTTCTGTCTTTGATGCCTAATAGAAAGGACATTTCAGTCCATTCTATTGCTAGATGGATTCAGTTAACTATCCGTACTGCGTATGAAGATTTATCTTCTTCTCAGCAGTCTGTGCTTAAGATTTCTGCTCATGAAGTAAGAGCTCTTTCTACTTCCTGGGCTTATGCTAATAGTGTTGCTATTACAGATTTAATGAAGGCTGCTTATTGGTCTCAGCCTTCCACATTTACTAATTTTTATCTCAGAAATATTGAGTCCATTTCTGGAGACCTGCATTGTTTAGGTCCGTTATCTGTTGCTCAGAATGTCGTCCACTAAACAGTTGCAACTATAGTTATGCAGGCTTTCTGTTCCGGCAGTGACTCCGTCCGGCTGCCCTCTTCGCTCTGGGCTATTTGACCCAGGGCAAGGGGAAGGGGGGGGGGGGGGGGCGGGTGTTCCCTTAGGTCACCTGCTTTATAGTGAAAAGCAAGGGAATGCCTCCTCCAAGACAGTATTTCTGAGTCGCTTCCGGGATGGTTTTAAAGTGTAATATTAATGTTTAATTTCATTCATGTCTTATTTTTAAAGTGTAGCTCGGTGTGAAGCATTTGTATATGTCAAGTGTCAAACGGGCTTTAATATACAATACTCGGACACTTTTAAATGATTATAAAGAGTCTCAATTCTCTGGACTACTTTATTTATTGGCTTGCTTTAAAAATAATTAGTATAAGGGTTATACTGGATGTTAATAGAGAACATGAATGTTATTGTGCTCAATTATTAAGGGTAGTGTATCTTTCTAATTTAATATTAAATAAGAAAGATACATGTAAAGCCTAATACTCCTTTTCTCCTTAAGGGGTTACCTCTTTATTATATAATTGAGCTTATTGGATTTTCCTCTATGTCCTAGGCCCTCCAGCCTGTTTACTATTCAGCTAAGTCTGGGTCATTGGTACAGTATAAAAATGTTAAAAAATTTATAGTAATTTATATATTTTTTATACTTACCAATGACCCAGACGGGGATGGCCCTCCCTGAGTTGGGAACTCTTGCCTCCCCTCTGAGTACATAGCGCTGACCAGGCACTGCCAGTAAGAATGATATTTGGCGCCAATTTCGGGACGACTGCGTCACTGCGCATGCGCAGTAGAGTCGTACTATGGAGGTCCTTTAGGACATGATTTCTTTTTGTTTTGGATGCAAATTTTGGGGATTGGGGGGCAAAATTTGTGTTTGGCCCTGGTTTTTGTGGAGTTAGCACCAGCTAAGTCTGGGTCATTGGTAAGTATAAAAAATATATAAATTACTATAAATTTTTTAACTTTCAATGTGTTTAATGTACACTTTTTTGAATTATGTATACCGTAAAGTGAACCAATAAACCAAAAAAAAATCAATAGTAATTAATATTAATTAAAAAGAAAAAAAACTTAACCTTCGGTAAAAATCTTTAACCACAAACTTTAACCTAAACTCTAAATGTTAACAGATGGACAGACAGGTGGACAGATGGACGAAAGTCATGACTATAGCCCTGACTGTAAACAGTCGCACTAAAAATATAGGTTTATTGTCATTATTTCCCCGCAATTTAATTTTCAAGATACACAAATTCAGCAGTTGAAAAAATGTATTCATTTATGAATATCGTGCAGCCCTTGTGGTATAAAAATGAAAATAAAGAACATTCAAACAACCTATACCTGTATCAGTCAGTTAAAGATACTGAGTAGATCAATGATTTGTAGAATTTCTAATGAGCTGTTTCACTTCGTATTGTAGGCACCTCCAGAATGGATAAGAAGAAATCATCCTCCAGACAAGCAAGTAAGTTTCCTATATCCAGGGATTTTGCTGTGTATTATGGAAAGGGGCCTGAGTCCTGACCCTTTGGGACTTTTATTGAAGTATGATGTCAGCTTGGGAATTAGTATTTTTGCAGCCAGGGTATCCTCTGTTAGACTTGGCCCAACCTGAGGTCAACCTTGGGCTTTTAGCCCAAGCTGGCATGTGGCAGGGACTGAGTCTTGCATAGACTACAGTGAGTCCTGAATTTCATGGTTTTGTCCGGTTATCAGAGCCTTGAAACATAGTTTATCACAGGATAACCATCAAATACCTCTTTACAGAAATATCGTATATCGTTTGTCAAATAGGGGGGCATGACCTTAGATGTCAGTGTCAGTGTCTTAACATTGTGAGTTGGTTTCAAAACTAGAATTGAATAAATCTTCTCTATTTCATGAACTGTTTACCTAATATGAATAGCAGACAAAATTTGCAGAACCATTTCCTGAATAACTAAGTATTTTCATTTTTTGTCTCGAAAACATAGCTTATGACTCCTGTTGGAACTAGCTTGATAGGTGCATTCCAGTGAGGGGTCATAAGCTATGTTCGAAGGCAAAAAATAGAAAAGAAATTTGGCTGGCGACTTTTGTGAACAACTCTGGACAGTTTGAGTTGTTAGGTTAGGTAAAATGTTTAATTACACATTATGTGATCAAAAGAATCTCAAATTCATCACATTTTAAAATGAAATTTCTGAAACTCATTCACTCAGATCGATCTGAGCTTCTGTAATCCTCGGTTCCGATCGATTTTGGTGTACATAATAATAATAATAATAATAATAATAATAATAATAATAATACAGTGGAGCCCACTTAATTGGATATCTCTTAATTGTATATCCCTGTTAATTGAATATAATTTTCAAACACAAAACCATTTACCATACCTTCAGTACAAATTTGATCTGTTAATTGCATGTGGGTTGTAGAGTAAACTCCTGTTAATTGTATATAAATTTTTGTAATATGTCAAAAAAATTACTGTGACAACCACCAAATTCGCCTTATTTATCAACCTTTTTGTCGTCACTACATCCAATACAGGCATTTATTCTATTATATCTTGTTTGACAGCTCTATGAGCTCTGTCAAACAATATATAATAGAATAAATGTTCATTTTATCTCCAGAACACAGGAAACTGACCAAATCCCTGTTAATTGTATACTTCTGTTAATTGAATAATTTTCACTGGCAAAATGGATATTCAATTAAGAGGATTCTACTGTAATAATAATTTTAAAGCCTAGAATCCACACACGGTGCTCAATGGCTGTACAGTAATTGCATACATACATATACACACATACACATACATTCTCGCACAGATACATTGATACATGGATTACTATTATCAATGCCACATCAGCAACTGAGGCTATGTTGTGGCGATAAGCGACAGAACCTAAAAGAAAAAGGGTATTGAATTAAAACAAAATAAAACAAACAAGCTACAACTGTACCAAAACAAGTATGTGAGTGTAACTTGACGAATAACAAGGCAGTCCTCACTGACTCAGTCACACCCACGCACCTGGTAATGTCAGTTTATGACAAAAATTAAAAGACCACTGAAGGAAATGCCTTTCGAAAAAGGTAGGTTTTATTACCAGACTTGAATGATTCAAGTGATTTACTATTTTTTATGTCGATTGGAAGAGAATTCCAAAGCCTTGGGACAGCAACCGCAAAGGCCTTATCACCAACACTAGTAAATTTAGATACGTGCTGAACCAGATTGAGTTGACCTGATGACCTAAGAGACCTCGTGGCTGTGGACGATAAGCAGATCGGACAGGTAGGATGGTGCAGATCCCGAGATACGCTTAAACACCAAAAGGACAATTTTAAATTGAATTCTTTGCTTAACCGGTAGCCAGTGTAACCCAGAGGGTACTGGTGTTATATGGCAGTACTTTTGAGTTCTGGTTATGACCCGTGCAGTGCAATTTTGGATGTGTTGTATCTTTTCAAGAATAGATGTTTTAGAGCCAATCAGAAGAGAGTTGCAGTAGTCGAGGCAACTGGTAACAAAATCGTGGACATGCTGTTGTGACGTCTGCATATCAATGAAGGATCGAATTTTGCTAATATTTCTAAGATGAAAAAATGCACGGCGAGAGACATGTTTGATATGTTCATCAGTGGCCAAATTTTCATCCATGAAATAACCTAAGTTTCAAACACAGCTACTGGGTTTTATCGCAGAACCTCCAATATTGAGGGACAGTTTGGATATTTTTGAAAGTTGATGAGGTAGAACTATATATATTACTTCTGTCTTGTCATCGTTCAATTTAAGAAAATTTTTAATCATCCATGCCTTGATGTCTGAAATACAAAGTTCAATCTTATGCATGCTTCAGACTCAAAGGCGTGAGTAAAACTAATATACAGCTGTGTGTCATCTGCGTAAAAATGAAAGTCAAGGCCATGGCTTTGGATAATGTCACCGAGAGGTAAGACATAGACAGTGTACAGTAGGGGACTCCACACCGATCCTTGAGGGACGCCAAAACATAGTGTGACATTGTCTGACGACTCACTGCCAATAAGGACACTCTGTGTGCAACCGTTAAGGTACGACGAAAACCAATTGAGTGCTCGGTCAGTAACGCCTATTCTCAATGCCAGTCTTTCAATAAGAATGTTATGGTCTATGGTGTCAAAAGCGGCGCTCAATTCCAACAAAACAAGACATGTTAGGTTGTGTCTGTCCATGGCTAGGAGGATATCATTTTGGACCCTTAGAAGCGCCATTTCTGTACTGCAGGTATAGAAAATTCATATGAAATTGTGACTCATTAGAGATTCTCAATTTATGTCTTACGCATTCCAGAGTTAGAATATGCAGCTGATAATTGGGAAACTTAGAGATGAAATGTGATTGGGAATGCCACCTGATAAACAGCCTCTGCAGACATCCAGGCAGGTCCTGATATGAGTAGAATACTTTTGTATATTAACAATCTGCATGTCGAAATACTGAAATTTCAAACTGTAATTTTTTTAAGTAACGCAAGTACCATATGAATTGATCCAATTCCGTTTTGTTTGACAGAGCTCAAAGAGCTCTGTCAAACAAGATTGAATTGCTTAAATTCCAGGGTGCATGAGATTGCATTATGTGAAAAATTTGCGACATGAAATTTTGTTACTTCAACAATGCAAAGGGTTTATTTGGCTGCAGAAAAATTTCATGAACTAGCATTCCCGGGTAAGTCAAGCAGCTGACAGATTGGTTGTTGACTAGCAGAGGACAGTGCTGGGCAGTATCGCCCTAAATAGAAATTGTAATGTTGTAAGTATAGAATCCTGGTTCATACCAATTATTACACCAGTCAGTTGTTCTTTGTCATCAGATTCTGATGGGTTGACCAGACCACATCCGTCGGATCAAACACAATGCCATAGGGATAAGCAGCTTTTTATACCACCCACTTGAAAAGTGGGCGGTATATAGCATTCATGGTGTCCGTACTTCCGTACTTACGTACGTCCGTACGTCCGTACTTCCGTACGTCCGTACGTCCATGACGCTTTGGGGGTACACATCTGCTATCCGCTACTCCTCTTAAACCAGTGGGTGGATTTCATTGAAACTTACAGGCATTCTTTTCTATACATTATAGATGTGCACCTCCTATTTTGCTTTCAGGTATTTTTATTTTTTACTCTTTCCCAAAGGGCGAAATGAACTTAGCCAAATTGTTGTGATGCTTTAGGGGGGTACACTCCTGCTATCCGCTACTCCTCTTATACCAGTGGGCGAATTTCATTGAAACTCTCAGACATTCTTTTATATACATTATAGATGTGCACCTTCTATTCTGCTTTCAGGTATTTTTATTTTTTTTTTTTTTGGGGGGGGGGGGGGGGGGGGAGGTTGTCAGTGTTTGTGCTCTCTACATTAAACACACTTTTACTGTTGTAAAATGTTTCTTGGTGGGAGTGGGTGGTATCATTTAGTGAGCAGTGCTCACAGTTTTTCTAGTTTGATTTTGTGTGAAATTCAAAAAGATATGTACCAGTGGTTATAAGTTAAGTATTGGCTAACAGTTTGAGTGCTTTATTATGGTATGAAGACTTCTTCAAAATATCGACTTGTAATGTTGCATCAGTTTATGAAATATGGATGGTTTATTTTTGTAATTTTATCTCTTTCAGCAGTGGCAGGAAATGCCAAACTATTCCATTGTTGTAGATACCAGAGACAGACTTGTTCCTCAAGTAACATATGTTCCAGAAGAAAATATTGAAATTATTACAAATGTCAAAGTAAGCAAATAAGCATAACGCTTCAAATTCTGTACTCCCAGTTATTTTTCATCGATTGCAAATTGCTTTTATTCCTTTCATGGCTCAAAAGAGAAATTGTTTCTCAAAGTTGGAGTACTTGAGGAAAATGCACTCCTGCATATTCTTCATTATTGTCAAAAATAATTGTGTTACAAAACTGATTAGGTATTCTGACCTGGCATTCTGAAAATGGCAAGAGGGCTAAATATCGCTCTCCTAACATGGACTAGGAGAGCCAAAAGTTTATGAGAATGTGTAAATAGATTGACTTACTTGTAGATTCAGCAATACTGATTTCCAATCATTGTATTTTGCTAGAGAGTCTCAATGCAGAGAGCAGCCTCTGTAAGATGGCTATATATTGCCATTCTCCAACTCCGAGGCTTGCCCCGCAGGTCGGAAGTGGCCATACATAGCCATTTTACAGAGACGATACCTTATTTTTAAACATAACAATGCAGGTTTTAAAAATAAACCACAAAAGTACACACTATGTTTGCGAGAGTACATCTTAAGATCAGACATTTAAATCTGTCCATCAGTGCCTGGTACAAATTGTTAAAGATTAGAGATGGGCAATATACCGAAAAACCAAACTGATACTGATATCATGGGGATACTGAAAAACCGAACTGAACCAATCATTGAATACCAAAACCATCTGTACTTTCAATTTTTCCAACATTTGCTATTTGCAAGTAGAGCTGAAATGGTTAACCGATTAACCAATGATCAACATATTGATCGATCAAAAAAGTAATTGATTGATTAACCGTTACTTTTGAACTATTGTATTATATAGGTTAACAAAGGAACAAATTTGCTCCAAAACTGACCCCCTTTGTCACACTGACTCACATCAATTATATGAGACAGAGTAAAGAATGCACGTTATGTGCTGACATACTTGTTCATGTGCATGTATCAGTAACTGGAAATGGTCATTCTTAACCCTTCACCCAATGCAGTTGAAAGACAGTACTTGCAAAATAAATTCTTAAATTACTAAAAATTTTCAATTTTTGTCTCAAAAACATTGCTTATGATCCCTCATTAGGACGAGCTCAACAGGCTCATCCCAATGAGAGGCCATAAGCTATGTTTTTGAGACAAAAATTGAAAACATAATAAAATTTGGAGACTTTAGTATATAGCGCTGGCCGGTTTATTTCCGTTATGTTGGGTTAAGAGTTAATATGCTGTAAATCATCAATGGTACAGCAATTATTCAGCTACCTATTAGGGTAAGTGATTAATCGGTTAACCAAGGTTAATGGATCTAGAAAACCCTTTAACCATTTCAGCTCTATTTGCAAGGCTTGTTGAGGCTTGATAGCAGTTGAAGTGTTCATTTTCATGAAAGATGTGCTTATTTTCTTTTCAGTTCTTTTAACCCTTAACTGGTTGAGCGCTAGATTATTTCTGGAAATCAGAATTTGTTCATTAAAATTTGCTTTATTATAAATTATTGGAGAGTGCCTATAGGAACTCTCCAATAATTTATAATAAAGCAAATTTTAATTTAGCATGTGACGGAATATGAAACTGGAGAAAAGAATATGAAGACTTTAGAATGGTACCCTCACTTTTCTTTAAAGCCGTGATAGTGGCTTCCAGCACTCAACCAGTTAAGGGGCTGGGCAATTGTATTGAATTCCCACTAAACTACAACCTGTAAATGTCAGCTGCTTAGCTGTGATTTCTAGTCAAGTCTTGGCTGCCTGTTACTCACTGCCCAGTTGATTTGTCTATTGTCAGCAGGACCACCTAATTATGGTATGTCTGAAATCGCAAAAGCCTGAAATAGGCTTTTAAAGGTTAAATTTTGTTTAGAACAAGTCCCAAAATTAATATGAATATGATTTGTGTTGGCAAACGAATGCTGGTATTGAGCTCATTGGCAGTGGCATTTATGGTGCTGTGGCAGAATGATACAAAAACAACTTATTCTGTATTTTCCTGGTGTGAATTTCCCTTTGGTACTGTCAGCAAGTTGCAGTCAAGTCTGATACTGAACTGATACCACAGTATTCCCACAGTATTCCCTCCTAAAATACTGAAACTGATACCAAACTAATAATTTCAATACCGCCCATCTCCTTTAAAGACATAATAAAATGCCAATTTGAAAGAATATTGACTCTGATTTTGGTTGAGTGCTTGAAGCCAATATTTGGACTCTGTAATATTATAAAATGCATATGCCACAATTTAAAGGCTTCCTATTCTGTTGAAGTTATTCATTTTATCTTTCAAGCGAAACATTTTTGTCTTTGTGGCTTTGCCTTGTTACAATTTATGAGAGAGTGCCTGTATACACAAATTTTGATGACAAAAAATAATTTAACACACTAACAGTTACACGTGTATATGAAAGAGCATGATAAAACCCACTGTATCCTAAGGGCTATCCAGTAGAAGAAACACAAAATTATTTCAGTCTGTGATTAAAAACCTTTAACCCTTTACCCAATGTAACAGCCAAAACCGGCCAGTGCTATTCACAAAAATCGCCAATCAATTTTCATTATTTTTGCATTTTTTGTCTCAAAAACATAGGTTATGACCCCTCATTGGAATGGGCTCTACAAGCTTGTTCCAATGAGGGATCATACCCTATGTTTTTGAGACAAAAAATGAAAAAAAATTAGTTTTTCAAGAATTTTGTTTGCAAGTGTCGTCTGCTTTTCATGTTAGGTAAAGGGTTAAGGCATATAAATTTTCAGAAAATATGACATTTTGAAGAGATAATTGGAGTTGCCCAGTGAAAAGGGGCAATAACTTTTGAAAGATAAGGTGCAGCAACATCGCATAAGGATATGTGCAATTCTATATGGTTATTCATCATACGTATCTGATGGAAAGTGTGAGACTAGTTGTGGATAAAAGTTCCAAGATGGCCGAATGGATGCATACCTGAAGTGACAGACAAACCTGTGGATGGACGAATGGACATGAGGATCCCCTATATACCACGCTAAATCAGTGGTATAATAGTAGACACTGTATTTTAATCAACTTTGTTCCAAACATGTGCAAATAAATATACCTCATTTAAAAAAAAGCTGAAATTTTAAAGTTTCACAATTTCATACTAATTTTGGAAGACACAGTAAGCCAATAAAAATGTTCAATGAGGGTATTCCATTTTAATGAGGGATTGCCCAAGAAACAAAACCATTTTTTGGTCTCAAGTATGCAAAGATTAGAGTTGATTGGAACTATTTCAGATGAAAATCCTGGAAAGTGCTTAAAACTTACCCAGAAAGATCATTGAAAGTGCGAGATTTTTAGCTCACCTGACTTTCAGTCAGGAGAGCTTTTGTGATCACTCACCGTCCATCGTCCGTCGTCGTCCGTGAACATGGTGTTTGCATCTTCTCCTCCCAAACCGCTGAACCAATTTAATTGATATTTGAGATAATAGTTTGTTATGACATCGCAATTTGATTTTGTTCAAATCAAGTTGCCTCGCCCGTGGGTAGGGCAACACCCAAAAAGTGTGCTGAAATCTTAAAAAATCTTCTTCTCATGAACCAGCAGTAGCAGAGACTTGATATTTGGTGTGCAGCTTCCTTTTGAGGTGTAGACTCAGATTTGTTCAAGAGAAGTTTGTGGGGCTATACTTGACGTCGTTATGGGAGGGGAAAGAATATTTGCCCCTCCCAAAATTTCTATTTTCCAAACCGAGAGGCAAATTTTGACTAAATTTGATATGAGGGCTTATTGGGTCATAAGTACTTAATTTATGCCAAAAAATTTTTTCCCGTCGCCCCAGGGGGACTGCAGGAGCTAAAAATAGAAAAATATGAAAACGCCCATATCTCCAAAACTACATGGCACTGAGAATTCTTATTTGTTGTAAAGCTTCCTTAGGACCAACAGAATGGAATGGTAAAAAAAATTGCCATTGGTTTTATCATGGGGTACTTTTTGGGGACTTTGAAAAAGTGCTGAGTCAGCATTTTTTAACACTGTGGGTAATGGGAAAAACATAAGACTACTTTTCTCCCAAACCACTGCTCCAAAAGCTTTCAAATTCCACATATAACATCTTTGGAAGATTGTTTCACATGTTTATTGAAATCAATTGCCTGGGTCGATATTTGGGCTCTCTATGAGAGCCCAAATGTTTAAATTAGTGCAGTATGAGGAGTATTTTTGAAAAATCTTCTTCAGATCTCCCAATAAGAATCTTTTGATATTTGGTATGCAGCATCCTCAGGGGGGGGGGGGGGGGGGGGGGGGGGGGGATACAAGTTTATTGACGCGAAGTCCCTGGGTTCATATTTAGGCTCAAAATTTGGGGTTGCGGACTTCGAAATTTTGGACCAAAATCCGAGAAAAAATTTTTTCCGTTTTTTCTGCGTTTCGGTCAATTTTAAGACATAATAAAAAAATTTTTTTTTTTTTTTCCCCTGAAAATTTGGGGTCCGGGTGGGACTTAGAAAATTTTGGACCAAAATCCGAAATTTTTTTTCGGTTTTTTCTGCGTTTCGGTGAATTTTAAGACAAAAAAAAAAAAAAAAAAAAAAATTTTGTTTCCCCTGAAAATTTGGGGTGCAGGTGGGACTTAGAAAATTTTGGACCAAAATCCGAAATTTTTTTTTTGGTTTTTTCTGCGTTTCGGTGAATTTTAAGACGAAAAAAAAAAAAAAAAAAATTTTTTCCCCTGAAAATTTGGGGTCCGGGTGGGACTTAGAAAATTTTGGACCAAAATCTGAAAAATTTTTGTTTTTGTTTTTTCTGCGTTTCGGTCAATTTTAAGACAGAAAAAAAAAAAAGAAATATTTTTTCCCATGAAAGTTTGGGGTCCGGTGGGACTTCGAAAATTTTGGACCAAAATCCGTAATTTTTTTTTTTTGTTTTTTATGCATTTCTGTCAATTTTAAGACAAAAAAAAAAAAATTTTCCCCTGAAAATTTGGGGTGGGTCCGGGTAGGATTTCGTAAATTTTGGACCAAAATCTGGAATTTTTTGTTTGTTTGTTTTTTATGGACCAAAAAAAATTTTCCCCCTGAAAATTTGGGGTCCGGGTGGGACTTAGAAAATTTTGGACCAAAATCCGAAAAAAAATTTTTTTCTTTTTATTGCGTTTTGCTCAATTTTAAGACACAAAAAAATTTTTTTTTTTTACACCGAAAATTTGGGGTCCAGGTGGGACTTCGAAAATTTTGGACCAAAATCCGTAATTTTTTTTTTTTGTTTTTTATGCGTTTCTGTCAATTTTAAGACAAAAAAAAAAATAAAAATTTCCCCTGAAAATTTGGGGTCCGGGTAGGACTTCGTAAATTTTGGACCAAAATCTGGAAATTTTTTTTTTGTTTGTTTTTTATGTATTTCTGTCAATTTTAAGACAAAAAAAAATTTTTTTTTACACAGACAATTTGGGGTCTGGGTGGGACTTCGAAAATTTCGGACCAAAATCCGTAATTTTTTTTTTTGTTTTTTATGCGTTTCTGTCAATTTTAAGACAAAAAAAAAATTTTTTTTTAAACCGAAAATTTGGGGTCCTGGTTTGGACCAAAATCCGAAAAAATTTTTTTTGTTTTTTCAGCATTTCAGTCAATTTTAAGACAAAAAAAAAAAAAAAATTTTTTTCCCCTGACCAAAATCCGGAAATTAGTTTTATCGTTTTTTATGCGTTTTAAGAAGAAGAAAAAAATTTAGGCTGAAAGTATTTTGTTTGGGAAAAAAATCTTTTTTATGCGTTTATCTCAATTTTGGGACGTAAAAGTGCAGGAACTGAAAATAGAAGGAAAATCCTGTGTATTGTGTGGGCACAATCGCTTCATCTAGTTGGTATATGCTTTTCTTGGGAGGGGGCGTATGCAGCTTATTCAAGTCAAGTCCCTGGTTTGATATTTAGACTACCATGTCAGGTGAGCACCCTCAGGCCCCCCTGGGGCCTCTTGTTTTTCTTTCAGGGCTGTAGTAGCCCTGCAAGTAATCTTCCAAGTAATTATACCCCTGCCCCTCTTTTACAAAACTGTGTTGGGGTGGGGGGTTATATAGTAATCACTTTGACAGTCTGTCTGTCTGGTCCATCCATTTGTCCATCTGTCCGTCTGTCCCTGTCCATACATTCATCCATTTGTCCCCGTCCATACATCAATCATCCATCCATGCATCCATTCATTTAGCCCTCGACCAGTTAAAGCAGGTGAGACTCTGCTAAGGCAGTTGCCTTGTTTTGGGTATTGAAAATAACTAGCACATTATTCCAATATACATTACATAATTGCTACATTTTTCTCTTGTTCATAAATTTTACAAACTTGTCAAACATCTTGTTATGTAAAACTGTCTGTAGACAAAAAATCAAAGTTCACTCAAATCACCAAAACTCAATTAGGACCAGTACCTTCAATTCAACAACAAATTCAGGGCACTGAAAGGTCTTGAATCATACCAAGGGTCTTGAAATTTCCTTGGTATACATCTGAAAATCATTTTGGGACTGAAATCATTTGGGACAAATTCACTTTTCTTTGTTCAAAATCACCAAACTATTAAGAAAGCATTACTTTAATATGATGTTTCACCGAGTCAAAATCACCAGATCCCAATCTTAACTGAATATTCAATTCTTCGAGAATTAGGGCTCACAAAGTAGATCTTCTGCTTATCAGGCCATTTTTATGTAAAATTGCTTGTGGGCGGGTTGTTTTTAATTTAATTTTTTATTTTTGTAATTATTTCTTTGCCATCAAAAGTTCAGGTTCTTGATTTGTTTTATGTTTTAGGCCTCATAATCTACAGAATAGCATGGGTGGTGGTGTATTTCATCCCTTGAGTGCAAGAAGGCTTTGCAATGATAAAGCATTGCAAAGCCTTGTTGCATTCAAGAGACAAATTTATAAATTTTATTAACTTGGGTAAAATGTCAGACATAAACCATTTAATTATTATTTTTTTTAAGTTTGCATAGGTTATAAAAAGAGAGCATGCAGCAGCAAAAATAACCATGTGGGTGAGAAACAGATTTTTTTTATGCCTAAAAGAAACTATTTTTAACTTTTCAGATAATACATCCTCAAGTTGATGATTATTTTGAAGGATTTGATGGAGCTCAGTATTTACCAAGACCTTGGATGAAGGCATTGTACCCATTTGACTAATATCTGAGTTGAACATTTTCTGGCGCTGAGTGTTAAAAATATTGACAACTTCCTATTTTGCACTTTAACAGAATATTCTGTAAATATCATGTATATTTGTGAATAAAAATAAACTGTAGAATAATAACAGATAATATATTTTTACACAATATGCTTTGCATAATTATTTTGTTGGAAGTGTAAATGTATTGGTGTCCATGCAATATGAGAAGAAGAGAAATGATTGTGGTATTTTGAACTTAAGTTACAGTACTGAGATTTCAAAAGTGGTCAGAGAATTTTGAATAGTCTGTTACCCAGTAGTAATGCATTCAAAATTCTCTGTATGCTTTTCTGTCCCCAACTCAGTGGATTCTCTTATTTGTCGAAAAAGAAATGCAAAAACATTCAGTGTCAGATTTTTTTTTACTTTTCAGAATTTTACAATAATTTATTTATTTGTGCTCTACCCATGTAAAGTATCATAACATGCTTGTAATCTTATCAGGGACCATGGAGCTGGGTAGTGTGGAGAACCCCCTCACTTTTTGGCCAATAATGTTCGAAATATTTGAAAATAGTAAAGCCTAAAAAAGTTAAAAATCTGTTTTTCAAGCCCTTTTGCATTGTCCTTTTGGCTGCTGCATGCTCTCTCTTTATAATCAATACAAACTTAAAAAAAATAAAAATTAAATGGTTTATACCTGATATTTTACCTGAGTTAATAAAATTGATAAATTTGTCTCCTGATTGCAACAAAGTTTTGCAGTGCTTTAGCATTACAAAGCTTTCTTGCACTCAAGGGCCGAAATACACCATCACCCATGCCTTTTCTGTAGATTTTGAGGCCTAAAACATAAAACAAATTAAGAACATGAACTTCTGATGGCAAAGAAATAATTACAAAAATAAAATAAAAAATTGCCCACCCACATGTAATTTTACAAAAAGGGCCTGAGAAACAAGTTCTACTTGGTGGGGCCTAAACAAAGGAACTTTCGACAACAGTCATATTATTATCCTATCTAATGTGTTTGTAGTTCACACTCTCAATTGGTTTTTTTCTACTTGACACCATTAATACCAAAGAACTTTATGTTTCAGGTGATTCGTTACTATGATCCAAACCGGTCCAATAGTAATGACATTGTAGCATGTCAGATTACACTATCTTGGTCTGTTGTGTATCTGGGTTATTTTAGAGAATTAGTGGTACGGGTAATCCACTAATCCCCTAAAATAAGACAGATCACTTCTCAAGTCACTAGTTTTTTACTAGGGCTCTGTGATTACTCGAATTTCAAGTCGAATCTCGAGTCGGAATGAAAAATCAACTCAACTCATCTTTGATTCGCAGATGTCCTTTTTCTTGAGTCGATTCAGTCCCGATAAAAGACAGATTTGTCATCGTGAGTTCTTTCTTTAAATGATGCAATAATCCAGTTTGGCCATGAAAGAAATAGGAAAATATGTTACAAAACCCTATTTTTATCACTGTTAAAATTTAAGATACCAACACGATTTACTTACGCCTCATCGCAGCCTTAGTAAAGTCGGCATTATACATAAGCCGTAATGGGATTCATAACCTGAAGATAAGGCTGTGCTCTCAAGGTGAAATGCCCAATGGATGGTAGATAACTCTATTTGTGTAGAAAGAAGTGAACTCCGAGCACTCGAGTCCGTATAATTCCATTTAACGGAAGTTTACGGACTCGAGTGCTCGGAGTGCATCTGTTATTGGTGTTTTGACTGCATGAACAACCCAATATGCCATGCCTAATTTGGAAAACGTATTAAAACTTGCCAAAATTGTTACTTGGAGATTCTAACAGGCAAGAAAGGTCAGTAGCTTGTACCAAAATATGTATACATGGAATAGTTAGCCGATGAAAGTTGCATTTACTTGATGAAAGAACGTTAAATCCCTCTCTGTTGAGAAGAAAACAGGTTTTATGAGAATCGACTCAAAAAATGACTCACTGGTGAGTTTCAAACTAGAAATGAATCAAGAATCGACTCAAAATATCCGATTCATAGGGCCCTATTTTTTACAGGATTTTCTGGGACAGGGTACTGGAACACCTGCCTGTATTAAGCCCCCCCACGCCCCCCCCCCTCCCCCCTTCAATGTCACTGTGTGGCTTCTGCTTATTGCAGTCTCTCAGGGAGTGCGGTGGCTCAGCAATAACAGATTGGACTTCAAACCACGGTTCGCTCACCGCCAGGGGTAACCACGTTGTGTCCTTGGGCAAGGCTCTTTATCCAGATTGCCCATGTGGGGGCACAAAGGTGCTGTAATAATGCGTACTGCACGTCGATTATGCACTTGTCTTTAACCATTGCTAACCCTGCTTGTGTGGAGTTAGTACATTGGGGAGTCTGGCAGTTTTTTGCCATTGCTCACTGGTTCTCTGGATACTCCAGCTTCCTCTACCCATAAAACTATCTGACACAAGGTGATCCTGGGTCAAAAGTGTTGTTAAATCCCAATAAATAATAAAATAATAAATTGCAACCTGTAGAGAAAGAGAACATTTTTGTGATCACAGTACTGTACAGTTTGACAAATCTTTTGAGGTCTCTTTGGAATAAAATTGTGGAGTATCCTTATAACCTAGTCATTACACAATGATCTCATCAGTGATTTTATTCTACAGAATACATATATATCATGTTGAGTCTGTTATTATCGGCCAGTTTTTAACACAGAATAATCCTTGTTGAATCTAAATTTCCAGTGAGGTTTATATACGAGGTAACCTGAGGAACATTTTTAGCTTTGCAGGGCTTTATATTCGTGAATCTCACAAATGATTCTCACAAGGAAAACAATGAGAATCAATTCTGATTCTTCAAAATCTGCCTTTGATTCTCGTCATAGATTCCAAAAGTGGCCTTAACCCTTTGAACACTGGTGGGATCTTCCATGCCAGTTAAATGGCAGAAATTGGAAGAGTCCATATCCATTATTTGAGGGTAGAGCAATTAATATTTTCAACGTGCAGCCTTCATGCTGCACATTGAAAATATTAATTGTTCTACCACACGTTCACTTAGTAGCAATCCTGCTTAATGAAATTATGACATATCGTGTTGCTGAACCGGAAAAGTGGTCTCTTGTGTTGAAAGAGTTAAAGGCCTGGAGAATTTTACTTAGTTTTGCTCTTTAATAAGGTAACATTTTGACATACCAGTGGTTTCTAGTGAAGTCTTTTCACTAAAAGCCACTGCCATGGTATTGTAACTTCCATCAGCAAGACCACCAGAAGCCTGTATGTTGGAACATGTTCTACATGTACATACAAGACAAGAAACATAAAAATTGGAACTAGGCTCTTAAGGGTTAAACTTCAGTCAGTATATAAATATATGAGATTTGTTTTTTATTAGGTATTATTAACTGGTTGAACTCGCAAGGTCAAGGGTTTAATAGTACTCTGAAATTCTAAATTGAGAACTGAAAAGTGATTCTCGTGGCAGGAGTTCAGAATCTGGACAAATTTTAAGGCCTGCTTTTCCACTTATGGGCTTTCAACAAGCTGTCTTTGAGTGGTATTACAACTGAATTTTGACAGCAGCGGCCTGTGGGCAAGACTGAAAGTCTTTGCAGTGATGAAAGCCTGATCCTTCGAAGGGACCTCACAAAATTCAACTATTTTTTTTTTCATGTAGGATATCTATTAAGCTCCTAACCCCCTTGGGAGGTTCGGTGGGTATATCATCTAGGTCTCTGTCCATACGCACGTCCATCCATACATTTTGCATTTTAACTATGGCACCAGTTGTTGGATTTTGGCATGCTGATAGATCAGCATGGTGGAAATGACATCCATGTATTTCTGGTTTCGCCCACACACTCATACCAGAGTTATGGCCCTTGTAGGACTCAGACCCAGAAATCTGTCCGTCCGTCCGTCCGTCCGTCCGTCTGGAAAAACATTTTGTATTATAACTCTGGCATCGGTTGTCAGATTTTGATGTCCTTTGATATGATAGACCATCATGGAAGAAATGCTATCCACAAATCGTGGGTTTTGTCCACACATTCATACCAGAGTTATGACCCATGTAGGACTTTGAAACAATAATAGACCAGCAAAGGGGACATGATATCCATACGTTCCTTCCTGAGCTCTGGCCATTGGGGGAAAAATGACAAAATGAATCTTTTACATTATAACTTTACATTAATGCCATCTTGAAGAATACCACCACTCCAGTGATGAGCATTTGCTATTGGTGTAGCAGGAGGGGGCCTATCTAATGCTTTGCATTGCTGTGTTTTCTTGTTGTGTATGTATTGTGTGCCGTCAGCTTGTTTTATGAGAACCACTCACTGATCTCTACACAACTGGATTGTTAGTACATCATGTCGCAACTCGTCTGCCTCCCCCTTCAAGATGATGTCAGAGCAATCAATGTGGTAACTTCTCCCACTCCCATCATTGATGTTTGATGATGTGAAAGCTGTTTTGCTGCGACTATGGTGTGTATAGAAAGCTAAACATAAAAACTTGTAACATGACATCAACTTTCTAATAACTTTACTTTTGTCAGTAATAACTAATATAATTATGTTTTATAAGTTAAACTTGCTTTGTCGGGGAGAATGTGCACATCAACATATTCCTCGTTATCAGACCTCAAAGCATATTTTTTAATTGGTTGAGTGCTAGAAGCCACTATCACGGCTTTCAAATAAAGGAGGCCACCAGAGCAAAAGTCAACATTTTTCTTGCTCATGTTTCATTTTCAGTCAGTTGCAAAAAATATTTTGTTCACATAAATTTTTTTTGTTACAAATTATTGGAGAGTGCCTGTAGGCACTCCCCAATAATTTATATGAAAACAAATTTTCAATAACAAATTCAGTCCACAAAAATAATCTAGCCCTCAACCAGATAAAAAGCAATCGGTGATAATTAGGCATCAGAAATTTGAAAACTATTGATAAAATATTTTTGTAACTACCACATCCCCAACTCCCCCCCCCCCCCCCCCCCCCCCCCCACCACCCACAAAGATGTTGGCTAATGGAGCAAATTTCTATTTGTGATCAATGAACTTTCAGCATTCCAGTTGTATAGAGATCAGTAGATTTTCTCTCCACCTTGGAGTAGCATCTGGTTGCCATTCCTTGGCTACAACTATAGATCCAGTTTTGTTCAATTACAACAAATCTACCTATGACCACTTGTGATGAATATTCAATAATACTCATTCCGTTTCTTTAAATGACCTTCTCCCCACTTTTCTTATTCATCTTATTGCACATGTAATGTTATATTATCGATATAGTACTTGATGTGTGAATCAAATCGAAAGTGCTGGTTATGTGATCTGCATGTATGAAAAAATTTGGCCATTTTATATATGTTATTGCACTATTAACTAAAACAAATATCCAAATCTAGACAGACAGTAGCGCCATTTTGAAATTTTTGACTATTGTATTGAATCATAGTAAAAAATTTAATTTGGTGCTGCTGTCCAAGTCCATACTATAGCAGTGATCAGTTTCAGCCAATTTATGTGGTGTACCCAGAGCAAAACAACCACACTCAGCAAACAAATGTCTGCATTTATACAACATGCAGGATAAGTTACTTATATTAAAATGAAAGATGTATTGATATTTCAACAGCATAATTCACATATCATTCGACCATATCAGTCTTGTCATACCATTTTGAGATTCATATTATTTATTCATTTGTTGGTGTTTTAAGGTCACATACTTATGCACAATGGCTAATCGTGACCATGACAGTTTTACGGGTGGAGGAAGCTGGAGAACCCAGAGAGAACCACCGAGCATCGACGAGCAACTGTCAGTCCTCAACATTCTAACTCTGGTCAAGCTCCGCTCAAGCAGGGTTACAGTGATGGAAGACATGTGCACCATCGACATGCAGTACGCCTTAGTACATGGCGTCATCATACCCCCATGTAGGCAACCAAGATAAAGTGCCTTGCCCAAGGACACAACACAGGTCACCCCGGACGGGGAACGAACTCTGGATGGACCTCTAGCATAGAAGTCCAACAGTCTACCACTGAACCACCATGCTCCCTTTGTGATTCATAAAAATGGTGATGTTTTTGAGAAAAACTAATTTAATTCCCTTGTGGAAAAAATACTGACACATTTTCAGAATATTGTTATTGTGATAAGTAAAGTAGGATTACTTGGTATTTCAATTCTAATACCGGTGATGGTATTTAAAACAATATTGTAGTTGATTGCCAACAGTTCAATTTGAAAGATATTATAATACAGTGGGACCCTGCTAATTGAATTGCCACTTTGCCAATGAAAATTATTCAGTTAACAAGAGTATTCAATTAACAGGGATTGTGTTGCTTTCCTGTATTCTAGAGATAAATGTAGCATTTATTCTATTATATCTTGTTTGACAGAGCTCCAAGAGCTCTGTCAAATAAAATATAATAGATTAAATGCCTGTATTGGATGCACTGAAACCAAACAAAGGAAAACTGGGGAAAGGCAAGGTAATTTCTTGACAGGTTACCAGATTTTTTAATTCAATTAACAGGAGTTTACTCTATAACCTATAATCAATTAACATGTCAAATTTGTACTGGAGGTATGGTAAATGGTTTTGTGTTGGAAAATTATAGTCAATTAACAGGGTTAGTCAGTTAAGAGATATCCAATTAAGTGGGCTCCACTGTATACCCTTAAGGCTTAGCCCCCTGTGAATATTCAGTTGCGACCAAATCGAATACTGCACACTCTTTGCGAATCCAATCAAATCAAATTGAATATATAACAATCCTTATCGGCATTACTTCAATGGAAAAAAAATCACATTTAAATGACATATCATTAAGTTGTCTTTTCCACATAGACAAGAACACAATTTGATGATGCAAATTCCCTGGTTGGCAGATTCACACAAACATTCTGCCGTTGGTTCCATATTTACTACACAAATAACCAAATTCTCTGTGCATCTCAGTAAGAGTGGGTTCATTTAACCCTTTGAACTCTAGAGGCTGTTTTTTCGGGGGGTCACAAGCTATGTCATAATGTCATTAGGGGGGATGACTGCAAGATAAATGTGTGGTGTAGACCAATCAATATTTTCAATGTGCAGCCCTAAGGCTGCACGTTGAAAATATTAATTGGTCGACCCCCAATTAATAAATATGGACTCTTCCTATTGCTACTGTGGAACTGACATGGAAGACACCACCAGGGTTCAAAGGGTTAAAATATGAACACATTCAAAGAATTCCAATTATGTCATTGAATTACCCATTTATTTATAGAAACAGTTACCATAAAATTGTAAACAGGACGTTGTTTTAATAATTATCGCTATGACTCAAATTTTCAGCTGACTGCAAAAATTCCGAGACTGTCGAGACTTCTTGCATCATTATTATTTCTATAAGTTGGTTATTGTAAAACTGCAGACCATATGATATACATGTACATGTTTTGGGCTTGCGATATGCGATGCGCTTTAAAAAGTAGAAAATAGTTCATGACAAATTATGCAGTTGACATCAGACAAAAGCATATTATTATTATCTGTTATTATATATATTAACATAATATAATGATGATCCCCTAGGAAGTGAAGCAGTGCTTGTTTGCTGTGGTGAAGAATCTCTCTTTTACTGGTAAAATAGGCCACAGTCACCAATGCTTGGGGTGGAAGTCCTCTAAAATGGGCAACTTGGGTATAAACGATTGACTGAGCTTGGCTTTATGTTCATGTTGAGGTCATGATTCGCCATTGTGCAGAAATATGTGACCCTAAACACCAATAAAAAAAAAAAAAAAAAATAAATAGATAAATAAATAAATAAATGAATAAATAAATAAATAAATAAATAAATAAATAAATAAATAAATAAATAAATGATAATACAGTGGAACCCCGTTACCTGAATAGTCTCTTTGCCAGAGAAAATTTTCAATCAACAGGAGTATACAATTAACAGGGATTGATTTATCTTACTATCGTGTAGTTATAAACTTAGCATCTATTCATTATATCTTGTTTGAATGAGCTCAAGCAAGATATAATAGATTAAATGTCTATATTGGATGCATTGAGGCCAAAAATGTCTATAGATGTGGGGAATTCAGTGGATGGCGGAGTAATTCATTGGCAAATTACAAGATTTTTTTTGTTCAATTAGCAGGAGTTTACTCTTTAACGTAAATGCAATTAACAGGTCGATATTATACTGAAGGTACAGAAAATGGTTTGGTGTTTGTAAGTTATATACCATTAATAGGGTTATTCAATTAAAATGGATTACATTAAGTGGGGCCAACAGTAATATAATAACAGTAATGTATATATACATATATATTTTGTTCTTTCATATTTGCTCATTGAGCTTTGTGAAGATTGATTTGGTTCAATTCCTAGTAGCACTGTGGGAAAAAGTTGCCACTCAAAATTTCGGTATATTCAATATCATGTTCAGAGGGTTAACAATCTCAATGTCAGGTGGTACTATTGAAACTATAGGCATTACAATACATCCATGTTCTTAATGTTAACCAAGTTGCATAAAAGTAGTGGTTAATTAAACTTCCGCTGATTGTTAAAATGCCTGTTAGAACTAGCCAAAACAATACCGACAAAACAACTGGCATAGCGAGTGTTCAACTTACACTGAACCCTCACCGATAGAGTTCCTTGGCTCAAACATCCTAGAGAATCCCTTCTAAACCATGCAGATTACTCGGCCACCGACAGACCATGATTGCTGAGTGGTGTACAGGGCTTAGTATAGTTTTGTTGAGCTGTCGCGCCAAAGGAACCTCTGATTGTAGGTTTAAACCCCCACTATTCCATTTGCAATAAAATCAGTGTCTTTTCTTGATTTTGTCACAATCAAAAAATAGGAAAAGAAATGTTCTCGCTGATTTCCAGAATTAAGTGATGCATTGTTCTGATATTGATAACATAACAATTCTTCAAACAACTTTTAACAAGACCAATGAGCTTGCTGATAAGAAGCAGTACTCAGAGAAAAATATTCATGTTTCAATTTAAAATCAGTATGGTACTGAAGAAGTTAAGCATATAACGGGTCTATACAGCTCATCCTGTTGAGCTATCTGCTAATCCTTCAGTTGTATGTCTCATTGGAAATCAAGCAAAAGCTGACTCCATTATGTCTTTATGTGTTGAAATCTTTCTTTGTTGTGCAATATAGCAGTTGAAGTTTATCTAAATTTGATATATTTCTGAATAAATTTACAAATGCACTTTGCTTTCTGTGACTTGAAATTATTCTCAACAAATGAACTCTCAGTGTAAATTAACTTTTTTGGTGTCTGATCAATTTGTATCCATCTTAGTACTGATAAATACCCAGAACATCACAATGTGTGAATGTGTTCTTCAATATGACAGACAGGGATGTGGCTAGAGGTTTCCGGTTGGGGTTGTAGGGTAGTGAATTTCCAACTATGGGGAGGGACTGAGAGGGGGTTTCCCCCTCCCTGTCCCTCCCCCTACTTTGAAATTCACTACCGAGAAAGATTTTGAAAATGAAGCCATGAAAGGAGGCATAAAGTTGATTCTAGTAACTGAAATGCCAACACATTTATGATAGATAAAATCTTATGCAGGAATGATCAATTTTCGATGTTTCATCATTTTGTTACTGTGAATCATGGAATTAACTTAGGATAACGATTTTACATGACGTGAATTTCGTGAAGTGAATCTCGAGGATTTTTTTCATGACTGTAGGTAAACATACTATAGAAATCTCGAACTGATGAACATCATGCATACTTATAAAGCTTGATATTGCGTACTCTGTGTAGTTATAAATAGTAACAGTCACAGGAGTGAGGTGTGGGGAGGGGTAGGGGGAGGTGACATCCCCCTGTCACCACATCCTGATGGCAGGAGTGCCAATATGGAAGGATAGAACAAGAGATGGAGCCCTGAGTTCTATCATTCGTGATGGCATGAGTACCGTATTGACAAAATCATTCACACATGGTGGCATTCTCTGTTTATTATATGCCTCTCTGACATGGAATCCATTAATTTAAACATTTAGGTCTTATTTGTAGAATTTGACAGTTCTGACATCTGCTTGAAATAAAACAAAAACAAAACTCAAGTGTGATTGACAAGGGTAACGATCGATCTGGACCATGTTCAATTCACACCATGGTTTGCACCATCCGGTGGTTGATTTGCACCATCCGGTGGTTGATTTGCACCATCCCCGAAGTCGATTTTCACCATCCCTGATATAGATTTGCACCATCCCTGAATCAGTTTGCACCACCCCAATGGTCTGTTGGTCTATTCGCACGATTCTTTTGTTGATTCACACTATATAGACTTGGTCGATTTGCACCAACTAGGAAGTCTTTATTTTATATTCTACCTTTATTGGGGTAAAGAAAATTGAGAATTAATAATTATTTTTCATCCATTTTATTCTATGGTTAAAGTCATTTTATTGTATGGTCAAACAAAAGTAGAAAAAAGAAAAATGATAGACGACAGAACATAAACAGTGAAATAAAAAACAGAATAGCACAGTATGCCGAACATATAACAAGCACTGGTTAATTGTATTGTCAAACTCAGAATTTGTGTTATACACACTGGTTAATTGTTTTATCAAACTCAGAATTTGTGTTATACAATCACACCACATTTATAGAATAAGTTTAATTTAATTCATTTTGGAGGATTTGAAAAAAAATATTTTTCAATTGCCATTTCGTTTATTGGCTGTCACCGCAGCTTCCGAATTGATCTTGGTCAAAATAAGACGTTTTGATTGGCCAATTATGAAAATATGTGGAGTTTAGTTCTGTTGATGGATCCATGATATCGGGTAGAAAAATAGTTCATCAACGGAAATGGGTATGGAACACGTGTTCCGTACAGATTTGTAAATATGGAACTGGAGGAAAAGTAATAGTTGTGTAATTAATATACAGAACCAGACATACGTTTGAATGGGGTAAAAAAATGTATCGCACAAGATTGTTTTGGCCTAGGATATCACGAGAGCCGAAGACGCGAGTGATATCCTGGGACAAAGCAATTGAGTGCGATCATTCTTAACCCATTCAAATGTATGTGCGGTTCTTTATTTATCACAAACCTCACACATAACAACCAGTCTACACAAAAATTTAACTAAAAGCACTTTTTAACTGGATAATTGCTGTGTTATCTTCGTTGCTAACAAAACATCACTCTTATATGGCCATTTGTGGAGAGTATCTGTCAAAGAACTATCAGTCAGAATGTTATTTTTATTTTGTAAATTTTTGACTGGAATCTGATTTTTTAAATATCCCAGGTAAACAAATCTAAATGAGAAACTTGGAATTTCCAAGCCATCTCGACTCCAGTGCATTTGACCAGTGATTGACTTGATTTATTTAGACGGATTCCTTCTCTGTTTACGTTGGAAACGAAATCGAATGTGTTTTGTATCACCACATGTGTGATACAACTTTATTTTTATCGTACAGACAGAAAGAACAGTGGAAATCCCATGTTTTACATTAATAGGCGTGTGATAAGTAGAGATTATCAATACAGTGAAGTATTGCATCCAGTGGAGGACCTTCAGGGATCTTAAATAAAGGCTTCCTAATTCGACTGTAATGTTGAGACCTCATTTCTTCCTCCATTGGTCATCGGGCTCTCCAGACTTGACTGGGAACTATTGTGAAAATGAATGGTAACTGTGGTGTAATAAAAAATATTTTTCATTCATTTGAGAAACAACTTTAATTATGCCAAAAGAGAATGTAAATAAATGCACAAAGCATGCCCAACTCGGCTGAAAGCTTCCAACAAGAAGAGCATTATCAAAAAGTAATTATAACTACAGTTAACTGGTTGAGTGCTTGAAGCCCATATTTGGGCTTTGTGCTGGTATAAAGGTGCTGCAACTTGAAGACTTCATGTACTGTAAATTCACTTCATATTATCTTGTGAAATATCATGAGGCAAAACACATCAACAGATTTTGCCAATCAACAATAATTTTTAGCTCAACTTTGGCGAAGCCAAATTTAAGCTTTTGTCATGGCCCGTCGTCCGTCTGTCCATCTGTCCGTACGTCAACAATTGGATACGGCTCGGGCTAGAGGCCGTATTTATGAACTGATCTTTACGAAACTTCTTGGGTACCTTTGTTATGACCATGGGACGAGAACAAGTGTTTTTGGGTGCGGTTCGAAATTCAAGATGGCCGCCAGCTGCCATTTTATACCGACGATGCAGAAATCTGTTTTTTGTACAGAACTTCCATATGAAAGCTCTGATTTGTATAATTTTTGTATGAATGTTTAGTACCATGGGATACATCAAATATAATACGGGGTTTTTTCTTGTGCGTAAATTGTGCAAATTAGACTAATTTTGATGTTTTTTGGTGTTACTTTCAGCACTGTAAGTGCAAATGCCAATACGGCTTGGGCTAGAGGCCGTATTTATGAACCGATCTTTACGAAACTTCTTGGGTACCTTTGGTATCACCGTGGGACGAGAACGAGTGTTTTGGGGTCTGGTCCGAAATTCAAGATGGCCGATGGCAGCCATTTTGTACAAAATTAGGTGCAATCAGATTTTTGCACAGAACTTCCACATGAAAGTGCTGATTTGAATAATTTTTTGTGTGAATGTTTAGTACCATGGGATACATCACATATAATACAGGTTTTTTTCCCTGTGCAGAAATTATGCAAATTAGATGACCTTTGATTTTTTCATTGTGACTTACACACAGTAAGTACACATGTCAGTACGGCTCGGGCTAGAGTCTGTATTTATGAACTGATCTTCACGAAATGTCTTGGGTACCTTTGTTATCACCTTGGGACGAGAACGAGTGTTTCTGGGTGCGGTCTAAAATTCAAGATGGCTGCCAGTGTCCATTTTGTACTGAAATTAGGTCTAATCAGTTTTTTGTACACAACTTCTATACGGCTCAGACTAGAGGCCATATTTATGAACCAATCTTTACGAAACTTCTTGGGTACCTTTGTTATCACCGTGGGATGAGAGCGAGTGTTTTGGGGTGTGGTCCGAAATTCAAGATGGCCACCAGCAGCCATTTTGTACCAAAATTAGTGCAATCAGTCTTTTGTACAGAACTTCTGTATGAAAGTTTTGATTTGAATAAATTTTTGTATGAATGTTTAGTAACATGGAATACATCACATATTGTAAGGTTTTTTTTTTTCAAGCAGAAATTATGCAAATTAGATGAACTTTGATTTATTCAGTGCTACTTACACAATGTAAGCACACATGTCAATACGGCTCAGGGTAGAGGCTGTATTTATGAACCGATCTTCACAAAACTTCTTGGGTACCTTTGTTATCACCTTGGGACGAGAATGAGTGTTTCTGGGTACGGTCCAAAATTCAAGATGGCTGCCAGTGGCCATTTTGTACCAAAATTTGGTCCAATCAGTTTTTTGTCACAAGTTCTATACAGCTCGTATTTATGAACTGATCTTCACAAAACTTCTTGGGTACCTTTGTTTTCACCTTGGGACAGGAACATGTGTGTTTCGGGGTGCCTTTGTTATCACTGTGCTATGAGAACAAATATTTTGGGGTTGAGTCAGACCCACTCTGGGACTCAAAGATTTGTTTTCAGTTTAGCATCTGACTGTAGCCCACCTTTACAATACTTTACCTATACATTTGTTACAGGCAATGCTCAGTATTTATGTACAGACCGTTACAATACTTTATATGTACCTTTGTTATCAGGTCATTACCTAGGTGTTTGTCATTGCGGTGTCACATACTATACATGTACATGTCTTTGTCTTGACAAGTTGAGCTACAGTGTCATTGACACTTTCATTCACTCTGGCTGTTAAGAAGTAAATCTGGCTTCTAAATTTCAAAAGTAGACTCCAAATCTTGCACTTATTTTTAAATGCTCAGGTCGGTCCCTGAGGACCTTTAGCCAAGCTGCTTGGTTGATGGTCCCCACTGAGAAGTGATATAGCACACCAGAAAACTTCATTGTACTGATGAGCTGTTTATTTTTACCTGGTAATAATTAAATAGTAAAATTAGAGTGTCAGCTTCGAAATCTGTCAAATTGATTTTGGATGAAAATAGGTGACAACCTTTTTGTTGTCATCATTGCTGTGGCGTGTTTTGGACTCGATGGACTTGTTGTATCCCATCATCTCAGTGCATCTGGCAAAAAATCTAATTTTTAGGTAAAACAACAATCGTTGAAAAGTATACTCAAGTTAATTGAATATTTGTCTCTGGCAAGGAGGCTATCCAGTTAACAGGGATCCACTGTATCATTATATATTTATTTATTTGGGGAGTGCGGTGGCTCAGTGATAGACTGTTGGACTTCTATGCTAGAGGTCCTGAGTTCGATCCCCGCCCGGAACAACCCGTGTTGGGCAAGGCACCTTATCGCAGTTGCCTACATGGGGGCACGATGACGCCGTGTACTAAGGCGTACTGCACGTTGATGTTGCACATGTCTTAAACCACTGTAACCCTGCTTGAGCAGAGCTTGAACAGAGTTAGAATGATGAGGAGCTGACAGTTACTCGTCGATGCTCGGTGGTTATCTCCAGGTACTCTGCTTCATCCACTCATAAAACTGCCACGGTCACAATTAGCCATTGTGCATAAGTATGTGACTTTAAACACCAATAAATAAATATAAATATATTTATTTTATTTAAGGTCACATATTTCAGCACAATGGCTAATCATAACCTTAACATCGAGTTAAAGTCAAGTTTGTCAATCGTTTATACCCATGTTGCTCATTTTAGAGGACTTCCACCTCAAGCATTGGTGATTGGGTCCTATTTTACCAATAAAACAGAGATTCTTTACCACAGTAAACAAGCACTCCTTCACTTCCCGCCGGATCATTATAATATTGTGTTAATATATATAATATATAAAAACAAAATGCTTTTGTCCAATGTCAGCTCTGACCATGTTGCATTCAATTAAGGATTACTATATTAAATACCATATAATGACACTGCATTGGTATTTTGTTCAGCGAACTGTTTTGTGTTGAGAAGTCATCAGCCACAGTTTGGAAAAGAACCTTTAAAACTTGAGTGATGTTTTTTATACACTTAATGATTTTCGAAGATGAGGTATTGATAGAACCAATCAATTCAGTATTCGAACCATATGTACATCTTTCATCGGAACCCTGGGAAGTGGAGCAGTGCTTGATTACTGCATTAACCCTTTACAAACTTAATGGCCTTATCCAGTCATCATTATTCACAAAAATGACATTCAAATGTTATTTTGTTCAATTTTTATTTAAAAAACATAGCTTATGAACCCTTATTGGAACAAGCTTGTTCCAATGAGGGTTCATAAGCTTGGTTGGGAGGGGGGCAACACATTTACATTTTCTGGTACTCAAGGAAATTTGGAAAAGGTAAAAATATATCTGTTTTACTGATATATATATACATGTATTGAAAGTGTTATGCCTGAATGAATGTCTGCAGTATGAGTCCTCTAATGTAGAAAGAACTGGTATGATTAATTCATTGAACTTGACTTCATTCTTGTGTTAAGGTCATGATATTATTATTCAGTTAAGATGAATATTCAGGAAACAGGGATTTAGTCACCTTCCCGTATTCTGGATATAATCGGAGGATTTATTTTATTATAGCGTGTTTGAGAGAGCTGATGGAGCTCTATCAAACAGGATATAATATATTTAATGACTGTATCAGATGTAGACCAAATAGGCCTATAAACAAAAGGAATTTGGTGACTATCAGGGTAATTTTTAGCTCACTTGAGTGAAATTCAAGGGGAGGTTAAGTGATCACTTTCTGTCCATCGTCTATCATCCATCTGGCATGAACATTTACATTATCGACTTCTCCTCATAAACATCTAGGCCGCATTGAACCAAATCTGATATGCATGTTCCTTATATGTCAATTCAAGTGTGTTCACATAAAGCTGCCCCACCCAGAAATGGCACCTTAAGGGGCATAACTCTGTTTGCACTCACAAAATTATTTTGCAAAATTTAAAAAATCTTCTCCAGAACTATCAATCAGAATCTTTTGACCCTTGGTCATTTTGGGTTCCCTGTGGGATCGAAAATTTTAACTTATGGCAATACAAGGACTGTTCTTTAAAAATCTTCTTCACATCCAAAAGTCAGTCTCTTTCGGTACACAGTATTGACATCCTTAGTGTGGGGAAATTCAAGTTTGTTCAAATCAAATTCCTGGGCTCATATATAGTGCAGTATGAGGAATATTCTTCACAGATCTTCTTCAGACCCACCAGACAGAATCTTTTGATATCTGGTATGTAGCATTATGATGACTCCTAGATTAAAGTTTGTTCAAAGTGTTATGCTTTTGATAGGCACCAGAGGGTTTTTAAATTTAACACAGAACCCAGTGGAGAATTTACTATTATTCAAATGAAGTGTGCCCATGCGTGACAGAGCGGATTGTGGCAAACTTTTGTTAGACGTAAATGTGAGTACATAAGATTAACATTTACTGTAAAGGCGACCACTCAGCAACTCGAGGCCCTGGTGGAAGGAGGGTCCTTTGGACAAAATTATTTTTTTGCTTGAAAAGATTTGGAGGATTTTGAGTGATTTTAAGAAAAAACAAAAATAAAATAACTTTCACCCTGTTGTGGGTGGGGAGATTGAGGGGGTCCACTCAGTTGATTTTTTTTCTCTGCTTCAAAATGTGTTTTGAAGGGGTTTAACCCTTTACCTAACATGAAAAGCAGACGACACTTGCAAAAATAATTCTTGAACAACTCGTTTTTTTTTTGTCTCAAAAACATAGGTTATGACCCCTCATTGCAATGAGGGGTCATAACCTATGTTTTTGAGACAAAAAATGAAAAAATAATGAACATTAATTGGAGATTTTTGAGAATAGTGCTGGCCAGTTTTGGCCGTTATGTTGGGTGAAAGGTTAAGGGATTTTATGCAACCCCCCCCCCCCCCAAAAAAAAACCCCTCACCCATCAGACCCTTCTCACCGCAAACCCCACTCTAGCTGAATTAGATTAACTGTATTAACATGTAGATGTTGAATATGACTGTAAATCCTTCTTTAGCCAATTTTATGAGGTGAGCGATTGATTTTTTTGCAACTGACAAGAGGAACACTTGTATATATGCAGTTAATAGGTCAAATATGAACTGAAGGTATGGTAAGTGGTTTTGTGTTGGAAGTTATTCTATTAGCAGGGTTATTGAATTAAGAGATATTCAATTATATGGGCTACATTATAATCATAAACAGTATTCTGTATATAGCATAGTTTGCAAAAATAGATCAAGGTCTGCTCTGCAGGTAAACTGATGGTATGTTGAATGGTTTTGTGTTTGGAAGTTACATTAACGGTTGTTCAGATATCCAGATATTTGAGCTCCCTTCTAATCGTAAACAATAATATGAATAATTACAGCATTATCAAGTCCCTTTCTGCAGGCTTATTCCACAGAGAATTGAGTGCATTCTCTTTTCTATCCCATTTTGTTTTCAGAGAGATCCATTTCTATTTTTAGCTCAACTTTGACGTAGTCAAATTTGAGGTTATGTCATGGCCTGTCGTCCGTCTGTCCATATGTAAACAAATCAATACGGCTCGGGTTGGAGGCTGTATTTATGAACAGATCTTCACGAAACTTCTTTGGTACCTTTGTTATCACCTTGGGACGAGAACGATTGTTTTTGTGTGCGGTCCGAAATTCAAGATGGCTGCCGGTGGTCATTTTATACCGAAATTAGGTCCAATCAGTTTTTTTGTACAGAATTTCTATATGAAGGTTCTGATTTTAATAAATAAATTTTTATATGAATGTTTAGTAACATGGAATACATCACATATAATACAGGTTTTTTTCTCGTGCATAAATTATGCAAATTAGATGAACTTTGATTTATTCACTGCTACTTATACACAGTGCACATGTCAATACGACTCGGTCTAGAGACTGTATTTATGAACCGATCTTCACGAAACTTCTTGGGTACCTTTTTTATCACCTTGGGATGAGAACGAGTGTTTTTGCGTGCAGTCCAAAATTTCAAGATGGTCGCCGGCATCCAATTAGACAAACGTTGATTTATTCAGTGCTACTTGTACACAGTAAGTGCATATTTCAATACGGCTCTGGCTAGAGGCCTCTAACTGTCACCTACCTTTGCAATACTTTACCTGTACGTTTGTTATAGGCTATGGTCAGTATTTATGTATAGACCTTTACAATACTTTACATGTACCTTTGTTATCAGTTCATTACCAAGATGTGTGTCATTGCTGTTTCACTTACTATACATGTCTTACACGGGTTGAGCTACAGTGTCATTGACAGTTTCATTGTCATGCGAAACGAGTTTGTTCAGTAGAACCAACCCTCATCATGATGAATCTGTTGTTGTCTACCACCTGGAAAATAGAATGCAGTAGGGACAGAAGTATTCCATCTCGTAATGAAAAAATACATGGCTCACAAAATTCATGGCGATCAAAGTCCATGCTCTTCATTTATCACCATATGCTTTTGTTTATTTATTAATAGCACGTAGGGCAGGGCGGTTTTTCGGTTCGGTTCCGGTTTTTCTGCCGAACCGGAAGACCCGGCAAAAGACCGACCGAACGGTTTTACTGTGTTTGTGCATACACTAATCGAACTATCTTATTGTGAGTAAACTGGACTGGCGACCATTATGGACACGCGCCCCTTGTTCTATCGGGTCCTCCAAAACACCAGAATGACACGGAATGATGCGAAATGACATAAAAATTACTCGGAATGACATTTATTTTACCTGGTTCGTCACCCCATCTCATTCGCACCTCTGACTTCAGAGTGTGAACACCTGAATTTAAACAACATGGGAGCACTGGATTTACTACAAAACGCCATATCAGATCTGGGCGTCTCTTGTCCCATCACCTGGACTATCCCGGAGAAGGACGAGAGCGTCTACCTGACCTTGGAACTCACCACTACAAATGAGAACACAACACCATCCCAAGGGTAAAGGTAGTACCTATATTGAGATTACCTCCTCTCACACTGGACCTCGCCCAAGGGGGCCTGGAGGCTCTGAAAAGAGTAAGAGATGAAGTAAACCCAGAAGAAGGAGCCCGCCCACCAAGCGGGGGATGTCCGACGCTTGGAGGCGTTTTTGGAGAAGAAGAAAGAGAACGGTGAGGAAAGAGCTTCTGGCCACCACTTCCCCTCCCACTCCCACAGACAGTCCCATCCTACTGCCGGCTCTCCAGCCGGAGATGTCGGATGTGGAAGAGTATGTGGAGACCGAGGTAGAAATGGAAGCTGCCCTCTCGCCACTTTCTGACCCCCACCCGCTTCTTCCTTCTGAACCAAAATGCCAGGACTCTGACAAACGGCTGGAGAGATTGTTACAGGATACGGAAAATCGAGAGCGTCACAGAAAGGAAATTGACAAGCAGTACGAACAGTTTCTCAAGACGATCGAAGAGGCAACTAAACTGGGAGAGGCTCAATCACAACATGAGCCTCAGCCACCTCTCATGGCAACTCCAGACTCGGCCAGGACAAGACCGTACTATCCACGTCAGTCACAATCAGGCAGTCCACCAACAACGCCGACTGCCACGGTCTCTCCATCTAGACCACCTCCTCTAAAAAAGAGACACAAGTGCCGCCGCTGATTACCTATACCTTCTCCTCCTTTACCACTGCCAGACAAGACACAATTCCACAGTTAGAAAGGGTCAAAAGGAGCTTGCTTCACACCATCCCTGCGCGCCTTCGGCGCGCGAAACCATTTGATCTGCTTTATTTTACCATTACACGACCCCAGAGTGTATTTTATTTACTAACTAACGAAAGGTATAGAGTGGAAATCGGCGGAATGAAATCGTCGCCACTAAACATGCTGTTTGAAACATCCAGAATGACAGACTCCGACATTGTTATTTCGCACCCATGTAAGAAAGTAATGTGATACATTATAGTATATAACTAGTACATCATGATGTTTCCCAAAACTTTTTATAAGGGTCTGAAATAATAATGGCAGAGCAAGAGTGGAAATCGGAGGAATGGAATTGTCATCACTAAAACTCCGACATTGTTATTTCGCGCCCTTGTAAGAAAGTTATGTGATACATTATAGTACATAATTAGTACACCATAGTGTGTCGCAATGCTTTTTTATAAGGGTCTGAAATAACAAGGACAGATCAGGCCTGGGTTTTTTCCCCCATTGAAGATAGATAGATAGATAACTTTATTCAGCAGTACACAAAAGCAAACAATACTATGCATATGAATAACTATTCTGGCAAACAATAAAATGTATACCGCTAGGATATACCATAGCCTGGTTGTCTGTCTACCTGGTATTCCCTCAAGAACAAAGAGAAACAATATGTGCGACATTAATGCAGAACCGAATACTGATAAGTGGTCAATGGCAAACGCTGTATGGGCGGCTCCGGAAAGATGGGAGCGCTTTGCAAGGTGAATGCAGGGTAACTGCAAGATAGATGCAAGGTAGATCCCGATGGAATTGCAAATCACATCCATGCTTTGACCAACTCACTTAACAAAAAATTAGAGAGAGGGTAATACAGGCTAGGAATAACTCTAAGAATAACTATATACAGTACCGTACCGTACAATACAATACAGTACAACACAGCACCGTTCTATGCAGCACCGCACCGTACAGCAACGTGCCGTGCCGTACCGTACCGTACCGCACCGCACCGCACCGCACCGCACCGCACTGCACCGAACCGCATCATACCATACAATACCGTACCATACCATACAAAACTGCTGCACACCACCACACTATACTATACAATACTATAATATGATATACCAAACTAAAAAATTATATCCCACTATACCATGCGATACCGTACCGTACCATACCATACCATACCATACCATAGCATATTATGTTGGAAATAAATTACTAAAAGGGTGAAGCGGCCAGCTACCGTTTTACATACGCATGTCAATAAAAACGCATCTAATCATGCAGTGAAGGCCGAACTTGGTAGGTATCCAGTTACTATTGACGCTTCAGTCCGTCGTTTTAAATATATTGCCAAACTGCAGAACAATGAATCAAATATGCTTCTTCACCACGCTTCCACAGAATCAAAATTATATGCCGATTTCAAAATACTGTCAGAAATGCTTAACCATTATGGGGTACCGAAAGTGGAGGAAATCACCAATTTGGGCAAAACACTGAAACACTTCACCGAAAAACTCAGGAACGAATATTTGAATTCTTTTAAAGAAGAAATTTTTAATGATAATAAACGAACGGGTAAAAACAAACTTCGAACCTATCGAACATTTAAGAGTGATTACGCTATAGAACTATTTCTCATTCATACAAAATCACATGAAGCAAGAATTAATTTTACGAAACTGAGAATTAGCAGTCACAATCTCGCTATAGAGAGAGGACGACACATGCAGCCCCCATACCACTGAGTGAAAGATTATGTCGCGTTTGCTCAACGGGAGATGTTGAAAGTGAAAAACACTTCCTCATTGACTGTCCAGCATACGAATCAGAGAGAAAGCAACTGTTTGATATTGTATCGAATGCCCGGCCGGAGTTCTATGCCTTGAACAGCTTAGACAAATTTCAAGTGATCATGAAAAATGACAATCCCTCAACATGTGCTGCCGTCTGTAACATAATCCAGTTGTTCTTTATAAAGCGTAACTTTTTAATCAGTAATTAGAATATCCATGAACATGAATACATGAATCCATGAATACAATATCATTTTAAGCTCAGGGTTCAATTCATAGGCAAGCATTCAATCCTGACTAAGAGCATAATTATCAAGCTACATATGTTTACATGTTGTGGAGGCATATTTTCACGCAGATAGTATTGTGTTCTCTGTAAATATTTGTATTTGTATATATTTCTTGAAATTTCCGTTTCATTTCCAACACTCTTCACATTTGTATGAAGGTACAAAGATTGTATTGTAATTTCAGTTACAAATTTATTCATAACTTACTTGTGTGCAATCTGCCTCATCGAAGGTGTTTTTTGCAATAAATCTAATCTAATCTAATCTAATCTACGCTACCGTTTTACATAGCATAGTGACTGTTGATTAAAACAGGATGTATGTTAGACGAGGCCCCCAGATGCAGCAAGAATGAGTATAAATATGGGCTTACATAAGCGTCCAAAATAAAATTAGTACAATAGCCTTGTTGCAATTAAACAGTCCGGGCAGTGCGGGTTATCTCACTCTATCGTCTGGGAATAGGATGATATGAACATAGAAATTAATCTTTTTTTAAACATACTTCTATTAGCAAACATTCGGACTTCATGATTAAATTCATTCCATATTCAAGTATTTTAATACATAAAGATCTCCATATAGATCTCAAATAAATCAAAGAATGTACAAAAAACAAACAATGGTGAAATCAAACTTCATGAATCATATTCGTACACTATAAAAAATTTACTTTCCCATTTCGGACCAGCAAACAATGGGATTAGCTATCAGCCACCTCAATGCAATTACGGCCAGTCAAGTTCTGACTGCGTTGTTCAAATACTCTCACTGAGTATCTATACTCGCTCACTTTTCAGTCTGTTTGGAACAAAAAATATAAAAAATGGTCACTTATGATTAAGATCTTGGCGCAGGTATGTATTAAAACACATTTTTTTACAGTAAAATTTTATTTTTTAATGTCATTTCGGTGTCTAGGAGAACCGCCGGACCGGTTCTATCCTGCAAAGAGGCGAATACGTCGTGTTCTCGTCACATCTTCTGCCGCATTGAGTCAATTGGGGGAGAGTATGTGACAATGAGAACACGACGAATTTTAGATGAACTTGATTCATTTTTTTACGAAATGGGTTTTTTAGTCGAGTTGTGACGAAGTCAAACTCGACTTATAGTTTGGTGAATGGCGGGCGGGCGGGCGGGCGGGCGGGCGTAAACAATTGGTTTCCGGATGATAACTTGATAGTGGTTCAACTCACATTCATTAAACTTCATACGTAGGTTGGTCTTGGTGGGAGGAAGAACCCTATTGATTTTGGACATGCTACGTCGAAGGTCAAGGTCACAGTGACCTTGAACGTAGTAAATCTTAAACAATTGGTTTCCGGATGATAACTTGATAATGGTTCAACTCACATTCATGAAACTTCATAGGTAGATTGGCCTTGGTGAGGGGAAGAACCCTATTGATTTTGGACTCGCTACGTCAAAGGTCAAGGTCAACGTGACCTTGAACATAGTAAATCGCAACAATTCCTTTCCGGATGATAACTTGATAGTAGTTCAACCTACATTCATAGGTGGGTTGGCCTTGGTGCGAGGAAGAACTCTATTGATCTTGGACTCACCAGATCAAAGGTCAAGGTCACAGTGACCTTTAACATAGTATATCGCAACAATTGGTTTCCGGATGATAACTTGATAGTGGTTCAACCTAGAGTCATGAAACTTCATAGGTGTGTTGGCCTTGGTGCGAGGAAGAACCCTGTTGATCTTGGACTCACCAGGTCAAAGGTCAAGGTCACAGTGACCTTGAACATAGTATATCGCAACAATTAGTTTCCGGATGAGAACTTGATAGTGGTTCAACCTAGAGTCATGAAACTTCATAGGTGTGTTGGCCTTGGTGCGAGGAACTGTTGTCAGAACTCGACATTGGATCGGTGATCCTGAGCGGCATTTTTTCGGACTGAATAGGCTCAGCAACTGATCCCATAGAATCCCTAAAAATGATCAGAGGGACCCAATACAGACAGGGTTTTTCTGGAGAGTGATGTCGTGCAAACTATTGCGGATTTTGTCCAAGTTAAGAAGCCTGAAACATTATTTACAAACTATTCTCAACACAGAAAAACCGAACCGAAACCGAGGTTTTTCCCCCGACACCGAACCGAAACCGAATCTGAAAAATAAAAAACCTCCCAACCCAAAACACATGATCATGGCTGTATTATTACAAACAACTATATTTATTTCTGTTTATTTAAGACGTTCTCGGTAAGTGAATAAGAGCAATTTAAAACAAATGTTGAGTGAGCTCAACAGGAACGCAGCTAAGTGGTCTCGGAAGAAGGGGGTATCGACATCAGGATTTCCAATTGCACCCCATCCCCCGAACGCAAAATTCCCATTACCACGACATAATTTCCAACAAGTGGGGAATTCCATTAGCCCCCCCCCCCCCCCTCCCCTCCAACAAAACCATACAATGTAACCCTGCATTGAAAAGATCTCGTCGAGAATATTCCATTGAGGGGCCCCAAATGGCTTTGTTGAAAGTTTTAAAAAACAAATTCAACTATTAAATTTGTAAATTCACCTGGTGAATGCTCCCGTTTCGTTTGTTAAAGGATTAAGATGAATTCCATTTGGACACCCCCATCCCCCACCCCTTTGGCAATAATTATTCCTCTGAGGCTCTTCGTAGCCACAAATTCCAACTTCAAATCAATATTTGGAGGGATTTTTACCACTTTCCATTCAATAATATTTGGAGGACTTTCATCACTTTTCAGTCTAAAAACTCCGTATTTTGGCCAAGCACTAGACATGTTTGGAAAAATTCCATTAGCGCCCTGTCTAAAAGTTCCAACTTTTCCCCATTTAGGGCTTCGATTTTTCAGTTATTGTAAATTTGTCGAATTATTGCTGGGGGTGGGGTGGGGGGGGGGGCTCTGTGGCAACGTCCCTGAAGTTCAAATATCCATACCTCACAAAACATAACCTGCAAGAATTTTGTCGATTGAACAACTTGTAACAGTTGGCACTGAATTCCCCTTGGAAATCCCAGTAAGTGTGGCAGTGCTTCTTTACTGTGCTAAACAAATTTTGTTTACTGGTAAAATGGAACCCGTAAAAAATCAAATCAACGCTTGGTGCTGAAGTGGGCAGTAAAGGTATAAATGATTGCTTAATCTTGACTTTATACCTGTGTTGGAATCACGGCATTGCCATCTGTGTTGTGTCCTTGGGCAAGACACTTAATTCCAACTGATCAGGTGGACACACAGGTGGCACAGTATGCAAAACTGTACCCGCTTTTGCAGGGTCAAGTTGGAGAGTCTGACAGTAACTTGATGCTACAAAGTGGTTCTCTTCATGTACTCTGACTTCCTCCACGAGAACAACTGTCCAACACAATATGCCCTGGCTGTTGAAAGTGGCATTAACCCTTTACCCAACGTAACGGCAAAAACCGGCCAGCGCTATTCTCAAAAATCGCCAATTAATTTTCATTATTTTTTCATTTTTTGTCTCAAAAACATAGGTTATGACCCCTCGTTGGAACGAGCTCCACGACTCAGATTTTGCTTGTTTGTGAAGGAGCATGTTAAAAAGCTGCTGTTTACAAAGTCTTGGGAGTCAGAAGCAAGAAGAAATTACTTTAATGTTTGATTACAAAACTTTCATGCAGACGAATTTACAGAAGATACAAGTGTATACAATCTTAACATTTGTCTTTCTGTGATACCAAATTTCGACCAATTGGAAAATTGTGCTGTGCCGGAAATTTCGATGAGTGATCGGTAACAAGATCGGGATGAAAAACTATTGCATAGTTTTTAGATAAAGCCAGGAACTTCTCGCCTTCAGTTTATTTAATCGATACTAGCGCGTGCATGCGAATCATGTATGAAACATAAGGTAATAACTGGAGTTGGTAGAAGGGAGGGGTGGGGTGGGGGAGGGGTTCTTATTCTTGAAAGATAGTCGTGTTTGCATTTTGTATTAATTGGTAAAAATGTGAAACAACCTTTGTATATATAACTCCATTTAGGCTGCTGGCGGATATTTATGTTGAGGAAGGAAATCTCTTGCTATTAAAACAATTATAATTTGGGCACCATTAATCAAGTTTTCCACTCTGAATTAAATCCACTGTTTGGCCAATAATTTCAAGAGTTAAATTTTCCATCAAATCTAGCCATGGCTGTTTCACATCAGCCATGGCTGGTTTTGATGAAAAATATTTAAAAAAAATACATAGCAGGTTAAGAGTTAACAAGGCATTTTTATTGCAGAAAAAAGGATGAGTTTCATATCATCACACTGCTCAATCGAAAACCAGGTTCTCAAAGTTAATATAGGATTCTCAGAGAATACTATGAGATTCTCAAAGAAAAGTTGTGAAAAATCGAAAAAGAAGATATATGGAAAGGTAGGTACCAATAACTGGTGTTTGATGGGATGTGCTTGTGTGATAGTGCACAATGTGTAACAACATGTACACACCGCGTGCAGCGCACGGACACATACTAGGCGTCCCAGTATGTTCCCGTGTGCTAGCCAACACATGTAGCACATAGGTTCGTGCTAGATGTGCTGATATGTGCTTGTCTACCAGCGCGCTATGTGTTCACCGCACAACGTAGGCACATACGACGAGAAAGCGATTCTGTAGACATAAGAAGGCTACAGTATGGATTCCGTTATTATGATTCCTATATTTACAAGTCCGTGGATTGGGATTCCGTGATTTGGCATAAACTATTGAGGGTATAAAAAAGGATGCATCTCCCTAACTTTGACATATCACGTTTAACCAGCGATGGATCAACACACACCTGCGACGAGTGCCGAAAATCCTTCAGTCATTTTAAATGTCTTCTCCTTCGCAAACGGACCATCCTCGAACCTAAGAGGTATCAATGCTTCAAGTGTGCAAATATATTTAAAAGGAGACACCACCTTACCAGACACGAGAAGATCCCCCCCACCAAAGAAAACACCACAACTGTACAAAAGACAAGAACCGAAGATAAATCCGTTGGAACCGATGGAAGTACAGTACAGCCGCCATGGACTGGTCGCAATCCACGCAAGTACCCGGTGCTTCATTAATTAAATTTATGCTGATTATTCCGATATTAGTGTTTGGAATCTAATATTATTGCGTCAGTTGAAATATTGCTCACCCGTAGAAAATGGCCAGTCTGTATCATGTATCACGTACTGTATCCTGAAACTATCACAAATGTTCCAACGACAGAATGCGGAACCAAACTGAAACTCGTGGATACCATTGTCTCCAGAGAATAAACAATTGATGGAACCATCCCACCAGCATAAGTCATTTACAAGGGAGCAAGGATGTTCGACTTGATCGATCCAACCCTCTTGGAAAACATGCAAGAAGGAGAACATGTACTAAGTAGAGACCCAAAGCGATTGTTTCGCGATGGTCCCGAATGGAGGGACGAGAGAGGCCATGGCAGAGATGCTGAACCAATGATGACAGCAGAGAGAACGAAGTGAAAGAAGATCAATGAGAAACTAGAGAATTGTAATTTGTTCGACAAATGACGGGTTTTCCCAACTTTCCAAATGTGAAAATGCACACTACATATAGCAAAGCAAAGTGTTTGAAATTAACCATTTCCAAAATGATAGACAAAAAGTATCCAAAGCTGGCTAATTTTGGCATTCTTTCACGGTTCTCTTATTCACGCCCTCATTTTGCTTGGGGGTTTAAATCTTGAGGTTAAAAAAGTAAACAGTAACTTTCTTCTACAATCATTGTTGCATCTGTCCATACCAAAATAATTGCTACAACCACCTCCTTGCAATTAGAGGAAATGAGTACAGATGTTTGCAAAAGTCACTGAAAATCATTTTTTTTTCTGACAGTACTATTCTTTACATGGCCATAGCTTATGTTGTGTTAAGACCCAAAGCATAACTTACAGCAGAGGATTTGTTTATTATGTATCTCTACCTATAGCAAAACAAAGTGTTTAGAATTAACCCTTTCCAAAATGACAGGAAGATGCAACCACAGTTAGCTAATTTGGGCATTTTCGGATGGTACTCTTACCCTCATTTGCTTGAGGGTTAAAGACGAGATTAAAAACTAAACAGTAACTTTCTTCTGAAAGCATTGTTGCATCTATGTATACAAAAATAATTGTTACAACATTGTAATTAGAGAAATTTGCCCTTGAAGTTAGTCAATTTTGAAGATAAAATGATATATTCATATCATTTGTTGCCAATATGGGTTAATTTTGAAATATTTGTCTGGTGATTTTAGTGTATCATATTATGCTCTTAATGTGTGAACATCAATCACAGACTGAGGGTCTGAAAAAGAGACATGGACTAACCTTGAATCTTGGTATTTGAATGAACATGTACAAGTGGTACTCCAATTGAAGGCCTGACAATTGGGTGAGGGTTAAAACTTGGAATAAAATATATAACAGCAAAATTATTCTTTGATGAATGCCCTATCTTCTCATGGGAAAGGTTTTGAGACTATATGGCTCCAGTGCTGAGAAATTGCATGTAAAAGTTGGCGAAAATAACAATTATTCCGACAGTACCCTTATGGGAAGTCTCAAAACTGCCAAAGGTTAAACTTTTAATAATAACATAGAAAACAAAATTTGTCATACTTTGACTGCTGCATGCAGCTATATAAAACATTCAGAGCTCAATCAATTAAAAATGGAGTAAATCGTCACCTAAACTTACCAAATTCTGAAAAATGGAGGGTTTTTTTGGACGGTACCCACTTTTATGCAACCACAATGGGATAGGGTTAAACTTTACAACCAAACTTACAACAGCAAATATGCTCGGTAGTCAATTGTGAATACGTACATGAAAAGTGTTTGAAATGAAGCCTTTCCAAAATGATAGAAAATGCAACCAAAGTAGACCAATTTTGGCATTTTCAAACGGTACTCTTATTCTCGCTCTAATTGTGCTTGGGGGTTAAATCTGAGATTAAAAAAAAGTAAACAGTAACTTTCTTCCACAATCATTGTTGCATCTATCCATCCCAAAATAATTGTTACAACAACCTTATAATCAGGGCTCAAAATAAGTGGTGTTGCGTCACTTTTTGCTATGCAAAACATGCAAAAAGCTACACAATGTTCAATTATGTATAGCATTTTGCGATACAAGATAATCAACTTCAGCCTATTAGGCTGCAGTTGATTATCTTATATCGCGAAATGTAAATGAAAATTTGCAAACAAATTTGAAAACTAGTTCACTGATGCTTTACTTCTGATTGGGGGAACATTCCAGGCATAACTCAGATTAACTCTCCATCAAGCATCATTAGCAACTTCATAGGTGAGATGAATTCTACTGGTTTAAATTCTTCCTCTTTTTACAACATTTTGCATAAAATGTCAATTAAAAATAACTTCAAGCCCATCAAATTAAAAATCCCAACTTCCATTTTGAGAACTCTATTAAACAACCAAGACGCCAATTGAAAATATCCAAGTCCATGCAACCCTTGAAGGCAATTCAGTTAACAAAAAACATAGTAAATGTTTCATGTGTTGCAGATCATTTGGAAATGCCCAGAAATGGATGGAAACTATTCTATCTACTTAGAAGAATTCAATACAAAACATCATAACATAACTCTGATATACAAAAATAGCTATGTAATTTTTACAAAATGCTATTCATTTTTTGGAAATGTGTAGCATATTGCTACGCAAAGAAAAAAAAGTTATTTTGAGCACTGCTTATAATTAGAGAAATTTGCCCTTGAAGTTGGTCAATTTTGAAGAAAAAAGCTATATTAATGTCATTTTTGGCCAATGGGGGTTAATATTGAAAGATTTGTGTGGTGATTGTGGTGTATCATATTATGCTCTAAATGTGTTGAAAATTTGAGCTAAATAACTGTAAACAGTTTTGTGACTTTCGAAAAATGTTAACATTTTGAAAGTTTTGGCAGAATATTTTGAAAATACGAATTTTCACAGACATGACGATACCGCGTTTCACTAGATTTTATGACATTACAGAAGTATACCAAATTTGGTTAAAATCATACAGCTTGTTTATGAACAGTTCAACAGACAAAATTCACGGAGGAAAAAAGAAAAAAAAATAGAGAAGAAAAATTTTGAAAAAGAAGAATAACAAGAGTCTTTCCCAAACTGGGTTTGTAAAGCCCAATAAGCTCAGCGAAAATCGAAATGGACTGAACCGAATGAAGATTGAAGAGAACGAAGAATGAACAGACCAAAGATATACCCATATAAGTAACCTTAACGCATGTTAACTGTAACACATTTTGAGTTCAATAAATTTTCAACTGTATCGCATTGGTTCTTGTTAGCTCAACTTTGACGTAGTCAAATTTGAGGTTTTGTCATGGCTCATCGTCCGTCTGTCAACAATCAATACGTCTCGGGCTAGAGGCCGTATTTAGGAACCGATCTTTATGAAACTTCTTGGGTACCTTTGTTATCACCGTGAGACGAGAACTAGTGTTTTTGGGTGTGGTTTGAAATTTTGACCTGAGATTAGTGCAATCAGTTTTTTGTACAGAACTTCTGTATGAAAGTTCTGATTTGAATAAATTGTTGTATGAATGTTTAGTAACATGGAATACATCACATATAATACAGGTTTTTATCTCGTTCAGAAATTATGTAAATTCGATGAACTTTAATTTATTCAGTGCTACTTATATACAGTAAGTACACATGCCAATGCGGCTCGGGCTAGGGCTGTGTTTATGAACCGATCTTCACGAAACTTCTTGGGTACCTTTGTTATCACATTGGGATGAGAACGAGTGTTTTGGGGTGCGGTCCGAAATTCAGAATGGCTGCCAGTGGCCATTTTGTACCGAAATTAGGTACAATCAGTAGGGGATATCGGTCGATTCCCGACCACTTTGATTTTTGTGGTCCAGAAAATGATGGTTTAGAAAAAATTGTGGTATTTGTGATAAAATTAGGCTATTTTTAGAAACAAAATCAAAATTTTTCGGAAAATTTTTGGTTTTTCTTTTCCAGGAAAATCCCAGATTTTTTGCGGAAAATGTTCGAATTTGAGCTTTCTAGACCACGTAGCTTATAACAAAATGGGTTTTTGGTCCAGCCTTTTTTGAGAGATTAACACTGGTTTTCCCATAGGGGTGGATTTTTTATTTCGGAAAAAATCACGAAAAGGCCCAAAAAGGCAGAGTCATGTCATAAAAGGATCCTCGATCAGGAACTGGGATTTTCTCGAGGGAAATACCGCGACGCATCGGACTAGGTAAATTCTTGTCGCCATCTGCCGGTCCAGAAAAACCCCTGATATGCCACAGGTTTTTTTTTAGTTTTTTTTTTCCATTCGGATCCAGAAAAAAACCCCGATACGCCACGTTTGTTTCCCCGTCATTCGACTCGATGGGGAAGAAGGGAGAAAAAAAATCCGATTGGGGAGGGAAATGGACAAGGAGGAGGATCACGATTGGAAAAAATGTGTATATATTATAAGTTAAAAGGTGAATAATAATAAAATATGTATATATATATAAAACAACATTAAAAATAAATAAGAATTTAAAAAGAATATAACTGTTTTTCATCCTTTAAAGAGAGAAAAAAATAATTAATAAATAAATATAAAAAAAACCCCCAAAACAATGTTTCTACACATGGGAGATTAGAAGCGAAGGGACGAGCAGGTTCGCAAATTAATACGGAGTAAGGAGCATTTTCAAGCACACGATAGGGCCAGACGATTGGGAGAGATGGGATTGAGATGAGAGGCTACCAAGTTGTTCAAACCTGTCACCGAGTTTCAGGAACGAGCTAGGAAAGAGATCATGGAGGAATTGAGACCCATAAAAGAAAATTCTCTGAGGAGGATGGGTTCAATTCTCGGTACTTTAGCACCGAGAACTTTCTCAAAGTTTGTTCCGGGAATCAAGACCGATTCTCGTCGGAGTAGCGTCTATAGCGATGCTACTCCAACAGGAATAGAGACCGATTCACGTAGCGATGCTTTGAGCGCCATTAGTAGAGGCATCAGGTCTGACGATAGTAGTGTAAACATGAAAGATTCAATGTATGGATTTCGTGACGATGATGATAAAACTTTCGTGGGTAACACAGAAGTATTGCTTCATCGGTCCGAACAGGTACGAATTGACTGACAGATTGTATACTCTGCTCTCTAACCAGAGACCCAACGATTACACCGAGGAGGATTACAAAAATTATGGAGACTTTCTGGTTCAGACTCACACCATAAAGAAAAACACATTACAAAAATTATGGAGACTTTCTGGTTCAGACTCACGCCATAAAGAAAAACACTGATTCCCAAGAGACGAGACCTAAGGATCAGGTCTGACGATAGTAGTGTAAATATGAAAGATTCAATGCATCAGGTCTGACGATAGTAGTGTAAACATGAAAGATTCAATGTATGGATTTCGTGACGATGATGATAAAACTTTCGTGGGTAACACAGAAGTATTGCTTCATTGGTCCGAACAGGTACGAATTGACTGACGGATTGTATACTCTGCTCTCTAACCAGAGACCCAACGATTACACCGAGGAGGATTACAAAAATTATGGAGACTTTCTGGTTCAGACTCACGCCATAAAGAAAAACACATTACCAAAATTATGGAGACTTTCTGGTTCAGACTCACGCCATAAAGAAAAACACCGATTCCCAAGAGACGAGCCCTAAGGATAAGAGAACTAACAAGTGGAAGCACATGGTGGCACCCATATGGAAGGCGAACGAGTATTTCGTGAAAATCGACAACTGCCTTGTTGGGGAGATTGAATTTGTTGGGGAGATTGATGCCTTGTTGGTCAGATTGAATCCCGATGCCTTGTTGGGGAGATTGAATTTGTTGATGCCAAGCGAAGAGGCTGGTAACACCGGAGTGAATAATGAGATAGTGAGTGTGTGCTACAAATTATTGAGGCAGAAGGTCTTGACTAAGAAGGATTATCAAAAGATGATGAATCGTTTGAAATAATAAAATAGTAAGAGAAAAGAAAAAAACAAAAAAAAAACATTAAGTAAATAAAAAAATATACATTAAAAAAAATAATAAATAATAATTAAAAAAAATGTTAGTGATAAATAACAGAGGACACACTAGATCTTACGTCAACGACAGATTGGGCATCGTCGATTTGATGATGCGATCTATAACTCATAAATTTACTGGCGATGCCGCAAAGCAGATCACGTCGAGCGCTCTCAAAATCGGAAAGAAAATGGCGATCGATGCGGGTAAGAAATCTGCGACTGAAGCCAGCGGTAGAATAGCTTCTGAAGCCAGTAAGAGAGGTGCAGACGCTTTGATTAATAAATTGATAACTCCATAACCTGCCAAAGGATCAAGAATCGAACCAAAAAGTTGGAGAGATTTCTATGATGATGTTGTACGGATACAAGACTTGGCTAAAATGACAAAAGGATCAGGATTGAAAGTGATTTATAAATAATAAAAAAAACCTCATATATTATATATATATATAAAAAATAGAAATTAAAATATAAAAAAAATAGAAAAAAAACATAATTCAAAACATAGTAAAAAAAACAAACTAGAGAAAAAAAAATGAATATGAAAGACATGTCTTGGAATGACGTGATGACCAAGAGGTCGAAAGATGAGTTCTTTGCCAAGAGCATAAGAGGTCTGATAGTGGAAAAATCGTGTAGCGGAAAGACCAATCTCTTGATGAATCTATTGTTGCGACCTGGTTGGTTGGATTATGACAGATTATTCGTTTTTGGCAATAGTCTCTTTCAACTGGAATATAGATTGTTTTGAGAGTGCATGATGTATAAATTACCCAATGATGTTATGTTGAGAATCTTTGACAATCGAGATGAATTCAAAGGACACGAGACTTCGAATAGATTGGAATGAATGGCGAGAGAATGACAAGAAAAACTTTGAGTCTTCGAAAGTGGGATGTCAGTTTTATGAGAATGCCAACGACATTCCGATGCTAGACAGTTGAAGTCGGAGAATAAGAATCTCATGATCTTTGATGATCAGCTGTTGGAGAGACAGAATCGATGCAAATCATATTACGTTCAAGGACATCACAGCAACATGGATTGTTTCTATTCGTCTCAGAATTATTTTCAACTGCCCAGACAGACGATAAGGGAGAATGCTAATTTTCAGTGTCTCTTTCGTCAGGATCTCAAGAATCTCAATCACATCTATGGAGATCAGGTGGACAATGACATAAGTAGGGAAGAATTCAGGAGATTTTGTAAGAAGATATGGGACAAAGGACTTCACAATTTCATGGTGATCGATTTGACTAGGGAATTTAACAATGGAAAATATCGAAGAGGATTCGACGATTTTTTTATATTTCTAATAATTATTACAGAGAAGAAAATAAAAAAAAACAAACAATATCGATGAAATATAAAAATATATAAATAATAACAAAAATGTCAGAATATCATCTATTAGAACAGATAGTCGAGAATACGGATGTGAAACAATCCTTTCAAATCATAGTGAGTCACGACACGACTTGATTCACGACTAAATTTGAACCTTCCATTGAATTGAAGAAGGAAAAGTGATACGAGATGGCATTGGTTAATCTCGAGACTTACTATTTGTTTCCCAACGTCACCGAAAAGAATAACACACTCAAGTATTCCAACAGAGTGGATTGGTTCGAGATACAAATTCCCAAAGGAAGTTATGACATAGATGATCTGAACTGTCACATCCAGACGAGACTGAAGACCAATGGTCACAGAGGCAATATAAGACTTGCACCCAACACGAATACCCTACAGATGATATTAGACTTGGGAGATAATTTTCGAGTGGATTTTAGTGCAGAAGATTCGATCGGTAAGATGTTGGGATGCGATCGAAAGATGTATCGAGGTTACGCAGTGTCTGAAAATATTGTTGACATTCTCACAATCAATAGCATTTTAGTGAATGTCAGCATGATCTCAGGAAGTTACGTCGATGGTTGTGCTCAGCCTACGATCAACTCATTTTTTCTGGACGTTTCTCCGTTTTACAAGATCGTGGAGTGACCTCTCGCGTTTATCTACCCCTGATCTTGGACACGTTGTATAGCATCAAAACCATGTTGATGGATCAGAATGGAGATCTGTTAGATCTTCGCAGAGAGAGAGAGTGACTATATGATTTCACATCAGAGAGATATGAAAAAAGTAAATAAAAAAAATAAATATAATTTGAAAATTTAGAAAAAAAAATTTTTTTTCATTTTTTTTATATATTTATATAAGAAATAAAAAAAAATTAAAAAAAACTTATAAAATTTATAATAATTAAAAAAAAATCATCAACTTGTAATATTTCTAATTAAAAAAAAATGTATAATCCAGTGAAAAAAACAACAACAACAAATATGAGTAGCAGTCGATACATCATTAAAAAACGTGAACATATCCAAAGAACAGAAAGCTAAATTTTGCAGAGCATTGAACCATCAAGGTGAGGCTGTTAGATTTAAACTCAGTTACGAAGATCTGGCGAGTGGCGGTAGTGGTAGTGATCAAATTGCCCGGCCTAAAACTCAAATCAAAAGGATGGAGAAAGCGATTCGTAATTGAATGGAAATGACAGTAAGATTGAGTCCCGCTCAATTGGAATATAATCTGAGAATGAAAGGCGGTTTCTTACTGCTATTGGCGGGACTCACTGCCAAAGCATTACCCATTCTTGCAAAGATGGTGTTGCCAGCTCTGGGTGTGGGAGCTCTCTCGGGACTCACTAGTTTGGGAGTCGACAAAATAATGGGAGTAAACAGACTATTTTTGAAGAAGGGGGAGCCGTGTGTCGCGTAGACTCTGAAGGTGAAGAATTGTATCTAGGACCCAATGTATCTAGGTGGCAATGTTTTTCATGAGACAGTCTCTATCTGAAGACTGGAGAGAATGTGGAACCGATTGGTAAAGGTTTATTGTTCGGTCAGAATTCGCCGTTTAAGAATATACCCATTTTAGGTATGTTATTATAAAAAAATGAAACAAAAGGAGAGAAAACGATATTTCCCGTATCATTCTAATGATAAAAAAAGGTTTTATCGAAATACAAGAGGCATAAACTTCAACTTTTGAAAAAAAAAAAAATGTCATCGCTTTCCAATAAGCACAATCGTAATAGATGAGAAGTATTCGTTCATCCATTTGATGATGAGATGAATAGATATGTTGTTATTAAGGGGACGTCCAACCTAACTTTGGTCAAATTTCATGTAATTTTCTTTCAAGTCTAAAAAAGGCCCAAAATGAATAACCCCAATAAATTATATACCCAAATGCTTGGAATGAAACATAGAACATGTGGAAACTGAAATTTGCCATGGAACTGCTGCCATGTGTAAATAGCACCACCTGAAAGTCTGCTATGGCATAAGTAAGAGAACAAAATTTTTACAATAAAATACCTCAAAATAAAATAACAGCTGTATTCTATAAACATTTAAGTATATACTCGAAGAAATCTTTTCCTAATCCATGAAAGTAATAAAGATTGAGACCAAATGTTATAAGTGGAGTGCTCACTGATTGAAGGCAGACATTTTCTTTTGTTTATGTTTTGATTTGGGGAGTTCAACAAAGGTCAACTTGAAGGAGTCCAGCAGAAGAAGTATGGAAGGACAAAAGAGTGTCTCCCAATATCAAGATGTATGTGTTACTGTAATGGTTTGGAAAGAAAATATGATATTCTCCTATGTAGAATGCACTGCAAAGTCATACATTGTAGTTGAATAAATATATTTACAAACCCCTTGCACTGTAACCCCTTTTATCCCATGCATCAATTTGATAGTGATTAAATTGTTAAATTTGTCTGGTTTATCAATAAGTACATTAGCTTTGTTTAACTCTTGGACACCAATACACTCATGATATCTGTTGGAGAAGAAATAAGGGTAACTGTAACCTGTCACTGCAATAAACCATCTAATGTACTTAAAAGTACATTGTTATTCAAAACACATCAAATCAACCTTACATAACCATTATTGCATGTACTTTCCCCAAGGAGGCTTACTGACATATTGAGATCAGAAGGGCACATCCAGAGGGTCTCACATATTTTTTTCAAGAATGCAGTACACAAAGCAATCCCCAAAAGATGACAAGTGAGCTCCATTTGACCCAAAACATTTCCCGGGGGGGGGGGGGGGGGGGGGGCTCTCTTCCTTGTATGACTCCACCTCCGGCACTCAAGGCATATGCCTTTTTTCTCAAAGTTTAACTCTTTTTTCTTTTTGAAGATCCTGGCCACACATGTTCCAAACACTATCAGACAGGTAAACCTCCAAATAAGTCTATCTGCAAAAATCATGTTACATTGCAAAACATTCTTTTTAGAGTTTTAGTTCTGGACCTTTCATGCTTCTTACTTCCAACTATAACACTTAATTTATTGATTCATGGGTGAATAGAAAAGTCCTGCCATAATCAACATTTTGAGTTCCATAAGCCTTCAAAACAGCTCCAATAAAAGTGTCAAACATCAGATTGGTGGCTTTATACAGAATATTCATTAGGTTGTTGCTTGATAAGTAATAGGAACAAAATCTTCACAAGAAAATTCTGCAGCAATACAATTGAGGGTATTAGCAGGCACTCTGCAACAAATTGTAACAAATCAACTAGTTATAAACAAAATTTTCTAACTCAAAAGAGTGAAAAAGTACACAACTCTGAAAAAATGTGGGAAGAAACACATGCTACAGCAGCTACACAGGCATTGTTTCTCCATGATGCTCGATCACAAAACCAAATATCCTTCAAATTGGAGTAGCAATGGTTGAGATACATGGGGGAATGTTGGTGCATGCAATGATGAATGGGTAAGACTAAGATTAAGAGGACAGGGGGTCACCACTGCACGACCCTAGATGCACCTTTGATTTTCCAACTTCCACTAAGTTCCAGGTCTGGGGCATAATAATCGCAACACACCCAACTTATCAGTTCATAATTTCAGTTAAATAAAAGAAATTATCAATTTGAATTAAATAATAGATGATGTAAAAATATTTGGCTTCCTTCGCCTTCTCGTACTATTTAATTACCACAAACAATATCAGTTTGATGCCGACAAATGAAGCTGAACGCATGTGGTTTGATTAAAAAGTAACTCGGCATGAATAATGAAGAAATTGCGAATATTTCGTGTATTTCATTTATTTAAAAGCCAATTGCAGCTAATATTGACCGTGCATTCGATAATTCGTTTCGGTTTTGACCACACGGCCACGCTGACACTCCGTGACAGCGGTTATGTTTATTGTGATATGCAAATTGGGGGATGGTTTCCGGTGAAGGAGATTTGTCACATTTGTCAGTGTAAAACGATAAAAAAACCACTGATCGACGCTTGTATTACTATGGTTGGTTGGAAGAAAAAACTAAATTCTCAGCATCGTCCAAGCGCACCTTATTTAAAAGCACGAATGCATCATTTTCAACCCATCTTCAATCGGTCCTTTGCAGACATCAAACATACCCGTCTTCAAATTCCATGGTTACTTGGACGTAAATAACTTCGCAGCGACAGGGGGAAATTAACACACTCAATATAGTTCCAGGTCACTTGGAATATACTTCGTGAAAAAGTGATTTCTGAAGCATTCTGCTTACTTTGTTATGAATATTGCCTTATTTTATGTGTATCGTCCCGATTTTATACACTCGGTTATTTTTTTTACAAGTGGTTCATGTTGTCTTTCTAGTGCGCAATAATTCAGATTTTTTGTCAACAAAAAAGTTCAGACGGCCTGTAAACACGAGAGGGAATTTCGAACCATATTTTGCAGTTATGACATTAACAGCTCAAGTACTTGCTGTCACCTGTTTGCAAATACGCTCATACATTGTCTCGAACAAATAAAGGGCGTGATCACGTCCTTGCATTCTTACGATTGCCCAAATTGAGTATTTCTGCAAGAACCACATCGTAATCACATGACCGGAAAAACATCGTTGAAACATGGCCACATCCGGAACATCAAAAATTTGTGTTGATGTTATTACATTCAAACGTCAAAACCCACCAGAGTGTGTGTCAAAAAAATGCTTTCTCCGAGTCTGTAGTATGTTATCATTATATTGAGGACAAGGCTTTCGAATTACCGATTATTTTGTGGTTTTACCGGTTCGTTACTTATGCCATTTGCAAATTAATCTTCTTCAAAATCATAAAATTCACTTTTTTTCCTGAAAAAAAATATATGTACCTTTTCTATGCACTTTACTCATTATTTTGATATATAATTTGCCTTTCCTTACTTCTCTTATCTGTTTCTCAGGCATTGGGAAAAATGTCAAAAAATTGACCAAAGTTAGGTTGGACGACCCCTTAAAAAAAAAAACGAAATATATATAAAAGATAAAAAATATAAAAAAAAATAATACTAAAAACAAAATAATAGACAAAAAAAATAATAAAATAATAAGAATAGAAATTTTTTTTCCATGGAATCGAGAGCTTGGTTTTTTCGAAGAGCGCTGTGCAGAGCTTACGCAATCTGTGTGAACAAACAACTTCCTCGTGTTTTGAATGAAAGATGCCTCGGTTGTCGAGAGGAGAAAGAATTTAATCACATTCATCATTCGTGTCTTCTGATGGAATGGGAAGCCTACTCAAATCGAGCCTACAAAATTGGAAGAATTGGAGTTAGCACATCGAAGTCTCACCACTGAAGACAGGGAATGCATTTTGGAATATTTGTTGGAAAAGGGGAGACCACTAAAAAAAATTCCGTTAAATAATAATTGTTTTTTTATATATATCTATATAAGAAATAAAAAAACCTAAAAAAAACCAAACTTATAATATTCATAATAATAGAAAAAATCTTGTAATAAGAATAGAGAAATTTATTTTTTTTTTATATAATAATTATAACGAACTATTCCATGCTTGGTTTCATCGAAAGTTGTTGAAAATCATTATGTGTTATTTTCCATATCTTCCCGACGATGACGATGATGATGTGTGTTATTCCCCTATCTTTCTAATGATGACGATTGCCACCACCACTAAAAAAATTTTGGGGGGTTAAAATAATAAAGAGTAAAAAATAAAATATATAATAATAGATATAAATAAAATTGAAATGAAAAACATCTATCCATCGTTAGAGAAGCTGGAGCCCACGGCACCTCTTCTACCACCAGAATATAGTGATGACATTGGACAGAAGTATCGAATCAAACAAATCAATAGAATTCAATCGTATCTAATACAAGAGAGAGATTCTCATTGTTCGCTCAATAAGAAATATTCAAGATTAGAGAAATTCGTGCGTGGTGTGGATTTGACTCTCATCACGATCTCTATGGGTTTGAACGTTGCCTGAATCAGTCTATTGTCGACCACTATCTTTGCTCTTCCGGTCGTGTTGGCCATAGAAGGATTGGCTTTGACTGCTGGATTTGTCAGTACGATCGAAAAATTTCTCTCTAAGAAATTATCCGTGAAGGCCAAGAAACCCGAAAACATCAGCGTTTTGGCCAATGCAAAGATCGATTCCATGTCGGATATGACCTCTATGGCATTGAAAGATGGAAGGATTTCAGAGGGCGAATTCATTGATATATTGAACGAAAAACAAAAATACGAAGTGATGTAAGCAAAGATAAGAGTCAAGAGTCGTCAGATTCTCAAGGAAGAATTGAAGGATTCTCTCGTGGAAAAAGGTAGGGAAGAAGCGAGACAATCGTTTCATAAATTATTGGATCCCAAAAAGATTCCAGAAGCAATCGATTGAAAAAAAAATGTATATATAAAAGAAGAAGAAAAAATTATTTTAATTAAAAAAAAATAATAAATAATTAAAATATATATATATACGAAAAAACAAAACAAAAAAAATGTATTGCATCAAATGCAAGAGAGTTACCAATACAGTTAACGTTAAAAAAGTACTGACAAAAAATAAAAGTCCCATGCTTCAACGTTTGACAAAAACGCAATTTGTCAAACGTGGTGCTGGTCTGATGAATAAATTGATTAATAATCTACCCGTCGAAATGCATTTGCCAGGACATCAATCCACGGGACCTGGCACGAAATTAAATAAGAGATTGAATCGAGATCTGACACCTAAATCTTGGAACAAGCCCATCAATAGTGTGGATTCGGCCACTTACACTCATGATCTATGCTACGCTAAATATCCCCAAATCGAGAATCATGATCAAATCAGCGATAAAAACATGTTGATGATGTTTAAAAATATACCAAATCCTACTAGGAGAGAGAGACTCGAATGTTCGTGGGTCGGTTAAGTGTTCGGTACTAAACGTCGATTTGGATAGGGTCATAAAAAAAAATTTTCAGAAAACATTATTAATGAATGCACTGGCGAATGAACTACACAAGCCCGTCACATGTAAATTTCAAAGGAGAAGGGTATTCGTAAAGGGTCTTGATCAGATTTGGTCGGCCAATCTGGTCGACTGTTTTGGAAATACGGATGGATGAGACCTCTGAAGAATAAATCGGGAGCTTGCATGGCCGAGGCTCTAAAGAGCATATTTGCATCGTCTTCTCGAAAAATGGATAAATAGTGGGTGGACAAAGGAAAGGAATTTTACAACAGTCACGTTCATCCATTGGTTGACCTCTATTCCGTCAAAAACGAAAGGAAAGCTAACGTGATCGAATGTTGGAATAGAACCATGAAGGAAAAAATGTACAAGTATTTCACGGCTAATAAGACCAAGAAATATATTAACATTCTAGACGAACTGGTCGAAGAATACAACAATACACAACACAGATCGATCAAGAGGACTCCTGAGGAAGCTAGCGATCCCCGAAATGAAAAATGCGTCTTCACGAATCTCTATCCCGAAAGGAGCAAGATCAAGAAGGAGTCCAAATCACTGAAATTTGCAGCCGGCGATCGAGTGAGAATAACTTCTTATAAGTCACTCTTCACGAAAGGTTACACTCCTCGATGGACTGAAGAAATCTTTAAGATCGTTAAAATACTTTACACGGATCTGGTGACTTACAAAATAGAAGCATTAGAGGATGATGAAGATGACAGCAGAGAAGTCATTGGAACATTTTATGAACAAGAATTGCAGAAGATGACATTTTGAAGAACCAATCCTTCACTTTTATTTTTTTTGCACATATATAGTTAAAAGGAGAAAAAAATAATAAATAAAAATTAATAATTAAAAGAAAAGCAACTAAAAATAAAAAAGTGAATTAAACACACACAGACAAAAAACAAAAAACATGACGAATATATTAGATATAACCAAAGGTATATTGAGAGTTCACGAGTACGAACCAGTGACTGGAACCAGTCTAAACAATGCCGGTGAAATAAGAATCAATGTTGAAACTCAAGATCTGTTCGTTCAACCCAGCGAAAGTTACATAGTGATACAGGGGAATCTCACCAAGGAAGATGGAAGCGATTATGCCGATGATGATGTGGTCACTCTAGCCGATAATGGTATGATGTATTTGTTCAGTAATATAAAATACAGGCTCTCAGGACAAGAGATAGAATCTGTGTTTCATCCTGGAAAAGCCACCATGATGTATGGACTCTTGACATATCCGGACGATTTTTCGAAATCTAAAGGACTCAATCAATTCTGGGTGTAAGATACCGTTGCTGACATGAGTGCAGCCAATACCGGTGCCGCCTTGAGATTTAATTACGTTGTCAAGATATCGAGACCTAAAGGAACATTTTCGTTCAGGATACCTCTGAAACACATATTCAGATTCGTGGAAGATTACGATAAGATTCTTTACGGATTCAAACACAATCTGACATTGATTTGAAAAGGAAATGACAAAGCCATTATGAGACCCACTGCGACCGATGCGGGTAAGATACATCTGAACAAGATATCTTGGTTCGTTCCACATGTATTGCCTTCAGTGGCGGAGAATGTACGTCTCTACAAGATCATAGAATCGAAGAGTAAATTACCAGTGGGATTTAGAATGAGACAGTGTGACACTGCTAGTATTCCACCATCTACCAATCACATCGATTGGAGATTGACCATGAAATCTGCTTCGGAAAGACCGCAATTCATTGTAGTGGCATTTCAAACCGATAGGGATGGGTCTCAAGAGAAAAATCCTTCCCTATTTGATCCTTGCAACTTGAGAAACATGCAGGGATTTCTAAATGCCATGAGATATCCGGTCATCAATTACAATGCCTCTTTCGATAAGAATGATTTCTGCAGACTATATGGCAACGTTGCAGATTTCAGAAAGAAATATCATCGACTGGACGAATTGATGGGTAATCCTAACATCACTCCCACTGAATACAAATCGATGTATCCCCTGTACATATTCAACGTTAGTAAACAGAGCGAGTGACTCAAGAGTAGCATTTTAGACATTCAGATCAAGATGCAATTCGATAAGAATGTGCCAAGGAGAACCGAGGCTTTTGCTCTAGTCGTATCTCATAGAGAGTTAGAATTCGAATCGGACGGATAAAAAATGTCTATCGTTTGACGATATCATATAAAAATGGAAATTAAAAATACCACCCCCCCCCAAAAAAGAAATATCGATAAAATATAAAAAAAGAAAATAATAATAAAAAACCCCATAAAAAATGAATAATCTAGATAGAGAATGTTTGAGACGAAATCGAATGCATTTGGTGGGTAACATAAATGAGAGCAATTTATTAAATATATTATATCGATTGGAAATGACAACACCCGCAATATTGACTTCAGAAATGGTAGAACAAATTAAAAAACAGGGAACAACCACAAAAGATTGTGTGAGACATTTACTAGATATATTAACATATAGAGGAAAAACGGCTTTTGAAGAATTTATTATTGCTATGTTGGATCTTGATTTAGACATGGACGAGTGTTTTAAGAATGTTAAACCAAAACAAATAACAATTTTTATGCAAGTTCGAAAAGTCAAAACAAAATAAAAAGTAAAAAAAAAATAATATGTAATTGGATTTTGAGAATAAATCAATGTCTCAAAATCCAATTATATTTTTTTTAGGAGTTGTCTCCCCTACACAATTTTGAAACGGTTTATAACTTCACAAAATATATATTTCTCTTTCTGTTTGCTTAATTTTTTAAGCAAGAAGAATAAACGTAAGAGTTAGTTGAACCTAGAAACATCTTTCAGGTTTTCTCCTTGATAAGACGTGAAACACGATATCAAACGCAATTTATCTTTCTAGCTTCTCAGGTTTTCGAGAGTTAAGAATCGTTTGCGTTTGAGATATTCTATTAATTTTTCATCGTCGTTCATTTTTTGTTGTTGTTGTTGTTATTATTTTCAATTGTTTTTTTTTTGTACTCACTGTTTGTTTAGAGGGTGCAGTTCGATCAACAGAGAGACCACTGAAGTGGCAGCTTGAGGATTATTGGTTTTCATCTTGAAATTGATCCTATCCCCCATCTCCACCTTGAGATGCGTACTGAAGATGCTAGTGTTCGAATGTTGCTTCTTCATCTTTTCGACACTGTAACTCTTCCCACCTTCCACACCATTCACCACAATATTGACGATTGCTTTTTCATTCAAGTCCGTAGAAGTCAGACTCATTCGAATGATATCACCTCCCACAGGCATGGGATATCCTATCAGACCGTGCAATGGTCCACTACCCCCATTTCCAAAAGACCATTCGGCTTTTTCCTCATCCAATGCACCGCTCTCCTCGGCCCAGATGGTGATCAGTTGTCTGGCGTATTTTATCTTTTCCATGATGGAGACCAGATTGCAGTCATCTGTAATGGGAGCGGGATTCGGCAGATTCGTGAGTGCGTGCCCTCCCATGTCGGTATTGCCTTCCATCATATCACGTTTTCTCCAAACCGTATGTTCTTCCAAGAACTTTCTACTGAATGCACTGGAATCGTATTTCGGCTCGTCATCGAGACCGAATAGTTCATAACCATTCAAGTTGATGCCAGCCTCCATTTTTCCTCTGGATTGTTTGTTCAGATATATGTTGTTGACATGAGATTCCAGATAGGATTGAGAATCCTGTATGGTAGAATCCACATAGCCTTTATTGACTACTGTCCAACCTTCGTCCATATCGTCGATCGCAGACAGATTCAATATCTTATTGAATCCTGCATCCAGATCCAATTTCATTTCTAGCTCGTTGACATTATTCTTTCTCAGTTCCCAGTCTGCATATTGTTTGGTCGCCGCATCGTTGGGATTCGTGGGAATGGGCATGTTGATTATCTTGTTAGAATTCGCATTTAATTCGGACTACATCACTTTAGGAATGTAGCATTCTCTCAGATGTTTACTGAATCTCCCATGAGCATCGTCCACATATCTGTTAGTGGCAACATCAGTCGAATCTCTAGGATCCGCTTTGTTCACCATTCATTTAGATCTCAAGTCGAGATCGTCCATCATTGCTTTATTCACTTAATTATCTCTCATCACCTGCTGGAAATTTTTGAAATCAACAACAAATTAACAATATAACCTCTCTCTTTATGGGAAGTCAGTCTGAGAGGATAGACTATTCCTTTTTTATTGTCTCCATCGTATCCTATGACATTCACAGCCATGGAGAGATTTAACTTTTCGAAATGCTTGATGTCTTTCAATCCCGTCGGGAAAAGCACTCCCGTCCAATCGAGGTTTTCACTAGTTTCAGCGTACTTGGAAACTCTATCACAATGTTTTTCAATGGGATACAAGGCCGATGTGATCGCCCATTGGGAACATTTGCCATCCGCTTTATTTTTCACATTAATCAAAGCTCTTTTATTATATAGAAGACGAGGCAATTCTATATAGGAAGACATTGTCAAAGGATCGTGTCTGTCCATGTGAATCTCGAGATTCAATATCTTCTCAAACGTCCAACCACTTCCCCTCTTATGATAACTGGACATAGATTCTTACATTTTGTCTTTCATCACTTCATAAACATCGAATAGTTCATCATCTTCAAACGCGGTTTCCATTTTGGATTGGAAATAACTATCATGTAGCATGCTCTCATCCGTTTTTGCGTCGACCTTTTTCGTCAGACAATGCAAGATCCTCTTTATTTTTAAACCCCTATCTACTTCTCTTCATAACATATCCAACACTCCATCCTTCACCCGTTCCATGAATGATTCAGGATTGAGATTTGCGAAATCGGAAATCACGTCGAAAGTTTTAAAATATCCTTTCATTGCTTCTTGACGTTCAATCGGAACCAACAATTATTTTCACTGCCTTGCTCACGATTGCTCTTATCACTTCAACTCCTTCGTCCTTCCCCAACACTTCCAAGATTTCGTTGATCGTTTTTGAATTGTCATCTTGAACCGCATCACTTTTCATTTATTTACTTTTAGTCACTTCCCGCGATTCAACTTTTCATTTGACAATCTCCTTCTTCTTCGTTTCCATGTGTTGAGGTTGTTTTGTCTCATCATCATCATTTTTTGCCGCGATTCGAGTTTTCGCCTCTGTCACAGGCCTTTCGTCCACCACCTTACCACAGAGTAAATGATCACTGCATTCTTCTCTCTTCATGCATTTGACACCTTTCAAATTCAAATACGATCATCGCACTCTGGCTCGTAAATTACGTAAAGTTTGGTCATAAGTTTTGGCACACAAAAGGTTAATCAATTCTTTTTTAGTCTTCTTTTTCATACTACCATCAAGATTTTTAATTCCTAGATTTCTACAGTACCGTTTTAACTGGGGTACAGTAGAGAAATATAACCTTTCCACATCGGACGTTTGCTGGATATAATTTTATTCTTTTAAATCAATTTTTTTCTCAGAATGCGAATTTTTTTTTTTTTTTTTTTTTTTTTTTTAAATGTCAGGTGTTTTCCCTAGTCAGAAATATCTTGTTCATTTGACTTTTCAAGTTCGCTGAAGAATAACGGACAACACATACTGATCATAATTATACCTAATGGTTTATATAAAGAGTTCATTCATGAGATTATAACGGTCCTTTCAGTAGAATAGAAAATGAATAATTTTTTGTTTACCTTCCTTTAAATAGTCTAGTCAATTATTGAAATATTTATGATTCATAATTCCCCATTATAAATTCACATCATGATCTGCCTCATAAATTCAAAACAGCACAATCTGCCTCACTATAGACAGTTACTTCGAGTACACTTTGCACACACTAAAATACAGCCTTCAATAATGTTAATACAATACTTTTAATTATCAAAAAATAATTGAAATACCTGTGCTTGCAATTTTTTTAAAAAAAATTCTGAAAAAAATGATTCCGTCGATCAAAAAACAAATTATATCCATTTACATTTAAATATTAATGCTAAAAAAATCTACTACGTCCACGGTCTCGAACATCAGTCGCTGTTGTTTTCCAATGATCAGATTCAATCTGCGAACCAATGCCTCGGAAATGCCGGGAAAAATCTTCCTTCCATAGAACATAATGGAGACACGGTCTGGATCAAAACCCTTCAATGAGAAAAGGTTTAATAAATCATCTTGGGATTCGTACATCAAATCCAGATCGGACTCGCTCAACTTCAAAAGCAGGATGCATTTATCAAATTCATTCGTCAAACCATCACAATCCACGTCTGTCAATCGAATGGATCGTGAGATTCTAAGTTATAAATTTTACTACCAAACTTCGCGTATCTTTTCGACCCTCTTCAATTCAAATGAGGATTTCTTATTATTTTTTTTCAGGTGCCACTCTCGGTTTCAGGATTATTTTAATTTTTTTGTGAAAATATCTAAATTTTGTGTTTTTTTGTTTTTTAAATGATAATAATTATTAATTGTAAAAATATTTTTATTTTTTTTTCTTCTAATTATATATATATGTAGAAAAAAAATAAACAATTTTTACAGTTTTTTTTCAAATAAATGACAAATAAAAATCTCACTTCTTAAATTCGAATGAGGATTTCTTATTTTTTCAGGTGCTTATTTTTATTTTATTGTGAATCATCCATTTCCCTCCCCAATCGGATTTTTTTCTCCCTTCTTCGCCATCGAGTCGAACGACGGAAAAAAAAACCTGTTGCGTAACGTGGGTTTTTTTTATGGATCCGACAGAAAAAAAAATACAAAAAACCTTGGCATATCAGGGTTTTTTCTGGACCGGCAGACGGTGACAAGAATTTACCCAGTCAGAGGTGTCGTGGTATTTCCAGCAAGAAAATCCCAGTTCCTGATCGAGGGTCCTTTCATGACATGACTCTGCCTTTTTGGGCCTTTTCGTGATTTTTTCCGAAATAAAAAATCCATCCCTACGGGAAAATCAGTGATAATCTCTCAAAAAAGGCTGGACCTAAACCCCCTTTTGTTATAAGCTCCGTGGTCCAGAAAGCTCAAATTCGAACATTTTCTGCCAAAAATCTGGGATTTTCCTGGAAAAGTTGAATTATTTTTGGAAAAACTCAAAAGTTTCTGAAAAAATTGATTATGTTTTTAAAAATAGACTACTTTTGTCAAAATACCTCAATTTTTTCTAAACCATCATTTTCTGGACCACAGAAATCAAAGTGGTCGGGAATCAGCTGATATCCCCTACTATAATCAGTTTTTTGTGCAGAACTTCAAGATGAAGGTTCTGCTTTGAATAATTTTTTGAATGAATGTTTAGTAACATGGAATACGTCACATATAATACGGGTTTTTTTTTCTCGTGCAGAAAGTATGCAAATTAGATGAACTTTGATTTATTCAGTGCTACTTATACACCGTAAGTGCACATGTCAAAACGCCTCGGGCTGGAGGCTATATTTGTGAGCCGATCTTCACGAAACTTCTTGGGGACCTTTGTTATTACTTTGGGGCGAGAACGAGTGTTTTGGGGTGCGGTTCGAAATTCAAGATGGCCGCCGGTGGCCATTTAATACCGAAATTAGGGGCAATCAGTTTTTTTACAAAACGTCTATATGAAGGTTCGGTTTTGAATAAATTTTTGTACGAATGTTTAATAACATGGAATACATCACATAATATTTATAACACGGGTTTTTTTCTCGTGCATAAATTACGCAAATTAAATGAACTTTGATTTATTCAGTGCTACTTATACACAGTTAGTACACATGTCAATACGACTCGGGCTAGAGGCTGTATTTATGAACCGATCTTCTTGGGTTTCTTTGTTATCACCTTGTGACGAGAACGAGTGTTTTGGGGTGTGGTTCCACGCATTCATCCAAAAAGACAACTGCATGAAACAAGTACCTGTGGTGTGTGTGTTAATGTCAAGGAGAAAAAAGAAAGACTATGTTGCAGTAAGTTCATTTTTTAATTTACTCTCTAATTAATTGTAACAAAACAAATGGTGGTGAACAGATTTTTTCATATCCACATCTAATCTAATTTTTAAATTTACTCTCCAAGACGTCTTTTGTGCAACTGTCGTACTCTCTCCGTGTTAGTTTAAACAATATTTATTTCCGAGTTCAATAGACTCAATAATAGAAAATAATTACAGATGATATATAGAGAACAAAAACGGAAATATCCATATCTAACCTTTTCTGTGATTTATACTCACCTTTTCAAGTCAGCTAGCGTGGTATAATATTTCCATAAGCTAATTTTCGCTGGAAGTATCAACAAAGGAAATATGTTCAATAATTCATAATAAAACCACGCAAATATGGATGTCAAGACACATCAGTTTGAATGGTATTCTTATGAATCTTTGAACTCTCAGTGATTGTCAGACAAAATTGTTAACAGTGCTAACGTTAAAAAATATGTATTATGTTACTTTTTGTAGGTCTTCAACAGGATAAATGAACTGCGACCAACAAGAAATGTTCAAGGGTTTGTTCTTGATTTTGAAGCAGCGGCATGGAAGGCTGTTAGAGAAGTGTATGAGGGTACTGATATCAAGGGATGCGCTTTTCACTGGGGACAAGCAGTCATGAAAAAAGTGGACTCTCTTGGCCTGAAGACAACCTTCAATCAAAGGAAAGGAGTTCATCTATACATCAAGAAACTCCTTGCATTAGCTTTTCTACCAGAGCAACATATACCTGCAGCATTTCAACAACTCGCACAGTCTGCAAACACACAACCACTGCAAGATTTGGTAACATATATCAGCAATACCTGGATGAATAGCCCACACTGGACCCATGCCCAGTGGTCAGTTTTTCAGCAGCCAATCCGCACCAACAATGATGTTGAGGGTATGTACATAGTTTTCTCATTCTCACTTTCATTAATCCTTATTTATGACTATATTGATACTTATTGGACATAATTAAATACAGGTGGTTGGCGACTTTGGAACACCGGGGAGGGAGGTGAAGGAGGGGGGGTATTGGGGAGGGAGGGTGGTGTTGGGGGGGGGGGGGGCTTCATATATTACTGAAATAGGGTAATGGGAAATATGCTACCGTCAACTACCGTCCTTGATTTTGTCTCAATTTAAAGTATTTTCAAACTTTTCAGGTGTTATTTATATCTACATCTACATCAAACGTTTCATTTAATTTTCGTTTGTATTACTTTTTAGGATGGCATCGACGTCTCAACAGCAAGGCAGGAAAATCGAAACTACATTTTTACCTACTAGTACCACTCCTGAGGAAAGAAGGAAATAGCATTACTATCACAATGAGAGCTGTCGAGGAACAATCCATGACGCGACGACAATGGGGATATACCAGGAAACTAGGAGGAAAACTGCACGTCTTATGGGATAAATATGAGAATCAAGAACTGAGAACCTCAGAATTTCTTCGAGAAATAAGTAATATTTACTGTACCCAAATTCCAAATATTGAAAACGTTGATGAATAAATAGAGGATATTCACGAAAATTTGATGAATACCGAAAATATCTCGTGAGTGGCTACAAAGAAATATGAGGATCTTCACGAGCGACGCAGTCGCTCGTGAAGATCCTCATATTTCTTGTAGCCACGAACGAGATATTTTCGGTATTCATCAAATTTTCGTGAATTTTCTTTTTATTTAATGCTCTACGACTACAAACTCTCCAATTTGTGGCCTTTATTTGCCATTAAGGCGCAAAATTTATGTGCCGAACCGGCGTCCATACAAAAATTACAACAACCAAACTCCAACCATTGGAATGTGTGAATATCCGCACAAAAAGTAGTCCCGTCTTATTTCTCCCCTATCTTTACGATTTACCAAGGCTGGCGAATTGAAATAATCGCAATGTGTTTCGAAGAAATAGAACAATAACAAAAAACACCACTTTCTTATTTTCAATAACAAGACACGTCATTTTATTTTTTTTGAACTCAATGCACTGAAGACGTGTGAAGTTGAACTGAAGAAATTTGAAAGTGATTTCGGCTTTTCGCTGGAAGGTGAATGAGAAAGTCAAACTTTGAAACCGCTGATTTAATGAATTGATTTAGTCACTGTCACTATCAATTATTCGAATTCGTTTGTATTTGGGACTCTGGAATTCATTACTGATGTGCTGACTCGTTTAAAGTACATGTGATTCGTCATCCGAACCTACGATGAAATATCGATTTCTAAATATCATTTTGATATTTCGTTTTGCCGACCGACAGGGGAATATGACTTAATTTTTCAGCGTGAATTGATGCCTGAGCATTAAATAAATTGTAGTATTTATCACTTTATGTATATTATATATCAGTATTTGTAATCTATCTGTTTAATCTTTCAAAACGTTGTTGTATATATCATATCCATCTTTCATAACGGTGAACTTTAATTACAATTTTTTCTGATCAAAAATTAAGTCTTATTGTTTATTGAACTCCCTTACCCTGGGGCCGAAATGACTTTGGGGCCAAAGTGACTAGGGCCGAAGTGACTAGGTCCGAAATGACTTTGGGGCCGAAGTGACCAGAGGCCGACTTGACTTGGGGCCGAAGTGACTGGATACCTAACTGTCACCCACCTTTACAATACTTTACCTGTACATTTGTTACAGGCTATTGTCAGTATTTATGTACAGACCTTTACGATACTTTACATGCATCTTTGTTATCAGGTCATTACCTAGATGTGTGTCATTGCTGTGTCACATACTTTACATGTACCTGTCTTACACAAGTTGAGCTACAGTGTCACTGACACTTCCATTTTTTCAGTAGGGCAGAGGAATACGCTCAAGAGTTTTTTTACACGCCTGTTCTATGAAATCCCCATCTATAGCAACACTAAACGATGCGGAAAATAAAAATCTGTTCAGCACACATGTGCGGAACGCAAATCGTTGACGGACTATTTTTATAAAGAAGCGAAATTTCACTAAAACTTTCTACAAATCGTGCGCCGCAATTACAATTTGAATCGCTAGCGATAGCTAAAAATCGTTCCCTGAGTTCCAAAGTGTTCCATGTGCCATTGGGCACTCAGGGGATGAATTAGTAACACGGGTTTCCCTCACAAATTTGGTTAGGGTTAAAATGTTTTCTTTTTATTGATAGTTGTCAAATGAATCGCTGAGTGTGCTTATAATAATTATTTTTATAGACGTTAAGGTGTGTAATAAACACAGAATGACACGCGTGTGTGAATGGGTTAATCAATATGGCACTTGTCCCATCGCGGAAGGATAAAACTCGAGACCTGCGGCCTCTTGTTCTATCCTTCCGCGCTGGCGCTCGTGCCATATCGATTAACCCATTCACACACGCGTGTCGTTCTGTGTATATACCCAATCACGGTATCCCAATTCACGAAATCGTCTAGGAATTCTAATAACAGAGTCCCTCCTATAGCTTGTCTGTGTGAATAGAATCCTTTTCCTATCGCACGTGCTCATGTTTTTTTTTATTAGGGTTTAACGACACATTAACAGCCAGGGTCATATCATGTCGGTGACAGTTTTACGGGTGGAGGAAGCCGGAGTACCCGCTGAGAACCCCCGAGCAACGATGAACAGCTGTCAGCTCTCCAACAGCATAACTCTGAACTCTGCACCGCGGCACAGGCAGGGTTAGATTGATTGAAGACATGCGCACCTTCGACGTGTAGTACGCCTTAGTACACAGCGTCATCGTGCCCCCATGTAGGCAATCAGGGTTAAGTGCCTTGCCCAAGGACACAACGCGGGAGCGCGAATCAGTCGCTGAAATGGTCATCCTACCAATTACTAACCGCGCTCGACGTTGCCTTAGTTCGGTGATCAGACGAGAACCGGTTACCGCGACGCCACCGCGCCTCCATGTGCTACTTGTGTTGTGCGCACAAGTACATATCAGCACACTCAGCATGTGCCCATGTGCTACATCTGCTGTACGCAAAGTGTGCACTAGTACACAGGAATATAATGGCACGCCAATCACGCCCGCATGTGCTGCATGCTCTGTGTAAACATTGTGCACTAGCACACAGGCACTTGCCAGCAACCAGCAACCACTTACAACTTCCGTGGAATCCCTCCTTAGTATAGGACTATGCTTCCAGAATCCCTTTTCATCGCGAGTGCCAATGAGCTGCATGTGAAGTGCGCACATTGTGCATTTTTACAAAAGCACATATCGGAATATCGTGTGAGTATGTGCTGCAAGGGATGTGTAGGCATTGTGCTTTAGCACATAAGTAAATCTTTGCACGATCAACATACATCCTTATATTAAGGTACCCTAGCATGCACAAAGGCAAGGAAATGTGAAGACCGATACGGGCTTGGATGAATGGAGAGATCTGGTTGAGTCTGTTAAAGAGTTGACCAAGGTCAGAGTCGAGACAGGGTCAGACATAGCTAGGAAGCATGAAGTAGAGCTACAATCCAGCAGTATTGGGTTCAATTCTGGCACACAAGTACGTACCTGGCATCCAGCTTGTGCCCATGTGCTACCTATAATGTGAACAAGGACATCTTGGAAAATCGGATTAGGTAGACCATTTTTTAGAATTTTCTGAGTTTTGGGGAGATGTACGGTCCATTTGGGTAATTAGATTTGCTCCACTTCAATCGAACATACCCTCCAAACACACTCAATACTATTAGCGGACCCACGTCCCACCACAGAAATCAAGATGGCGGCGTCCTGTACACAAAATGAACGACGAAAATACGTGTCATCCTAACAAGTGCAGCGTGCGCACTTACACCACGTGTATCCATGACAATGACGTCACAACATGGCCACTCGCGCGGGCTACCATGACGACCCCACACGAGTATGACGTCACTTCCACCTCAGGCTCTCCCACTTGCAAAAAGGCTTATCCACCCCTCTCTGGGAGCCCGGTGGCTCAGTTGGTAGAGATGCAGGCTGCAAGTCGAGAGGACCTCGGGTCTAATCCCACCTGCGGCAACCTCGTTGTGTAATTGGGCAAGGCACTTAATCCCAATTGCCCACGTGGGGGCACGGTGGCGTTGTGTACTACGGCGTACTTCCAGCGATGATGCACTTGTCTTCAATCAATGCTAACCCTGCTTGTATGGAGTGGAGTTAGTACGTTGGGGAGTCTGACAGTTGCTCGCCGTTGCTCGGTGGTTCTCTCCGGGTACTCCAAATAAATAAATCCACCCCTCTCATACTATTTACATTAATATCAATAAATATCGTTTGACGCGATTTCTTCAAACTGTATCCTGTTGTGAATTGCGTTGAAAACAGTTTGGCTGAAGAATAGCACTTTGTTTGCTTTCCGTATGTCGCACGTCCGCCCGTCATCCGTCCGTCATTCGTCGACGTGTTCATTTTCCGGGTTACGACTGATACCTTCATAACCGTTAGAGCATTTTAATTAAACATAACAAGCGTGTCTCCATCTTTAGGGGTACTTTTATCTATTGCTCTCTCTCTATATCTCTGGTAGAGCTCCCAAGTCAAACAAATGCACAGATGTTTTTTTTCAGGTCATCCATGTAGTTTACTTGATTCACAGTTATTTAATATCCCGCCCATCCTTTACTTGCATCTGAAACTAGAGACGAAAGAGTTATCCAGGAGATCACCATGCATCAAGTGAAGTGAAGATCTTCTAGATGTCTTCTGGGGAGCAAACAGCGCTTGCACCCTACTATACAATGGAGTCTTGCACAACATAATTGGTCCCTAACATAAACATTAAGGGGTTAATGACCAAATAGTTGCTCTTGTTTGCTCGGGCCACAACGTCTTAACCATTGAAGGTTTATTAATTAATCTTTACAGGCATACCATTAGCAGGAGGGTGAGTGTCGCACAAAACTGTTTTTGTCTGTACCCCAAGGATGTTGATAAGAGCAAGGGGTGAAAAGTTAAATCATTGGACTTACTTGTTTGAACCATACCTTTGTGGATCACTGAAACTTTCTAAATGTAATATCACATGGCTGTGTATCATGAGAGGGGCTGTCGTACATGACTTTTTTATATCCCGGAGTCAACGTCATAGCAGGTGTGAGAAATGGCTGCGGATCGTCGTTGAAAATAGTGGGGATGAAGTGTAAAGAAGCAATCCGTCGTTTGAAGAATGAGTTCCCCGTAGGGTGAATTTGCTGATGCCATCCCATATAGTGGGCCAATTTATCTTCTGGGTACCACGTTCTGTTTAGGATTGAGACCTTGATTCAGACTGAGGTTAACAGGTGGAAAATTTAACGATGCTATCTTGCTGCGCAGGGTAACATCACCAAATTCACCCTCTATGGACCTCATTCTGCAGATGACAGTCTGTTTATTTCCAGGCTTGAAGTGGGGGTTCAGAGGCCCTCTCTTGGAAAGTTATATAAAACAGAAGCAATCTTGTTTATTTAAGGGGGTTAATGGACTACCGCACAGATTGCACAACAGCCCTACTTTGTGCAGGTCTACCCTAACACACCAAGTTTAGGGTAGTAACAATTTCTCTGCCGACCCGACTCGGATAATCGCCGACGCAAAAAGAAGTTCTTTGATGTTTTGGTTTTCAAGTAGAATGACAAGCAATTAGGCTCATTTTGTTTACTATTTTCAAATATTGTGAGCATTGTTGCCCAAAAAGTTCGGGGATTGAACCCCCCCCCCCCACCCCCGGACCCCGCGGCCCCTGTTATGTATTTGTGGCTATGGGGCTGTTAAAAAACAATTCACTGGAACTGCATACATTTCGTGTGATAGGAAGTTAATTCTGAATAGTTTTTTTTCATGAATGCTAATGGCAGGTCCCTTGGTTCAAATTTAAACTAGAACTATCACTGAAGGTGATTAATACCCCCGCTTTGGGTTTTTAGAGGAATGCACTTCTGATCATGTAGGCGAAGGCCATAAGGAAATGTATACATAAAGATCATTTTTTGTTGTTGAAATTTGTATTCGCATGTGGCCTTCCACAGAACAGCACTGAATACTTAAAGAGCCCACACATATATGGTTTACATTTGGAAAAACACATTTACAATGTGCAACATGTATTCAAAATCGGTTCATTAATGTAGGAGGAGTTGCACACACAAGAATCCCATTTGAAAACCCATAATAAATCCAAGTTAAAGGGAGATAACCTGGTTAAAATTGTCGCAGATCAAATATTTGGGAATATGCGTATGTTCACTTTGTTGTGATAATGTTTGAAAGGTTTCGTCAAAATTGATTGATAAATGTAGGAGGAGTTGCACGCACAAGAATTTCATGTAGAAACCCATAATAAATCTAAGTTAAAGGGAGATAACCTAGTTAAAATTGCCACAGCTCAAAAATTTTGGAATATGCGCATGTTCACTTAGTAGTGATGATGTCTGTAAACTTTCGTCCAAATTGATTGATAAATGTAGGAGGAGTTGCGCACACAAGAATTTCATGCAGAAACCCATATTAAATCAAAGTTCAAGAGAGATAACCTGGTTAAAATTGTCGCAGATCAAAAAGTTTGGAATATGCACATGTTCGCTTAGTAGAGATGATGTTTGAAAGGTTTCATCAAAATCGGTTCATTAATGTAGGAGGAGTTGCACACACAAGAATTTGTTCGAACGGAAAGACATAATAAATCTAAGTCAAAGGGAGATAACCTGGTTAAAATTGTCGCAGATCAAAAATCTTGGAATATGCGCATGTTCACTTAGTAGTGATGATGTCTGAAAAGTTTTGTCCAAATTGATTGATAAATGTAGGAGGAGTTGCGCACACAAGAATTTCATGTAGAAACCCATATTAAATCAAAGTTCAAGAGAGATAACCTGGTTAAAATTGTCGCAGATTAAAAAGTTTGGAATATGCACATGTTCACTTAGTAGAGATGATGTTTGAAAGGTTTCATCAAAATCGGTTCATTAATGTAGGAGGAGTTGCGCACACAAGAATTTGTTCGGATGGAAAGACACAATAAATCTAAGTCAAAGGGAGATAACCTGGTTAAAATTGTCGCAGATCAAAAATCTTGGAATATGCGCATGTTCACTTAGTAGTGATGATGTCTGAAAAGTTTTGTCCAAATTGATTGATAAATGTAGGAGGAGTTGCGCACACAAGAATTTCATGTCCGGAAAGACGTACGGACGGACGTACGGACGGACGGACGGACGTACGGACGTACGGACGTACAGGGCGATTCCTATATAGCCCCCACTTCTTCGAAGCGGGGGTATAATTACACCGTAACTGAATCGGTGGTTCATTGGTTAAAGCATTGAACTTTAAACCGAGAGGTGGACGCCCATTCTATTTTGACCCGCGCCATCCGCGATGAGTCTTAGGGCAAGACACTTTAATCATGGTATACTATATAAGGCGCACGGCACGCCGACTGTGCACTTGTCTTCAGTCGCTGCCGCGGTCCTCTTGTGGGAAAGCCTACCTCAACCCGCCATCCGCCTAGTCCCCCCCCCCCATTATCCCTCCCAATACCCCAGCACAAAACTGTTTTATTACCCCCCCCCTCCCGCTGTCTCATGAAACGAGAATAGAATATTTATACATAGAAAAAAAAATCCTCAAAAACTTGTTTGTGAGGAAACAGCATGCAGTCCGAAATTTGTTGATAGTAAATCCATGTTTCATTTTTGTCCCAACCAATCAGATGCGTGAAAAGGTAGACGAAGCTATACTACCTGTCACGTTGATGGACTTTCCCATTGCAGGCTATATAAGCAGTGGAATCAGACACATTAGTCAGATCTCGTATTGGATGTTGAAAGCAGATAAGCGTAAAGATATTAAGAATATTACAGTTGGTAAGAGAATACTGGTGTATATAAAAAGAATTATTGGATTTCTGTGTGCCAGTATAAAAAATATCTGATACAAATCATAAATCCACGCTAGGTATAGAAAGGCCCGAGCAGGTCGACGAGAACACCAGAGTGTGACGTTAACGTAGTCAGATAAATACTGAGTGAAATACACCGTGATATTGGTAGAGAGACCGGGCGTTTCCGTTTAGTTCGTAAATACGTAGGCCCACACAATTTATTTCTTTTGTCAAAACGTTCAAGAAGAACACTGTAAATAAATGTACATTACCTCTAGTTAAATTTCACCATGTACACATACTTCAAGCCCAACCCTGGGTATAAACTTGGGTAACGAACCATTCACACGTTACCCTTCTTTTGGTGGCAGATTAGGTGGGATTGGGACGAAGTATTTGGATATTACAAAGTGCAGCCTGCACTAAACACAAACACCGAGCAACACTGTTCTGTGAAATGATAGCTCAGTGAATAAATGCCGTGTGCATTTACTGGGATATCACTCAGTGCATTTGACATACGTGGTGTCAACGCTCAGTGAAAAACTAGGTCACCGTCAACTGTCATAATGTAAATCAGGAAACACCAATAAAAGATAATAATCAGACCAATCGGAGAAAATCTACTAAACGTAAGCTAGAGTTTGCAGTTGAGGAGGAGCAAAAAGGGCGAGCCAGAAAAATGGGGGGTCTTGCTTCAAAGTCAAAGAAACACGGGAGCCCAATCTGTGCTGTAATTGACAAATGTTCTCAGGCAAAGATTAAGCTCAACAACGCCTAGCAAAACAACATTACGCCAGAATTTATTGCTGGATTGCTCGAGTCTGTTCCACTGAAGGGAAAAATTAGTTTACTTGAAGAAAGTGTAAGAAAAGAGGCGCCAAGATTTTTTGAAATTACTTCCCAGAATATAACTCATCTGGAAGAAAACTTCAGTGGAACTTGACTAATGGACAAATTTCGAAAACTATTACCTGGCATAATGCCGTCGCAAAGAAGCGAACGTCAAGTAAAAAAAGGAATACGAAAAAGAGTTTAACGCCATTTTGCTTCCGACGCGAACGGCAGCTGGTTGGAAAATTAATCTGGATCGGCTGTTAGAAATACTCAGTTTTAAATTTCCGTTTTTTAAAACAAAATGAAGAAATTAACATGAGGCTGTATGGGGATGGGAGGGAGATCGCACACAAGAATTTCAAGCACTTTTATTGCAATCAGTCCCATCGACAATAACCTATTTTTACATGGGCAACTTTTTCAAACACCAAAAATTGGTATATCCTATCGCCATTTTCTACGAAAGTGATTCACGGGACAATCTAGAAGAAAACATAGGGTACTTGAATGAAACTATAGAAAAAAATCAAACCAGGGGACATCATTTTTTCTTGAGTGGGGATGAAATGTTTTTGAAGGTGTCTTGGATGGGGAAAATAAGCTGGGCCCGACGACTGAATCTGGGTGGAATATCTATATGGATGGGATCTGGACTATTCGACGAAAGACAAACTCGACGAAATGGACTATTCGACGAGAAGACAATTCGACGGAAGACAATCTCGACGAAATTTTTTTAAAAGGATCAATTCGACGAATATATTTTGAAAATGATATTAAAGACATAATTGACCAAGCTATTTGTTTCTTGCCTTTTGTTAAACCGCTCTTTGAAGAACAACCGAAACATCTGCTTGTTTACTTAGATGTCCATATAGCTTGGTGGTGGTATTGTTGATGTCGCCCATAACCCTACACTAAGCAGGTCAGCGTTACAATAATTTTGAACCCCGAACCCTCAGCCCACCAAGGGTTGATATGAAGTCCATCTATGGTAACCAAACCTCAACACTCACCGCAGGTGTATTTTATTAAGTTGTCCATGGGCCACCACCCAATTACAAACAAAATCATAATACAAACCACACCTACCCTCCTTCCAGGTGAAGGTGGGGCCATACTGTTTTGAACTATAATTGTCAAGAGTCAACGTGGGACAACCACGCATGAGCTAACGGTAACAACCGGCTCAATATGACGGGCTACCAGTGCCCCTATTGCCTTACACCTCTGTCAGACTTTCTACTTAAAGCTTGCGGGAGAACTGGGTTGCTGCTATGTCCTTTACTCACCACTCATCACCTTCAGGATGAACACATTCCTGGCGGATTTTTGCAAGGTGATGTGTCCGTTGGAGCTAGACGCCACATAATTTTTACACCATGTACATGGCCACATTATTAATGATTATCAAGACCCGGTTTGTTGATGCCACTTTTAAGGCAATTGGTTCTCCCCTCAAACAACCCTGGGTGATTCATGGATTTTTGAAACAGGACTCAGCCATGAAACAGGTACCGCTAGTTTTTGTCTTCATGTCGGGCAAAAGAAAGGAAGATTACATAGAAGTATTGAGGAAATTAAAAGAAAACTTGAACACTCTTTCATGTCAGAAAGTAGTAATGGATTTCGAGGCTTCTTGCTTGGGATGATCCATTCATTCACTAATTGGTTTTATTTTTAACACCCTGCTAATCCTATAATTGCCGCCTTAAGTGTGAGCGTCTCATAAATATAGGCTATGACACCTTAATTAAGAGTAATTTTCGAGAAAAATTCTCAGCTATTCATGCACACACACTCTTGCCCCCACCCAGTAAGTTCCGAGATAAAAGATGCTATCTTACAACATACTCTGCTCAACGTTATATTGGTTGGGGTTCTTCTTCTTTTAATCCGCTGGGGGAAATAAAAAGTTTTCGTCGAACTTGTACTTTTTTATTATTGAACTGTCCAAAGTTCCGTCGAATCGTCCAAAGTTTTGACGAATTGTCCAAAGTTTCGGCGAATTTGTTCAGACGTTTTGTCGAATCGTCCAAAATCTCGTCGAATCGTCCTAAAAAAACATTCGTCGAATTTGTCTTTCGTCGAATAGTCCATAACCCATATGGATATGAAGAGAGAACACAAAAAGGAAATGGACAAAAAACGGGCTTCAGGACAAGGCTTTTGAAGGCCATTCCTTTAGAAAAAGTCATTTTTTGTCTGTTACATGGATCAGCTCGCGTCGTCGAAAAATTCTTAAACTTAGAAATTAAACATATTATTTCGGAGGGGAACCTAATGTCACAGAAAGGTGAGGAAGGGGAATCATTTAAGACTGAAAAAATTTTAAATCTTGAGAACAACATAAACAAAAGAGGGGTACGTCAGGGAAATTTTAAAATACATTTTTCGAGAGATGGAAAACCCAAACCCATAAAACTGAATAAGGATCATGCATTCGTCATGATAGCCCCATCTGCCGAAGTTTGCCCAGACATAAAATATTCTGTTGAGCCCTTTCTAAAAAACGTGATGCGGGAAAGAACGGTGAATAAAAAAATACCTAACCAGATTAGGATGGAGTTAAAATTGCAAAAGAATTACACTGATTTCACTTTGACTAATGATATTTGGACAAATTTTTATCAAATGATACTGATTTTAAAGAAAGACCCTGATCCCGTCTTGCTTGAGGGCAGACCAGGGGGATCACTGCTGTCTACGGACTATTCATGGGGCTACACCACACTCGATAAAGAAAAGTATTTGTACCATGCCGAATGCTTTTACCAACTGTTCTGTTTGAGATATTCTTATAACGAGTTAACACCATACATTATGAAATTCATTGATGTTGCCCCAAAACTAATGGAATGCTCACCATTCAGCATGGCCAGGATTCAGTCAGAAGCAGACGAACACGCCAATTACGAACATGCCTGTTTCTTCTACAACCATACAACCCGCACAGGCGGACGTCAAAAAGCAGACCCGACAATTAAACTGTTTCAAAATGTGTGGAAACGATTTTCATTTGAAATAAATAACTCCACAATAAGTAACACTGTAGCTGTGAGCACGTCCTTCCAAAAATACTGTGAACAACACGTAGCTGCGGCTACTATTTAAAAATGTTTCAAAAGATATCTCTTTTCAAAACGTCTTGTCCCACAAACTAAAAAACAAAGTGTCCCTTCCCAGGAAATAGAAATGGGTAATAAATTTTTGAACGGGAAATATGTGCTATGTGGAGCAATTCCGAAATATGGATAAAAAAAAATGGATCACGCGGCCATGAAAGAAAAAATAATGCAGGGGGGGGGGGGGGTGGGGGGTGGGGTGGGGGGGGAGGGGGGGTGGTTGCAAACAATGTACTTCTTAGTGGGAAAGGAATGTCCACCAAATATATACTGTGTTGACAACCGAAGCAGTATTAAAAGGGGAAAAAATACCTCAGCCAATCCGTCGAGCCCTTCGAAGAGGCTTCCCTGTACTTTCTTTTAAATTTATACATCACTGCATATCAGAAAATAAATTACTACAAGTAGAAAATTAAAACTTGAAATACCGTCTAATATATTGACCATCAAAGATATTCCTCTCCAAAAGAAATATTTCAGTAAAACGGGTAAAATGATAAGTTTTTTGAAGCACAATAGAAGAAAAACGAATAAAAAAATGGTGACTCTTTAAAATTATCATCTCCTGGACGTAACAGCTCTCTATTTTATGTTTTCCAAAGGAGGAAAGAAATTACTAAAAATGGCACCCGATTAAACTTTAAAGGAACGCAGGAACTTTTTGTCAATTTACACAAGGAATGGAAAAATCTATCTCCTACTAAAAAAACACAGTACCAACAAAAATGGAAAAATGAATCTGTAAAGAAAAAAGAAGAATTTTTGAAAAAAAAATAAACAAAAATATGAGATTGCCGAATATAATAAAATACAATCTCCAAAGTATAAAAAATTCATAAAGAAAACACCCCAAAAAACTCCTGTTAAAATATCTTACTTCGAGAATGGTCGTTTAATTGTTGATTATTCTTCATTTAATGCAGAAATATATAACTTTAAAACGCCAATAAATGAATACACTTCATGTAATTACATGTGGTTGATTGCTTCCCGTTTATTTATTTATTAGTGTTCTAGGCCATGTATTTCTGTACATAAGTTAATCATTCCCGTTTATTTATTTATTAGTGTTCAAGGCCATATATTTCTGTACATAAGGTAATCATGACTGCAACACGAATTCCCCGTAGGTATGCCAAGAAGTGAAACAGTGCTTGTTTACTGTGATAAACAAACTCCAGTTTTACTGGCAACACAGGGCCTGGTAACCTATGGCCGGAGTAGAAGTCCCCTAAAAGGGTCAACGTGGTATAAATGATTGGCCAAACATGGATTTATATCTGTGTTGCGTTCATGATTAGCCTGCTTGTGCAGAAATATATGGCCTCAAACACCAGTAAATAAATACCTGAATAGATACAGTACAGCCTATAATAAAGTGTACCGTTGGGCAACAATAGCACGTTAATAATGCCAGAATATCCTCTCATAAAAAAGAGGAATAAATAAAGTAACGTTATGGCGTTATTATGTTGTAGATAGCAAGTTAGTAGTGCAATCAACTTTCCACTTATTATAGGCGGTACTGTATGAAAGATAAATTTAATGTAGTTAAATGATCACTTTCCCGTGGTTTTATTTATTTATTTATTTATTTTATTTATTTATTTATTTTGAACATCTGTATTGTCATATTTTATTCATTATTTAAAAGGTTGTAAATAATTCATGTACAGTGTAAATATATTGATCCATCATAAATAAAAACATAGTTCATGCAGATTTTCTTTTATCATTTTTACCCAGTTATAGTTCTGCTGTGAAAATCCAATCAAAGAAACTCTCATTCATTGTTATTGTCTTGATAATCACTCTGGTAACTGAAAGTAGTTCCAACAATGTAAACACTGGAGATTGATTCTATTAATAGGAGACTTATTATGTAATCAACACCAGCTGTCCAGGGATTAAGTTTAAATGGGATGTACACGACATGACGTTTTGATGTTAAGTGCAGCACCGAGTGTCAGATTCCCGGTGTTGTTATAAGTACCCAGTGAACTGAACTTGAAAGTTGTTTGAATTTTGTTAATATCGCTCTTTGTTTTATATTTTGTTTAAACCTTTTCACATAAATGTAAATAAATATATTTGGCTTTTCTTTGTCGTGGATTGAAAGCACAATGGATGTGAATGAAAAATAAATCTGGGGAGACTTGAGTGAAATAGAGACTAGGTTTTCACAGTTACGAGAGGAAATAAACAGACTGGAGTGTACTCCAGCTGAATGGGAATCTGGTGTTCTGTTCATCAGAACAACAGTAACGTCGCAACCCAGAACATGTAGCTCTGCTGCACTGACATTTTCAACCGAGAAAAGGCATCTTGGTAACTGTAGATCTGAAATGGAGAGTGCTATACAAATGCATGCACCAGCGTACATGTCAACACCCAGACTTGATTCAGCACCTGGCATCAATGTCCCAAGTAGATATAGCTCGACACATAGCTTACCTTTATCCAGCACAGTTAGGGAACCAGAATATACCCCAATCCATGGAGTTTACCACCCAATCCCAGCACCAGGCATCTATCCCAGTACAGTAGCAGCATGCGGATCAGCGCCTACCAGTGTTACATTGAGTAGGGATCATATATCAAGTATAAGTAACAGAAGTATGCCTAGACTAGAACATGCATACCAAGTAACAGAAGTATGCCTAGACTAGAACGTGCATACTCAGGTGGAACTACAAGGAATGAGGTCCCCAAAATAGCTGCCCCTAGTAATTTAGGCAAAACAGTGATGAAGTCACCTACTTTTGATGGTACAGGATTGTGGACTGATTACAGGGAACACTTCGAAGCCTGTTGAAATATTAATGGGTGGAATGAACAACAATGCGGCTGGTATTTAGCAGCTGCACTGTGAGGACAAGCACTGACTGTGCTTGGTAATATAAAACAGAGTGGAACATATAGTTTTGAAGATTTGTGCTATGCACTAGAATCTCGGTTTGCTCCTACAAACCAAACAGAATTATACAGGGCGATGCTAAGAGAGAGACGACATAAGCAAAATGAGACTATACCAGAAATGGGAGAAAGCATACGACGCTTAGCACGTTTAGCATACCCTACGGCTCCTAGGGATGTTGTAGAAACAATTGCCAAAGATCAATTTGTTGATGTGTTGAAGGATTTTGAAATGAGACTACGTATACAGCAGTCTAGACCCCAAACCTTGAATGATGCAGTTCGATTAGCTGTGGAGATTGAAGCATTTACTCGAGCTGAAAAACAGCGGTGCCATTACAGTGGGTATGCCAGAGCTACCACATCGGTCTGTGATGAACAGCAGATACACAGTACTTCAACATCGGAATCGGCAGTACAAACAGAAATATTGAAACTAAAAGAAGAAATTAAAACTGCCATCCATGAACTAGAGAGTAAATTCGAGGCACTGAAAGCTCAGAAAAGATCAACAGATAGAAGATTGGAGCCTGAAACAACTAAGAATAAGAGTGATAAGTTTCCTTTTAAATGTCATTACTGTGACAAGAAGGGCCATATGATAAAGGACTGCTACCTGAAGAAAAGGGACGCAGAGAAATGAAGCAACCAAGGAAATAAAGATAGAGAGAGAGAGACTGGGGCAGTGACACAAGCAAGAGCAGACAACGTGTCCGGTTTGTTTATTAATGCTTGTGTTAATGGTGTACAGTGTAGTCTCTTAGTAGATACTGGGGCTACTTTGACTTTGATATCGCAGATGCTGTTTGAGTCTGTTTTAACTGAAACTGAGGTTTGCTTGGAGGAAGTGACTCAACAAATAGTATCAGCTGATGGGAGCCTGATGAATATAACAGGAAAAGGGATGTTTAAGATTGATATAGATGGAAGTGCATTTGAATGCAAAGCGGCCATAGCTAACATTGGGGTAAGTGGGATACTAGGATTAGATTTCTTAAAGTCTAGCAACAGCCTAGTAGACGTTGCACAAGGGAAACTACTCCTGAATGGTAAAGACCATGATCTGAGCATCAAGGGCAAAATTGGATGCTTCAGAGTAAGTGCAACTGAGACGTTCGGTGTTCCGCCAAGGTCAGAAATGGTTTGCTTGGGAAAAGTAAATACACCCGAAGACATAACATTCCAGGAAGAGCCTTTTATGATGGAAGGGTATGACAGATTTTCGAAAAGTGGGAAAGCCATGGTGGCTCGAACATTGGTTGGTCCAAGAGAAGTTGTTCCTGTAAGATTAATGAATATTTCAGATCAGACCCAAGTTGTATACAAAGGAATAATAGTTGGATCAACTTCGCCAATAAGTCAATTCTTGGCTCGGGATGATGAAAAACTGAATAGACAGGAATCATCAAAAGAACGAGAGAAATTACCCAGGCACTTAGAACATCTTTATAAAGACTCAGTAAAACATCTGAATAAAACAGAAGCTGACGAGTTGAAAAGCAAACTTGTGAAATATTCCAATGCATTCTCAAAGGAACCACATGATATCGGCAGGACTGGTTTGGTAAAACACAAAATAGAAACAGGGGAGGCCAGACCATCAAAACAACCACCTCACCGTTTACCACATCATATGGCTGAATATGTTGATAAAGAAGTGGACAGAATGAAAAATGCTGGAATTATTGAACCTTCCTCCATCCTGTGGGCTGCTGGGGTGGTGTTGGTCGAAAAAAAAGATGGTATGAAGCGCTTCTGCATTGATTATCGCAATCTGAATAGTAAAACAGTAAAGGATGCATATCCTTTACCTCGAATCGACGATTCACTTGATCGTCTGGCTGGGGCAACATTGTTCTCTACCTTGGATTTCCTCTCTGGTTATTGGCAGGTAGAAATGACAGAAGAAGATAAGCATAAAACAGCCTTTGCCACTAGAAATGGGCTATTTCACTTCAATGTCATGCCATATGGTCTTTGTAATAGTGCCACAACTTTCGAAAGGTTAATGGAAACCTTGTTGTTAGGATTAAACTTTGATGCATGCTTAGTTTACATCGATGATGTGTTGATTTTTGGGAAAACATTTAGTGAAGGTCTTAAAAACTTGGATGCTGTGCTCGAGAGGTTGCAGAAGGCAGGGTTAAAGCTAAAAGCAAAGAAATGTCAGCTATTCCAAAGAGAAGTACTTTTTTCTGGGTTACAAGGTAACTGGTGCTGGCGTGCACACAGACCCAGCAAAAATAGAAGCTGTGGAAAGGTGGCCAATTCCCACGAATGCATCAGAAGTAAGATCTTTCTTGGGACTCTGTGGATATTACAGACGATTTGTGTAGGGCTTTTCAATAAAAGCAAAATCCCTGTTCCAACCTACTGAAAAAGGTAGAGAGTTTGTGTGGACAGACAACTGTGACAAAGCATTTGAAACACTGAAAAGGTGTCTAACCACAGCTCCCTTGCTGGCACATCCAGATTTCAACCGGCCATTTATTGTGGACACAGATGCTAGCCAATTTGGACTGGGTGCAGTTTTATCACAAGAAATTGATGGGATTGAAAGAGTAATAGCTTACTCAAGTAGGACACTCTCGAAGACTGAGAGAAAATACTGTGTAACGAGGAAAGAGCTTTTAGCTGTGGTGTATGCTGTCAAGCAGTTTAGACATTATTTGTATGGACATAAATGCACCATAAGGACAGATCATGCTGCCCTAAAATGGTTGATGCAATTTAAGGATCCTCAAGGTCAAGTCGCCAGGTGGATAGAAATTTTGAGTAGTTATGATTTGGAAATTCAATACAGAAAAGGAGTTCATAACGCTGATGGCTTGAGTAGACAACCTTGCAGACAATGTGACTTGATGACCAAAGACACTAATAGGGATTTGAAATTGAAGATAGACCCAGTGCAAGTGATCCAGTCCATAGAAACTAACAGTGAACCACTTCCACTGATAGCTAAGCTTCAGGATGATGACAAAGACCTTGACATGGTAAAGGCATGGGTACAGGCCCAAAATCGGCCCAAGTACTCAACAATTAGTGGTACAAGTTCTGTTGTGAAATCATTATGGTCCCAGTGGAATATATTGGAAATTAAGATAGGATACTGTACAGAGTTTGGAAGAAAGCAAAGAAGGCTAAATACCAAGCAGTTGTTCCATTGTCAGAGAGGAAAAATCTATTTCAGCAGTGTCATGACAACCGGTCATCTGGGCATCTGGGAGTATACAAGACATTGGCAAGGATTAGGTACCGTTTTTATTGGACAGGATTACAAAGTGATGTTCAACTCTATGTATTGGGATGCAAGCACTGTGTGTGCAGAAAACATAGATCCCAAGGAAAATCAGAAATGCAGGTTGAGTTCACAGAGCGCCCAATGGAAAGGATTGCATCATATATAATGGGGCCCTTACCTGAAAGTGACTCGGGGAACAAATATGTTCTAGTAGTGTCTGATTACTTCAGCAAGTGGACTGAAGCATATACCTTGAAGAACATTGAAGCTCCTACGGTGGCTAATGTAATAGTGGAAGAATTTATTGCACGGTATGGAGTTCCAGAGGTAATACACTCTGACCAGGGTAGGCAATATGAATGCAAATTGTTCAAGGGTGTTTGCAATCTGCTGGGCATAAGAAAAACTAGAACAACAGCTTACCACCCAAAATCCGATGGGATGGTAGAACGCTTCAATAAAACTCTAGCTACCATGTTAAGTGCTTATGTACAGGAAAACCAACATGACTGGGATGTTAACTTACCCTACGTAATGATGGCGTACAGATCTGCTTTGCACGAATGCACGGGATTCACTCCAAACATGTTGATGCTAGGTTGGGAAGTCTCAACACCAGTAGACTTGATGTATGAGCTGCCCCCAGAGGCAAAACCACAGGAAAGAGTAGACTATGTGCAACAACTCAGAGAGACACTTGAATATGCACATACACTTGCCAGAACAACAAGCCAGAAAGCAATACTGTGACAAAAGAGGTACCATGACATGAAAGTGTCATCAAAACCATTTAAGGCAGGTGATAAAGAGTATGTTTTCAATCCAAAAAGGAAGCTGGACAAATCACCAAAACTAACAAGTTTTTGGCATGGTCCATTTGAAATCAAGGAAAAGTTAAGTGATGTAACTTATCGGGTAAAAAAGGAAAATATGGAGCAGGTGATCCACGTAAATCACCCGAGACACTGTCAGCCCCAACAGCTGTTAAACGATGACATTCTATCGTCGGCTGATGAGAATGATAATTATGCGCCTGATATTAATGACACGAGTGTGCCAACAGAACTGACTGAAATGGAATTGGGGTTCACCTGTCAAGGAAGGGAACAAAAACGGCCCCAATGGCACACAGAACTTCAATATGATTATAGTGTTTAAAATAGTCTGATGAATCATTTATTATGATCATATTTTTTTCAGAAAATTGTCAATGTCTGAAATTTTTCATGTTCAATTGAAGTGTAAACCCTTGATTAATTGTACTTTATATTGTCTTTTTCAGAAAAAATGCCTTCCATCAAAACAACGCCACATAAACCAGGCTTTGTATGTACAATTTGTTTCAACAGACTACCAACACAAACTGAATGGAAGGAACACATAGTGAAATGTGGTCTAGAAGACCTAAACAAAAGATTATTTGAATGTCCAGATTGTAATCAGGCTTTTGCTAAAAAGGGTGTTTTGTTGAGACATGTGTCCAAGGTGCATAAACATGATAAATATGAGAGTGTGACAAAAGCGGTTGGTGTGACTCCAAAATCTGTCACATACGAAGAGGACAGTCAGCTAGGCGAAGATCCTGGAGAGTTAATTTTTGACTTGACAGATATCGAGGAAGGTAGAACACATAGAAAGAGAATTACTCCAATGCCACTTAACATGACAGCACAAGCAGCAAAAACACCACGTAGTACAGACTTTAAGGAGCCATTTCTACAGGAACATCTGACCATAATACCTTGTGAAACATTAAGTGCTGAACCAATGTGTAACTGTTGGAAAAGTAGGGGTGTGGAAATGAAAGATATTTCTGTTCAAGCCAACATTGCTATTCCCAATGATAGAAAAGGTCATCAGAAGACCATCAGAAAGACCAGGAAATTTCAGGAAGGTGGTGAAAGTGTTGAGATAGTAGAGGAAGACATCTGGACAGACTGACTTTGTTTGATCGTCGCTTGACATTTCATCTGGAGAAACACACTATCATTTTTATGTTGGCCTTTGTGTTCTATGGATAGCAGACACTCTGAGAAATATTCAAACCTTTTCTTGTTAAATAAAACATATTTTTATGAAAAAAAAAAAAAAAAAAAAAAAATATTATGATTGAAACACAGTCAAAGTCTTGTTAGTGAAATTAGGTGGGCATGAGGGATGCATGTAATCGGAGAGCGTGGGTAGTGAAATGAGAATAGAATATTTATACATAGAAAAAAAACCCCTAAAAAACTTGTTTGTGAGGAAACAGCATGCCATCCGAAATTTGTTGATAGTAAATCCATGTTTCATTTTTGTCCCAACCAATCAGATGCGTGAAAAGGTAGATGAAGCTATACTACCTGTCACGTTGATGGACTTTCCCATCGCAGGCTATATAAGCAGTGCAATCAGACACATTAGTCAGTTCTCGTATTGGATGTTGAAACAGATAAGAGTAAAGAAATTAAGAATATTACAGTTGGTAAGAGAATACTGGTGTATATAAAAAGAATTATTGGAGTTCTGTGTGCCAGTATAAAAAATATCTGATACAAATAATAAATCCATGCTAGGTATAGGAAGGCCCGAGCAGATCGACGTGAACACCAGCATGTGACGTTAACGTAGTCAGATAAATACTGAGTGAAATACACCGTGATATTGGTAGAGAGACCAGGCGTTTCCGTTTAGTTGGTAAATACGTAGGCCCACACAATTTATTTCTTTTGTCAAAACCTTCAAGAAGAACACTGTAAATAAATGTACATTGCCTCTAGTTAAATTTCACCATGTACGCATACTTCAAGCCCAACCCAGGGTATAAACTTGGGTAACAAAACCATTCACACGTTACACTCAATCTCGCCAACTATGATATTAACTCTTCACCTTATATCATCCCTCATTCACTTTTCTCCCCCCACTATACGTGAAATATACACGTGTCCTGGATGAGACAGCAGGGTGGGATATTTCTATCCCACCCACCCACGTGACATACTCATTTGCATATTTTATTAGGTCGCCGGAACTATTTCATCATAGTCTGCACAATTGTAAATAAACAAATGGCTTCACGATTTCCTGCATGCAATCCACGTGCCATTCAAAATCAACAATGTTGATTTGTTTCAACCCCATGTTTCTCTGCAGATTTAATAATATTAATGTGCACATTTATCGCTTGATCAATAATCTCACAATGCCCTTTACATTAGAGTTTGACATGCACAAATTCATTAACCCCTTAACGGACAGTGTTACAAATCAATTTTTTAGTATATACCTATGGTATATACCTAATGTTTGTACGCTCTTTCCGATGAAATTGTTCGTTTTTCAAAAGGACTATGACTTGATAAATTGGGTATGTCAGCATGTGACCGCCAATTATCTATAATGACATAATCATCGTCTTGAGGGGGGGGGGGGGGGAAATCATCATCGATGAGTGTGAAGGTGGGAATGGGGAAATCTCACCCTCGGGGCAAGATATTTGAACCAGACCCTCAGCAAGCCTCGGGTCTGGTTCAAATATCTTGCCCCGGGGGTGAGATTTCCCCATCCCACCTCCAGACTCATCGGGGATCATAATAATCTCTCATGCTTTTATCCCATTTTTCCATCAGTTTTTCAAGAAATCTTATTTTTCTAAGCAAATATTTAGGGCATTCTAAAATGAAATGCCCCATAGTCTCCGTTACCCCAAAACTGCACGTTTGGTACCCTCTTTTCTCGGCCTTTCCCGATTTCCCCCTCAACTCTAGTAACTTTGATCTCCTTTGGAACAATAATGACCACTTCCTCAAATGATGCATCGAGGTACTCCTCAAAAGCTGGCTCATCTTTTTGTATAACCCATCTAAAGAGCTCTTAGTCCTAACTCCAGCTCGCCAGTTTCTGTTGCAACCCTCGAGAATCCTTCCCCCGATAAAACTGTCCCTGCTTCACTCCCCCTTCTTGATCTCCAGTCTCAATGGAATAATTCTCCATTAACTCCCCAACCTGGTTCATCCTGTCTGAATGTGGAATCCCATACATAGTTAAATGTCGTCTTGCACCATCTGCTATTTGGAAGGTTTACCAGGTAATTTAAATAACATTGTTTCCCCATATGTATTCTATCTTTAACGGGAATCTAACCAAGTCCCCCTCTGTCCGCTTCCAGTTCGGCTGCGTAACTTGACCCAACTATCCACGGACTCACATCATTTTGCAGAATCTTCAAGTTCATCACTACAATTTGGTTCAAAGGGGTCATATCCATTCAATACGTTATACTTGGTAGCTCCCCCTCCCGCATCCCAAATAGTTTTACCAACGAAAACCTTGTTAAAGCTATTCCTTCTAAGAAGTTTTCACTGATTGAGTATTCTTGTTCCTTTTGTGTTAAGTTTGTTGGTGAGGTTTCTATATATACCTCTACCTGTGACACATAAATTCACCGTAGTCTGACAGTTGCTAGACACTGCTCAGAGGATCTGTCCGTGTACTCCGGCTTCATCCACCCGGAGGCCTAAAACTGTCGACCCGATGTGACCCTGGCTGTTGAAAGTGTCGTTAAACCAAAATAAACCGAAATAAATAAATGAGCTAACGTTACGGAAACTCGCAACTGATAAAATTTGTTCATACAGTGCATTTGGGTAGGCCTACCACAGCGCCCATCGCTAGTTCTCTTTCACTGGCCCCAGTAATGTAGAGTGCAGACAGAAGTAAGCCTCACTTATGTGGTTTTATCCATTCTTAGAAATGATCATATACAATAACGACGGGTCGGCCACAGTGACCTTGATATATATATATATATATATATATGTGTGTGGGTGGGTGTTGTGTGTGTGGGTGTGTGTGTGTGTGTGGGGGGGGGGGTGTTTGAGGTTAAAAAATCGCACTGGCTCAGACATTTCCTATTGAAAGGTTTGGTTTTTTTAATATGCCGCTGAAAAATTGTTTTCATTTACTGAACCCTGATGGGTTTCAAACATGACAAAAAATTACATACAATTGATTTAAACTGAGTGATGAGCTTAGGAACTGGCTAAACTGACTAGCAATAATTGATATTATTCATTGATGGGCTCTAATTTAGTCCTTACAAGGATGTTACGCAAGCTTTTGTTTTTCTCATAGGCGATGACAGGTCGAAGATTCAAAGGTTCATTTAATTAAACATTGGTTAAATTGAATTCATCTTTTAACATTTTTGTTATTTCGATATTCATTCTGTTGTATGTTAAAGTGAAAGGAATGATGGACCTCCTTTCGCATTCTCCCGCTGCTATGTTCATACCAAATGGCCAGAGGGTCTGAAGCGTATTGATCCAAAAAGCTTCACGTTTTTTTAAAATTCATCCGTTTCATCTAATGTGTCTTTAATTGGTGGTTGTTAAATAGGATGGATTTCGAAATCGTCCAAAGAATGGCCAGGAAGGTTAAAATGTTGTGCTACTGGGGCATCAGCATTATGTTTTATATCCTGTTTGTGTCTAGTAACATGTTCTCGGAAAGTGTTTTGACTTTGACCAACATACTGTTTCCGACAGCGCTTACATGTGATAAGGTAAATAATGTTTGGTGAATCACAATGGAGGGGGTTACGTGTGTGTGTGTGTGTGTGTGTGTGTGTGTGTGTGTGTGTGTGTGTGTGTGTTTGCGTTTGTCTTACCAACTTGACGAGGTAACTAGACAAAAGAGTTTGCGTGTTTCGCCTTACCGAGGTACAAAAGACAAAAGAAACCCTTTACCTCGGTTGTTTTCCCAGAACTGTACCGGCAAAACGAGGTTGAAACCGTTAGTCCACACAAAGGACAGACAATGGTGTACCTCGGTATGTAGGGAAAACAAGACTGTGTGTGTGTGTGTGTGTGTGAGTGTGCGTTTGTCTTACCAACTTGACGAGGTAACTAGACAAAAGAGTTTGCGTGTTTCGCCTTACCGAGGTACAAAAGACAAAAGAAACCCTTTACCTCGGTTGTTTTCCCAGAACTGTACCGGCAAAACGAGGTTGAAACCGTTAGTCCACACAAAGGACAGACAATGGGGTACCTCGGTATGTAGGGAAAACAAGACTGTGTGTGTGTGTGTGTGTGTGTGTGTGTGTGTGTGTGTGTGTGTGTGTGCGCGTTTGTCTTACCAACTTGACGAGGTAACTAGACAAAAGAGTTTGCGTGTTTCGCCTTACCGAGGTACAAAAGACAAAAGAAACCCTTTACCTCGGTTGTTTTCCCAGAACTGTACCGGCAAAACGAGGTTGAAACCGTTAGTCCACACAAAGGACAGACAATGGGGTACCTCAGTATGTAGGGAAAACAAGACTGTGTGTGTTTGAGGTTAAAAAATCGCACTGGCACAGACATTTCATACTGAAACGTTTTTTTCTTTTAATATGCCGCCGAAAAATTGTTTTCATTTACTGAACCCTGATTGGTTTCAAACATGACAAAAAAGTACACAAAATTGATTTAAACTAAGTGATGAGCTTAGGAACTGGTTAAACTGACTGGCAGAAATTGGTGTTATTCATTGATGGGCTCTAATTTAGTCCTTACAAGGATGTTACGCAAGCTTTTGTTTTTCTTATAGGCGATGACAGGTCGAAGATTCAAAGGTTCATTTAATTTAGCATTGGTAAAATTGAATTCATCTTTTAACATTTTTGCTATTTCGATATTCATTCTGTTGTACGTTAAAGTGAAAGGAATGATGGACCTCCTTTCGCATTCGCCCTCTGATATGTTCATACCAAATGGCCAGAGAGTTTGAAGCGTATTGATCCAAAAAGCTTCACGTTTTTTTCTAAATTCATCCGTTTCTTCTAATGTGTCTTTAATTGGTGGTTGTTCAATAGGATGGATTTCGAAATCGTCCAAAGAATGGCCAGGAAGGTTAAAATGTTGTGCTACTGGGGCATCAGCATTATGTTTTATATCCTGTTTGTGTCTAGTAACACGTTCTCGGAAAGTGTTTTGACTTTGACCAACATACTGTTTCCGACAGCGCTTACATGTGATAAGGTAAATAATGTTTGGTGAATCACAATGGAGAGGGTTACGTGTGTGTGTGTGTGTGTGTGTGTGTGTGTGTGTGTGTGTGTGTGTGTGTGTGTTTGCGTTTGTCTTACCAACTTGACGAGGTAACTAGACAAAAGAGTTTGCGTGTTTCGCCTTACCGAGGTACAAAAGACAAAAGAAACCCTTTACCTCGGTTGTTTTCCCAGAACTGTACCGGCAAAACGAGGTTGAAACCGTTAGTCCACACAAAGGACAGACAATGGTGTACCTCGGTATGTAGGGAAAACAAGACTGTGTGTGTGTGTGTGTGTGTGAGTGTGCGTTTGTCTTACCAACTTGACGAGGTAACTAGACAAAAGAGTTTGCGTGTTTCGCCTTACCGAGGTACAAAAGACAAAAGAAACCCTTTACCTCGGTTGTTTTCCCAGAACTGTACCGGCAAAACGAGGTTGAAACCGTTAGTCCACACAAAGGACAGACAATGGGGTACCTCGGTATGTAGGGAAAACAAGACTCTGTGTGTGTGTGTGTGTGTGTGTGTGTGTGTGTGTGTGTGTGTGTGTGTGTGTGTGTGTGTATGTGTGTGTGTGTGTGTGTGTGTGTGTGTGCGTTTGTCTTACCAACTTGACGAGGTAATTAGACAAAAGAGTTTGCGTGTTTCGCCTTACCGAGGTACAAAAGACAAAAGAAACCCTTTACCTCGGTTGTTTTCCCAGAACTGTACCGGCAAAACGAGGTTGAAACCGTTAGTCCACACAAAGGACAGACAATGGGGTACCTCGGTATGTAGGGAAAACAAGACTGTGTGTGTGTGTGTGTGTGTGTGTGTGTGTGTGTGTGTGTGTGTGTGTGTGTGTGCGTGTGTGTGGCTACTAGAGTATTCCTATTCCCCGATAAGCCCACAGAGGCAATTTCCATAAAGTGGGGGAGGGGTTGCTAGACCTCTCTGATAGGAGCCGCTTACCCACTGACACCCCCCTTAGCGCCACCCTACACAAAATAAAGCACAGAGCGAGATATAATAAGACGAAAAAGTCCCAATAGGCCCATACCGATATGTCTACATAGGACCTGTTATTGACCGACTCCCTTACCATTGGCTCATAGTTCGGCCATTAACTCGGAAATGAACCTCTGACTGACTGACTGACTGTGCCTCTTTTCCTTTCACCTCAGAGCCGAAACGTCCCGAGGGCGTTTGGAACATGCCAACGGGGGCACACCTTTGGTAGACTAGGCTAAATGTCGAAACGCTTTATTAGCCTATTCTGAAGACACTATGTAAATGTAACAGAAAAAAACCCACCGAGTTAATTTTTCTAGCTAACAACTAGTTTTAATATATGGAATAGAAGAAAATACATCAGTGCACCGTATTTAAAAAAGATGACCAGGGCTTATTATGGCACTTTTGATGAATAGCCCAGCAACCGAGTAAATGGGCCTTCAAACGCTTGTGGCAATTTCTGATTGACAACAATGTCCTTAGTTAATTTTCCATTAAGATTTTACACCTGGTAATTCAACTGTCCTCCAACTGACTGGAATGTACGATGAATTCAGTCGACCTCTTGGTGAGAGCAAAAACGTTAGGGTGGTCTTCTGTGATGTCAGGAAGGCTTTCGATAAGGTATGGCATGTTGGTCTTATTCACAAGCTGATGAGAATTGGTGTCTCAGGTGAACTACTGTTGTTCTTGAAACCGTACCTTTCGGATAGGTCACGACGCGTTGTGACAGGATCGTACGCATCATCCTGAAGACCCATTAATGCTGATGCTCCACAAGGATCGATACCTGCGCCGTCATTGTTCCTAATATATATTAATGACATAACTGAAGCCTTACTCAGTAGCAAGCACGCGCCTCTTTGCAGATAATACTTCCCTGTACCTAATGGTAGAAAATCCAGAGAGGAAGCTTCGAGTTTAATCATCGCCTTGCCACAATAGAACATTGGGCTACTTGACATGGTTGGTTGAGTTTAATCCCAGCAAAACATGCTTATATCACGTAAACGCATTCCCACTGCCCACCGAACATTATTCATATGCGACACACGGATATCCGAAGTCAGTAATCATAAACATTCAGGAGTCATATTAAATAACACATGCACGTGGAACGACCATATTGACCATATCTACTCTAAAGCCTGGTCTCGCCTAGACCTACAGAGGGAGCAGAAATTAATCTCGATCGCAGCGTCTTAGAAAAATATACAGTGCCTGCGTTATGCATCCACACACGAATACGCCGATGTCTGGGATAACTGTTCGGCGGCTGAAGTCAACGAGCCAGGAAAAATGTAGATCACAGTCGCAAGGACCATTACCGGGGTAACTGTCAGTTGTAGTAAGTCTTTGCTTTATTCCCGGCGAAACACATTGGGACTCTCTACAAGAAGGACGTCTCAAACACAAGTTAATACAGTTTTTCAAAATGTATCATCATCTGTCGCCCCCATATATTGCAAATAAAGTTCCCCCGCTCGTCTTATCGTCTAATCTATCTGCCATAACCACAGAGTTCCATTTTGACGGACGCAGTTGTATCAGTCTTCTTTTATCCCCAACGTTACAGACCAGCGGAACAACCTGCCGTTATCTGTACCCTGATCAATTTCAACACTTTCCTAAATTCTGAAAATCAACGCCCACCTTTCTTTTACAGTGAGGCGAAATCTTGCACAGCTCAAATATACCATTGCAGGTTGAGCTGCGATGTAGTAGCCTTAATTCTTATTTATACGATAATCATCTGCCACGTACCCCTTCCTGTCTCTGTGTGTGTGTGGGGGGGGGGGGGGGGGGGGATGCGAGACATCAGAGCGTTTTTTTCTTACATTGTCCAATCTTCCTAAATGTTCGTAATATTACTCTCAACGTTCCCCCATTTACTCTAGATGTATCGACACTTCTTTTTGGTTCGGAATTCTTGAATAATCAGGAGAACCATGTTGTGTTTGAAGAGGTGTATGATTTTATCTTATCAAGAGGGCGTTTTCAGTGACTACAGCGCACCGACTCACCTATTACGATTACCAAACGTGTCCTGTCGGATGAAGTTACCCATATTCTCCCTTACAACAACTTATCCTCGTTCTCCGCCTTATTCAGGCTCAGCGCCCGCAATGCTGTATCAAGGCTTATCGGTCTTTACCCTTATTAAACGTGCATATGCTGCTTTACCTATGTTTTTTTAATGCGAACCTTATACCTTATGTAACCTTATGCTGTTAGTGGACGCTGGCAATATTCTTGGGCCACTTTATCCACCTCCGTATTATTAACTTCGCCGAGTTGATTGTCAGTTACAGAGAAATAAAGGCAACGCATTATGTCTTCAAGCTGGCTCCCCATTGTATTTCTTTGCTTCTAAACTCCTCCTTTTATGTTCTCTTTCCATATCCTCTTTCATTTACATGCAAGGTTTAAGCAATGTCACATACCCATGTCTGGTGGTCTGGACTCCCTGTCTGCTCCATCTTCTATGATCAGAATTGCCAGCAGTTGTCTCATCGGTTTTGTGGCGATTCCGGGCGTCGCATCTTTGCATTTGTAGTTACCAATGTATCTTGGGTACGATGTTATTGGGTGATATGTGAATGATCCCTCAATCATTTACTCACATTCTTAGGATCTCTGGTGGACCGTTACTGTGTGTGTAGGGGTGCGACGTCCTCTTTTGGTATCTGGCGGGGCAATCGATCGGTAACCTTAATACCGTATCGCAGGTTGCCGCAGGTCCCTCTAAAATATTTTTTTATAACTAAAATATTATTATATTTTAAGGCTAAAGTCGGACTGTTCCCCTATGGGGGAGAGTAGGCTGAAAATATTAGGAAATGACAGAAATACAGAAATACCTCCATTTTGCACAGAAATTCTAGTAAAATGAAGCAAACATTTCCGATAGAGATTATCATGGAAGGGTCGACCCCTGCCCAGCCCCCCCCCCCCCCCCCCATGCTATCGTCGGGTCCGGATGAAGTAGCGCTGATTGGGAGGGACCTGCGGCCAATTTTGAAAACAATTATGTCGCGTTATGCCAAATGAATAAAATGAAAATAAACAGCAGACACACTGTGCATAATTCCGAAGTCAAACTGATTATCAGATTTAGTGACAGCTGAGAATATTATGAAATGAAATGAAGTTTCTGCACGTCGAAGCCGCACAGGGACGATGTGGGATTGAAATCCATTGCGACCCGAATAACTTTATTTGCTTTATAGCTTCATTTGCTTATAAATCCACGAGAGTCGGAATCGAGAGCCAATAATCTTACTAAGTTTGAGTGTACGACTGGCTGTAGGGTAGTGGGTTGAGATCCCCGAGAACCTCGAACTGGAAGATGGCTAGGAATTTTGCATTACTACAAGAGTTCTGCTCCGTGTTTGCTTATAGAGAAATGGGCATATTTATGGTAATACTGAAACCCCAGTTTGGTGGTTATTTTAGAAAAAAGAAAAAGAAACCCAAACAGTCGCTGGTTTGGGAGCAGACCCAGCATATTATCCTTAACGGTTACAAAAAGGAAAAAAGGAAAAAAATCCACCAATAAGTGTTTTTGAAAGCTGGGAGGCATCCATCAGCCTATAACGGAGAGAGCTGAGCCTTGGCCATCCGGTCTGCTTTCAGGGGGAACAGATGACGGGGTGATTGGAGGGGACCTCCCCCCCCCAAAAAAAACACAACCACCTCCCCAACCACACACACACACCCTCTCACAGACATACACTCGAAAGCCCTTAAAAGGGCTGTTAATATTTATTCAAATGTTTATTTATATAAAATGTACACTCGTCCCAGCCAGGCAAGCTTGTTTCAGTCCTTTCGTGGTGTTTGGTGGTTTCCTGTGTATGTTAACAGAAAAGTAGGTTGTACCAATTCCTCCTGCGCTTCGTCTACTATTTCCATGCGTCTTCTTGATAAGGGCGTTGCAAGAAAATTTGAGAATGTTCAATTAGAAAAGTTATAGGCAAAGAGAAAGATAGGTATCCGCTATTGTATATTGTGACTGTTGTGTGATTGTTGCTATGGTTGGGGTGAGGGGTGGGTTTCTTCGGAGCCCACTCCCCACACGCAGAGCTGCGAGGCAATCCTCAAAGACTCAATCCTAAAGTTCTCAATGAGTAGCGAGGCAATCCTCACTGACTCCATGCACGCAGTTTAATTCTGCTGAGTAATTTTAATTTACTGTGGCTTATTTTGTTTTTCTGTTAAGGGTTCGGTATTCGTTCAGCTCTACCATTGATTTACTATCCTGGAGTCTGTGGAGGGTTTTCTTATATGGGTCTTATTAAACGCGTTTCAATCGTGCTTCGGCAGTCCTCACAGACTCAATCCTAGAGTTCTCAATGAGTGGCGAGGCAATCCTCTCTGACTCCACGCAATTTAATTATATTGTATAATTTTTATTTTCTGAAAACTTATTTTGTTTTTCTGTTAAGGAGTCGGCGTTCGTTCAGCTCAACCATTAATTCACTATCTTGGAGTCTGTTGAGGGTTTTGTTTTGCAGGTCTTTTAATCGCGTATCAATAGTGTCTATTTTTGCTCGTGAAGTTCCTTTATCAGTGTCCATTTGGGTTTGCATAGTGCCACACGCAGGGCATAGTTTTGAACCCTCTGTAGCTTCTGAATGTTGGTTTTGCTTAGGTCACTTGTTATTATGGCACCGTATTCTAGTACCAGACGTATAAATGATCTGTAGAGCTTGAGAAGCACATCTTTGTTTGCTCCCCAATTTTTACCTCTGATCATATTCAGAAAATTGATACCTTTAATAGCTTTAACCGTAATGGAGTTTACGTGGCTGTAAAGGAGTTTACGTGACTGTGAATATTATTTGATATCACTGTAACACTTATGCAATGCGGCCTTTCCAACACATTCAAGTTCTACACACACAAGCAATCTATCCTTTGACTCACTGTAAAAGGGAGTAAAGTGTTGTTAGTACACTTTAACTTTCGGCCATCTTCGGTTGGTACTGAGGTCCTGTTTTCACACCGCCTAAATAACTGTGTGTTTATGCAACAGTTTGGATATTTTGTTATCGTACCGGTATTTTTTATATACCGGTGTTTCAAGTATACCCACTTTGTCAAGGGGCCGATTTGTTTGGGTTTTTTTTTTAAAAAAAAACACACCCCTATAAAACCCGTGGATCCTCTGATCAGACATCACCATTCGCACCTCTGAACTCAGAGTGCGAGCATCCTAATTAAAGTCATAATTATGGAAACACTGGAGCTACCAGCGAGACTGAAGAAAACAATTGCAGCTCTGGGCGCCTCTTGCCCTGTCACCTGGACTATCCAGGAGATAGGCAAGAACGTTCATCTGTCACTGGAATTCAAGATCGATGAAGTTACAGAATCACCACCCTCCTCGGGGAGAGGTAGCACCTTTGCTGAGAGAACCTCCTCTCACACTGGTCCTCACCCAAGGGGGTCTGGAGGCCCTGAAAAGAGAAAGAGAAGGAAACCGAGAAGAAAGAGCCCGTCCACCAAGCGGAGGGATGCCCGAGGCATTGGAGGCATTCTTGGAGCTGAAGAAAGAGAACGGTGAGGAAAAGAAAGAGCCAGAGGCGGCCACCACCTCTCCTCCCACTCCCACAGACAGCCCCATCCAAATGCCGGCTTCCCCTGTTGTCGGATGTGGAAGAGTCTGTGGAGACTGAGGTGGAAATGGAAGCAGCCCTCTCGCCTCTTCCTGATCCCCACTCGCCTCTTCCTTCTAAACCAAAATGCCAGAACGCGGACGACAGGCTGGAGAACATCTTACCGGAAAACAAACTTCAAGGGGACCTTCACAAGCAAGAGATGGACAGGAATTACCAACTATTCCTCCAACAAGTCGAAGAAACCAAAAAACTAATAGACGCCAGAAACCTACAACTACAACAACAAAAGCCTCAGCAATCACCCACAACCACTCCAGACTCGGCCAGGACCAGACCCTACAAAACTCACCAATCCTCATTAGGCAGCCCACCAACAACACCAACCACCACTGTCTCTCCTTCCAAACCTCCACCTCTGAAAAGAAGCAGAAAAGACACACGCGCTGCTAACAACCCACAACTTCTCCTCCTTTACCACGGTCTGACACTTCAAAATTCTACAGCTAAAGAGGGTCGAAAGGGGCTTGCTCCCCAAACCGTCCCTGCGCGCCTTCGGCGCGCGAAACCATTTGATTCGATCAGACATCACTTTCTTCTGATTGATGCTAATTTTCAAAAATGAGATCATTACCCAAATTTCCAGGTGGTATTTGTTCACTCGGTTGCGGATTGAACAGCACAGAATGTTGCAGGTGTGATACATGGATACACCAGAGATGTGTACCACTGTCTGCCGTCTTGCTATTGACGTGGTCATCGGACTTCGACTTGTCATTCTTATGCAAGAATTGTGCATTTGAAACAGGGGCATACATTATATCTGCTGCTTTAAAAAGGTTAGAACTTTATTCAGTCCAGATCCTAAACTTAGAGCAATTTTTATCACTTGCAAGCTGGCCGAGATGTTTTTTTTCTAATCGTTCTAATCTTGTTCACCTTGTAGTCTGAACATTCTCACCTGTCGTTTCCTGGAGGTTCCCGCCTCTGCCTCCCGCGAGGGTCAACACTCGTCAGTCCTATTAACAAAAAGTCTCATTCAAATTGTATTATCTTTCCAATGTTGAACTCGTAAATATGGCTCGTGGCCCTCCGCTGGATTCAGCTCGTTCCAGCGGGGGTCAAGGGTTGTGTTTTTGGAGCAGAAAATGAAAATGTCTGATTTTATAGAACATATTTAAATACACATTCAGTTTAAACAATATTTATTTCCAGTTCTCAAATATATACAATTATATCAGTTATAGTAAGTGTGGATCCAACAGTAAGCTGTAAGCTTATACGAGGTTGTCTCCACCAATAGAACAATTGAACATAATACTTTTTCACTTTTCTTCTCCACCCGTAAATCTGCTCAACACGGCGTGACCCCAGCTGTTGAAAGCGTCGTAAAACCTAAATAAATAAATAAAAAAACAGTAATTTCAAATGATTTAATGAATCTTTGTTGAATAAAAATAGAAATATGAATGTGTGGAAAAGGATTAACAAAAATAGCAAAAGAAGTAACTGATTAGGATTAGCCTTGGTGTCTGAGAGTGTCATTTATTTATTATTTAGGTAACAATATGGAGAATGAGAATCAATTAAATGAAGACATAATTAAATAGATTGGGTAGGTCACATTCACATTCACATTCTTATTTTTAGGTCACACCTTGATTGGGCAATGAAAGTGTTTTTTTATTTACTAAGTGTTTGAGCACTAAAACTATTTGTTTTAGGAAAATTAAGACACTCAATTTTGTCAATTAAATGATAGAATCAAACACATATTTTCTAAAATAAATCATAGGAAAACTAAGAAATGCAATTTTGTCAGTTAAATGATAGAAATGTAGCTGTTACTGGGACAAGTTCAAGTTCCAATCACCAGTACAACAAATGTAGTAAAAACATTGGGACTGTTTGCTTGTTCTAAAAACAGTCCGTGTTTTATTATTATACGTTGATTCTGATTCTTTGGGTGATGTACCTGTAAGTGCATGGCTATGATGTAGGAAACGATAATCAAAAGGTAATCGCCATTGACTCTTCTCGATTTTCCAACTGTACATTGACAACTGGTTATCACGCCTGTAATTAAGGGGACGTCCAACCTAACTTTGGTCAAATTTCATGTAATTTAAAGTCTAAAAAAACCCAAAATGAATAACCCCAATAAATTATATACCAAAATGCTTGGAATGAAACATAGAACACGTGGAAACTAAAATTTGCCATGGAACTGCTGCCATGTGGTAGATAGCACCACCTGAAAGTCTGCTATGGCATAAGTAACCGACCAGATTTTAGACAATAAAATACCTTAAATTTGTTGAATAGTTAAATTCTGCAATCCTTCTAGTGCAGACTCGGGGAAATCTTTTTATCATTCTTGCGAGGAGCAGACCACGAGGCAAATTGTAATTTAGGATGCCTTCATTTCAAAAGGGCTGCCATTTTTCTTGTGTTTGTTTACCTTTTATGAACTTCATCAAGGGTCAAATCCACACAGTTCAAAAGAATAAGTATGGAGTCATGAGAGAGTGCATCAATGAAAAATGAAGAATGTCCAATGTGGCTTTTGTGAGTCTGTTGTGACCATACCCCCACAATCCTGTGCCATTTTGCATGAGATCTGTATCAAATTGGTAACATACGTTGACATAGATACACCAAAAAGGGTGAACTGCCAAACTTCCTCATTTAGTGTTATATGTGTCCATTTCTGGGGTTGCATGAGCAGTGACAGCTGCCAAGAGTGTCATTTGAATGTTCAAGTGTGGCCAAAACGACAAACAATGACCTGCCCTGCATGCTGAATTCTTTCGCCAATCGGCTACACTTAGTTAGACATCCTGGATTCGAATTCATTTATGAACATGATTTGGTATGCTTCATTTGTTATGGACCTATCGGCCTTCCGTAGTTGCTATTTGGGGAGGCTTGGCTGTTGTTTTCTCATGTGATTTAAGAACATTAATAACCGATCTGCTTACCAATACTAATTTTATAGGCGGAGGGTTACCGGCCTGAACAATGTCGGAATTGTGTTGGTTATTAAATTCATTTATCTAAACACCTATGACACGTTGTGGTCTCATTTCGGTAATTCGTGTGAATTTTTGCCCGTCAAGCGGAATTTCTATTTCTGTCCACAGTGTCAACACACATAGATTTTCGCAACCTTTTGGTGCTAACAGCGCTCAAAATCGACGTTGATCTGTCTTACACGCAATGCGGTTGTGTGAGGGTGGTATTTAAATTTACGATGGTACCACATTTCTCAATATTTGGTGAACAGGAAAAAACCTTTCTGATAATTCTCCTTGACATTGGTTTTTTTCGTAGCAGACTTCATCAAGCCTTCTTTAAGTCACTAATATAGTTCGGCGACAGTAAAATTATTTTTTCGTAACTATACAATTGTGACGACTGTAATGTATGTTGATGTAAATATATTTTTATTTTCAAATATAATTTTCCACTTTTATGTTCTGATCATCGTCACCAACCAAATAATAGTAGTTCGAATTAGTGGCGTATTAATCCCTTGCTCACACTTGCGTCACATTGTACAGTTTTGGAAATCAAGAGCACAACTATGGACCGTATCTCGCATTCATCACATTGTCAATTGAATATTTTTCTATGAATGCATCGTGAGTTGTACATTACATCGCCTGCCAGATTCAAAAACAGGCAGTGAAATGTTTGAAGATTTCAGATCGTGGGAAATGAAAAACCCACGTGATCACAACAACGAGTCGGACAAACCGAATGAAGCGTTTGTGGTCATCTATTTTCCCTTGAGCATTCTCACCACGTTGGTGATGAAATGATAAATATGCTTTCTCCGAATATGGAGTGTGGAGTCTTTTATTCACAACTCAGACATTCGAATTACCGATCTATTCCTTGTTAACCCTGACGGTTACTGATGCGGCTGGCTATTTCTTTGTCATCAAAAGCAAAAAAAAAAAAAAAAAAAAAAAATTCCAGAAGTGGGTAAATTCGGGTTTTGAAAACGTTTGTCATTATTTTGGTATATAATATGTCGTTATTCACCGCTTTAATTCGTATTTAGGGCATTGTGAAAATTTACAAAAAATGCCCAAAGTTACGTTGGACGACCCCTTAATTGATTGGCTGAATGTCGTTAATATTTGAAAAATGGAAGTGGCCTGCTATCTTTGTCCATGTCGAGTAAATGAGGTTTATCAGTTGATGATTGACCCTTGGAACCTATCACGACATTACCGTTTATTTTGAATATGATTTTTTTCGAATCATAACTGCGGAGTATTTTATGGAACATAAATTTTTATTTATTTATTTGTTTATTTTCTTACGTTCAATAAAGGATTAACACTTTTACCCAACGTAAAGCCCAAAACCGGCCAGCGCTATTCCTCTCGGGTCGGGGAATAATATTTTTTTTTCGGGCAAGTTTGCCACACCAAACAATTATATTACGGACTTTGGGTCCAATTTCGGATTACCGTCTGAGACTTATCAGATTGATAACGCGTATGATTGCTCCAAATACAACACGAAGGTTATTTGTTTTTTTGACAAATTTCAATAACTAACTGAGATAGTGAAATCTAAATTTTGTAATCTCTTCAACCACCATTTCTTTTGAACTTTGTAGGTTGTTAGATGCATCCACAACTGGTTCTTCAATGGAGCTCAAAGACGCTGCAAAAAGTGAAAAGTTCATGCTGGAGACTTATAGAATAAAGATCCCCATTTATGTCGACGGAAAGGTTCAGCATGGTAATATCGATATAGTTTCATTCGAGATTTTACCAAAAATGCATCCCATTATGTACAGGACTACACGCCTATTGATGTGAACGGGGATGGGGCCTTCATGTATCGCGCAGTTAGCAGGATTGTTTGGGACACAAAACCATCACAAATTGTTCAGACTGCTGACCGCTTTGGAAACTGCTGAGAGCAGAAAATATTATGACAAAGATTCACCAGAATATGTTGATCTCATTCAGAACAAAGACTTAGTGGTTGATCCTTTCCAACACGTTTTCATGGCTGTTTGTCAGCCAGATGGTTAGTCAGAAACATTGCATATTTATTCTGCGAGTGCCACACTTTCAATTGGTATACAAGCTTATTACCCACATCTGTGTGTGAATTCAGTTTTCTATTAACAAGATCTGTATTTGGTCGTGGTGTTAGAAAATCCACTGGTTGTAAAATTTGTATTATGTGGACACAGGCCTCAGTGCCCCAAACACCTAAATTTTAAAGTCCAAACCACTTTGCTCTTTTATACAATCACAGTGCATGGCACGAAAAGCGGGTTTGTGTACCCGCAGTGTAAAGTCTGCAACTAGTCGCATTGGACAGAAGTTGCCGTCCAAAAAAGTAATGAATGATGAAAAGAAAGACAGGGACGAAGAATTTGACGCGATAGCGTGTGTAGAGTACGTCGGGGAATTTCCGGGGAGAGCGCCTCATGGAAACAGAATCGGAAATAAACAAGAATATATAAGAATCCCGTCCAAATCCCTGGAGAAAGTTAGAGACAAGGTCAAAACTGCGCAACCACAAGTTTATAGAGCCATGAAATTAGATGAAATTGAAATTTATGGCGCCCCCCCCGTTCTTTGAAGCAAATTCAAAATGTTAAATACCAGGAGAAGAAAAGGGAAACAAATAACGAAGGCCCGCGCGCAGACCATATCAGCATGGCGGAAAACATGGTAGTTGATCATCCTTTCGTACAAAATGTAATTTATGGGAAAGTTAAAGTCCCAATAGTTATTTTGTACACCAAAGAACAGATAGAGGACATGCTGCAAATGCTGCACTCATCCCACAGCTATAGCCTCCGTTTTGGGTTTCGACAAGACTTTTATTTAGGCGATCTGCATTTGACGATAGGGTGCTATAAAAACTTAGCTGTTATGGGTCAAGGTCACCTACGGGTCATTGAGTGCATTTTTCAGAATTGCTGAAAATCAAATTTTTTGATCCCCTAAAGTATCTCACGGAGGTCAACTAGGGGCCATTGGGTGCATTCTTCAGAATTGCTGGAAATCACATTTTTTGACGTCCTAAACTATTTCTGACGTACATGCATTTTGACGTAAAAAAAAAGTGGGCGTAGCCAAAATTTTTGAAAGTCGGTCACGCCCATATCTCAGGCGTGGTATGACGTATGGACCTCGGACCAACACCAAATGAGTCGACACTTGATGGAGATTCAAAATATGGGTCAAGGTCACGGAGGTCACCTAAGGGTCATTGAGTGCATTTTTCAGAATTGCTGGAAATCACATTTTCTGATCCCCTAAAGTATTCCTGACGTACATACATGCATTTTGATATAAAAAAAGTGGGCGTGGCCACATTTTTTGAAAGTGGGTCACGCCCATATCTCAAGCGTGGTATGACGTATAGACCTGGGACCAACACCAAATGAGTCAACACTTGATGGAGGTTAAAATATGGGTGAAGGTCACAGAGGTCACCTAGGGGTCATTGAGTGCAATCTTCAGAATTGCTGGAAATCACATTTTTGTCCCCCTAAAGTATTCCTGACGTACACACATGCATTTTTACATAAAAAAGTGGCCGTGGCCAAAATTTTTGAAAGTGGGTCACGCCCATATCTCAGATGTGGAATGACGTATGGACCTGGGACCAACACCAAATGAGTTGACACTTGACGGAGATTCAAAATATGGGTCAAGGTCACGGAGGTCACCTAGGGGTCATTGAGTGCATTTTTCAGAATTGCTGGAAATCACATTTTTTGACCTCCTAAAATTCCTGATGTACACACATGCATTTTGACGTAAAAAAAAGTGGGCGTGGCCAAATTTTTTGAAACTGGGTCACGCCCATACCTCAGGCGTGGTATGACGTATAGACCTGGGACCAACACCAAATGAGTCAACACTTGACAGAGATTCAAAATACGGGTAAAGGTCACGGAGGTCACCTAGGGGTCACTGAGTGCATTTTTCAGAATTGCTGGAAATCACATTTTTTGACCCCTAAAGTATTCCTGATGTACACACATGCATTTTTACATAAAAAAAAGTGGGCATGGGCAAAATTTTTGAAAGTGGGTCACGCCCATATCTCAGACGTGGTATGACCTACAGACCTGGGACCAACACCAAATGAGTCGATACTCGATGGAGGTTCAAAATATGGGTCAAGGTCACGGAGGTCAACTAGGGGTCATTGAGTGCATTTTTCAGAATTGCTGGAAATCACATTTTTTTGATCCCCTAAGGTATTCCTGACGTACACACATGCATATTGACGTAAAAAAGTGGGCATGGCCAAAATTTTTGAAAATGGGTCACGCCGATATCTCAGGCATGGTGTGACGTATGGATCTGGGACCAACATCAAATCAGTCGACACTTGAGGGAGACTCAAAATATGGGTCAAGGTCACGTAGCACACCTAGGGGTCATTGAGTGCATTTTTTCAGAATTGCTGGAAATCACATTTTTTGATCCCCTAAAGTATTCCTGACGTACACACATGCATTTTGACATAAAAAAGTGGATGTGGCCAAAATTTTTGAAAGTGGGTCACGCCCATATCTCAAGCATGGTATGACCTACGGACCTGGGATCAACACCAAATGAGTCGACACTCGATGGAGGTTCAAAATATGGGTCAAGGTCACAGAGGTCAACTAGGGGTCATTGAGTGCATTTTTCATAATTGCTGGAAATCACATTTTTTGCCCCCCAAAGCATTCCTGAGATTCATACATGCATTTTTACTTTATAAAAGTGGGCGTGGCCAAAAAATTTGAAAGTGGGTCACGCTCATATCTCAAGCATGGTATGATGAATGGACCTGGGACTAACACCAAATGAGTCGACACTTGATGGAGATTCAAAATATGGGTCAGGCTCAATGAGATCACCTAGGCGTCATTAAGTGCATTTTTCATAATTGCTGGAAATCAGATTTTTTTGAACCCCCAAAGCATTCCTGAGGTCCATACATGCATTTTTATGTTAAAAAAGTGGGCGTAGCCAACATTTTTGAAAGTGGGTCATGCTCATATCTCAATCGTGGTTTGATGAATGGACCTGGAACTAACACCAAATGAGTCGACACTTGATGGAAATTCAAAATATGGGTCAAGGCCACAGAGGTCACCTAGGGGTCTGCCTGAAAGAGGTCACAAAAGTCATCAAGTGCGTATTATTCAGAAATACTGGGAAATCAATTTTATTGCACCTTAATGAATTTCTAAAGTTTATGAACGTATTTCATCACTCAAATTAGTGGGCAGAGCCAAAAATGTCCATTTCTGATTCGAGTATCGAACCCTTTGAATGCTGGTCACATGTATGCCTTTTCTGGTTTCTTATAAATAATTGTTTTGATTCCAGTATGAATATCTGTAAATACTGTTAACGAAAACCCATTTCTGATTTGTTTAAAAATATTTTACTCCTGAAAATAAGCCTCCATAAATTCTCTTTCTGTGTAGTTTATTCCTGATTCTTTAACCCTTTTCACAAAGACTTGAATTTACTGGGGTGCAGTAAATTCTGTTTCTCTAGTCTTTCTTTTTTTTCTTCTTCTTCTCCTGGTCTTCTGTCTTCTCATCACTTTTTTGTCCGCAAGATAACTCGAAAACGAATTGCCCTATCTCGTTAATTTTTGGGATGCTGATAGACAGCCACAAGTTCTCGGCCACCTATGTTTTTCAGATTCCTGGGATATCAGGGGTGTCTGTAGGGGTGTTTTGAAAGTGGGTCACGCCCATATCTCAGGCGTGGTATGACCTACAGACCTGGGACCAACACCAAATGAGTCGACACTCGATGGAGGTTCAAAATATGGGTCAAGGTCACATAGGTCATCTTGGGGTCATTGAGTGAATTTTTCAGAATTGCAGAAAATCACATTTTATGACCCGTTAAAGTATTTGTGGCGTTCACACATGCATTTTGATGTAAAAAAAGTGGGCGTGGCCAAAATTTTTGAAAGTGGGTCATGCCCATATCTCAGGCATGGTATGACGTATGGACTTGGGACCAACACGAAATGAGTCAACACTTGATGGAGATTCAAAATATGGGTCAAGGTCACGGAGGTCACCTAGGGGTCATTGAGTGCATTTTTCAGAACTGCTGGAAAACACATTTTTGACCCCCTAAAGTATTCCTGATGTACACACATGCATTTTGACGTAAAAAAAATCAAAATTTTTGAAAGTGGGTCACGCCCATATCTCAGGCGTGGTATGACGTATGGACCTGGGACCAACACCAAATGAGTCAACACTTGATGGAGATTCAAATTATGGGTCAAGGTCACGGAGGTCACCTAGGGGTCATTGAGTGCATTTTTCAGAATTGCTGGAAATCACATTTTTTGATCCCCTAAAGTATTCCTGACATACACACATGCATTTTGAGGGAAAAAAGTGGACGTGGCCAAAAATTTTGAAAGTGGGTCATGCTCATATCTCAGGTGTGGTATGGCGCATGGACCTGGGATCAACACCAAATGAGGCGACACTTGATGGAGATTCAAAATATGGGTCAAGGTCACAGGGGTCACTTAGGGGTCATTGAGTGCATTTTTCAGAATTGCTGGAAATTACATTTTTCGATCCCCTAAAGTATTCTTGACGTACACACATGCATTTTGACGTAAAAAAAGTGGGCGTGGCAAATTTTTTTGAAACTGGGTCACGCCCACATCTCAGACATGGTATTACGTATGGACCTGGGACCAACACCAAATGAGTTGACACTTGATGGAGGTTCAAAATATGGGTCAAGTTCACAGAGGTCACCTAGGGGTCATTGGGTGCATTTTTCAGAATTGCTGAAAATCACATTTTTTGACCCCCTAAAGTATTCCTGACATACACACATGCATTTTTACATAAAAAAGTGGGCGTGGCCAAAATTTTTGAAAGTGGGTCATGCCCATATCTCAGGTGTGGTATGACCTACAGACCTGGGACCAATACCAAATGAGTCGATACTCGATGGAGATTCAAAATATGGGTCAAGGTCACGGAGGACAACTAGGGGTCATTGAGTGCATTTTTCAGAATTAGCTGGAAATCACATTTTTTGATCCCCTAAAGTATTCCTGACATACACACATGCATTTTGACCTAAAAAAAAGTGGGCGTGGCCAAAATTTCTGAAAGTGGATCACGCCCACATCTCAGGCATGGTATGACGTATGGACCTGGAACCAGCACCAAATGAGTCGACACTTGATGGAGACTCAAAATATGGTTCAAGGTCATGGAGGACACCTAGGGGTCATTGAGTGCATTTTTCAGACTGCTGGAAAACACATTTTTTGACCCCCTAAAGTATTCCTGACGTACACACATGCATTTTGACGTAAAAAAAAGTGGGCGTGGTCAAAATGTTTGAAAGTGGGTCACGCCCATATCTCAGGTATGGTATGACGTATGGACCTGGGACCAACACCAAATGAGTCAACACTTGATGGAGATTCAAATTATGGGTCAAGGTCACGGAGGTCACCTAGGGGTCATTGAGTGCATTTTTCAGAATTGCTGGAAATCACATTTTTTGATCCCCTAAAGTATTCCTGACATACAGACATGCATTTTGAGGGAAAAAAAGTGGACGTGGCCAAAAATTTTGAAAGTGGGTCATGCTCATATCTCAGGTGTGGTATGGCGCATGGACCTGGGATCAACACCAAATGAGGCGACACTTGATGGAGATTCAAAATATGGGTCAAGGTCACAGGGGTCACTTAGGGGTCATTGAGTGCATTTTTTAGAATTGCTGGAGATGACATTTTTTGATCACCTAAAGTATTCTTGACGTACACACATGCATTTTGACGTAAAAAAAAGTGGGCGTGGCAAAAATTTTTGAAACTGGGTCACGCCCACATCCCAGGCATGGTATTACGTATGGACCTGGGACCAACACCAAATGAGTTGACACTTGATGGAGGTTCAAAATATGGGTCAAGTTCACAGAGGTCACCTAGGGGTCATTGGGTGCATTTTTCAGAATTGCTGAAAATCACATTTTTTGACCCCCTAAAGTATTCCTGACATACACACATGCATTTTTACATAAAAAAATGGGCGTGGCCAAAATTTTTGAAAGTGGGTCATGCCCATATCTCAGGTGTGGTATGACCTACAGACCTGGGACCAATACCAAATGAGTCGATACTCGATGGAGGTTCAAAATATGGGTCAAGGTCACGGAGGACAACTAGGGGTCATTGAGTGCATTTTTCAGAATTAGCTGGAAATCACATTTTTTGATCCCCTAAAGTATTCCTGACATACACACATGCATTTTGACGTAAAAAAAGTGGGCGTGGCCAAAATTTTTGAAAGTGGATCACGCCCATATCTCAGGCATGGTATGACGTATGGACCTGGAACCAGCACCAAATGAGTCGACACTTGATGGAGACTCAAAATATGGTTCAAGGTCATGGAGGACACCTAGGGGTCATTGAGTGCATTTTTTTCAGAATTGCTGGAAATCACATTTTTTGATCCCCTAAAGTATTCCTAACATACACACATGCATTTTGACGTAAAAAAAGTGGGCGTGGCCAAAATTTTTGAAAGTGGGTCACGCCCATATCTCAGGCGTGGTATGACGTATGGATCTGGGACCAACACCAAATGAGTCGACACTTGATGGAGATTCAAAATATGGGTCAAGGTCACAGAGGTCACCTAGGGGTCATTGAGTGCATTTTTCAGAATTGCTGGAAATCACATGTTTTGACCCCCTAAAGTATTCCTGACGTACACACATGCATTTTGACGTAAAAAAAAGTGGGCGTAGCCAAAATTTTTTAAAGTGGGTCATGCCCATATCTCAAGCGTGGTATGACCTACAGACCTGGGACCAACACCACATGAGTTGACACTCGATAGAGGTTCAAAATATGGGTCAAGGTCATGGAGGTCACCTAGGGTTCATTGAGTGCATTTTTCATAATTGCTGGAAATCACATTTTTTGCCCCCCAAAGCATTCCTGAGATTCATACATGCATTTTTACATTAAAAAAGTGGGCGTGGCCAAAAAATTTGAAAGTGGGTCATGCTCATATCTCAAGCATGGTATGATGAATGGACCTGGGACTAACACCAAATGAGTCAACACTTGATGGAGATTCCAAATATGGGTCAGGGTCAAGGAGGTACCCTAGGGGTCATTAAGTGCATTTTTCATAATTGCTGGAAATCACATTTTTTGACCCCCAAAGCATTCCTGAGGTCCATACACGCATTTTTATGTTAAAAAGTGAGCGTAGCCAACATTTTTGAAAGTGGGTCATGCTCATATCTCAATTGTGGTATGATGAATGGACCTGGAACTAACACCAAATGAGTCGAAATTTGATGGAAATTCAAAATATGCGTCAAGGTCACGGAGGTCACCTAGGGGTCCGCCTGAAAGATATCACCAAAGTCATCAAGTGCGTATTATTCAGAAATACTGGGAAATCAATTTTATTACACCTTAATGCATTTATAAAGTTTATGAACGTATTCCATCACTCAAATTAGTGGGCAGAGCCAAAAATGTCCATTTCTGATTCGGGTATCGAACCCTTTGAATGCTGGTCTTTTCTGGTTTCTTATAAATAATTGTTCTGATTCCAGTATAAATATCTGTAAATACTGTTAACGAAAACCCATTTCTGATTTGTTTAAAAATATTTTACTCCTGAAAATAAGCCTCCATAAATTCTCTTTCTGTATAGTTTATTCCTGATACTTTAAACCTTTTCAAAACAGACTTAAATTTACTGGGTGCAGTAAATTCTGTTTCTCTAGTCTTAACTCTACATTGGTATAATCTTATTATAGAAAACGCAAAAGCAACTACATAATAGAATAAAAGTGATTATTACCGTGTTGTTGTTTGTTCACAATCCATAGCCCCCCCTCCCCCCCCCCCCCCCCCCCCCACTATTGAATGGGGTTTCGTTGTATTATCATTTGTTGTTTTCAGTAGTTTGATTGTTTCATCAACTGTAAAAAGGGATATTTATATTAATTATATATGTGTTTATTAATTTTGTTTATTAGTCTGTGTGAAACACAGACTATTGTTTTTGTACGGTTTCTTTTTGTTCTTCTTCTTCTTCTTCTTCTTCTTCTTCTTCTTCTTCTCATCACTTTTTTGTCTGCAAGATAACTCGAAAACGAATAGCCCTATCTCGTTGATTTTTAGCATACTGACACAGAGCCACAAGTTCTCGGCACCCAATGTTTTTCAGATTCCTGGGGCATTAGGGGTTTCGGTGGGGGTGTTTTGAAAATGGGTCACGTCCATAACTCAGGCGTGGCATGACCTATGGACCTGGGACCAACACCAAATGAGTTGACACTCGATGGAGGTACAGAATATGGGTCAAGGTCAAGGAGGTCACATAGGGGTCATTGAGTGCATTTTTCAGAATTGCTGGAAATCACATTTTCTGACCCCCTAAAGCATCCCTGAAGTCCATACATGCATTTTTTACTCGAAAAAAGTGGGTGTGGTCAAATTTTTTGAAAGTGGGTCATGCTCATATCTCAAGCATGGTATGATGCATAGACCTTGGACCAACACCAAATGAGTCGACACTCGATAGAGGTTAAAAATATGGGTCAAGGTCACAGAGGTTACCTAGGGGTCGATGAGTGCATTTTTCAGAATTGCTGGAAATCACATTTTTTGACACTCAAATGCATTCCTGAAGTCCATACATCCATTTTTATGTAAACAAGTGGGCATAGTCTAAATTTTTGAAAGTGGGTCATGCTCATATCTCAAGCATTGTATGACGAATGGAACTGGGACTAACACCAAATGAGTCGACACTCGATAGAGGTTCAAAATATGGGTCAAGTTCATGGAGGTCACCTAGGGGTCATTGAGTACATTTTTCAAAATTGATGGGAATCACATTTTTGAACCCCCTTAATGCATTCCCAAAGTCCATACATGCATTTTTATGTTAAAAAAGTTAGGTGTGGCTCAGCATCTTCTAGTACTGAATTATTTTACTAGCAATATATTTTCCAGAGGTATCATGTACCTTAACGTTGTCTTGGTAATAGGGATATTTGCTATCATCTATAAACTTGGCATATCCGGAGTTGTTGGAGCCTATATTGTTAAAGAGGCATACGCTTATACTTCAGGTTTGGAATGACCTATAGACATGGGACATACGCCGAATGAGTTGAAACCTTCTGGAGGTTCAAAATGTGGACCACCTCAATGCAGGCAGCGAAGGTAATTAAGCGTATATTTTTCAGAACTATTAGAAATTGCACTTTATAACAGCTAATGCAGCGCTGAAGATTATCCATGTATCTCATCATTCAAATAATTGACAGAGCCAAAAATGTCCGTTTCTGATTCGTGTATAGAACCCTTTGAATGCTGGTCACATATATGCCTTTTCTGGTTTCTTACAAAAAATGTTCTGATTCCTGTATGAATATCTGTAAATACTCTTAATGAAAATCCATTTCTAATTTGTTTAAAATTATTTTACTTCTGAAAATAAGCCTCCATAAATTCTCTTTTTGTATAGTTTATTCCTGATACTTTAACCCTTTTTACACAGACTTGAACTTACTGGGTGCAGTAAATTCTGTTTCTCTAGTTTAACCTTATTGTGTTTTCAATATAGATCTATCTAAAAAATATAGATTATGAGCCTCGTCGGCGATAACTTGATACTTGTGCTGCGATCATTAGATATACTGAATAAATTAAATTCTTACTTGGTATCTTTTCTGCCTCAGTTCATTAATTTATCCGTCACCACGAGAATTTCTGACTATTTAGGCATAAATTCTCGTGGTGACGGATAAATTAATAAACTGAGGCAGAAATTAAAACTTTATTCAATATTTTTTTCTCTGCAGCCGATAAACAGTTAACGAATGTCATCCTCATCTCAATAGCTCTATTGTTTGTGAGCCTTTTTTTAGATTGTTTGTGTGTTTGTATTGAAGTGTTTTATTTATTGTTTGATGTTGTTTATTATTGTTTGGGACTGAGCCATTGTTGTATTTCTTCTTGTGCTTGCGTTTGAAAAAGAATAAAAAATTAATTTCGCCAAATTTTATTTGTCTTTTGGTACCCTCCATGACCTAATATATTCCCCGCTAATAGGGAAGAGTCCAGCTTCGAGCATAGCCTTCATGGGTAATTTAACAAAGTGTATGCAGAAGTGTTACAGTGATATCAAATAATATTCTCAGCTGTCACTAAATCTGATAATGAGTTTGACTTCGGAATAATGCACAGTGAAGATCCCAGGGCTATTTTTTGCAGACGATATTTGCTAGTGTCAGAAAGAGAACAGGGGCTAACGAAATTGCTGGGAATTGTTGAGAATATGGGAGCAAATGGAGACTCGAACTTAATGAAAGCAAGAGCAAGGTTATACCTGTGGGCCGCAAAGTGGACCCCACTCGAAGGTGGAGAGTGTGTGAGTTCTGCATTCCGGAAGGCAGCAGCAAACTTCTCAGTGTAGGGGAGACAGGTGATTACGGGTATTTGGGGGTAAATATAAACATTACAGGAAGAGGTATCTACCGAAACCACACAAATAAATTGATTCTGAAGGGGAAGCGAATCCTTAACCAAATAAAACTTATAGGGAGAAACAGTTTCAATAAGGTTTTCTTGGGGAAAACCATTTGGGAAATGGTGGGTCTGCCAAGTATAACATACGGTACGGAAGTGGTACCCCTAAACCAGACGGCCGTAAAGAGCTTAGAAATCCTGCAGAACGATGCAGGCCGATGGATAACGGGGTCGAGTAATGCCGCAGCGCTAGAAGCAATCAGGGGTGAGCTTGGGTGGATGAGGATCACGGACAGGATAGACCTGTTGAAACTCGGTTATCTTAATTATTTGGTAAATCTCCCAGACAGCCGATGGTGTAAAGTAATGTTCCTGAGAATTTAAAACTCAAATGTCAAGACGGGGTGGATGGTCCAAGTGAGGGAGCTAGTAGAGAACTACTCATTGGAGATCTCTGACCTGGACGTTGGGGCAAACCAGGGTAAAACAATCGTCAGAGAAAGGGTTATGGAGGATTGTAACCGTAATTGGCGAGAGGGGGTCAAATCAAAGAGGTGTTTGGGTGGCCTGCGTGATAAAGAGAAGCCAGGTTTTGAAGAGTACCTTGATGGCACCTTTGGGGGGTCACTGTTGTTAATAGTAGTGGTCGCACGTTTCGGGTACAGGTTGGGGGATCTCATCGGGGGATCTCATGTGACGTCATGGTCACGTGACCCAGTGGCGCCATGTTGTGTTGTCATGGTAACCCGCGTGAGCGGCCATGTTGTGACGTCATCTCCACAGTGATACGTGATGTGAGTGCGCATGCGCAGCGCGTGTTGTTAGAGTGATACGTGTTTCGATCGTCCATTTTGTATACTGGTGGCCGCCATCTTGGTTTCTATGGTAGCACGTGATTGCTATGTTACCAATGGCTTCAAACAAGACAGGGGTATGTTTTGAGGGTATGTTCCTTTGTAGAAGAGTATTTTCTGGAACGACTTCCCTGGATAATTACCACAAACAACCCGACAATCCCTCCAAATCACCAAAATCCATCCAAAATCACCGAAATTGACTTTATTTCCCCAATTTATCGGCTTAGCACGTAGTGCTATAGTACTAAGGGGGTACAAAGGGGTGCGTTCGATTGAACAGGAGTAATGTTCTGGCTTAGAATTCTCCCAGAATCCCTTTTTGGATCCCTATCCCATGACGTTTTTCCCATTAAAAGACACGTTCCTTTGGTCATTACCCAGATCTCTGCTTCTATCTATATATGCAATAGTTTACGTCTATCTGGCCATGTTCTAGAGTATACTCCAGTAGCGTAGAAGAGCCTATTATTTGGAACAGTTTATCTTATTATTACTATATTTAGCAATTTCTGGTCTATTCTTGTTAGTTCTGACCTTATTCTGCGTACTCTTGTTGTTTCATTTATATAACTAACCAATCAGATCGCTTGTTTTCCCATAATCTGTATGCAGAGTTATCTCCCTTGTGTATAACAAAAGACTATATCCAATGGCCATATCCCATGGAATCCCATTTTTGGGAAACACCCGTGGCTATGGAATCCCTTTTTTGTCGTATGGGGCCATGAGGGCTATGTAGAAGCCCTCAATGAGTCCTCATTTATTATCCCTCATAGCCTCATTGAATTTTGAGGTTATGAGGACCTTGAAAAATCCCTCAATGAGGTATAATTTACTACGACTCTTATCCTCATTTCAGTATTTAACAGGTATATCCTATGGAATCCCATTTTGGAAAACGCCTGTGACTGTGGAATCCCTTTTTGTCGTATGAGGCAATGAGGGCTATGTAAAAGCCCTCAATGAGTCCTCATTTATTATCCCTCATAGCCTCATTGAATTTTGAGGTTATGAGGACTATTAAAAATCCCTCAATGAGGCATAATTTATTACGACTCTTAGCCTCATCTCGGTATTCGAGAATACCAGTACTATTGGCTTCTGTTATTCTGCCCCATATCTCATCCATTATTTCCTATCTATACCTATCTCAGTCTCGACTATAACATTGATCAAGGTTGAATCAGATTTCCCCTATATACATATAAAGCATTCCGTAATTGAGATTCTTAGCCGAGTCCGAAAAATTTGGATTCCGTGTTTTTACATCGACACTCGAGGGTATTCCATTCCCTGTTGGAAGAATTCAGTTCAATGGGTTGTAGTTTAAAAATTCAGATCATCTTTCGCTATATTTACATTAAGTTAATTCAGATCATCTTTCGCTATATTTCCATTAAGTTAAAAAATTTGTTCGGTTCAAAAGGGAGTGTTAATACTTTCATTTAGGTTATAGTTCATTCATTCAGTTCAAGGGGGTTAATTATATATACATTCATTAGGGTTATCGTTTATTCAAACAGTTCAAGAGGGTTAATTTATTTTTTATACATTCATTAGGGCTAGAGGTCATTCAAACATTGGGTAATATTTATGGTTATAGTTCAGAACTTTGTTCAATTTGTAATAGTCAATTAACTTCGAGTTTGGTTATATTCGATCAGATCAGTTCGATTTTCGTCACTTTGTTTTGATCACTTCAATCTCAGTTGTGTTGGATCTTTGTTCACTGCGACTTCAACAGTTCAATCGTAGTTGTATTTGACCAGAGCTGTTAAGTCTGTCAAACTAGTTCGATCAATCCAACTAGTTTGACATTCTTTCACTTTGTTATGCTTACTTCGATCTTGGTTATGTTGGATCTGTACCTTTATTGTTTTGTAGTGGTTGGTTGTCTCTGTTCAGGTTCTTGTAATAATTGGGTGTTATTAATCCCTTTCCATACCCTCGAGTGTCGATGTAAAAACACGGAATCCAAATTTTACGGACTCGGCTAAGAATCTCAATTACGGAATGCTTTATATGTATATAGGGGAAATCTGATTCAACCTTGATCAATGTTATAGTCGAGACTGAGATAGGTATAGATAGGAAATAATGGATGAGATATGGGGCAGAATAACAGAAGCCAATAGTACTGGTACAATGCCGCAATGGAACAAGACTGCTGTAGAAGCTAATGATAGGACAGATAGGCCATAGACCTGTAATGGCATTGGAGCTTTGGCGACAAGATGGAAGCGGTTGGTAAGACTACATTAGACCCATTGAGGGCTTTTACATAGCCTAATGCGACAAAAAAGGGATTCTCCAAAAGGTATCCTCGATAAGTATCCTCGAATAATACAATACCAGGCCACAGGTATAATCAAATACTGAAATGAGGCTAAGAGTCGTAGTAAATTATACCTCATTGAGGGATTTTTAATGGTCCTCATAACCTCAAAATTCAATGAGGCTATGAGGGATAATAAATGAGGACTCATTAGGGGCTTTTACATAGCCCTCATGGCCTCATATTACAAAAAAGGGATTCTCCTAAAGGTATCCTCGATAGGTATCCTCGAATAATACAATGTCAGGTATTCTCGAATACCGAGATGAGGCTAAGAGTCGTAATAAATTATGCCTCATTGAGGGATTTTTAATAGTCCTCATAACCTCAAAATTCAATGAGGCTATGAGGGATAATAAATGAGGACTCATTGAGGGCTTTTACGTGGCCCTCATTGCCTCATACGACAAAAAGGGATTCCACAGTCACAGGCGTTTTCCAAAATGGGATTCCATAGGATATACCTGTTAAATACTGAAATGAGGATAAGAGTCGTAGTAAATTATACCTTATTGAGGGATTTTTCAAGGTCCTCATAACCTCAAAATTCAATGAGAGTATGAGGGATAATAAATGAGGACTCATTGAGGGCTTTTACATAGCCCTCATGGCCTCATACGACAAAAAGGGATTCCACAGTCACAGGCGTTTTCCAAAATGGAATTCCATAGGATATACCTGTTAAATACTGAAATGAGGATAAGAGTCGTAGTAAATTATACCTCATTGAGGGATTTTTCAAGGTCCTCATAACCTCAAAATTCAATGAGGCTATGATAGATAATAAATGAGGACTCATTGAGGGCTTCTACATAGCCCTCATGGCCTCATACGACAAAAAAGGGATTCCATAGCCACGGGTGTTTCCCAAAAATGGGATTCCATGGGATATGGCCATTGGATATAGTCTTTTGTTATACACAAGGGCGATAACTCTGCATACAGATTATGGGAAATCAAGCGATCTGATTGGTTAGTTATATAAATGAAACAACAAGAGTACGCGGAATAGGGTCAGAACTAACAAGAATAGACCAGAAATTGCTAAATATAGTAATAATAAGATAAACTGTTCCAAATAATAGGCTCTTCTACGCTACTGGAGTATACTCTAGAACAAAGGAACACGGTCAGATAGACGTAAACTATTGCATATATAGATAGAAGCAGAGATCTGGGTAATGACCAAAGGAACGTGTCTTTTAATGGGAAAAACGTCATGGGATAGGGATCCAAAAAGGGATTCTGGGAGAATTCTAAGCCAGAACATTACTCCTGTTCAATCGAACGCACCCCTTTGTACCCCCTTAGTACTATAGCACTACGTGCTAAGCCGATAAATTGGGGAAATAAAGTCAATTTCGGTGATTTTGGATGGATTTTGGTGATTTGGAGGGATTGTCGGGTTGTTTGTGGTAATTATCCAGGGAAGTCGTTCCAGAAAATACTCTTCTACAAAGGAACATACCCTCAAAACATACCCCTGTCTTGTTAGAAGCCATTGGTAACATAGCAATCACGTGCTACCATAGAAACCAAGATGGCGGCCACCAGTATACAAAATGGACGATCGATACACGTATCACCCTAACAACACGCGCTGCGCATGCGCACTCACATCACGTATCACTGTGGAGATGACATCACAACATGGCCGCTCACGCGGGTTACCATGACAACACAACATGGCGCCACTGGGTCACGTGACCATGACGTCACATGAGATCCCCCGATGAGATCCCCCAACCTGTACCCGAAACGTGCGAGCACTACTACTGTTGTTCAAGATGAGGTCGCGATCCCTGGAGCTGAGGGAAAAATTGGGAAAGACAGTGAAAAGGATTGCCAAATGTGTAATTTGGGCATGGTGGAGACCCTGGAACACTTTCTTCTAGAATGCCCAAAGTACCAGTCTAAAAGAATAAGATTCACTGGATGGGGGGGGGGGGGGGGGGGGGGGGGGGATGGGATGGGAAAATGAAGGACATGTGGTTAGGGGGAGACTCAACGGAGAGGGTTAATGTGCTAATCGGAGAGATTGGGAAGAATGGGGCAAGGGATGTCATTAAGCAGTTCATCTACGAGTGTTGGGAGGAGAGGAGAAGCATGGGAATAGGGAGGCAGTTGGGACTACAGGGGTAACCAAGGCCTTCTCGTCCGAGAACCGCGACAAATCAGCGGCTGGCCAAAGTGTTATTATTATTATGTGTCTGCTATTTATTTTCATTTTATTCATTTGGCATAACGCGACAGAATTGTTTTCAAAACTGGCCGCAGGTCCCTCCCAATCAGCGCTACTCCATCCGGTCCCGACGATAGAAGATCGAGGGTGGGGGGGGGGGGGGGCAGGGGTCGACCCCTCTAATCTCTATCGGAAATTTTCAGCCCACTCTCCCCATAGGGAACAGTCCGACTTTAGCCTTAAAATATAATAATATTTTAGTTATAAAATTTTTTTTAGAGGGACCTGCGGCGACTGCGGCATCGATGACTGACCTCAAAACTAAATCAACATGGTGATCGACCACTAGCCCTGGCCTCCTGAGGGCGATATATGAGTCCATCTACTGTTCAAATTCCACTTTTTTGAGTAAATGTATGTAGGACTCGGGGGGATGACTTTCATGAGCTGCAAGCTTCCTATGAAATCCCTCCACTACTCCGCAATATGTTTACTGTTAATATATGTTATATTGTGAGCTACTGTACTTCCACTGTCATTTTCCTGATGTTCAACCATGTGATATATAGCATATGACTTTAATAAAATATTGTTTCAACTAAAAGGGCCTGGAATAATTGGATGCATTTCGACTGCAGTTGGACAGAGCAACTGACCCGTGACCGGTGAGGAGCATAGTGCCATATAGATCTGTCACTTTCCACGAAAATTTTGCAAAAGGATTTCGTTTTAAAAACAATGTTAAAAAGCAATGTTTTCAGCCAGCCGTGAAATCGACATTCCTAAATGTGGATAAACCCTACCATTTTGTAAGAATCACCAGAGAACAATTATTTTAATAACATTATTCTTGGAATTCGATCCGATACGAAACTACGAACCAAACAGTAAAAAGCTAGCTTTTTCGATCGCCGGTAACTTGAGGACGAAAATTCTTTTCCCTTTCAAAGACAGCCAATTTGTCACTGATATTTGGCTTCATTTCGAATTTTTCGACCACAGGGCACAGCGTGGGTAGTAAAATGGCTTCAACAGGCGGTTATAGGCCTAGTGGGACCGATGGAAGTGACTTCTGGCACAGGGAGAGTGTCGCCTGGCAGTATAAAGTCAGGTACTGAAAACTACCGTGGACGTGGCCAAAATCCTGTTTTCGATGCACTTGTATTGCCTGTTGGAATGCTGGGTTACGTTTCTAGACTACCCACACCCAAGACAACTCGAACCAGTAAAGTCGTACCTCAAATTGGTAGACTCGTTCCCAAAAGAGGACGACTCTTACCCATTTTTGGCTGGCCAACTTTTACCCAAAATTCGAAATTTCGCCCCATCCCCGTTTGCCCCGGGTAATTTCGCCCCCGCCCATATTGGGTCGAAATGACCCGGGTATGAGGGGCGAAACCACGATTTTATTTAAGATTTTTATTGGTTTTAAAGTACTTTCCACCATCAGTTAACAGGCATGGGGATTTCACGGTAACGATCGTTCCGCAACCGTGTTGTTACCAAGGCTATCATTTGTCAGTAACAATTTATCTTTAGCCATGTTCAGATAAGGCGTACAAAAAAATGTTTTGGCAGTGCGACCCTCAAATGTTTTTAGGACAAATGAAAATTGCCACATGAAATTGGGTGACTTTTACAGGTAGATATGCACTGCCTTGCAACATAGAAAGTGGAAGATGGCAGCAGTTTCAATGAAAATTTGCAGCAATATGTGGTGATACATACTTGGGTCGGGAGGGGATTTTATTCAATTGAAACAATCTTGGGACTCGTTTTTGTTATCATCTGGTCAGGTCATTCCGATAAAACATGATCACAAACTCATGGATTGATTCACTTTTGTTGGTCTCGTGCACACATTGTGCACAAGCAGCTAGTGCTGTCCCTTGATGTGCAAAGTCTTAGCAATGTTAACTCATCATTCGTACACAGAAAATAGCCAGGCCATGGTCGACATGACTTGTTTCTGTCACCCATGGCAACTAGGGTTGCAACGATACGTTTCACTCACGATAGAGTATGTATCGCGATTCTTTTTAACGATACGATTTTTTCACGATGCATTACATGCAGTACATTGAGAGTGAATTATCAGTAATAAAAGGCACACAAACTGCACAGAGTCCAACTTTCATTTGGCCAGTAACATCCAATTTCTTTTTTAGTGCTTGAGAAAGACAATCAAGTCTCAGCCAATGGATCTCTGGGAGTCTGGGTTCAACTCAGAAGTGAGAGGTCTGTTGCCTCAAACTATGCTTATAATTTAGACTGAGTTGATATTTTACAATGTACTGAAATACAAATGAACAAGTGGAATAACAGGAGTCTGAAAATCTATCAGTATAGCTATAATTCACTTTCAACGTGATATTTACGTTCCCAACGTAGTTCCTACGTTGGGAACGTAAAGATCACGTTGAAAGTGATTTATAGCTATACTGATCGAATTTCAGACTCCTGTGGTGGAATTATAAGTTGGAAAAGCACAAAATAGACTTGTTGGGCCTGAAAATTCACCTTTTGACTACATCATACCTACCTTCTGGAAGTGTATCGTTTGTATCGTGACACACATGAAACGATATGATATGCGTATCGTGTACAAATGTATGCAATGCGCTGAAATTGCGATGAATCGTTGCAGCCCTAATGGCAACTGGCATATTTGTTCATTGGTACATGTAAGAAGAAATCATTACTGATAAATAACAAAATAGAAATAAAATGGTTACCAATCGTTACCGAGGTTTCAAAATCATGGTATGACAAATTGTTTCCCATAAGTTTTGAAATCCTCATGCCAGAGTTAACATTAAACTACATTTAACTAAAATAATTTTTCCGGAGAACGACTTGTGGCCAAATGTGCTTAACATATCCAAGAACAAAGCTAGGGCATCAAAATCCTTCAAAACACAGTGACAAGGTTGCATGGGAGTAAATTCCCAAACTGACTGTTTTTTTTACAATTGTTTTTACTTTTGATTTCCGGTGAACGTCATCGGACGGAAAAAGCATTGAAAAACGCTGTCTAAAATGAAATAATGAGAAAGATCACCTTAATATAACATACTATTATTATATAGAGGCACAGTTGCCATATTCTATGCAAGGTATCATGGTACCTGTTGAAATTTCTTCAAATTACGATTTTGTTTTTCGATGGACATTCGTGGTATCGAGTGATTTCCACATGACCGTCGAACATGGAATCCATCTTCAATGAAAAATGCAGACAGTGTTGTCCTTTTCCTCAATGCAGTCCTATTGCTGCACTCTAAATTGTTTTGAATGCCTAGCTTTGTTCTTGGCTATCTGAAGCACATTTGGCCACAAGTTCGCAGGAAATATTATTGTATTGTCAGTTCTGGTACAAATATGGTAGCAGACTTTCAGGAACCAGTGGTGCCTGGTGTCAACTCTATGAGTTGATTATATATGTGTTTTGTGTTCTATACATCCCAACCTTCAATTTTATGTATAAATTGTGTATACTTAATTTGGAATATCAGAGGTGGCAATTTCAAAATAAACAAAATTCCATTACTTATAGCACCTTAACAATGGCAGAAAATTAATAGCTGTCAACTAGTGCTGAAATGGTTAACCGGATAATCTGTTTGAAACCGGTTACCTACCTAACCAATTTGAAAAATACGTCAACCGGTTATCCAAAATATCGATAGTGATCGTCATTCCATGGTTAAAACATAGTAAATCTGATGCGTCTCCTTTGGGATAGATTACACCTCGAAGCAGCGCTGTATATATTGAGAAATAATCGACTTTGACTTCAAGACTTCGTTAATGATCGGCAATTTCCGTGAGTACTGAATAACCGCAAAAACTATTCTGTAGTATGTATTCAAATTTCAAATGAATGTTGTCGAGTACTCGACAGTGTTCGTTTGTATACACACTAAGGAATAGTTTCTGAGAATACTGCTTTCCAACTCCTATAGTTTTGATCCCAGATTCGTTGAAATAATGGCTACGGATAACGGATATTAACTGGTTATAGCTTACGGATAATGGATATTAACCGGTTATAGCTCTCGGTTAGTCGGTTGTGAAAATGAGCCAACCGTTTCAGCCCTACTGTCAACTGGACACGGGCAATGTGGAGGCAGGTACAGGACCTAGGTTTATCAAGATCCTATAGAGAAAATCAACAGATACATGCATACATCAGACAGTTTCGGCCATACAGTCATATTGTCCAAGCCTTTGCTGCATTTAAAGAAAGTGCCAGCACACCACCAGTCTTTCAATTTAGTAAAATGCAGGTGCGCCAAGTGTGGCGTAGGCCATTTCTAATTCGCAAGCGTCATTTTCCTGACTTCGAAACTCTCGGCTATTGTGAAAAAGTTACGGAAACTGCAATGTTTTAATAGAATACAGCATGTATTCTATTAAAAAACATCTCCGTTTTCATAGTGGCATTAAGTCACGTTTATTGAGTTGTGGGGGTATAATGTTTTTGACCGGTCCGTCTGTCAGTCCGTCTGTCAGTCCTACTTGTTTTCCAGACTTTTTTTCTACACGCTTCCAGATATTGAGCTGATTTTTGGTATGTGAGTCTAACATGGTGGCCTACAGATCAAGTTTGCATTTTGTTCTGCTCCACTGATTTTTACCGAAATTACGGCCCTTGAACTTTGAAAAGTTCATCAAAATTACAGTTTTCCGGACTTTTTTTCTACACGCTTCCAGATATTGAGCTGATTTTTGGTATGTTAGTCTGACATGGTGGCCTACAGATCAAGTTTGCATTTTGTTCCGCTCCACTGATTTTTACCGAAATTACGGCCCTTGAACTTTGAAAAGTTCATCAAAATTACAGTTTTCCAGACTTTTTTCCTACACGCTTCCAGATATTGAGCTGATTTTTGGTATGTTAGTCTAACATGGTGGCCTACAGAACAAGTTTGGGTTTTGTTCCGCTCCACTGATTTTTACCAAAATTACGGCCCCAAAGACTTTGAAAAGTTCATCAAAATTACAGTTTTCCGGGCTTTTTCTCTACATGCTTCCAGATATTGAGCTGATTTTTGGTATGTTAGTCTGACATGGTGGCCTACAGATCAAGTTTGCATTTTGTTCCGCTCCACTGATTTTTACCGAAATTACGGCCCTTGAACTTTGAAAAGTTCAACAAAATTACAGTTTTCCAGACTTTTTTCCTACACACTTCCAGATATTGAGCTGATTTTTGGTATGTTAGTCTAACATTGTGGCCTACAGATCAAGTTTGCATTTTGTTCTGCTCCACTGATTTTTACCGAAATTACGGCCCTTCGACTTTGAAAAGTTCATCAAAATTACAGTTTTCCGGACTTTTTTTCTACATGCTTTCAGATATTATCGAAATTACGGCCATTTTAGTATGTGAGTCCCCCACAATGACTTACAGATCAAGTTTGCGTTTTGTTCTGCTCGGTTGATTTTTGCGGAAATTACGGGCCCTGGACTCTGAAAAATACAAGTAACAGATTTCCAGGTCATTTTCCTAAAAATTACACTTTTCCGAGCTTGAAATATCTGGGCGCGTGGGGTATGTGAGCGTGCTCACTAAGTTTCATCATGTTTAAATTGGGACGCTCAGTGGCATCGACATTGAAATGACGGCTTGTTTGAAGTTGCGGCATAGTTTCTGGACTTCTTTTGAAAGAAAAACCTACACCTCGACTGTACCATGTAGTTGTATATTACTGTATAAGGCCATGCACATGTGCTTCCGATGCTTGATGAGCATTAACCCCACTTGTATTAAGGCAATTCAAACATTCAAATAGGTGATCATATAGCATGCTGCTTTTTTGCCAAGGTGCGGCATTAGTGGTGCAGAGCTTTTAAAAATTGCGTGCACGATGGCACACAAGCGCGATGACGCACCTCAAAATCGAAAGACTGCGCCACATATCTCCAACCATTGACACAGGCCAATTCCTAATTGTAATGCATTGTTACAGATGTTATATAAATGTACAAATTATACTCCAATGTTATGCTGAATATGAAACTAAAAAATATCATAAACAAATACATAAGTAAAACAGGAATAGAATTTTCTATTTAGTAACAATTATGATAATTAGCTCAACTTTGGCGAAGCCAAATTTGAGGTATTGCCATGGCCTGTCGTCCATCTGTCTGTCTGTCTATCCGCTCGGGCTAGAGGCCGTATTTATGAACTGATCTTTACGAAACGTCTTGGGTACCTTTGTTATCACCATAGGACGATAACGAGTGTTTTTGGGTCCGGTTCGAAATTAGACTGCTGCTGGCAGCCATTTTGTACCCAAATTAGGTGCAATCAGATTTTTGTGCAGAATTTCCATATGAAAGCTCCGATTTGAATAAATTTTTTGTATGAATGTTTAGTACCATGGGATACATCACATATAATACGTGTTTTTTTCTCGTGCGTAAATTATGCAAATTAGACTATCTTCGATTTATTTAGTGTTACTTTCAGTACTTTAAGTGCAAATGCCAATACGGCTCGGGCTAGAGGCTGTATTTATGAACCGATCTTTACAAAACTTCTTGGGTACCTTTGTTATCACCGTAGGACGAGAACAAGTGTTTTTGGGCCTGGTCTGAAATTCAAGATTGCCGCTGGTGGCCATTTTGTACAAAATTAGGTGCAATCAGATTTTTGCGCAGAACTTCCATATGAAAGCGCTGATTTGAATAATTTTCTGTGTGAATGTTTAGTACCATGGGATACATCACATATAATACATGTTTTTTTCTCCTGCATAAATTATGCCAATTATACTAACTTTGATCTATTTAATGTTACTTTCAGTGCTGTAACTGCAAATGCCAATACAGCTCGGGCTGGGGGCCGTATTTATGAACCAATCTTTATGAAACTTCTTGGGCGCCTTCGTTATCACCTTGGGACGAGAACGAGTGTTTTGGGATGCAGTCAGAAATTCAAGATGGCTGCCGGCGGCCATTTTGTACAAAATTGGTGCAATCAGTTTTTTGTACAGAACTTTTGTATGAAAGTTCTGATTTGAATAAATTTCTGTATGAATGTTTAGTAACATGGAATACATCACATATAATACAGGTTTTTTTCTCGTGAAGAAATTAAGCAAATTAGATGAACTTTGATTTGTTCAGTGCTGCTAATATACAGTAAGTGCACATATCAATACGGCTCGGGCTAGAGTCTGTATTTATGAACTGATCTTCATGAAACTTCTTGGGGTGCCTTTGTTATCACCTTGTGACTTGAACGAGTGTTTTTGGGTGCCTTTGTTATCACTGTGCTATGAGAACGAATATTTTTGGGTTCAGTCAGACCCACTCTGGGACTCAATGATTTCTTTTCTAGTTTAGCATCTAACTGTCATCCACCTTTACAATACTTTACCTACACATTTGTTACAGGCTACGGTCAGCATTTATGTACAGACCGTTACAATACTTTACATGTACTTTTGTTATCAGGTCATTACCTAGATGTTTGTCATTGATGTGTCACATACTGCACATGTACATGTCTTCAACAAGTTGAGGTACAGTGTCACTGACACTTTCATTGTAATGAAAATTGTTTACTTCGGTAAATCCTATGAGAAAAAGTACTGAAGGAAACAATTACACTGCATTACCAAAATAAAATTTGGTGGTGAAACTACCCGCCTGTGGGGCAAAAATGCCCCCGGGCGAAATTACCCTGGGCAAATGAGGATTGGGGCAAAATGACCTGTGGGGCGAACAGGAATTGGGGCAAAACAACCCAGCACCCTTGTAGGGCCCGCCTAAACACTGGAATGACATAGAATGACACCCGAATAACAAAAATTATATGGATTGACATTTGTTTTACAAATACTCCACCCCAAAATGTATTTGGTTGATTAACTAACAAGCAATAGAGAGTTGAGATCGGAGGAATGGAATTATCATCACTAAAACTTGATATATTAAATAACCAGAATAACACACCTCGTCATTGTTATTTTGCACCCTTTTATGAAGGTAATTTGATACATTATTATTATAGTATATAATCAGTGGTATTCAGTACACCATGATGTGTCATAATACGTTTTTATAACAACATAAAATGACAATGACAGATCAAGATTGGAAATTGGAGAAACTCGGTTTGTAAAACAACCAGGATGACAAACCTCAACATTGCTATTTTGTACCCTTTTTAAGAAAGTAATGTGTTACATTATAGTATATTATCAGTACACCATGATGTGTGACAGTGGGGAATGGTCGATATGTAGCATGATCAATATGTACCACTAGTTGGTCGATATGTACCACCCGGAGAGTCAATATATATGTACCACCCAGAAAGTCGATAGGTACCATGTGTGTACCACACAGAAAATAACCCTTTTACAAGAAAATCATCTGTAGACTTCAACCCAGCTGTTTGCAGACTTTGGTACAAGTTTGAACTAGTTTAGGACTGACAATTGACCAGATGTCGGGACTAGAAGCTACAAAAAATAACCAAATCAATGTAATTATATATATTTTTATACTGTACCAATGACCCAGACTTTTGCTGGTGCTAACTCTAAAATATTTAGGGCCAAACACAAATTTTACCCCCCAATCCCCAAAATTTGCATCTAAAACCGAAAATTACATGTCCTATATGGTCCTCCATACTTTTACTCCACTGCGCATGCACAGTGTCAAGGAGGTCTCGAAATTGGTGCAATTATCATTCTTTGTTTGGCCCTTGATTCAGTTACAACTGACTGATATTTGTGCTTGTAAATCTCAGTTTAAATGATGCCAGACACATAATTTTGAGAGAAATTGTGGATATAAGGAGGAAATAGAAGGAGGAGAGGAAGAAACAGTGGAAGGAAATGTTCAGGGCTGTAACTTATAAATTTTTAAACTGTACCAATGACCCAGACATAGCTGGTGCTAACTCTTAAAATTCTAGGGCCAAACACAAATTTTGCCCCCCCCCCCCCCCCCCCCCATCCCCAAAATTTGCATCTAAAACCAAAAGAAATCATGTCCTGAAGGTCCTCCATACTTTGCCCTCACTGCACATGCGCAGTGTCAAGGACGTCCCGAAATTGGCGCCAATTATCATTCTTTGTTTGGCCCTTCATCAGTTCACATCTCACTGAGATTTGTGCTTGTAAATCTCAGTTTAAATGATGCGAGACACATAAATATTGGAGAAATGGTGGATCTAAAGTGGATATAGAAGGAGGAGAGGAAAAATGAGTGACAGAAAATATTCAGGGCTGTAACTTAAAATTTTTTAGTGAAATTATGTTAAGTTGCCTATTTTCTAGGCATGGGCCTGTTGTTGTCATTCTTGCTATTAAGTCTCACTGCTTGTTCAGTGTTTCCTCTCTCCTTTTCCTTTAATTCCCCCCTTGCTATTCTCCCATGCTTTTGGCATATTTTTGAGTAATATTATTACTAAAATTTCTTGGGAGATTTAGCTAGGTAACAGAATGAATTCTGTTCTTTTCCCCATGTTTACGTTCTCACCCATGGGTGTTTAGGCGTAGTGTTCTGCATCTACCATCTGATCTGCAGTTTCTTCCCTGGAAGTCTCTGTTTTGCATCAGATAGTGTATTATTGGTAACTGATTTCGGGCCAGGGTTATCAGTGCCTGGAGTCATGTTTCTAGGGTTTATACACTTCTTGTTTACATTGGCAACAGTCTCTGTGTGAGGGGGATTTTTTGTCTATGTACTAGTTTAAGTCATTACAAGATACATTATTATTATTCGTAAGTGTTGCATTAATTTTTTAAAATATGTTTGAAATTTTTGTCCACACTTAGGCTTGGGATCCATTGGGGCTCAACGTTACTTTTCCGAAACTTGGGCTTTGCTGAAAAAATATTTTTTCAAAATTTCTTTTTGATTTCAATTAATTTTTCTATGTTAATGGATCATGTTATTATGTATCTTTCTTTTCAGGGGTTCATGCGAGTACTAGGACTTTTTGTATTCTTTTCACTATGAAAGGATATTGTTCAAATTGTAATGCGAGGAAATTTTCCTCTGACTTTCATGATCATTGTATTAATTGTAGTCAGTGTACTCGCACTAACTCCTGTTCAGTATGTGAATATTGGGATGACAAACATTGGAAACGTGTGTCACGGTATGTTGTTAGCGGGGAAAGGGCCATGCCGGTCCTTTCTCCGCAGGGTCACTCTAGTTTATCAATCTCTATTTCAGAGGAACAAGAACAGGGTGATGTTTCCGTGATGTTTTCCAATAGTGTGCCTCCGTCGTCACAATTAAATGAAGAGCTAGCGGCAAAAGTGCTCATGGAGATACGCCAATTGCCTAAGAGGTCCCTAGTAGGATCGACGGCATTGACGTCCGCTAGCTCGCCCGGTGTAGCGTCCATTCATCGAATGGTTCGGTAGCCGGGTTCGCCCGTTGCGGTCCAGGAAGGAGATTTGGGTGATGCGAGCACTATAAATATTCGAGGTGCACACCCAGTGACGGCGGATAAGAGGAGAGAACGGAGGAAGCCTAGTAGTCCGGTTCCTAGCTCGTCCAGGTCCATCCGGGCTGCGAGCGAGAGAGGCCCATCTCTCGAACAACAACATCTGGGACCAGATGTTGTGGTACAAAATATGTCGCATTCGGAGCATACGTCCGCCACTCGGGACGCTCCGTTATATAGACAGTCCGGAGAGACTGTCCAAAAGGCTTCCTCATCCTCTCAGCAGCACACACGACCGCACCTTGGCTACGTGACCGAGGATATCCAGCCAGCCATCCGGTAGCCAGGGATAAGAGGCCTGTAGACTCTGGACGTTCGCATAAGAGAAATATGCAGGAGTCAGTTTGCACGGAGCTTCCAGCGGCTAAGCAGCGTAAGACCGCTACTCCACAGGCCTCGGTGACGGACGTGCTATCCCAAATAGCACAAATTATCGCAGCATCCCAGCAAACGACGGAACCTACGTCGGATCAAGAATTATCCGACGATGCTGGGTCGGTACGCTCCGCTGAAGCATCGGGTACGGACGACCGAGAACATGATGAGGTCCGACAGGATGGCGAAAGGGATACCGAGGATTTGGAGCTATCCCTTTCGGAACAACATAAAGCTGCCGTAGATTTCATCCGGCATTACCTGCCACAAGTTGTTCCGTCGGGTCAGACAGCTGCGATGCCGGATAAGAGACTGATAGCGTCAAGGACACAGAATTCTTTGAGCGGTTCAGAGACATCGTCCCTGAGTTTCCGACACAGTCCAATAATGTCACAAGAACATTCGAATTATTGAACGACGCTATCTTTAAGCTTGCTTCCAAAACAGGCAAAGCTGGTTTCTTGTCCGATAATGCTCTCAATCTGCCTTTCATCAATTCAAGGAATAAATTCAAAACGGCAGGACAGGGCATACCGAGAGTTCCTCTGCGTCTAGACGACGAGGCGGAAGACTTGGAAATGTCGTTACCGTCGTCTATGTCTATTCCAACCGCGACGTTGGAAACGGCAATAACGTCTAACAGAGCAAGCTTAGACGCTTTATCATACGCAGACCACCTTACTAAGGCGCTATCATTGCGTCTTCAAGGGAAAGAATTCCAGGATATACAATCCTCATTAAGACTTCTTTCAAGTGCAGTAGCTTATTCCACGTATAACTCCGCCCTTTCAGTGGCAAACCTGGAGTTGGTTAGACGTGACGCAGCCCTATCTACATCCGCGCATGTGAATAGTAAGGTGAAGAACTCTCTCAGAGTCGCTTCGGTCTCCGGAGAGCTTCTCTTCGACGGCAAGCTTTCAGCAATCTATAATAAGATAACTAAGAAAGCTTCGGATTCTCTGCTTTTTAAATCCGCTTCCAAAAAGTCAGATACAGCAGATAAGAGTAAGACAGGCACTTCTGGGACAAGTACGCCAAAGAGAAGTTCCTATAGAGGTTCTTATTCATCCTCTAGGTCTTATTCTAGAGACCGTCAAGGCAGCGACTCACGTAGGGACGTTATTCGGGCCGAGACAACCGGTCTGACGTCCCGAGGTCGATGGGTCGAGGTGCAGGTCGTGGAGGACGTAGTTTCTCCTTCCGCAGGCCTCGCAGGTCCAGGAGGTGATGGTTTGAACCTCTATCGTGTTCCGGTGGGCGGAAGGTTATCGAGTTTTACAGACAAGTGGGCGTCTATTACTGACGACCCCTGGGTCCGAGGGGTAATTTAGGAAGGACTAAGAATATCCTTCAAAAGAAAGCCTCCATTAACTTGAAGTCCAAGATGGACTCAGCTTCCGTCAAATCCGCAGAAAAGAGATGCTCTTTTATCAGAAGTACAGTCTCTTCTGGTGAAGAACGCGGTAGAGGTTGTAGAAGACCAGGAATCACCGGGTTTCTACAGCCATCTGTTTCTGGTTCCGAAACCAGACGGCTCGTTCCGTCCAGTCATAGATCTGAGCTGGATAAACAAGCTGATCGTTGCTCCGAAGTTCTATATGGAGATGATTCGATCGGTCAGAGCGAGTATTCGGGTGAACGACTATGCTACAAGCATAGATCTCAAAGATGCATACTTTCACGTCATGATACATCTGACATTCAGAAAGTATCTACGCTTCGCAGTCCTAGGAGTTGTATATCAATTCTGGGCGATGTGCTTCGGATTGAACCTAGCACCCTGGGCTTTCACTCGAATAATGAACTCGGTAATGATACATTTCCGAGCCTATTCGTCTGCGGTAACGTCGGCCTCCTTGGACGACATTCTTCAGAGGTACGACAACGAGTTAACGCTTCAGAACGATGTGCAGAATCTGCTTCTATTACTCCGACGTCTCGGTTTTATTATAAACGAGAAGTCGGATCTGGTGCTGTCCAAGTCATTCACTCATCTGGGAATGAGCTTCGAGACGCACAACAATCTCGTTCGTCTGCCGTTAACCAGAGCGAAGTTAATCAGTTGCTACGCTCGCTATTGTCTGCACTCAAAGTCACAGCGAGGGAGTTCATGAGACTGATAGGTCTGTGCGGAGCCGCTGCAGATCTCATTCTGATGGGGCGGTTGCGCACTCGTCCTCCCCAAATTTTCTTGACTCAGAATTGGAGTGTGAAGATTTATTCGCTCGATATAGACGTTCTCTTGTCAAATCAAGTGAAACAAGAGATTCAGACTTGGGCAAACATTCAGTGGTTGACTCAGGGAGTTCCACTGCAGTTGCCGGATCCGGGTTTTACGATTATGCCGGACGCCAGTCAAACAGGTTGGGGTGCAACATTGATCCCAACGGATTCGAAGTGCCAGGGTCTTTGGGATTCGCAATTTCTAAGCAAGCACATAAACATCAAGGAAATGATGTCAATTTGGCTTGCATTACGTCATTGGATGAACATTATTCAGAAAGCACATGTCCAAATCCTGTCCGACAATACGACAGTAGTGGCGTATCTCCGGAACCAGGGAGGCACTCATTCAGTTCCGTTATTCAATTTAACAGAAAGAATCCTTCTGTTTGTTCTAGAACACCAAGTTCTACTTTCGGTCCGTCATATTCGGGGTCGTCTGTATGTTTTAGCAGACTCCCTTTCACAGAAGGGTCGCTTGTTGCCGTCAGAATGGACTCTCAACAAACAAGTATTCAATCAGATTTGCTACCAATGGGAACGGCCAATGATAGACTTATTTGCGACACATCTCAACAATCAGTTGAAGACGTATGTGTCACCATGTCCGGATCCCCGAGCTTATGCAGTAGACGCACTATCGATCTCGTGGGACGGAATGATAGGATATGCGTATCCTCCAGCGCCGTTAATTCAGCAAATATTGCTAAAGATAAAACTATCTCAATGCAAAATTCTGTTGGTAGCATCTCTGTCTCCACAGAGACTGTGGATAAATCTACTCAGGTGTCTGCTGTGGGACTTACCGCGAAAACTTCCTCCACGAGAGGATCTTCTTTCGCAGGGGAAGTCGCGTCAACTTCATCACAACCCGCAAGGTCTCAACCTTCACGTATTTCCGTTGTGCGGTCCTTCTTGCACGGCAAGCATTTTACAGGACGAGCAGTGGGCGCGATTTCTAACTGTAGGAGGACCTCCTCTTCGCTAAACTATGTGGCTAAGTGGAAGGTCTTTCGTCGTTGGTGTAGGGATCATTCTGTTGATATTTTTGATCCCTCCATACCAGACATTGCAAACTTTCTAGTATACTTGTTTGACGAGATCAAACTACAGCCTGTTACTATTAAAGGTTATAGGTCTATGTTATCTGATACCTATGCACACCATGATAGTTTACAAATTGGATCTAATGTCTCTTTATCTAAATTAGTTAGAAACTTCTCGATAAATAGACCCAGAACTCTTAGATTAATTCCTAAATGGAATTTAGCTTAGGTTCTTCTTAAATTGAAAGAAAAGCCATTTGAGCCTCTTGGGACAGTAGATTTCAAATTCTTGTCTTATGAGACAGCATTTCTCTTAGCTTTCTCTTCTGCTAGACGAGTCAGTGAGCTTCATGCACTATCGATGGATGATTCTCACTATCGTAGTGTCGGGAACACTATTACCTTTACCACTAATGTTGGATTTTTAGCTAAGAATCAGGCTCCTAATATCCGGAACCTATTGTTATTAAGACCCTTCCGTCCCCAGATGGGCGTAGACCTTTGCTCTGTCCTGTTAGAGCCTTATGTATTTATAAACAAAGATCTCAGTTTATCAGAAAGGGATGAAAATGCTTCTTTCTGTCTCTGATGCCTAATAGAAAGGACATTTCGGTCCATTCTATTGCTAGATGGATTCAATTAACTATCCGTACTGCTTATGATAATCTATCTTCATCTCAGCAGTCTGTGCTTAAGATTTCGGCTCATGAAGTAAGAGCTCTTTCTACATCTTTTGGCTTACGCAAATAGTGTTGCTATTACAGATTTAATGAAGGCTGCATATTGGTCTCAACCATCCACATTCACAAATTTTTATCTCAGAAATATTGAGTCCATTTATGGAGACCTGCATTGTTTAGGTCTGTTACCTGTTGCTCAGAATGTCGTCCACTAAACTGTTGCAACTATAGTTATGCAGGCTTTCTGTTCCGGCAGTGACTCTGTCCTGCTGCCCTCTTCGCTCTGGGCTATTTGACCCAGGGCAAGGGGAAGGGGGGGGGGGGGAAGGGTGTTCCCTTAGGTCCCCTGCTTTATAGTGAAAAGCAAGGGAATTCCTCCTCCGGAGTCAGTAATTCTGAGTCGTTACCGGGATGTTTTTAAAGTGTAATATTAATGTTAAAAATTCATTCATGTCATATTTTTAAAGTGTTGCTCGGTGTGAAGCATTTGTATATGTCTTGTGTCAAACGGGCGTTAATATACAATCCTCGGACACTTTTAAGAGAATATAAAGAGTCTCAATTCTCTGGACTAACTTTATTTATGGGCTTACTTTAAAAATAATTAGTATAAGGGTTATACTGGATGTTAATAGAGAACAAGAATGTTATGCTCAATTATGAAGGGTGTTGTGTCTTTCTAATTTATCATAAAATAAGAAAGATACATGTAAAGCCTAATACTCCTTTTCTCCTCGAGGGGTTGACTCTATTTATATAGTTGAGCTTATTGGATTTTCCTCTATGTCCTAGGCCCACCAGCCTTTTTACTATTCAGCTATGTCTGGGTCATTGGTACAGTATAAAAATGTTAAAAAATTTATAGTAATTTATATATTTTTTATACTTACCAATGACCCAGACGGGGATGGCCCTCCCAGGAGTTGGGAACTCATACCTCCCCGCTGAGTACATAGCGCTGACCAGGCACTGCTTGTAAGAATGATAATTGGCGCCAATTTCGGGACGTCCTTGACACTGCGCATGCGCAGTGAGGGCAAAGTATGGAGGTCCTTCAGGACATGATTTCTTTTGGTTTTAGATGCAAATTTTGGGGATTGGGGGGGGGGGGGGGGGCGGGGGGGCAAAATTTGTGTTTGGCTCTAGAATTTTAAGAGTTAGCATCAGCTATGTCTGGGTCATTGGTAAGTATAAAAAATATATAAATTACTATAAATTTTTTAACTTTTTTTTACAAAATTATTTCATGTTACCTGTTGTGGTCATTCTTGCTATGAATGTTCCATTGTTTAATCAGTGTTTCCTCTCTCCCTTTCCTGTATTCCCCCTAGCTATTCTCCCATGCTTTTGGTATATTTTTTGTAATGTTCATTACTAAAATTTCGTGGGAGTTTTGGCTTGGTAACAGAATAATATTCTGTTTTTTCCCCATGTTTATGTCCTCACCCTTGGGTGTTTAGGCATTTTGGTCTGCATCTACCATCTGATGTTCTGCAGTTTCTTCTCTGGAAGTCTCTGTTTTGCATCAGATAGTGTTTAAATTGGTAACTGATTTCGGGCCATGTTTATCAGTGCCTGGAGTCATGTTTCCAGTTGTGTATACTTTTTGTTTGTGTTGACAGCTGTTACTTCTGATAGTGATTACTTGTCCTCTGCTTAGTTCAGTTCATAGCAAGATACATTAATATTGTCCGTAAGTGTTACATTAATGTTTTGAAATGGTTTTAAAATTTTTGTCCACACTTAGGCTTTTTTGGGGATCCATTTGGGCTCTTTGTTCCCATTGGGAACTTGGGCTCTTCTGAAATTTTTTTTCAAAAATGTTTTTTTTTTAAAATTATTTTCTTTCGAAATGTTATAATGGATTATATTATATTATGTATCTTTATTTCAAGGGTTAGTGTGAGTAATATGACTGTCGATATTTTTTCTTGATGAAAAAAATATTGTTCAAATTGTAATGCGAGGATATATTCCTCTAATTCTCAGGTTCATTGTGTTTTTTATAGTCAATGTATTCACACTAATTCTTGCTCTGTGTGTATTGATTGGAATGACAATGTTGGAGACGTGTGTCACGGTATTTTGTTAGCGGTGAGGGGTCCATTCCGGTCCTCTCTCCGCAGGGTCACTCTACTTTATCAGTCTCTTTTTCAGAATTCAGAGTGATGTTTCCATGATATCTTCAACAAGTGTGTCTCTGTCGTTGCAATATTAGGGCTAGCGGGAAGTGTTCAAGGTATTACGACAATTGCCGAGAGTTCCCTAGTAGGATCGAAGGCATTGGTCGCCCGCTAGTCCGCCCTGTGTCGAATGGATCGGCATCTGGGTTAGGGCTGTCGCGATTATTCGATTAGTCGACTAACCGTCGACTATTGAAGTAGTCGACGTTTTTTATTTTTAGTCGATCATCGTTCATTTTCAAGGTGGTACACGTCTACTACACGTCGGGGCTAAATTGCACTGTTTTGTGAGGTGAATGATCAATGAAGGTGAATAACTTTAAATATCTAACCATAGTTAACATTCATATCCGGAAGACTGTACGACTGTCACTGACTGTGTAAGAAAGAACACTCACAGTTACTCGAGAAGAATAGATTCTTCTGAATTTCTCCAGTCTTGTACACACGAATGCACCCATTGGAAAACCCCAAGCGCGGAAGTGACAAAATTATGACGAAAGTCAGAACGTCAGATCACTTCTCAAAGTTCGGAACTTCAGACTAAGATCCAATTTTAACAATTGACGAGGGAATGCATAGATCTCAATGTTCAAAATTTCGAGAAATTTATTGCAGAAAGGAAACATATGCAGGAACGTTCTTTGGTAAATTCATTTTAATTCATCGGCTTCAATCTAGTTCAAACTTGGACCCGCAGTCAGTGATATTATTTTTGGGGTTGGTACGTCCTACAGGATGTACCAACCCCCAAAATTATATTACAGACTGTGGGTCCAAGATTGGACTACATGTAGCTTCAGTCGGGACCGATTTGTTGTTCCCACAACCCCACTTCGTCTGAACACACTGGTGCCATTGTCATTTTCAGAGTTTTACGAACAGAAGAATGATTTGCTAAAAAATCATGGGAAGTGACTATTAATCGACTAACCGTCGATTACTGGTCACGATTAGTCGATTACAAAAAATGATAGTCGGGACAGCCCTAATCCGGGTTCGTCCACAGCTGTCCAGGGAAGCAGATTGGGTGATGCAAGCACTATAAAACATCAAATGTGCACACCCAGCAATGACGGATCCGAGGATAGTATGGAGGAAGCCTGTCAATCCGGTAGTTAGCTCGTCCTTATCCACCCGGACCACGAGCGAGAGAGGCACCCTCTCTCTTACATCAACATTTGTGCTGCAATGTTGTTGTATATTTGTTCGTTAGTCGGAGCTTACGTCCACTCCTCCTGCTCGGGACACTCCGTCTCATAGACAGTCCTACGTGACTGTTATATTGGCCTCCTCATCCTCACGTCAACACACACGACCGCACCTTGGCTATGTGACCACAGATTTCCAGGGGACGTTCGCATATTATATAAATGCAGGATTGAACGTCCCTGGTGCTCCTGCTTCGCCGACCAAGGAATACACGTCGACCGGGTCACTCCATCTGCTAGCCAAGGACACGAGGCCTTTCCAGTTGGGACGTTCGCATATTATATAAATGCAGGAATGAACGCCCCTGGAGCTTCCAGCGGATAATTACGTGGTACCGCGACTCCACAGGTCTCATTGAGTAACATGAACAAGGTGATGTTACCGTGATGTCTTTGTAAGTGTGCTTCCGTCGTCACAGTCAAATGAAGAGCTAGCGGTAAAAGTGCTCATGCAGATACGTCAATTGCCTAAGGGGTCTCAAGTAGGATCGACGGCGTTGGCGTCCGCTTGCTCGCCCGGTGTAGTGACGATTCATCGAATGGCTCAGCAGCCGGGTTCGTCCATTGCTGTCGAGGAAGGAGATTTGGGTGATGCAAGCACTATAAAATACAATGTGCACACCCAGTGACGACGGATTCAAGGATGGTACGGAGGAAGCCTATTAGTCCGGTTCCTAGCTCGTTCTGATCCATCCGGGCTGCGAGCGAGAGAGGTTCCTCTCGTACTACAACATCTGGGCCCAGATGTTGTGGTACAAAACGTTCCTCAGTCGGAGCCTACGTCCACCGCTCGGGATGCTCCGTTATATAGACAGTCCTGAGAGACTGCTCTTTAGGCTTCCTCATCCTCACAGCAGCACACGCGACCACACCTTGGTCACGCCATCCGGTAGCCAAGGATACGAGGCCTTCATACTCTGGACGTTCGCATATAAGAAGTATGTAGGAGTCAACGCCCAAGGAGCTTCCAGCGGCTAAATCCTGTAAGACCGCAGCTCCACAGGCCTCCGTGACGGACATGCTATCGCAGATAGCACAAATTATTCCAGCATCCCAGCAACTGACAGTATCTCTGTCGGATCAGGAATTATCCGAGGAAGTTGGGTTGGTATGTTCCACTACAGGTTCAGGCACGGGCGACCAAGAATTACAAGTGGTCCGACAGGATGGCGAAAGGGATACGGAGGTGTTGTATTTTTCCCTTTCGGAACAACATAATTGCCGTAGAGTACATCCGGCATTATCATCTGACTTTGTTCCTCCGGATCAAAAAATGCTGCGTTGCCGGATAAGAGACTGATACCGCCACTGGACTCAGAATTCTTAATCGGTTTAGGGACATCGTCCCTCAGTTTCCGACATAGTCCAGAAATGTCTCAAGGACATTTGAACTATTGAATGATGCTATATATAACTTGCTACCTAAACGGGCAAGTCCGGTTTCTTATCGGCAAATGCTCTACATCTGCCTTTCATCAATTCAAGGAATAATTTCGAAATGGCAGGACAGAGAATTCCTCTGCGTCTAGAAGACCAGGCCAAAGACCTAGTATTGTCTATACCATCATCAATGGCAGTTCCAAACACGATGTTGGAAATGACAATATTGTCTAGCAGGGTTAGCTTAGATGCATCATCATACGCAGATCACCTTACCAGAGCATTATCATTACGTCTCAAAGGAAAAAGAATTACAGAATGTACAACCTCCTTAAGAGTTCTTTCAAGGGCCTCACGAATAACTCCGCCCTTTTAGTGGCGATATGGAGTTGGTTAGACGTGACGCGGCCCTGGCAACATCCATGCGTGTGGATAGTAAGGTGAAAAAGTCTCTCAGAGTCGCTCCGGTCTCCGGAGAGTTTCTCTTCGACGGCAAACTTTCCGCAATCTATGATCAGATAACTAAGAAAGCTTCAGACTCTCTGCTATTCAAACCGCTTCCATAGAGTCGGATTCAGCGGAGAAAAGTAGGACAGGCACTTCTAGGGCGAATACGTCTAAGGGAAGTTTCTATAGAGGTTCCTATGCTTCCTGTAGGTCTTACTCTAGAGACCGTCAGGGTAGCGACTCAGGTAGGGGCCGTAATAGTGGCCGAGACATCCGGTCAGATGCCCCTAGGTCGACGGGGCGAGGTGCAGGCCGTGGAGGACATGGTTTCTCCTTCCGCAAGCCTCGCAGGACCAGGTGGTAATGGTATTAACCTCTATCGTGTACTAGTGAGCGGAAGACTGTCGAGTTTCTCAATCAATTGGGAGTAGATTACGGCCGTCCCTTGGATTTGACGGGTGATTTCGGAAGGACTAAATTGACCTTCAAACGAAAACCTCCTTTAACTCGAAGTCCAAGATGGACTCAGCTTCCGTCAAGTCTGCAGGAAAGAGGCTCGCTTCCATCAGAAGTCCATTCTCTTCTGGAGAAGATCGCGATAGAGATAGTAGAAATCCAGGAATCTCCAGGTTTCTACAACCATCCTTTTCTGGTTCCTAAACCAGACGCCTCGTTCCGTCCACTCATAAATCTGAGGTGGATAAACAAGCTGATCGTGGCTCCAAGATTCTATATGGAGACCATCCGATCGGTCAGAGCGAGTATTGGAGTGAACGATTGTGCATAGATCTCAAGATGCGTACTTTCACGTCATGGTACATCAGACATTCAGAAAGTATCTTCGCTTCGCCGTCATAGGAGGCATGTATCAGCTCCGAGCAATGTGTTTCGGTCTGAATCTAGCGCCCTGGGCTTCCACTCGAATAATGAACTCGGTAATGACTCATTTCCGAGCTCATTCGTCTGCAGTAACATCGGCCTACCTGGACGAGTTATGGCAATGAGTTAATGCTTCAGAACGATGTGCAGAATCTGCTTCTTTTGCTCCGACGTCTCAGTTTCATAAGTAAACGAGAAGAAGTCGGATCTGGTGTCGTCCAAGTCATTCACCCACCGGGGGATGAACTTTGAGACGCACAACAATCTCGTTCATCTGCCGTTAACCAGAACAAAATTTAATCAGTTGTTATGCTCGCTATTGTCTTCACAGACAAAGTTACAGCGAGAGATTTCATGAGACTGATAGGTTTGTGCTGAGCTGCCGCGGATTTTATTCCAATGGGGCGGCTACGCACTCATCCTCTCCAAATTTTTCTGACCAGAATTGGTGGGTGAAGATTCATTCGCTCGATACAGATATCCTCTTGTCAAATCAAATGAACAAGAGATTCAGACTTGGGCAGATATTCAGTGGTTAACTCGAGGAGTTCCACTGCAATTGCCGGATCCGAGTTTTACAGTTTTGACAGATGCCAGTCAAACAAGTTGGGACGCAACATTGAGCCCAACAGATTTGAAGTGCCAGGATCTTTGGGATCCGCAGTTCCTAATCAAGCACATAAACATCAAGAAATGATGTCAATTTGGCTTGCGCTACGTCATTGAATGAACGTTATTCAGAATGCTCACGTGCAAATTTTGTCTGACAATTCAGCGGTATTAGCGTATATTCGGAACCAGGGTGGCACTCATTCCATTCTGTTATTCAAGTTAATGGAATGAATCCTTCTGTTTGTACTAGAACATCAAGTTCTATCGGCCCGTCATATTCTGGGTCGTCTGAACGTATTAGCGGACTCCCTTTTACGGAGGGGCCACTTGTTGCCGTCAGAATGGACTTTCGACACACGAGTATTCAATCAGATTTGCTACCAAATAGAGCGTCCAATGATGGACTTATTTGCGATGCATCTCAACAATCAGTTGCAGACGTATGTGTCACCATGTTCGGATCCTCGAGCGTTTGCAGTAGACGCTCTATCGATCTCGTGAGATGGAATAATAGGATATGCGTATCCTCCAGTGCCATTGATTCAGCAGATATTGCTCAAGTTAAATAATCTCAGTGCAAAATTCTGTTGGTAGCATCTCTATCTCCACAAAGACCGTGGATTAATCTACTCAGGTGTCTGTTGTGGGACATGCCGTGGAAGCTTCCTCCACATTTCGGTCCATTCTATGGCTAGATGGATTCAATTAACTGTCAGTACTGCTTATGATAATATCTTCAACTCAGCAGTCTGTGCTTATGATTTCGGCTCATGAAGTAAGAGTTCTTTCTACTTCATGGGCTTTCGCTAATAGTGTTGCTATTACAGATCTAATGAGGGCTGCATATTGGTTTCAGCCTTCCACTTTCATGAATCTGTACCTTAGAAATATTGAGTCCTTTTCTGGAGATCTGTATTGTTTAGGTCCATTATCTGTTGCTCAGAATGTCGTCCACTAAACAGTTGCAACTATGGTTGTGTAGGCTTTCGGTTCCGGCAGTGACTCTGTCCTGCTGCCCGCTTCGCTCTGGAGTATTAGATCCAGGGCAAGGGGAAGGGGGTGGGGGGGGGGGGGCGGCGGGTGTTCCCTTAGGTCACCTGCTTTATAGTGATAAGCAAAGGAATACCTCCCCTGGGGTCAGTAATTCCAGTCGGTACCAGGATGTTTACTCATCCATGTAATATTTTTAAAGTGTAGCTCGATGTGAAGCATTTGTAATGTCCCATGTCATACGGGCATTAATATACAATCCTCGGACACTTTTAATGAGTATAAAGAGTCACATTTCTCTGGACTTCCTTTATTTATTGGCTTTCCTTTAAAAATAATTAGCATAACGGGTTATACTAGAGGTTAATAGAGATCATTGATGTTATTGTGCTCAAGTACAGAATGGTGTTGTGTCTTTCTCATTTTGATGCAAATAGAAAGATACATGTAAAGCCTATTTCTCCTTTCTCCTCAAGGGGATAATTCTGTATATGTAGTTGAGTCTAATGGATTTTCTTTATGTCCTAGGCCCTCCAACCTTTTTACTATTCAGCTAAGTCTGGGTCATTGGTACAGTATAAAAATGTTAAAAAATTTATAGTAATTTATATATTTTTTATACTTACCAATAACCCAGACGGGGATGGCCCTCCCATGAGTTGGGAACTCATACCTCCCCGCTGAGTCTTATCCAGAGAGATGCTAGGCATGCTTTCTCTCTTGGATCACGTCGTCTCTGCCTTGGCTGCTTGTCTGCCTCCAAATAAGTGTGACGACATACAGGCTCCTTTGCGTGTGATCTCTGAGACTCTCATGCATCTTACTCACACGCATGCCTGTAACACGGCTAATTTGGATTTAGTTCACTGGGACGCTGTGTTGGACCCAAGCCGTTCCCTTCCTGAAGGGCAGGGCACTCTTCGATCCGCTTCTTTGGTGGGTCTACGTCTATTCCATAATTCCGTGACGACGGTCCGGGATAACATCCTGTGTCATTCCAGAGATCAGCTGCTGCTTTGCCAGCTTGATCCACCTTCTGTTGAAGGCCGGGGCCGTTCCAAACCTAACAAACGCCCTTCTGCTTCCTCTGTGAAGCGTAGGGCTGATCCTAATGCTTACTCACAGGGTAAGGGTAAGCGTCGCCAGTCCTGAGGGAGGTCTCAGGATCCTTCATCTAGCAGAGGAGGTGGTTTCTCCTCTCACGGGCCTCACCGAGGCTCGAAATGAAGGTCATCACCTCGATTCATCCCAGGTTGGAGGAGGGATATCTGAGTTCTGCAGACCGTTGGGCCACGATCACATTCGATCCTTGGGTATAAGATGTTCGGTCCAGTCTGCGGATATCTTTTATGAGGCACCCCACTCTCTCGCGTGTGCCTCTTCTAACCCAAGTTCCTTCCGACGTTTCACGTCGGGAACTTTTGATCAGGGAGATAAACATTCTCCTGTCAAAGGGGGCGATTGAGGTTGTCAAGAACATTCATGCAGTGGGATTTTATTCCTGCCTGTTCTTGGTGCCGAAGAGGGATGGCCGACTCCGACCGGTTATCGATTTGAGTATCCTGAACCAGTCTCCCATTGCCTGCAAGCTCAGCATGGAGACTTTCAGGTCGGTTCGCCGCTCCATTCACCAGAGAGATTTCGCTTCCAGCATCGACCTGCGAGATGCTTACTTTCACATTCAGATTCATCGGACATCGCGAAAGTATCTCAGGTTTGCTTTTCTGGGGCAAATTTACCAGTTCAAGGCCATACCTTTCGGCGTCAACCTGGCTCCTTGGGCCTTCATCCAACTGATGTTGCATGTGATAGCCTTCCAGTCTACTCAGTCCAGGGTGACTACTTCGGCGTATCTGAACGATATCCTCCAGAGGCATTCCAATGCTGCTCTTCTGGAGTCAGATGTCGACACACTTGAGTCTGCTCACGTCGCTAGGGTTCAGAGTCAATGAGGAGAAGTCGGACCTGGTCCCTTCTCAGTCATTTTGTCATTTGGGGATGGACTTCCGTACTCATCCGAATATGATGGCAGTTCCCCAGGCGATGGCTGTGATTCTCTCTGCTTTCGGCCTGACTCTGACCCACTCCCCATCCGTGACAGCTCGGAGTATTCTCCGGCTGCTTGGTCTCTGCGGTTCGGTGACTGATCTCATTCCTCCAGGTCGGCTGCATGTCAGACCTCTCCAACACTTTCTCAGTTGTTGGTGGCCGAATGTCGATCCTCTGGATCTTTTGCTTCAGTTACCAGCATCTCTTCATGGTCACTTTCTTCCCTGGGCGGCTGTTCAGTGGATTATGCAGGGAGTTCCATTGGGACTTGCCCATGTCCGATTGTGTTCTGATGGCTGATGCCAGCGATCTCGGATTGTGCGCGACTTTGGATCCTCTGTCTTTCCCTTCACGGTGTATGGGACCAGTATCATGCAGCTCTTCACATCAACCAGAATGAGCTTCTTGCTCTTCTTCTGCTCTTCCGGCAGTGAAACTCCCCACATTTCGAATCGTCGGGTCCTTCTGTTGTCCGACAATTCGACAGTGGTTGCTTACATTTTGAACCAGGGTGGCCAGTGTTCCAGTGGCTTTGCAATCTCTGGGGTCATCCCCACATCGATTGTTTTTCGACCCATTGGACCCTCAGGTGTACACTTTTGTGTCCCTGTGTCTAGATCCTCTGGCTTTTGCCATGGATGCTCTGTCACTTGATTGGAACAGTCTAGTCGCTACGCCTTCCCGCCAGTTCTGATTCTGCCTCAGGTTCTAGCCAAGATACGAACCTGCTGTTGTCGAATCCTTCTGAACGCTCCCCTGTCGCCTCAGCGGGTGTGGATCCATACAGCTCTGCTCTCTGTTGGCGGCAGTTCCGACGTGTCTCCCTCTATGTCACAACCTTCTTTGCAAGGTCACCCGAAGAGGTTTCATGATGACCTGACTTCATCGTGCCTTCACGCACATCTTTTGTCAGGTCCTGTCTCCTCCGTAGAGGTTTTTCGCTACGAGCAGTGGTGTGCTTTTCTTCAAGTTGGCACTCCATTGGTTTAGCCTGTGCAGCTAAATGGAATGGAAGGTCTTCTGTCGATGGTGTGCTAATCACTCTGTTGATTATGCCAATTCTTTGACAACACAGATTGCAGAGTTTCTGGTATATCTGTTTGATTCTCGGGGTCTCCAACCTGTTGCCATCTAAGGGTACAGGTCCATGCTTTTGGAGACCTCTTCGTTTGTGGGAAAGCGTCGTATCGGCTAATCCGTCCCTCTCCAAGCGTATTTGGCAAATTTTCTTTGAAAAGGCCTAGGAGTTTGTAGCTTACCCCAAGATGGTATCTTTCTTGGGTGCTGCTTTGATGGGGGGTGGGAGGACGCCGTTCGAACCTTTATCCCAGGTGGATATGCTTTTTCTCACATACTAGACGGCTTTGTCTGATGGTTTTTGCCTCAGCCAGAAGGGTTAGTGAGCTTCACGCCCTCTCTGTTGGTACAGCCTTTTCAAGAGCTCAGCCAACAGTGTTACTTTACCACTGATTGCTCCTTTCTGGCCAAGAATCAGATGCCAGAAACTACTCAACCTCCAATCTGTTTCAGGGCTCTTCCTTCTGCTGAGGGTAATCGCCCTTTGCTCTGTTCGGTTCGTGCAATTTGCATTTTCTTCAACTGGATGCATTCATTTGGAAAGTCGGGAACCGATATATTTCTATCTCTTATCCCTGGTCGACAGAAGATCTCTCCTCATTCCATTTCTAGATGGATTCGTCTTGCTATTCACGCATCATCTGCTTGTCTAGCAACTGACGATTGTATTACCAATCGTTTTTCTGCCTACGAGGTGCGTGCATTGTCTACCTCCTGGGCTTATGTTAAGTCCGTCAGTTGTCAGATGTTATGCAGGCAGACTACTGGAGAAATGTTTCGACTTTCTCCACCTATCTGCGTCAGTTGTAGGAGCAGCCTGAGGACCTTCTTTCTTTAGGCCCTCTTTTCTTCTACTCTGGCTGTCATCAACCCTACCCATTAAGGTTCTTGCAAGGTCAGTTCCAGCCCTGTTCTTGGTACTGTCCTCTCTGTCTGTGTGTCACACAGGGCCATATGCCTCATCTCCCATTGTCATTTACTGATGGTTGTGATGCTATGGTTTTATAGCCCTAGGGAACTTTTCTTCTGTCCACGGTTTCAGCACACTCGGGTTATGTTGGGGTTGCTTATGCGATTCCCCCCTCCTGTTGTCTATTCAGCCTGTTGTAAACAATTGTAAAGTAGGTGGATAAGAAATTTAAATTTTATAGTAAATTTCCTTTCTTATCATACCTACCGCAATTGTAAGAATCCTTCCTCCCCACTAATCATATAACTCCAATGTTGGCGGATTCAAAAGAATGACACGTTGGTTATACGTCTGTACACTGGTTCCGGAAGCCATGGATATGTCCCGTACTGGGTGTGCGCCGGTCGCACTCGACCCAGTTTTGGCTTATTTTTTTTGGGTGCTTTTGCACCACTTTTCTTTCCCAAATTGCTTGGGAAAGAAGAAAATAGAGAGCATTTTTCTGAGTTAGGGACTTCTACTGTAGTGCAAGCCTGTTATAAACAATTGCGGTAGGTATAATAAGAAAGGAAATTTACTATAAAATTTAAATTTCTAGGGTAATTATAATGTAATTTGTGAGTTAACTCTGATACTGCATGTTGGGGCACCTGTTCTTTTGCAGTAAAAGTGATCAAAGTAGTCCCTTAAGGGTTGAGGGATATTGAGCAGACTTTCTGTAAAGCTCTTTCACTGGCATAATCTGGTTTGCATTATTAATGTTATAAGCATGCCTGTTTGCCTCTTATGGTGAAATGCTGTAACAGTATAGACCAAGTGATTAGGTATATTTGCTACTCCCATGAATTCTTCTGCTGGGAATCTGCCCTCTTTGGGAAAGGGTCAGGGGTCCATATCATTGGAAAAATTTACATCATGAATAATGATGAACCGATAATCGGAATCGACAATCGGAACCGGCCGGTTATGAGGCATCAGCCGATTATGACAACCGGCAGTTAAAAACCGATAGTTTCCGGTTATTCTATATTTAACACTGACTATTAAAAATCCCTTTGATATCTGGCCATTTCAGTAAAGTTTCCCCATTAAAAACTTGTGTAGTGCATAACAGAAAATTTAGAGATTTGCAGAGCAGAGATATTACGGAATTTACCAACTGCAGTCGTTACGAGATCGCCACCATTTCCCGTAGATTGTCAAGTTCATGTAAACATTGGAGAAACACATCAAGGGAGGTAACAAGTTGACAAAAGAACATTGAATAATACATTCTGACATACGTGTAAACCAAGCGTCATACGACTTCACAGTACACATTAACATCAAAATTATTATTCATTTAAGACACAAAGTATGTGTATTCTGTATATTCCTGGTTAATACAGCCAAGTGTTTTTTTTCCTTACACAAAACTGTATTAACACTATGTACCGGAATAAAACACAATCTTCACTTGAACAATATCGTGTGATTGTATCGTTAATAATGATCTTTTCCCCACACCCCAACCAAAGTGCAAATATTATTTTGGCTAATATTGCCCAGCATTAAATATGGATACTCTGAGAACTTATGTGGTATTAAGCTTTCGAAATTGATGATTTATTAACAAAATTCTGTAATATAACAGGCACCAACAGATTTTCTTCTGTGTCCTATTTCAACCATCGGAATCGGCATAATCGGCCGAGAAATAATCGGTAATCGGCTGACAGCAAGTTTTGATAATCGGTTCATCACTAATCATGAAGGTGTGAAGGGGTCCAATTGGGAATTTGTTTTGGTGGAAATAGAAGTAATTATCATTAAATTATTATTGAACTGAGAACATTACCGGTAACCCTTTGAACCCTAGTGGCATCTTCCATATCAGTTCAATCTAAGAAAAGGGAGGAGTCCATATTCTTTATTTGGGGGTAGACCAATTAATATTTTCAATGTGCTGCACGTTGAAAATATTGATTGGTCTACACCACACCTTCACTTGAAAGTCAACCTACTTAATGAAATTATGAAGTATCATGTTACTGGGTTGGAAAAGCGGCCTCTGGGGTTCAAAGGGTTAATATAGAACCTACTGCAAACATATTAAGCCTTATATCAAACAGTCACATGGAATAGAGATCAATCGAGTCTCTTAAATCTTCATTAAACTGTTGCTATACCCTCAAATTGGCCCCTCAATCTCTAAAGACCTGGAGATATTTTGGCTTTTTAGCTCATCTTGACAAAGTCAAGCTGAGCTAATCTAATCGCTTCCCGTCCGTCGTCCGTCGTCCGTCAACACCATGTTTTGGTCTTCTCCTCCAAAGCCACTGGGCCAATTCAAGTGAAAGTTTGTGTGAGTGATGGTCCCAAAGGGGCATTTCATTTTGTTCAACTCAGTATGCCCGGCCCCATAGGGAGGGAGTGGGGGAAAATGCTCCAAAATATTTTAAAAATCTTCTTCTCAAGAACCAGTGTGTGCAATGACTTGATATTTGCTGTGGAGCTTCCATATGAGGTGTAGAATCAAGTTTGTTCAAACGAAGTTCGTAAAGTAATATTTGGCTTTGTAATAGGAGGGGTAAGATTTTTGGCCCCGCCTAAAATTTCTATTTTCTGAACCGATGGTCCGGTATGAACCAAATTTGGTTTGTGGTAGTATTGGGTCATAAATACTTGACCCATGCAAAAAAAAAAATTCCCGCATCCCCATGGGAACCCTGGGAGCTAAAAATAGAAATATTTTCAAACGCCCATATTTTCCAAACCCCATGGAACAGAGAGCTTTTATTTGGTATGAAGTATCCTTATGACCAGTAGAATTGAATGGTAAAAAAAAATTGCCATCGGTTATGTTAGGGTGTTCTGTAATGGGCATCGAAAAAATGCTGAGTCAACATATTTGCAAAAATTTAAAAAAAAATCTTTTCTCCAGAACCAATCATCAGAATCTTTTGATATTTGGTATACAGCATTCATAGGGGGGTCAGATAAAAGTTTGTTCAAATAAAGCTCATTGGTTCATATTTGGGCTCTCTACAGGAGCCCGAAGTTTTAACATAGGGTAATATGGGGAATATTCTTTAAAAATCTTCTTCTTCAGAACCACCAGTCAGAATCTTTCAATATTTGATATACATCATTGTTATGAGGGTCAGATTCTAGATTGTTCAAACCAAGTCCCTAGGTTAATATTTGGGCTTCCTATGGAAGCCCAAATTTTATCTTTGTTCAATATGGAGGGTAATTTAAAAAAATCTTCTTCTTCAGATGCATCAGTCAGAATGCTTTGATATTTGGTATGCAACATCTCTATGGGAGTCAGATTCAAGTTTGTTCAAATCAAATCCCTAGGTATATATTTGGGCTCACTATGGTAGCCCAAATTTTTACTTAGTGCAATATGAGAAAATTTCTTTAAAAATCTTCTTCTTCAGATCCACCAGTCGGAATGCTTTTATATTTGGTATACAGCATCTCTAGGGGGGGCAGATTCCAGGTTGTTCAATGCGAGTGCCTAGGTTAATATTTGGGCTCCATATGGGAACATGAAATTTAACTTAGTACAATATGAGGGAATTTTTTCAAAAATCTTCTTCTTCAGATTCACTTGTCAGAATGCTTTCACATTTGGTATACAACATCTCTAGGGGGGGGGGGGGGGGGGGGGGGTCAGATTCAAGTTTGTTCAAATCAGATCCATAGGTCAATATTTGGGCTCGCTATGGTAGCCCAAATTTGAACTTAGTGCAATTCGAAGAAATTTCTTTACAATTTCTCTTCTTCAGATCCAACAGTCAGAATGCTTTCATATTTTTATACTGTACCAATGACCCAGACATAGCTGGTGCTAACTCTTAAAATATAGGGCCAAACACAAATTTTGCCCCCCAATCCCCAAAATTTGCATCTAAAACCAAAGAAAACATGTCCTGAATGGCCCTCCACACTTCACCTCTACTGCGCATGCGCAGTGTCAAGGACGTTCCGAAATTGGCGCCATTAATCATTCCAAGTTTGGCCCTTCATCAGTTAACATCTGACTGATCTTTGTGCTTGTAAATCTCAGTTTAAATGATGCCAGAAAACATAAATATTAGTGAAATGGTGATTCTAAGGAGGATAGCGAAGGAGGAGAGGAAAAATGTGTGACAGAATATTATCAGGGCTGTAACTTAAAATTTTTTAATGAAATTATGTTAAGTTACCTATTTTCGAGGCAGCAGCCATTTTGTTGTCATTCTGATTATTTAGTTACACTGATTTTTCAGTGTTTTCCTCTCTCCCTGTCCTTTAAGTCCCCCCTTGCTATTCTCCCATGCTTTTGGCATAGTTTTTGTAATTATTATTACTAAATTTTCTTGGGAGTTTTAGCTGAATAACAGAATGAATTCTGTTCTTTTCCCCATGTTTACGTCTTCACCTACGGGTGGTTAGGCGTTGTGTTCTGCATCTACCATCTGATGTTCTGCAGTTTCTTCCCTGGAAGTCTCTGTTTTGCATCAGATAGTGTATTTTTGGTAACTGATTCCGGGCCTGGGTGCCTGGAGTCTTATTTTAGTGTTTTTACATTCATTGTTTACATTTACAACAGCCCTCTGTGTGAGGGGGGATTTCTTGAAAATAATATCTTGATGTTATTTTAATCATAACTAGATACATTATTATTGTTCGTAAGTGTTGAATAAATTGTTTAAAATATTTTTAAAATTTTTGTCCACACTTAGGCTTGGGATCCATTGGGGCTCAACGTTACTTTTCAGAAACTTGGGCTGTTCTGAAAAAATATTTTTTCAAAATATTTTGATTTCAATTATTTTTTCTATATTAATGGATCATATTATTATTATGTATTTTGATTGCCAGGGGTTAGTGCGAGTACCAGGACTTTGTTTTCTTTTCACATTGAAAGGATTTTGATCAATTGTAATAAGAGGAAGTCTTCCTCTGACTTTTATAATCATTCTATATGTGGTCAGTGTACTCGCATTAACTCCTGTTCTGTATCGTATGATTTCGATGACAATATGGGAAGCGTATGTCACGGTATGTTAGTGGGGAATTGGACACTCTGGTCCTTTCCCCGCAGGGTCACTCTACTTTATCAATTTCTATTTCAGACGATCAAGATTAGGGTGATGTATCTGTGATGTCTTCCAACAGTGTGCCTCCGTCGTCACAATTAATGAAGGGCTAGCGGAAAAGTGCTCATGTAAATACGCCAATTGCCTAAGAGGACCCTAGTAGGTTCGACGGCCTTTGACGTCCGCTAGCTCGCCCGGTGTAGCGTCCATTCATCGAATGGTTCGGCAGCCGGGTTCGTCCGTTGCAGTCTAGAAGGAATTTTGGGGTGATGCGAGCACTATAAATCAACCAAATGCACACCCAGTGACGGCGGATTAGAGGGAGAACAGAGGAAGCCTTTTAGTCCGGTTCATAGCTCGTTCTGGTCCATCCGGACGGCGAGCGAGAGAGGCCCCTCTCTCGTACAACAACATCTGGCCCCAGATGTTGTGGTACAAAATGTTTCGCATTTGGAGCATACGTCCGTCGCTCGGGACGCTCCGACATATAGTCAGTCCGGAGTAGACTGTCAATAAGGCTTCCTCATTCTCATGGTAGCGCACACGACCGCTCTTGGCTACGTGACCTCGGATATCCAGTCAGCTTCGCCAGTCAGAGAATCATCGGCGACCAGGTCACACCATCCGGTAGCCAGGGACACGAGGCCTGCAGACTCCGGACGTTCGCATAGGAAGTGTGCGGGAGTCAACGTACACGGAGCTTCCAGCGGCAATGCATCGTAAGACCGCTACTGCACAGGCCTTGGGAACGGACGTGCTTTCCTAAATAGCACAGTTTATCGCAGCATCCCAGCATCAACTGAATCTGTCGCATATTTTTTATCCGACGATGCTGGGTCGGGACTCTCCGCGGAAGTGGGTACGGACGTCCGAAAATTTCATCCGGTCCGACGGGATACCGAAAGGGATTTGGAGGATTTTGAGCTTTCCCTTTCGGAACAACATATGCTGTTGTGTATGTCATCTGACTTGATCTTCTACAGCTTCTTTCGTCGGACCAGAATGCTGCGATGCCGGATAAGAAACTGATAGCGTCGGTGGACTTGGAAATTTTTGGTTCGGTTCAGGGACATCGTCCCTCAGTTCCGACATAGTCCAATAATGTCACACAAACTTTCGAATTATTGAACGACGCTATATATATTATTATTATATGCTTGCTATAACCAAGCATTTCTGGTTTCTTGTTCGCAAAGTTACGGAGATGTCTTTCAAAAGTGTGCCTCTGTCGTCATAGTTAGTGAAGAGCTAGCGGCAATAAGTGCTCATGGAATATGTCTATCGCCTAAGAGATCCCTTGTAGGATCGACGGAGTGACATTCGCTAGTTCACCCGGTGTAGCGTGCATTCATCGAATGGTTCGGCTGCCGGGTTCGTCCGTTGCGGTCTAGGAAGGAGATTTGGGTGCTTCGAGCACTTTAATTACTTTAATACTCACCCAGTGACGGCAGATTGAGGACAGATCGGAGGAAGCCTGTTAGTCCGGTTCCTGGCTTGTCCAGGTCCGTCCGGGCTGTGAGCGAGAGAGGTCCCTCTCTCGTCCAACAACATAGGGGACCGCATGTTGTGGTTCAGATATTTTACATTCGGAGCATATGTCTGTCGGTCGGGACGCTCCGTTATATTGACAGTCCGAGAGACTGTCCATAATGCTTCCTCATCCTCACAGCAGGGCACACGACCGCACATTGGCTACGTGACCTCGAGTATCCGATCAGTTTCATCATTCAGTGATTCCACGGCGAATAGGTCACGCCATCCGGTAGCCAAGGGACACGAGGCCTATACACTCTGTTCGCTCGCATATTGGTAGTATGCACGGGGTAACGATCACGGAGCTTCCAGCGGCAATGCATTGTAGGACCGCTTCTCCTCAGGCCTCAGTGACGGACATGCTATCCGAGTTAGCACAGTTGTTTCGCAGCATCCCAGCAATCGACAGTTTCTTGGTCGAATCAGGAATTATCCGACGGCGCTGGGTCGGTGCGGTCCGCGGTTGCATCAGGTACGGATGACCGAACGCTTTATAGGGTCCGACAGGATGGCGAAAGGGATTCGAAAGATTTCGAGTTTTCCCTTTTGTAGTATCGGAAGCTGCCATTCATATCTTCTGGCATTATCTTCCAGTGATTGTTATTTCGGACTACATTGCTGCGATGTTGGATAAGAGACTTATAGCGTCATTGGACACGGAATTTTGGATCGGTTCAGGGACATTGTCCCTGACTTACCGACGCAGTCCAATAATTTCATTACAACATGTGTTTTATTTTTCGACGCTATATATGCATATGAGCCTGCTACCAAGCATGATAGTATAGTTTCTTGTCCGCAATGCTCATTTCTGCCTTTTTATCATTTATACGAATAATTTATTTTGGCAGAGCAGGGCATACCGAGAGTTCATTTGCGTCTAGACGGCGTGGTTAAAGACTGGAAATATTCTTTTTCGCTGTCTATGTCTTTTCCAACCACAAAGTTGGAAACGACAATGATGTCTAGTAGACTTAACTTAGATGCTTTATCATATGTAATCCACCTTACTGAGGCGTTATCATTACGTCTTCAAGAAAAGAATTACGGGATATTGTCCTCAATGTGATTTCTTTTGAGGGCAGTAGTTTGTTCACGTATAACTCCGCCCTTCAGTGGCTGATTGGAGTTGGTTAGACGTGACACAGCCCTAGCTACATCCACACGCGTGGATAGTAAGGTTAAGAACTCACTCAGAGTCGCTTCGTTCTCGGAGAAGCTTCTCTTCGACGGCAACTTTTCAGCAATCCATGAATTGCTCGATTTACACGTTCTCTTGTCTATCTAGTGTTACAAGAGATTCAGACTGGGGCAAACATTCGGTGGTTGACTCAGAGAGTGCCACTGCAGTTGCCAGACCCGAGTGTTGTAGTTATGACGGTTGCCAGTCAAACAGATTGGGATATAATATTGATCCCAACGGATTCGAAGTGCCAGGGTCTATGGGTTCCGCAGTCTCTAAGCAACCAATTATCTTCCGCGGAATAATGTTTTTTAAGCTTGCTTTATGTCATTGCATGAACATTATTCAGAAACGCATGTCCAAATCCTGTCCGTTAATTCGACAGTAGTGGCGTATCTCCGGAACCAGGGAGGCACTCATTCGTTTCCGTTATTCAATTTAATGGAAAGAATCCGTCTGTTGGTTATAGTACACCAAGTTCTGTTTCGGTCCGTCATATTCCGGGTCGTCTGATTGTTTTACCGGACTCCCGTTCACTTAGGGGTCGCTTGTTGCCGTCAGAATGGACTCTCAACAAACAAGTATTCAATCAGATTTGCTATCTATGGGAGCGCCCAATGATGATTTATTTACGACACAGCTTGCTAATCAATTGCACACGTATGTGTTGGCTTGTCCGGATCTCTGAGCTAATGTTGTTAACGCTCTATTGATCTAATAGGACGGAATGATAGGATACGCGTATCCTCCGGCGATGTTGTTTCAGCAGGTATTGCTAAGATAAACAACCACAATACATTTCTGTTGATAGCATCTCTATCTTCACAGAGACCGTGGGTAATTTACTCTGTTGTCTACTGTGGGACTTAACGTGAAATCTTCCTCAATGAGAGGATCTTTTTTCGCTGGGTAAATCGTGTCATCTTTATCACAACCCGCAAGGTCGCAACCTTCACGTATTCCGTTGTGTGGTCCGTATTGCATTGTAAGCATTGTACTGGACGAGCTATGGACGCGATTTCTTACTATAGTAGATCCTCTTCTTCGCTATTCTATGCGGCTAAAGTGGAGGCTCTTCCGTCGTTGGTGTAGGGATCATTATGTTCATATTGTTGATCCCTCCATACTACTCATTGCAACTTTTTAGTATACTTGTTTGACAAGATCTACTGCAGCCTGTTATTATTAAGGTTATAGGTTTATGTTACCTCATACCTATGCACTCTTTGATAGTTTACAATTAAGTCTTATGTATCTTTATCTAAGTCAGTTAGTAACTTTTCGATAAATAGACTTAGAATCATTAGATTAAATTCCTATATGGAATTTAACTTCGGTTCTTATTTAGCTAAGTAATCATTTGAGCCTCTGGAAACAGTAGTTTTCAAATTCTGACCTTTTAGACAGTAATTCTGTTGGCTTCTCTTTTACTGAAGAGTCAGTGAGTTTCATGCACTATCGGTGGATGATTTTCACTTTCGTAGTTTCGGAATCACTACTTCCTTTACTATTTAGGTTGGATTTTTGCATAAGAGTTAGGCTCCTAATATCCGGATCCTTTTGTTATTAAGGTCCTTCCGTCTTCGTACGGGCATAGGCCTTTACTCTGTCCGGTTAGAGTTTATGTATTTATAAACAGATATCTGTTTATTACTACGGGCGTAAACTTCTAATGTCTTTGATGCCTATTAGAAGGACGTTACGCTCCATTCTATTGCTAATGGATTCAATTAACTATCGATACTGCTTATGGTATATCTTTGACTCAGCAGTTGTGTTTGAGATTTCGGCTCATGAAGTAAGAGTTCTTCTACATCTTGGGCTTACATTAATAGTGTCGCTATTATAGATTTTTGAAGGCTGCTCATTGTGCTCAGCCATCCACATTCATGAATTTTTTATCTCTGAAATATTGAGTCCATTTCTGGAGGCCTCTATTGTTAGGTCTATTATCTACTGCTCAGAATGTCATTCACTTAACAGTTGCTACTATAGCTAGGTAGGCTGTCTGTTTCGGCAGTGACTCCGTTCTGCTGCCCTCTTCGCTCTGGGCTATTTGACCCAGGGCAAGAAAAGGGGGGGGGGGGGGGGAGGGTGTTCCCTTGGGTCACCTGTTTTACTATGAAAACAAGGGGATACCTCCTCCGGAGTTAGTAATTCTGAGCTGTTATTGGGATGGTTGTTTAGTGAGAAGTTTATGTTTTAAAAATTCATTCAAGTCTTAGTTTTTAAAGTATAGCTTTTGAATATAGCACGTGTCAACGGACATGATTATGCATTCCTCAGACACTTTTAAGGAGTATAAGAGTCTCTATTCTCTAGACTTACTTTATTTATTGGCTTACTTTAAAAATTATTAGTATAAAGATTATATTGGATATTAATAGAGTACATGGATGTATGTTGCTCAATTTTCGTTTATGTTTTAAGAATTCATTCAAGTCTTAGTTTTTAAAGTATAGCTTTTGAATATAGCACGTGTCAACGGACATGATTATGCAATCCTCAGACACTTTTAAGGAGTATAAAGAGTCTCTATTCTCTAGACTTACTTTATTTATTGGCTTACTTTAAAAATTATTAGTATAAGGATTATACTAGATATTAATAGAGTACATGGATGTATGATGCTCAATTTTGGAAGGTGTTGTATCTTTCTAATTTATCATAAATAAGAAAGATACATGTAAGGCCTAATACTTCTTTTTCCCTAGAGGGGATGACTCTATTTTATATTATTGAGCGTATTCCATCTTGCTCTATGTCCTTGGCCCTCCAGCCTTTTTACTATTCAGCTATGTCTGGGCCATTGGTACAGTATAAAAATGTTAAAAAATTTATAGTAATTTATATATTTTTTATACTTACCAATGACCCAGACGGGGATGGCCCTCCCAGGAGTTGGGAACTCTTACCTCCCCGCTGAGTACATAGCGCTTACCAGGCACTGGTTATTAGAATGATTAATGGCGCCAATTTCGGAACGTCCTTGACACTGCGCATGCGCAGTAGAGGTGAAGTGTGGAGGGCCATTCAGGACATGTTTTCTTTGGTTTTAGATGCAAATTTTGGGGATTGGGGGGCAAAATTTGTGTTTGGCCCTATATTTTAAGAGTTAGCACCAGCTATGTCTGGGTCATTGGAAAGTATAAAAAATAAATAAATTACTATAAATTTTTTAACTTTTTGGTTTGGTACATCCTTTCAGGAACATACCAAACCAAAATATTATATTACAGACTTTCAGGCCATGTTTGGACTATGCTTACAGCTGAATAATAAGCACAAATTTAATATATGTATGTGTACTACTTTCTGTTGAGGCATCTAATATGCTGATCTTTAAAAAGTTGGTTAACTGATGGATCCTTTTGGTTAACTGATAGTCCGTTTGTGTTAATTTCTGTTCGTGTAACCTCTAGGGGACCGGAATGATTGTTTGCCTGAATTGTCGAGGCCTGCGATAAGTTTGAAGTATTGGAATGCTACAGCTTATAATTCAGGATGTATTGTTCACATTTTTGTGCACACATAGTATTATTTGGCTTTTTAACCCTTTACAGAATAATAATAATTTTATGGCCCTCTACTGTAGGGCTGTCACGATTTTTTAATTTAGGAATCAATTAATCATTGCAAATAATCAATAATAATCGATTAATCATACCTAGATGACCCCTCCCTCTCTTTGAAGTCGTTAAAACTAAAGTTCATGTCAGCTGACCTACCTCAAGTAAACAACGAAGACGATCCTCTTTTAGGTACATTCAAAGCCTTGATGTTCTGAACTTTTGAACCGTCAGTGCAATAATCAAGACCAGTCGTCAGTTGCGAACTTCGTAAGTTCGCAAATGCCAACCAAAAGCTTTGAATGTACCTACAAGGCAAATGCTTCTAACATCTTCTTGGGGTTTAACGTCAACGTTCTTGACATTTTACCTTTAGAAACAATAGTTTTTTCATCAAATTTGTTTTTAATTATTAAATGTCTAAAATGGGGTAAAATTTACCGATTCTTCGACAGCGAAAATTACTAATCGATTTCAGCGTGACCGATCGACAATCGATTAATCGATTATTCATGACAGCCCTATTCTGCTGATTTATTGTGGTCCTCTAACAAGGAGGCCTACATTAACTCAGTTCCCCATCAGTTATTCCTCCCCACTCTCCCTCCTAAACTCGCTTGTCGCTTGTTGCCGTCAGAGTGGACTCTCAACAAACAGGTATTCAATCAGATTTGCTACCAATGGGAACGGCCAATGATAGACTTATTTGCGACACATCTCAACAATCAGTTGCAGACGTATGTGTCACCATGTCCGGATCCACGAACATATGCAGTAGACGCTCTATCGATCTCGTAAGACGAATGATAGGATATGCGTATCCTCCAGCGCCGTTAATACAGCAAGTATTGCTAAAGATAAAACAATCTCAATGCAAAATTCTGTTGGTAGCATCTCTGTCTCCACAGAGACCGTGGATAAATCTACTCAGATGTCTGCTGTGGGACTTACTGCAAAAGCTTCCTCCACGGGAGGATCTTCTTTCGCAGGGGAAATTGCGTCAGCTTCATCACAACCCGCAAGGTCTCAACCTTCACGTATTTCCGTTGTGCGGTCCTTCTTGCATGGCAAGCATTTTACAGGACGAGCAGTGGACGCGATTTCTAACTGTAGGAGGACCTCCTCTTCGCTAAACTATGCGACTAAGTGGAAGGTCTTTCGTCGTTGGTGTAGGGATCATTCTGTTGATATTTTTGATCCCTCCATACCAGACATTGCAAACTTTCTAGTATACTTGTTTGACGAGATCAAGTTGCAGCCTGTTACTATTAAAGGTTATAGGTCTATGTTATCTGATACCTATGCACACCATGATAGTTTACAAATTGGATCTAATGTCTCTTTATCTAAGTTAGTTAGAAACTTCTTGATAAATAGACCCAGGACTCTTAGATTAATTCCTAAATGGAATTTAGCTTGAGTTCTTCTTAAAACTGAAAGAAAAGCCATTTGAGCCTCTTGGGACAGTAGATTTCAAATTCTTGTCTTATGAGACAGCTTTTCTCTTAGCTTTCTCTTCTGCTTGAAGAGTCAGTGAGCTTCATGCACTATCGGTGGACGATTCTCACTATCGTAGTGTCGGGAACACTATTACCTTTACTGCTAATGTTGGATTTTTGGCTAAGAATCAGGCTCCTAATAAATATCCGGAACCTATTGTTATTAAGGCTCTTCCGTCTTTAGACGGCCGTAGGCCTTTACTCTGTCCTGTTAGAGCTTTACGTATTTATAAACAAAGATCTCAGTTTATCAGAAAGGGACGAAAACGCTTCTTTCTGTCTCTGATGCCTAATAGAAAGGACATTTCGGTCCATTCTATTGCTAGATGGATTCAATTAACTATCCGTACTGCTTATGATAATCTATCTTCTACTCAGCAGTCTGTGCTTAAGATTTCGGCTCATGAAGTAAGAGCTCTTTCTACATCTTGGGCTTACGCAAATAGTGTTGCTATAACAGATTTAATGAAGGCTGCTTATTGGTCTCAGCCATCCACATTCACAAATTTTTATCTCAGAAATATTGAGTCCATTTCTGGAAACCTGCATTGTTTAGGTCCGTTATCTGTTGCTCAGAATGTCGTCCACTAAACAGTTGCAACTATAGTTATGCAGGCTTTCTGTTCCGGCAGTGACTCCGTCCTGCTGCCCTCTTTGCTCTGGGCTATTTGACCCAGGGCAAGGGGAAGGGGGGGGGGGAGGTGGGGGGGGGGGGGTGTTCCCTTAGGTCACCTGCTTTATAGTGAAAAGCAAGGGGATTCCTCCTCCGGAGTCAGTAATTCTGAGTCGTTACCGGGATGGTTTTAAAGTGTAATATTAATGTTAAAAATTCATTCATGTCATATTTTTAAAGTGTAGCTCGGTGTGAAGCATTTGTATATGTCAAGTGTCAAACGGGCGTTAATATACAATCCTCGGACACTTTTAAAAGAATATAAAGAGTCTCAATTCTCTGGGCTAACTTTATTTATTGGCTTACTTTAAAAATAATTAGTATAAGGGGTTATACTGGATGTTAATAGAGAACATGAATGTTATTATGCTCAATTATGGAGGGTATTGTATCTTTCTAATTTATCATAAAATAAGAAAGATACATGTAAAGCCTAATACTCCTTTTCTCCTTGAGGGGTTGACTCTATTTATATAGTTGAGCTTATTGGATTTTCCTCTATGTCCTAGGCCCTTCAGCCTTTTTACTATTCAGCTATGTCTGGGTCATTGGTACAGTATAAAAATGTTAAAAAATTTATAGTAATTTATATATTTTTTATACTTACCAATGACCCAGACGGGGATGGCCCTCCCAGGACTTGGGAACTCATACCTCCCCGCTGAGTACATAGCGCTGACCAGGCACTGCTTGTAAGAATACTAATTGGCGCCAATTTCGGGACGTCCTTGACACTGCGCATGCGCAGTGAGGGCAAAGTATGGAGGACCTTCAGGACATGATTTCTTTTGGTTTTAGATGCAAATTTTGGGGATTGGGGGGCAAAATTTGTGTTTGGCCCTAGAATTTTAAGAGTTAGCACCAGCTATGTCTGGGTCATTGGTAAGTATAAAAAATATATAAATTACTATAAATTTTTTAAGTTTCTGAACCGATGGTCCGGTATGAACCAAATTTGGTATGTGGTATTATTGGGTCATAAGTACTTGACCCATGCCAAAAAAAAAAAATTCCTTCACCCCCATAGGAACCCTGGGAGCTAAAAATAGAAATATTTTCAAACGCCATATTTCCCAAACCACACAGAACAGAGAACTGTTATTTGGTATGAAGTATCCTTAGGACCAGTAGAATTGAATGGTAAAAAAAATTGCCATCGGTTATGTTAGGGTGTTCTGTAATGGGCATTGAAAAAATGCTGAGTCAGCATATTTGCAAAAAACTTAAAAAAATCTTTTTCCAGAACCAATCATCAGAATCTTTTGATATTTGGTATGCAGCATTCATATGGGGGTCAGATACAAGTTTGTTGAAATAAAGCTCATTGGTTCATATTTGGGCTCACTACAGGAGCCCGAATTTTAACATAGGGTAATATGGGGAATATTCTTTAAAAATCTTCTTCTTCAGAACCACCAGTCAGAATCTTTTAATGTTTGGTATACATCATTGTTATGAGGGTCAGATTCAAGATTGTTCAAACCAAGTCCCTAGGTTAATATTTGGGCTTCCTACAGAAGCCCAAATTTTAACTTTGTTCAATATGGGGGGTAATTTAAAAAAATCATCTTCTTCAAATCCACCAGTCGGAATGCGTTCATATTTGGTATACAGCATCTCTAGGGGGGTCAGATTCCAGTTTGTTCAATTGCCTGGGTTGAAATTTGAGCTCCATATGGGAACCTGTAATTTAACTTAGTACAATATGAGGGAATTTCTTCAAAAATCTTCTTCTTCAGATCCACTAACCAGAATGCTTCATATTTGGTATACAACATCTCTTGAGGGGGGGGGGGGGGGGGGTGGGGAGGTGAGATTCAAGTTTGTTCAAATCAGATCCATGGGTTAATATTTGGACTCGCTATGGTAGCCCAAATTTTAACTTAGTGCAATATGAAGAAATTTTAAAATTTCTCTTCTTCAGATCCAACAGTCAGAATGCTTTCATATTTGATACACAATATCTCTAGGGAAGTCAGATTCAACTGCGTTCAAATCGAGAGCCTGGGTTAATATTTGGGCTCCCTATGGGAGCCAGAATTGGCCATTTTGCTGAAGAATTAAAAATTTTGTATTCAGTACCCTCTAGAGGTGTGTAACTAAGATTAATCCACATAGGTTGTATCAAGGGGCTTCATAGGGGAGCTCTACATTTTACTTTATGATCAACTGAAGAAAAGGCATGATGCCTGGATTAGCCTATAGAGATGGCTTGCTTAATGTACTCATTCTTGGACTCTATTTATATTGTGTTCTGTTCAAGATGAGCGCTTCAGGACCCATGGGGCCTCTTGTTGTATATAGGCCTAGTCAGTTTTGTTTGTTACAGTGGGTAATGGGTTCATGATGTAAATCATTAACGGTATGGCAATTATTCAGATATATATTTGGACAAGTGATTAATTGTAGTGATGAGCCGATAAGAAGAAAGTCCCATCATCCGAATGCCGATGTTTTGAAGCAGTGACCAGCCTAGGGGGGAATTTTAGGGAGACTTCAAGTCTCCCTCCAGAAAAAATAGGGATACTGCAGAGTCATGTAGGGAGACTTCATAGGCAAGTGGGGAAAATTAAGAATATTCATGTACCACCCCTGCCACCCCTTCATATTTTCAATTTATGGTCCTCCATTAACGTACAAATAATCCAGGTCCAGTTGTCTATGATGCATCTGTGCCAGGTTAAAAAATCACAATGTAATTATTGACTGAAAATCCCCCACTGCTACCTTCTCCTTCATGACCCCTCACCTCTTCTTCGTGCCAATTCCCCATCACCCTCCTGTGGTTGCCTTTCAACAAAGTCTACTAAGCTAATAATTTCCTAAGTCTGAAAGTGTGAACAGGACTAGTCCAATAATATTAGCCTTCGCCTGTGCTCCGAATTTATTATTTTTTGATTTTTAATATGTCGCACCGTCGAAGTCTAATCTGATCTTTCGTTTTTCCAGCAGCAAAGTTCAGCGAGAGACTCTCGCTGAACGGTTGGACCTCGATTAAAGATCAAATTTCCCCACCTGGTTCCTACTTCCGATTGACAGTTGTGTAAAACACATTTTTCTTCATTCTGGTGGTCATTTTCTTGCAAACAAATCGATATTTTGAATTATTTAGGCGTCATTTGCACTGCAATTTTTTCAACTCGAAACTGACTGTTGAACCGGAAGATGGGTTGATAGGAAAACGCGGAGTGAAAAACGGAATACCGATAATGTTGTGCACACCAAGTCAAACGACGCGGCAGTCGTTGCAATACCGCTGAGGTCCGTTCCCGGAAATGGGATACGATTTTTAACAATTTTCCAACCGCTGTAACATTAGCGCTTGTAAAAATGTTTTTATTTAATTATTGGTATTTAATACGTAATTCGACAGTAAGTATAGCAAATTTATACATCTAATATGAATGTGAAGGCATATTATTCTTGTCGAATGTGGGAACATGTATGGAGAATGAGTATTCATCATATTAGTGTTACGTCGCCTAATTTCGTACTTTGCTGCTGGAAGAACGAAAGATCAGATTAGACTTCGACGGTGCAACATATTAAAAATCAAAAAATAATAAATTCGGAGCACAGGCGAAGGCTAATATTATTGGACTAGAACAGGACCAGATGTAAGAAGGTTGCTTGGGAGGTACTTTGTTAGTTAATAAACAAAATACATTCTGGGATCGAGTATTTTGTGAAAGAAATGTCATTCCGCATCATTTTTATGGCATTCCGGTGTCATTCCGCGACATTTCATGTCATTCCGATGTTTAGGAGGACCCTTTTTCAAGATCGTCCACATGCACACTTGTGTCCTGTACAAAGCTTTTCTTGACATCACTAAAGCTTTTTTTTTCATATGTTTCAATTCCATTCGTGTTTTTCTGGGAATAGACAGCCCAACAGTTAACAGTCGTCAGCAAATCGAAATGAAAATAATGTGTTATAAAATACGTCCGTTGTGTATACATTTTCGGCATCCTAAGCGACGTAACCTACTTTCAAACTGGGTTGTTTGTTGAGTCGCGTAAGTCACCTATTTTCGTTTCGACACTTGAAGCTCCGACTGGAACGCAACAAAATAGAAATAAAAAAATCCGCCAAAAGTGACAATGGACAACTGCTTGTCGTGTGATTTCAAATAAATGGACGTTTATTTGACGAATTAAAATGCCCATTTATCACACTCGAGCACATTCGATTTTTGAAAATACTCGTTTTCATGTAAACCTCGCATCACTCAGTTCAGCCTTTTCTCATTTTGGCCAATTTTTAGAGGGCGACTTGTAATCGCCCCGACTATTTTTCTAGGCGACTTTGGGCTTAGAAGGGCGACTTAATCGCCCTAGTCGCCCTCACGGCTGGTCCCTGTTTTGAAGACACAATCGGCCAATTGTCGATGCCGATGTCAGATTGTCAGTGTTAATTTTAATAATTTACTGTTAAAGTGTTACTGTGTTTGCTCATTGGAACTGCATGATAATTCAACCTCCAAACTCCCATTCCTGACAGTTTTTTTTCATCATTTTATATTATTTCTATCTTCTCATTGGTTAAACATGAATCATCGACATTGATTGTTTCGCTGACCCCTCTAGGGATAAACACATTGTCATGTGCTTAAACAGCAGTGCTTTTGTGTTACAAGGTTAACGGGTTGTCGATTGGCTTAATGAATACTGGAAACAAGGTTTGTAACTTTGTGTCCAATTATGGAAAATAAACGCATGTTTTCAGGTGGTAAAAGTTTATGAAGACAACGAAATGTTGTAATTCAAAAACCCATGTGACTCAATTCGGATTTCATCCCTGCTAAAACCGCATGTGTAAGGCTGTAAGCTAAAAAAAGTGATGCGTAGCAGTATGAAAATGTTAACAAACTTTTTCATTTTGACAATCGGCTTTTGCCGATGTTTACCCCACCTTCTGAACCGAGGGTCTATGGCCGTATATCGGCCAATGGCCGATTGTATACCGATTAATTGTCTCATCACTAATTAATCAGTTAACCAAGGTTATTCCACGTGATTAATTGATCAAGAAAACCCCTTAACCATTTCAGCTCTATGTTTTTCTCCAATTCGTAAAAAACTTCAACAAAACCATATCCTGTGACTCCTCATTGAAATGATCTTGAGGAGCTTATTCCAATGAGGGGATCACATTTTAATGAGCTCGTTCCAATGAAGGTATAACAGGAAATGGTTATGATGAATTTTTTTGAATTTTTAACTACCGGTACTGCACAATTTGTATATTACGAGGCAAATGCAGCCAATTAGTTAGGTAAGGGTTAGCTGGAACCAAGGTGTGCAGCTTTCAAATTTTTTTAGAATAACTGAGATAGTTTCGAACTGAATTGAATGTGAAAAGATTCGAAACAGAATTGAATCTTGAACGTTTGTTGGGCCCTACAAGAAATATTTCTTAACGGTTCTATCCAATTTTCCTAAGTGAAATTTTCTCCTTTCCAAACTTATAGAACACGTTTACAAATAAAAAAAAATATTCACTAAAAAAATCTCTAACCTTTCAATCCTGGTTTTTCCCCAGGTTAGGCCACTAAGGCAATGGTTAATTAATTGTCTGTTTAGCGTTATTAGACTTCTTGTGTTTTTTGCCTGAAATAATAACACATTTTCTTTATTATTGGCTCCTTTATAGCACCAGGAGAATACATCATTTCATGTTTCTTCCCCATCCATTGAAATGCCTGATTATTACCTTATTTTTTGCCAGATTGCTGGAGCAATCTGGCAATAATGAGACAATAGTCTGATGTTATAAAGGGTAAAATTTTAACTAATGGTACATTTTGTTATAAACTGTTCTGTGTATAACCCTGGCCATTGAAAGTTCTACCTGAGACAGTCTGCATATGCAAGGAAGCAGCAGTGTGTACATGTAAGTGCTAAATGATAAAATAGGCATCTTGATGAAAGGGTTATATTATGCCATTTCCCCATGAGGATATAATTTATAATAAATAATAACCTCATTCTGCATTTTGTTCTGATAACCTGGAATAACTCTGAACTGAAAATTAACTAACCACAGCCTTACCCTTAGCACCAGTATTTTTTTCTTTGGCCTTACATTTCTACAGACCAGTTGGGTTGCAATTTGAATGATTGTTCACACAATCAGTCACCCAAACAGTCTGCATACCGGTAATGCATTATTATCAGGCCTTAAAATTCATCATGATTTGCGAGAATCCGGTTTGATTCTTGTGAACTCCTGTGCAAGAATCAATTTTTAGTTGTTAAATAATTTAGAATTTGAAAGTACTGTTATACATTTCAGAGTGTAACCAGTCTCTGTTTGATAGTAAAAAACAAATATGGTATTCATAAATAAATAAATAAATAAATAAATCTATTTGATCGTAAAAAACTACCATCATATTACATATATTTACTGGAGTTTAACCCTTAAAAGCCTGGTTGTCCTCCCCCCCCCCCCCAATTTTCGGGGACTATGAAAATACCCTGGGTCAGTCCGTGCAACCATCTGTCCATGCATGCATCCATCCGTCCATGCAACCATCCCACATTGGTTTCCCGATGATAACAACTTTAGTTTCCCAAATCAAATGACATTTGGTATGTAGGTTATCAACATATAATACATATAATCAAGTTCGAATTGGGGTGTGGTCCAACAATTTTGGCCAGAGTTATGCCCCTTTTTCAACTTTGAAAACTCTATTTTTAGTTTCCAACCAATAACTTAGCTGTAATTGACCGAATCAAATAAAATTTGTTGTTTAGGTGTATCAGTATAAAATACAGGTGAAGTTCAAATTGGGGTTTGGTCTCCCTTTTTCGACTTGAAAAATTCTTCTTTTTTTTTTGGGGGGGGGGGGGGGGGGGGGGGGGGGACATGTGGCCGAGCGGCGTTTTATTCCAATTTGGGGGAGTTTATTGTCTTAATGTTCATATAGAAAACATGTTCCAACGTAATGGCTTTGGTGATCATGCTTATGGAAGTTACACTACTTCGCAGTGGTGTCGAGTGAAGTCTTGGCTGCCTATGTAGACATTGACAAGTTCTGTTACCTTATTGTGAGGGAGCAAAAAATAAGAATTCTCTGTGCTTTTTAAGTTCCCCTTCATAATCTATGAACATTTTTTGCAAGAATCCAAGTTGATTCAAATTTTTTTCTTTGCGAGAATCATTTATGCGAATTGATTCTGATTCTAATTCTTGCCTGAACTTTAACTCTTGACCCGCTGAGTATTTTCAACATATTTTTTTTATCAAATCTAGTCATGGCTGCTGTGAAGCAGCCATGACTGTATCTGATGAAAAATTCTTCTAAATTTAACTCAAGAAATGATTGGTCAAAAAGTCTATTAAATGTATAGTTGGAAATTTGGCTAAATGTTCCCAAATTATACCTTCATGTATTTCATTGGCAAGTGATTTTGTCTTGGGCAGAAATATCCGCATGTAAGGAGTTAAGCCCTGATTATGTAATATTTTTCTGAATAGAGACTTTGAATGAGACCACCAAAAGATACTTGTGTTAACCATAGTATTGAATATTCTGTTTTATTTTTCAGCTCTGTGAATAAATCCAGAATCAAAATGACCATATTTGTACAAATCCTCATGTTTCTTGGAATGTTTATTCGCTTACTACCAACTATAGTTTCGATGCTGGGATTATCTAGTACATTTAAGGGCATTCGGAAATGGAAGGTCCCGCAGCCAAGAGCCTGGGAGTTTGCATGGCTGATGAGTTTATCTGCAGTCGTGATGGCCTGGAAAGCTCTACCTAGGAATAATCAAGTACTCATCAAACAGTACATGATTGGAACAGTTGTATTTGGTTTGCTTCCTGTAGTATATGGAATAATAGACCAAATTGACGATCTTTATCTTTATATACAGAACAAGAGGTATACATTAAAGATGTTCGGTTATCCAGCTGTGTTGGTATGGATGACATTTTTAGCAGTTGCAGCACAGGTGCAAAGTTTTGGACTCTATTTTTCTGTACAACTGCTCAAGGCATGGAAACCAAGGACTGACAAGTTTAAAACTAAGTAAAGACCAATTATTCTCCTTTGTGAAATTAATCTAACTGCCAGAATTACCATATTGTGATCACAGAATTTGTCTTTTAGCCGATTCCAGAAAAATGGAATTTTGACACAGTTGTGACCAGGACTGGAAATAAGCAGTCTGTCATTTGCAGAATGAGGTCCCCAGAGGGGGAATTTGATGATGTAATCCATACAGTGGGCCAGTTTATCCTGTGGTACCTCTTTCTGTCTAATTAGGCCTGAGACCTTGATTCAGATTGAGGTTCACAGAGGGTAAATTTAGTGATGCTACCTTGCAGTGCAGGGTAGCATCACCAAATTTACCCTCCGAGGACCTCATTCTGCAGATGACCGCCTGCTCATTTCCAGGCTTGGTTGTGACTTGAGAAACGCAATTTTGCTCAATCCTCTACACACTGAAGTTGAATTATTAAAATGTCAAGACTGCAAATGTTTTCCATAATGCAACTAAGAATTTAACCAATTCCAAGTTTCATTATGGGAAAAAAACTGCTACTTGAAATTACCGTATTTTGATCTCAGTGTTCAAGGGTTAAAGAAATACACGCAGAGTGCAATCAAGCAGAAATGGAGATTCAAACTAAACGACTGACGACCAATGTATTCATATTAATTTCCTAATTCCAAAAAGAATTACGATTTTAGCAAGGAGAAATTGTAATTTATTTTAGATTGATGGCAATTTAAATTCATGGGTGTTGTTAGAATAAAAATCAAACAGTGACCACTTCTGTTCACAGTCTTTTAGTTTGGTCCATTTTGGGGATATGGCAGACTTGCCAAGCCAGTTGCCATATTGAAGAAATTTTAATGAATAATGACTGCCTGAAATGCCATTTTTGGCTTCTCATGACTTTACTGGTGCCTCAGAAAATCTATTAACTTTTCGGTTGCCTAATTCCAATTTTGATAATTTTTTACTGCCGCAGAACAACATACAGTATCTGGGTAATCTCAAAGTAACATTTTAAGAATCTGAGCAGTTGTTTCTACCTGAGTTTTGGCTGCCTATATACAGTAATTGGAGAGTGAGTTATCACTAAAACACTGGTGGAGTGGAGTTCCCACCCAGACAATAACAATCAATTCCTGTGATAATATATGAGGACAAGCACAGTTTTAGTCAAGGGACCTCTGGGTTCAACACAGAGTTCCCATGCCTGAAACTTTGCTTGTCGTTAGAGACACCACCCTATGAGTGATTTAGTAATATAATCCACTTTCCGCATACTGTAACCTGTGTAGAAAAATGTAGTTAAATCACTTCTTATGAAATTGGACAACAAAGCATAAAAAACAGACTATCTTTCCTGTAATTTGTGGACGCAAGTTACCACTGTGAGTTTGATAGAACTTAACCCTTTACGGAGACAATATCAAAATGTATTATTTTAAATATAAATTTTTAAAAATTTTCAAAACATTTCAACCAAACCATATCATGTGACCCCTCATTGGAACGAGCTTGGCGAGCTCGTTCCAAAGAGGGGGTCACATGATATGGTTTGGTTGAAATTTTTTGAAAAATAATTTTTTTTCACCTGCTGAATTTGCATATTACACAGGCTGATGTGGCTGATTCGTTGGGTAAAGGGTTAAAGGCCTGTTCATTCAGCTCACAGCAGAAATCGTAATTTTGTATCAGTTTTCTCTCCTGCTTTTAACAACACAGCTTGGGAACACGATAGCTCAGTGGTTAGAGCATTGGTCTTCAAACCAAAAGGTTCATCGTTCAGTCCTGACCAACGGTAACTGCATTGTGTCTTTTGGCAAGGCACAGGGGGCACAGTTGTGCTGTGTGCTAAGGCTTTCTACACATCGTTAGTGATGTTGCTTTCAGCTGATGCTAACACTGCTCATGTGGAGTTAGTACTTTGGGGAGTCGGACAGTTGCTTTCCACTGCTTGTGTTACTCTCTGGGTACTTTGGCTTTCTCCTGTTGTAAAAGTGTCTGACACATGGCAACACTGGCTGTTGAACGTTTCATTGAACCCCAATGAACAAACAACACAGTTTTCCTTAGTGTCATCAATTAGAAAGGCATTTTTGGAATTTGGAGTTTGGTATCGGTTTTTGGTATTTTTAGGGAGGTATAGCATGGTATTGGTTCGATATCGGTATCCGATTCACCCAAGAGTTGCTGCTAGAACTGAAGAGGAATTCAAACCAGGAAAATACAGAATAAGTTGTTCTTGTATCATTCTACTACAGAATGCCAGAACCACAAATGCCACTGCCAATTCGCTCAACATTGTCATTCTTTTGCCACCACAAATCACATCTACAGTAAATTTTTGGCTTCTTCCATACACACCTTAACCGATAAAGGCCTATTTGAGGTTTTTGTGTTCTTAGTGCATGTGCCCTTAACCAGCCATCATTAGGATGTCTTCCTGACAACTCACCTTAACAGGCAGCCAAAACACAATGAGAAATCACTGCTAAGCAACTGGACATGTACAGGTTGGAGTCTAGTGAGAATTCAAGACAATTGCCCAAGCCCTTGACTTGGCCTTAACCCTTTACCTAACATGAAAAGCAGACGACACTTGCAAAAAAAATTCTTGAATAACTAATTTTTTTCATTTTTTGTCTCAAAAACATAGGTTATGACCCCTCATTGGAACGAGCTCGACGAGCTCGTTCCAACGAGGGGTCATAACCTATGTTTTTGAGACAAAAAATGAAAATATTTTGAAAATTAATTGACGATTTTTGAGAATAGCGCTGGCCGGTTTTGGCCGTTACGTTGGGTAAAGGGTTAAGGGTCAACCAAACTGAAAAGGAAATCAGTCACCATGTCCATGAAGATGAACACTTCAACTGATTTCAAGCCTCAATAAGGCCTTATAAATAACAAATGATGGCAAATTTGAAAATATTGATGTTCTGGTATTCGATAATTTGTTCTGTTAGTTTTTTCGGTATTTCCATTATATTAGTATCTGTTTGGTTTTTCGGTATATTGCCCATGACTATCATCAATTGTATCACAATTTTGTTGTGACCCAATCACAATTCAATGAACACTGTCGAGATAGATCCAAGTACTGTAATGTCCAGATATATGGTTGGTTTACCCAGCATCAGAATTTATTTTCACCAGATTGTTTCTAACCCAAAATACATTGATGTGTTTGCATAACATTTGGCCTCTACCATACAAAATTGGCAGCTTCCCCAGATTTTAAAAAATGACAGCCCTGAGGTGCAACCCAGTGGTCCATGTGATGGAAGTTTACAAGTGCTTCTTGTTTTTTGTCCTCAGAAATTGTAAATAATTACTAAGTAAAAAATCTATTCCACAGCAATTTTGTGGTAATCCACCCTCCACATAGTGTAGTCTCAATATTTTCTTTTTGTTTGATCGGTTCAGTTCATGATTTCACTACTGACCTCACTATAGTGCATTACATTTTACATTGCACAGTGCAAATGCTCTTGTGTATTTCAGACTACTTCATTCTTCTACAGTAAGGAGCACATTAACTGGTGAGAATTTTCTGTCTAGTTGTGACAGGACTTATAGTTTTAACACAGGTACAAGAGTGAAATATTCTTGTTGATATCCTAAAATTCATTTCCCCTGCTCCTTTCCCGAATCAACTGAATAAATTATCCGAAAATCACAAAGAATTGCAGTTTTAATTTTACTCCTCTTATAAAACTAGCCTATGACATTATTTCATGGAAACCTCTATTTTGATGTTCAACACAACATGACCGACAAAAAGAGCATGTGGACAATATGCACTTATTTCCAAAGGCATTTACCACGAGAGTCATTTGATGGTAGATTAAAATGCAGGTCAAGACACATTTAATTATTATTATTACCAGTTTAGAGGGCATTCTCTAGAATATTAACACAGTTTAGCAGGGCATTAAAACTCTGTAATTTGTGGTATCATGCAACGGGTAGTGTGTGGCAGGCAGATAATGAAAACAAAATTCATTAACAGCCTGCCACCCACTTCTGGGCATGGTAATAATAGTAATAACATGATTTTATCAGGCGTTCCAATTTATAAACAGCCCTTGTGGAATGAATAACAGCCCTCCGGCTTATTAACAGCTTGTCGGGCCTGAGACTTTGTCCCAGACCGATAATAAACCCTCAACCTATTATTCATGCCTCTTGGGCAAATAAAACACCTGAACACACTCTAAACTGTTATTGTTATATTGCAGGTTGAAAGGGGATCGAGGACAGACTCTGAACCAGATAACACAAGTTTCTGGCAACACTTAACTTTAGTCATATTTTTCAGCAAGATTAATTGCTCCAGACACTGAAAGTAACATATTTATGTTGTCAATTATCAAAAAATGGTCACAAAAGAGGCTTGCTGGTTTACAAGCTGCTCAGTCAAGTTTACAGAGTTTGTATCCATTTTTGTATGCAGGGATAAGTAGCCATTTTGCTATTTGTTAAAAAATATTCTATCACATTTTTGGGGAAGAACCCACACAATTGGTGCACGAAATTCTCACAAAATAATCCATTTTTTTTTTAGATAAAGTAGGATGTGGAATAAACAAGTTCCTTGCATTGTGTATGTTGCAGTCTGCTATACCTAATGTGAATACTGTTCACTTTATCTCTCTGATTTTTCAGTTGTTTTTTTTTCTCACAGAACCGGCTGAAGTAAGTTGCAGTCCTTGAGATTTATAAAAAAAAAACTTTCTGCATCCAGGCCCACATACAGGTTTTTATGTGAGATGTTTGTTTTGTGAAGATCGGTTTGGCTCCCCCTGGAGACCCTGGGAAGTGGAGCAATGCTTATTTACAGTGATAAAGAATCTTTTTGGTAAAATAGGATCCGGCAACCAGTGCCTCAAGTGGAAGTCCCTTAAAGTGGGCTGCATAGATAAGTAATTAATAATTAAAAAAAAAAAAAAAAATCGGGTTTGTTGGGAAGGAGAATTCCTTCCCATTGAATGGGGTTCAGGGTCCATCCCCTCTACTCAGTGAACCTTCCACATACACAATATTTGCAAGTCATTTTTTTTTTTCTTTTTCTCAATTTTTTGACCCCTCATTGGAGTGAACAGAATGAGCTTGTTATGATGAGTAGGTGTCATAAGCTATGCTGCGGGGGAGAGAAATTGAATTTTTTGTTATTTGGGAGAAAATTTGACAATTTTCATCTACTGGTTGTATCAGGTAAGGGATTAGGATTAGGGATGAAGTGGAGTCGAATGATAGAATTTAATGTGCTGTTAACTCCTTGCATACTGTTAGCAGATATTCCTGTCCAGGACACAGAATATCTTGCCATTGAAGTAAGCATAATTTGGACACATTTAACCAAATCTCCCCTGTACAATGCATGGACTTCTTGACCAATGATTTCTTTAGTTAACTTTAGATGAATTTTTCAACAAATCTAGTCATGGCTGCTTCACAACAGCCATGACTGGATTTGCTAAAAAATATTTTGAAAATACTCAGCAGGCTGAGAGTCAGCTTGTGAGAAAGGACACTCATTTCACAAGGGAATTTATTAGAACTGGATACAGTGGATGGTATACTGTATATTCATCTACCTGTGGAATTAATTTATCGACTCTTCCTGATGATAAGTGGCTTGCCCGGGAGACAGTCATTTGCTTCAGTGGAGAAAATGTTGAATAATGAGTATCAAATGGAGCTGAGTGGTAGCATTTGGGGAAATGTTATCTGAAGTTTAGGATTTAAAATATAAGCCCCTTCGCACTGTTGTATGTGAAAAATTTCTTTAAAAATAAGTCAGTAAATTTGATAGGCATATTTTATTTCCCAGATTTAGATATATATAGAATGTACCCATAGTAGCTTGGTGTACCAAATGTTCACCACAAGTGGTGAAGTGGTTTTAACCACGAGCCATTGAAGAGCTGTTAACACCACTTCACCACGAGTGATGAACATTTGGTTCACAAAGCTACTTTGGGTGTATTTTATTTATTCCATGACTGTCAGATTATTAATAGTTCAAATGTTAAATAATACAATATTCAATTCTAAAAAATGCCCCCCTATGTGCGAAGAAGTTTTTGTTTACATGAGCACCGCCGGGCGGTACACCCTCTGTCAATTTTATCGCCAAAATTAAAAGGAAAAAGAAATGCGCAAATCACAGGGCTTTTTTCATTTTAATAACATACTATTTCCAGTTATGGATGCTTTATTAACATGAGACAACGCATGTTTGTTAATTTTTGGTATCTTATGAGGTAAACTCATTTAAAAACGTAACAAATAATTGCTGCTTCCATTTCACTCTTCGCGAGGCGACAAACGATAAGTTTGCATTCAGGTCAATGTCACCAAAGGTCAACTTGGATGTAGTTCCATGGTAAGCGTAAATTTTAACTGTTGAAATCCCAGTGCTGGCGTGTTCACCATGGTTGGTGTGTAAAGCTAAAATTTATGTCATAGGCTTTTTATATACTGAGTCAAAAAAGGAAGTATAATAAACTTTGAGGAGCAATTTTTTCAGTTTTATCGACTATAATCCCAAATAAATTATTGTAAATTCATATTTCGAGTCTAGCTGTATGAATTTGCATGCATAATTTCATATTCATACTGTTGCCAGCATCATGTCAGGATGTCACATTTCAGACACAGGGTGAAATGAAAAGTTCACACATGCAGTCAATAGCGTGTATGTCCACCGTTTGCCTCTTGGATGGCAAGACATCGACGGTACATGGATCTGATAAGTCTATAGATGCCACCATATGGTATTGCGTTCCACTCCTGCCTTAGAACATTACGTAAATCGCCTAACGTCTGAAGATCATGAAGTCGTACCCGATGATCCAGTTGATCCCAAAGATGCTCGATTGGCGACAAATCTGGCAAAAGTGGGGTCCAGGGAAGAAGTTTGATGCTCTGCTTCTCAAGAAAGTCACGACAGATACGCTCAACGTGACATGGACAGTTTGCTGGAATAACTACTATCAGACGTTAGCATTGAACAACGGGACAACAACAGTGCTAAGAATTTTGTCCCTATATTTCTGTCCATTCAGATTACCATCGATGAAGATCAACTGCATTCGATGGTGCAAGGAAATTCCTGCCCAAACCATCACACTACCCCCGCCGAAACGGTTGCATTCCCGCATACAAGCATCAGAAAACTGTTCTCCTCGTCGGCGAATCACTCTTGCCCTACCATCAGCGTGCCATAGTCAAAATCGTGATTCATCACCAAAAAGAACATGCTGGCATACCCATTCCATTCTGTCGGTACGATGATGTTGGGTAAGGATTGGTCTGTGGTATGGACGCCAACTTCGGATGCAGTGTTCAGCAAGTCTGTTGTGAACAGTTTGTGCATTGATTCTATTGTTAGTTCAACCAGGAGTAATTGCAGCTGTCCCCGTCGCTGGAAGGAAGTGATCCCGCAAGTGAGACGTCCTGATGTGTCGGTCTTGTGCAGGGGTCGTAACTCTTGGTTGACCTGAACGCGGTCGATTGGCAGTAGATCCAGTGGTTCTATACCTTCCAATGAGACTGTAAATAGTGGCCACAGTGACTTCGAACTCAGCAGCGAGCTCACCTGGAGGTATCCCAGCCTCATGCATGCCAATGGCACGCAACCTCTGATTTTCGGTTAACCTTGGCATTTTTTAAAATGTTGGAAGACAAAACTAGCGTGTTTTCTCAATAATCCAGGCTCTCTAGCACAACATAACACAAAAGAAAATCGTCGGTCACCCATTAAATTTGACATTCTTGGGTAGCATGTGCTATTTTGAAATCCGTAGCAACATTGTATACAGCAGACAACATCAACATGTCAATAAACTCTTTGCACGACTTCTTGTCCACAAACATGCAACATTAGAACTATTATATTGCATCCTTGATGCTATTTTTTCACATTTGTTTCTATTTTTCTTTCTTTTTTGACTCGGTGTATATAGTAGAATAGGTAATCAGGCTATAAACCTGTGTATTCAATTCTGGCAGAAATTAACAGCGATAAGCTTGGTGTAACTGATAAGGTCTGTTACACCAGGGACATGAAGTAATTTCTTTGAACCGCATAGGTACTTTGATACTTTTTCAGCTCACCTGACTGAAAGTCAGGGTGAGCTATTCTGATAAGTTCTTGTCTGTCGTCTGTTGTCCATTGTCTGTCGTGAAGGTGATGGTTGGTCTTTTTTCTCCCAAACAACTGGCCACATTTTAATGAAATTTCACACGAGTAGTGGTTATATAGGGGCATTTGGGTTTTTCTTCAAATTGGGTTTCTGCTCATATTGAGGAGGGAGTGGGGCCAAAATGCCTCAATTTAAAAAAAATCTTCTTCTAATGAACCAGCTGTAGCAGAGACTTGATATTTGATATACAGCTTCCTTTTGAGGTGTAGACTCAAATTTGTTCAAGAGAAGTTCGAGGGGCAATATTTGTCGTCGTTACGGGAGGGACAAGTTTTTTTTCCACCCAAAATCTCTATTTTCCAAACCGAGAGGCCGAGTTGAACCAAATTTGATATGAAGTATTTATGGGTCATAAGTACTTGATTTATGCAAACATTTTTTTCAAAATGCCCCGTGGGAACCACAGGAGCTAAAAATAGAAACAATTTCAAACGCCCATATCTCCAACACTACACAGCTCTGAGAATTCTTATTTGGTGTGAAGCTTCCTTAGGACTAACAGAATGGAATGGTCCAAAAAAATTGCTATCGGTTTTATCATAGGGTACTTTTTGGGGACTTTGAAATAATGCTGAGTCAGGATTTTTTAACACTGTGGGTAATGGGGAAACATTTTAGACTCTTCTTCTCCCAAACCACTACTCCAAAAATGTTCAAATTTCAGATATAACATCTTTGGAGGATGGTTTCATACGTTTGTTGAAATCAAATCCCTGGGTTCATATTTGGGCTCTCTATGAGAGCCCAAATGTTTAAATTAATGCAGCATGTGGAACATTCTTTAAAAAGCTTCTTCTTCTTCACATCCACCAGTAAGAATCCTTTAATATTTGGCATGCAGCATCCTTAAGGAGTAAGATTCACGTTTGTTCAAGCCAAGCCTCTGGGTTCATATTTGGGCTCCTTGTGGGATCCTGAATTATAACTTAGTTCAGTATGAGGAATTTTCTTTAAAAATCTACTTATTCAGATCCAGCAGTTGGAATGTTTTGACATTTGGTATACACCATCCTTAGGGTGAGATTCACGTTTGTTCAGGCCAAGTCTCTGGGTTCATATTTGGGCTCCCTGTGGGAGCCTGAATTACAACTTAGTTCAGTATGAGGAATATTCTTCAAAATTCTTCTTCTTCACATCCACCAGCAAGAATCTTTTCATATTTGGTATACTGGATTGTTAGGGAGGTAAGATTCAAATTTGATAAAGCCAAGTCCCTTGGTTCATATTTGGGCTCCCTAACTTGGTTCAATATGATCAATATTTAAATAAAAATTGTTTTTTCAGATCCACTGGTCAGAATGTTTTGATATTTGGTAATTGGTCTTCTTAATGGGGCAGATGCAAGTTTGTTCAAATCAGGACCCTCAGTTGATAATTGTCAGTGTCAGGTGAGTGCTCTCAGGCCCCTTGGGTCCTCTTGTTTTATAACCTAGGATATAAAAAAGTATGAAAGGAGTGTTTAGGCATTTCACAGAAACTACCTGCAAACAAGAATGTTTATGTCTTAAAACAACGTGCCTTGATACATCATATTCTCTGTGGCATAGCCACAGAGAGTACAATGTATCAGGGTAAGTTAAGGCGGCTCATTTTATCAAAATTTTCAAATCACATGTGGGAGATTAGAACTCAAGTGGAACTCAAATTTTGTTGGGAAATGTATTTTCCAGGCTATGTGCATGTTATTCACCATGTTAATGGTGAATTGTTACTCCACTGCGGGAGTGTAGCCAGGATATCAATGTTATGGGGGCAAGAGTAATATCAAAGGGGGGGGGGGGGGGGGCATACCAAATATGATTCGCTGTATCATCCACCCCTGCAGCAGCAAGATGTGGGCGAGCACAAGAGGGGTGTCCCCCTCTCATTGGAAACATTTTGAAATTTGAGACAAAAAACACAATTTCCTTGACTCTGAGTCTGTTTATGTCCATAATTTGTAACTTATGAAAGGCATCAATAATTAGGCCACAATGTGGACTAACAAGTTGAGAAAGGCATCAATAATTAGGCCACAATGTGGCCTAATTATTGATGTCCTTCACAACTTATAAATTATGGCCTAAAACAGACTCAGAATCAAGTAAATTGCTAGGTATTAAAATTTCTTCCCATGGCTATGCCACTGTTCTGCTGCAATTTTTGTATTTTTAGCTGAAAACGTTATGATGTGTATAAACTGGGTGTGTATCTACATGCATGCTTCATGGTGTAACTTCAAATATTCATGTAGATAAAATGGTGTGTACAAAGCGTGTTTCTGTCTCTCCAAATAAATATATCTCTAGACATAGTTGCTTTAACTGCACAGTCATTTGTCAGCCGCCTTGAATATTTGTTGTTGATAATTTTAACTCAAAAGTATTTATTTTTGTTAACAAAACATCAAAATGCCTGATTGTTCATAGAGAGGTGAGATGTGTCTGCCATTAGTTTGTTTCTGTGATTGTTTGGGGATGTAACAACCATTACTTATTCCAGTTCCTTATTTGACATTCATTATCAACTGATATACTTATTCCCATTTCTTTATTCAACATTTGTTATTAACTGATGTAATCAGTTGATAATGAATGTTGAATAAGTAACTGGGAATAATTAACAGTTGTCAAGTCCATGATTATTTCATCCATCATCTGAATTGCTAATAATACTACAATACTTTTTTGACTGGGTCGCTGCGAGAAGCCACTATCATGGTTCTGTTGAAAAGAGCTGAAAGCCACTGTAGTGGCTTTTCACTGCAAGCATTAGGTTGATGTTTGCTCAGCAGTAGAACAAAGAATGTTTATGTTAAATTGTTTTGTTACAATTTATTGGAGAGTGCCAACCGGCAATTATCAACAAAATCTTGCTGAACTAAGGCTCTCCCTGCTGGTAGCAATAGAATCTGTGAAAAAATACACGCTACAAATTGCCTTTTGCAAAATAATTTAGCACTCCACCAGTTAACATATTATTAGGGCCCTGCCAATTAATTCAAGACCAGTTATTATGAAACTGAAGACGATGATGTATATTTAACCCTTTACCTAACATGAAAAGCAGACAACACTTGCAAACAAAATTCTTGAATAACTATTTTTTTCATTTTTTATCTCAAAAACATAGGTTATGACTCCCTCATTGGAACGAGCTCGATGAGCTCATTCCAAATAGGGGTCATAACCTATGTTTTTGAGACAAAAAATTATAAAAATTAATTGATGCCTTTTGTGAATAGTGCTGGCTGGTTTTGGCCATTACATTGGGTAAAGGGTTAAAAGAGGAAGAGGATATATTGAAACTTTAAAATACATATACACCAATGTCACGTTTTCCATTGTGAGAATGCGTAGGTCATGGGATCCACCATTTCTCAGATGGCTATTTTGTTGATGTCGTCTTGATTAAGAAGTACTTCATTCACAAAATTACCCCATGGAAACCCCAGGAAGTGAAGCGTGCTTGTTTGCTGTCGTAAACAAGTTCTGTTTTACTGGTAAAATGGGTCCATACTAGTCAGTAGGCATTTTTAACCCAGTTTTGAACTTTTCCTCTAAAGTGAATCAAGTTTTCCACCAGTTATATTTCTAGTTCTGCTTTTATGACTTTTTAATCAAATCAAGTTTTTTCATCAAAGCTCATGACTAGATTTGATGAAAAATAAATAAAAAAAATTATGCAGCAGGTTAGCCCTTTAGCCAACACAGATGATATCAGAATTCATGATTTTAAATATTACTTTTTCAAATTTTTCAAACAATTTCAGTAAAACCATGTCATGTGACCCCTCATTAGAACCAGCTCATTGACTTCGTTCAAATGAGTGGGTCACATGATATGGTTTGGTTGAAATTTTTTTAAAAATAATTTTTTTTTTCAGTTGCTGAAGTTGTAATTTAGAGCATGGTGGTTCAGTGGTTATGGAATTGGTCTTCAAACCAAAAGGTCCACGGTTCAATCCCTGCCAGTAGCAACGGCTGGGCAAGGCACTTAATCCCGATTGTTCACACAGGGGCACTGTGGTGCTCTGTACTAAGGCATAGTGCACCTCTATGGTGCACTTGTCTTCAACCCATGCTAACCCTGCTTGAGTGGAGTATGTTGGGGTAGTCTGACAGTTGCTCGCTATTGCTCAGTGGTTTTCTCAGGGTACTCAGGCTTCCTCAAACTGGAAAACTGTCAGATATGAGTTGACCCTTGCTGTCAAAAGTGTCGTTAAACCCCAATAAATAAATAAATGAATTTGTAATTTATGTGATCGGATTCATTGAGCAAAGGATTAAGAGGGGATTTTTTGTTAATAGAAAGTCGGCGGGTATAATTGAACTGTTTCAGATTGTCAGGAATTTTTCCTCCACGTTTTAGAAAATATTTGCGTGGTGTGAAGTTTTATGAAGTGGTCATAACTTATACCATCTGTCCATCCTTGTAAGCGCAAATCCTCCTAAACCGTTTGAAGAATTTTCATGAAACTTTACACAATGGAAGAACTCCATATGAAGATGTGCATGAAGCAATGTAATTCCATTTTGACATTTCCAAGGGGAGATAATCTGACTTATACCGTTTTGGGGGGGGGGGGGGGAAATTAAAGATGGCCAACTGACAGCCATTTTTGTTGGAAATTGTGTGTAATTAGTTTTCTGCCCAGGACTTCAAAACAACCTTTCCAATTTCAATAATGTTTGAAATGGAGGTGTATCTGCATAAGATAAATAACATATCGTACAGGTTTTTGTCTCGAGTATAAATTAATCAGATTTGACAAACTTGAGCTTTTTTCAGCCATTTTTATACGCCCGTCATTTTTTGACAGACGTATTATGTTATGGCATTGTCTGTCTGTCTGTCTGTCTGTAAACAATTTTTGTGTCGCCTATTCCTCCAAAGGTTTACATGCTGTATTGTTCAAACTTTACACACATGTTGATCACCAATTGCCGTTGTGCATGTGACAAGAGCAGGTAACTCTGTTTTGGTATTTCCAGAGTTATGCCCCCTTTTGGTACTTGAAACATCACAGTATTATATCGCCTACTACTTCAACATTTTACATGCTACATTGTTTCTACTTTGCACACATGTTGATAATCAATTTCCATTGTTCACGTGACAAGAGCAGACAACTCTGTTTTGTATTTCCAGAGTTATGCCCCCTTTTAGTACTTAAAACATTACACTATTGTGTTGCCTACTCCTTGAACATTTTACTTGCTTTATTGTTCAAACTTTGCACCCACGTTGATCATCAATTGTCGTTGTACATGTGACAGGAGCAGATAACTCCATTTTATTTTTAAACGGTGAGAATTCTCGCTGCTTATAGCGGTTTTGATCCTCAAAATGTCCTTTTCCTTGGCACCACCTATCATCAATCGTTACCATTGAAGTTAACCTGTCAATGAATGGACGCTACCATTGTAAATGGCGAGGAGAATCTTCTACACCTAACAATTGTTTGCATTTCCTTTCTGCATACTAAAATTTCACAAAAACAATGTGAAATGTGTGCACACAAGCATACAATTTGAAACTCTTTACCCCAGACAGGGCAGGAGAATGGTCAGTGATTGGAGGGGTGGAGGGGGAGGGGGGGGTAGACATAGTCGAGTCAACAAAAATTTCAAACTTTTCCCCAGAGACACTTGTGCATGTTCAATTTTGACAGGCGTATGTTGCCCAGCTAGGCGGTGCTCTTGTTGTATATTATGTTGGTTATGTTACCACCTGTATTTCAGAGATGCTTTTGTTTCAAATTTTCAGCAATGATCAGACATTATGTAAAACTGAAGCACGTAAATTTTTTTTGAAAAAAAATTCAAGATGGACGACTGGCAGCCATTTTTGTTCCAAATGTCCTGTAATTAGTTTTCTGCCTAGAACCCTAAACAACATTCCCGATTTCAATAATTTTTGGTATGGAGATGTAACAGCATAATGTAAACAATTTGATGGGGGACTATTGTCTGATCGCTGGCGATCAATGTTGCACTTGTTAAAAATATTTTCATCAAATCTAGCCATGGTTGCTGTAAAGCAGCCATGACTAGATTTGATAAAAATCTTTTAGAAATTTAACTCAAGAATTCATTGGTCAAAACCTGGATTCAATTTACAGGGGGTAAATTTAATTTAAAATGCTCAAATTATACCTATTTAAATGGCAAGAGATTTGATGTCCATGGCAGGAATATCCACCTTCAACGGGTAAAGAGTTAAAGACCATAGAGTCTACTCTTTAGTTTTCTTTCAATCAGTGACCTGGCTATTAGTCATAACTCGGAAACACTGCCAAGTTGATTTTATGCATGGCCCCTCAGTGGTTAAATAAAGATTTTTTTATCCAACCCATCCATTTTATTCTTACATTTAGTCACCGTCATTTTCATTGCTACCATTTTGAATTATGTGCTATTATCAATGTACAATGTACATGTAGTATTTAAGCTTGATGTCATATTTGTATTAACCTGTTTGGTGCTGGAAGCGTCTTCAGTTGTTTTACTGAAAAGCACCACATACCACCATTCTTCGTGCTGTAGATATTTACAGGTACATGTGTTTTAAGTATAACTTGACTAACAGTTAGTGATATTTTTCCTATAAATTAGTGTTTACATTATTTGCCGACTTCCATCACAGTAGATTATTACAAAACGATTTTAATGAAAGAATGTGCCTATACTGTGCCTTGCTGTGTGAAAAGCAAATTGCAAAGGAAGAAAGAGAAAACAAATTGGAAAAAAAAATTAAAGAAAAAAAAATCATGTTAAAATGTCTTCCTTTAAAGTGCGTTAGCTTTTATTTCTAGTTTGTCATGAGTGAAGTTTGACCCTCAGCACCCCCAGTGGGATCCCCAGAAAGTGAAGCAGTGTTTGTTTCCTGTAGTAAACAAGCTCTGTCTTGCTGGCAAAATAGTGCCCACTCACCAATGCTTGGGTTGGAAGTCCTCTAAAATGTGCAACTTGGGTATAAATGGTTGGCTGGACTCAACTTTATATCCATGTTGCAGTCACGATGAACCATTATGCAGAAATATGTGTAGGCATTTTCCCAATTCTGTGTTGTTTGACAGAGCTCAACAAGCTATGTCAAACAAGACTGGGTTGGTTCATTTTCTAGTTGCATTATGGGAAAAAATTTCGGTTTGAAATTTTGACATGAGTCTGCATAGAGTTAAATAAATTCCCGACAATACAATTTGCTGCTACAGCTACAGTATCCAGTTGTGATTCAAGGATATGTTGCCAAAATCTTTGTTTTGTAATGACATATTTTTAGGACGTGGAGAGTAGGTTTCCAGTGAAATACCTTTGGAGTGGAGATCCACCCAAGCAATAACTCATATCTTTTAAAAGGCACACTATTCATACTGATTCATCTTTATTCTGTCATATATATACCACATACATGGTGTTATATGTATACAAATTAACATATATATAGTGTGTGTGATATGATATCAATACATATTCCATTCTCTATCCTGCGAATATGTCAGTTTCACGTTGTAAATTGGATAAAATCACCATTGGTAATATGTGTTATCAAATCAAATCCCGTCCACCACTATTCACAAGCAAATTTTCAGCCAGTGGATCTCGGGAAGGTCCGTCAGCTGAAACATTGCTGTTGTTCCTCCTGCTTTTTCGTGTTTGGTGGAAAATCCACTCTATGGGTGTGTTAGTGATAATCCACACAACTGTGGTCGCAAAAGCAGTGTTTTTTTCTCAGTTGGACCTTAATCAGGTCCTGACACGCATGCTCCTGCAGGTCAAGATTTCTTGAAACAAAATATTGTGAAATCAAGACTGAATCAGAGAAAACACTCAATTTCAGTACCCCAGTAGATCTGTGGAGCCTGACAATTGGGCGGACATCACAGATCTATTAAGGCCCAGGAATTTTGACGTAGTTTGCTGGAAGTAGACAGATTTTGGTTATTCTAGTGGGTCCCCACTTCTGGATAACGCCTGGAAGTTGAGTAGTGTCTGAGTACTATAGTACTTCCTTGGGAAGTGGTGCAGTGCTCGTTTACTAAGTTCTGTTTTAATAGTAAAATAGAGCCCAGTCACCTTCGCCTGACGTTGGGAGTCCACGAGTGGGCAGCGTAGGATTGGCTATGCTCGACTTCAAACTTTTGTTGAGGTGTAGCCGTAGATGCTGAATGTGACCTCAGACACCAATAAATAAATAAGCAAACAAGTTCTGCTTTACCTGTACAGTAGGATCCTTTAACCACTGCCCTTTGTGAGAGTCCTCTAAGTTGACTGAAAAGGTATAACTCATTGCCAGAACTTGACTTTTATTAGAGCTGGGCGGTTTAGATTTTTCAGATTCGCTTTCGGTTCGGTTGCGGGAAAAAATCTCTTGTTTTCGGTACGGTTTTTCCATGTGTTAAGAGCATATAGTGAATAGCACTTCAGGCTCCTTTGTTTGGAAAAATCTACAATAGCTTGTACGACACCACGCGCCACAAAAAGCCATGTCTGAGTATCTCCATTAGGTTCAGCCTAACTTCCTTTTGGTCATTATTAGGGGGTCCAGATCCTTAGCCTATTGAGTCCGAAAAAACACTTATTTGGGAACAAGTTCATATCTAATCTATATTGTGTTCTCATTGTCACCCCCCCCCCCCCCCCCCCCGCCCTTATTGACTCGTTCGATGGACGAGTCAATAAGGGAGAAAATGTGACAAATCAGAATACGACTTATTCGCCCCTTTGTCTGATAAACTAGGTGACGAGAGTCCATAGTGGTTGCTAGTCCAGTTCCCTCCCAGTAAGATAGTTTGAGCTATTTATGCACAGACACAGAAAAACCGTTCGGCTGGTTTTTGCTGGGCCTTGGGGTTCGGTTTTCCGGTTTACCGCAAAAACTGAAACCGAACCGAAAAACCGCGCAGCCCTAGACTGGTTATCTTGTCACGATATATAGCCATATACATCCGAAGTGACATCAAACAGCAATAAACAACCAGTCCTTGGTGTGTATATGTATAAACGAATGACTGAAAAGGTAAGAATGTTTGTGAAGAATTCGTTTATCAACTTTACGGGTGTTTTAATTACGACTCCACAAACACTAAGTTTTGTCCTAAGATCTCACTAAATCTGTGGAAACTCGTAGTGAGTTTCACAGCTAGTTTAGCATGAACCGTGTGGTTTGGTTTATTGTTTAGCACTTTAATCGTTCTACCCAAATCCAGCGCAGAGTTATTCCCCTTCCGCTGGTTTCTGGTCTTAGTGTGCAATTATTTGTTTTAATAAAAAAAAAATAATGGAAAATGTGTTGTGTTATATATTTGTCTCAAAGTTGTCCTTAATAGTTTAATCTTTTTATCCTCGACCACGTAGTGCGAGGGGGGATATACATGTAGAAATGGGTTCTGTTGGTCCTTCCGATCGTCTGTTCTTCAGTCCTTCCCCATTTCTTGTCCACGGGCACTCGACGTATTATCGGATTTTATCAATTTTAATAAAATATATACTATATTATCAATACTAAAAAAAGTAAAGGTATGACACTTCCCAGATCGAAATTTTCAACAATCTCTCAAATAGTGAATACCTCATCGATCTCGCTCAAATAAACGACCAAATGTCGTGTAATTCGCGGAGCCACTGAGATTTCAAGCCCAGGATTGACGAAATTGGACTTTTATTCGCATTTATTTCACTTTTTATCGACTGAAACGACAGAGACGTCTATCCCCGCCACCTGTTATTCGGTAAACAAGCAATGAATGCAACGCCGCACGTTCATTTGTCGTCTACTTATAGACACAACTGCGGGAAATTCAAATGTCTGTTTATGCTTCATTCAATGCAATACAAAATGACACAAGAACTTAACTTCCATAAAAACATTTTAATCGATCGAAAAACGTTGTTACAAGCGACAATGGTGGTGTCATGGTAACACGTCATATACAGAAAAACATTTTAATCGATCGAAAAACGATGTTACAAGCGACAATGGTGGTGTCATGGTAACACGTCATATACAGATACTTAAAATTAACATTACTAGTCATGCTATTGATATTTTAACTGGAGGTTTGCGGGGAGGGAAGGGTAGCTCAACTTTTGAGCTTTGTTTGCAGTTTATATTTAAAATCAGACATTTATTGCTGCAAACAAAGGAGAGTAGCACATAAATATCACAATCATAAAATTAGCTATTCTCCGCTGGAATTCCAGAGGGTGTTCGTGTGTCATCCACATACAAACTACAAAAAATTCTCAAGTTAACCCGATACTCCGAATCAGAATTCCAGTTAGTTTTCCATAGTTGCTATCATTACACCATAAATACACAGGCATTCGACGTATTATCGGATTTTATCAATTTTAATAAAATATATGTTATATTAAAATTGATAAAATCCGATAATACCTGGAGTGCCTGTCCATAAATACATGTAATTTACGTGGGAAGAAAAGATTTAGAGGGGCAGCGAGAGGTTTTCTCCCATAAGACCCCCCCCCCCCCCCCACCTGCCCCGCTTTATCAGATTCGTACAATGATACTTCTAAAACTCTTGGAGAGAGATTATCTAGTGGATATCCTACAACTTATTTCGACTAGTACTGTATGTCTTGAAAGTTGTGCGTTTTACTCACTCACTTTTAGTATGTGAATAAATAAATTAATTAAATTACATTTTTTTATGCGCCCGTCATTTGACGACCGTATTATGTTATGGCATTGTCCGTCTGTCTGTCCGTAAACAATTTTTGTGTCGCCTACTCCTCCAAAAGTTCACATGCTACATTGTTCAAACTTTGCACACATGTTGAGCAGTAATTGCCGTTGTGCATGTGACAAGGGCAGGTAACTCCACTTTGTATTTCCAGAGTTATGCCCCCTTTTAGTACTTAAAACAGGGAACGGGACAACTCGTCGTCGGGACAACTCGACGTACACGAAGTGGGATCAGTCGCCGCCGGGACAAGTCGCCGTGGAGTAGTAATTGATAAGTAACACGTGGCATAGGATTAAATTATCTTTATTAATACTCATGACTTGGATAACAAGACAAGTTCAATATAACATATAATAACATAACATATAAAATAGTAGTTACTAACATAACAAGATTAGAGTGACAGACGATTCGTTGAAATCAATGACAATAATTAATTAATACATTTTCAAGCAAATTTACTCTTTTACAGTTCGTGCTTAGACAAAGGGGTACAGCATGCACCTGTTCGTTGGAAATTATTTTATACCTGTGAATTCACATGAAAATGGTCCGAAAATACCATTTTCATATGAATTCACAGATATAAAATAAATTTATAGAATTCTATATTATTTGAAAATTACTATAATTCACAAAGATATAATTTATACATTATTTGTACTTCAATCTTTATATATTTTTGTAATACAAAAATATATAAAGATTGAAGTACAAATGTATGTTTGATATCCATTATGGGAGAACTACTTTATATAGACAGCTGAACATTTCTTTAAAAAGGCTGCAGTAGACAATGAAGGTGGATCTGACATATAGGGACGATGTGGGACTGAAATCCCTTGCGACCCTAATAACTTTATTTGCTTTATAGCTTTATTTGCTTATAAATCCACGAGAGTCGGGAGTGAGAGCCAATAATCTTATTAAGTTTGGGTGTGCGACTGGCAGTAGGATAGTGGGTTGAGATCCCCGAGAACCTCGAACTGGAAAATGGTTAGGAATTTGCATAATTACAAGAGTTCTGCTCCGTGTTTGCTAAGAGAAGTGGGCAAATTTATGGTAATACTGAAACCGCAGTTTGGTGGTTATTTGGGAGTCGCCCCAGCTTATTATCCTATTCTCAACGGTTACAAAAGGGAAAAAATCCACCAATATGTGTTTTTGAAAGCTGGGAGCCATCCATCAGCCTATAAGGAAGAGTGGATGCTGGGTATTGGCATGTGACAAGAGCAGGTAACTCTGTTTTGTATTCCCAGAGTTATGACCCTTTTAATACTTGAAACATTGCAGTATTGTGTCACCCACTCCAACATTTTACATGCCATATTGTTCAAACTTTGCACACATGGTGATCACCAGTTGCCATTGTGCATGTGACAATAGCAGGTAACTCCATTTTGTATTTCCAGAGTTATGCCCCTTTTAGGACTTAAACATTACAGTATTGTGTCGCCTTCTTCAACATTTTACATGCTGTATTGTTCAAATTTTGCACACATGTTGATCACCAATTGCCGTTGTGCATGTGACAAGAGCAGGTAACTCTGTTTTGTATTTCCAGAGTTATTCCCCCTTTTATTACTTGAAACATTACACTATTGTGTCGCCTACTCCAACATTTTACTAGCTTTATCAGCTCACCGAAGGGAGCTAAACTTATCACTTGCCGTCTGTCGTCGTCCGCCGCCGTGAACATTTTTCAAACGACTTCTCCTCTGAAACTACTGGTCCGATTTTCATGAAACTTCATGTGGATGTTCATTACTATATGGCAATTCATGTTTGTTCAAATGAAATGGCCACGTCCCTTGGGGGGGGGGGGGGGGGCTCTGTATGGGGCATAACTCTGATAGCACCGTATGAGTTATAGAAAAATTATTAAAAATTTCCTTCTCCAGAACCAGTGGGCAGAATCTTTTGATACTTGGTATGCAGCATCTTGGTATGGGTCTGATTCAAGTTTGTTCAAATCGAGTCCCTCAACCAATATTGGGGCTCACTATGGGGGCGTGAATTTATACTTAGTGCAATTTAAGAAGAATTCTTTAAAAATCTTCTCCAGAACCAATGGGCAGAATCTTTTGATATTTGGTATGCAGCATCTTGGTATGGGTCTGATTCACGTTTGTTCAAATCGAGTCCCTTTATCAATATTGGGGCTCCCTATATGGGCATGAATTTTTCCTTAGTGCAATTTAAGGAAACTTCTTCTTCAGAACCAGTGTGCAGAATGTTTTGATATTTGGTATACAGCATCTTGATATGGGTCTGATTCAAGTTTGTTCAAATGGAGTCCCTTGATCAATTTTGGGGCTCACTATGGGGGCCTGAATTTTTACTTAGTGCAATTTAAAAAAAAAAATTAACAATCTTCTTCACCAGAACCAGTGGGCAGAATCTTTAGATATTTGGTATGCAGCATCTTGGTATGGGTTGGATTCACGTTTGTTCAAATTGAGTCTTTTGATCAATATTGGGGCTCACTATGGGGGCGTGAATGTTTACTTTGTGCAATTCAAGGAAAATTCTTTAAAAATCTTCTTCAGAACCATCATGCAGAATCTTTTGATATTTGATCAGCAGCATTGTCCCATTCAGTCCTGTTGATGTTTTAGCTCCACAGAGAGTATAGATTTACTCTGTAGAACCTTAAGAATAGCTTTTGATAAAATTTGTGTCTTAACAGTATGGAACATTCGGTGAACGCCTAAAGCCCCCTGGGGCCTCTTGTTGTTCAAACTTTGCACCCATGCTGATCATCAATTGTCGTTGTGCATGTGACAGGAGCAGATAACTCCATTTTATGTTTAAACGACGAGAATCCTCGCCGTTTATAGCTATTATGATCCTCAAGATGTCCTTTTTCCTTGGCGCCACCTATCGTCAATCGTTATCAGTGAAGTTAACCCGTCAATGAATGTACGCTACCATTGTAAACGGCGAGGAGAATCTTCTACAGCAGCCTTGTTTTTATTTTGTGAAGACCTCAGATTGATTAATAAGAAAATGTGAAAACAGGTGAATTATCCTTTATCCCAGACAGGGCAGGGGAATGGGCAATGATTGGAGGGGGGGGGGGGGGATGGGGACAGACATAGTCGAGTCAACAAAAATGTCAAACTTTGCCCCAGAGAAAACTTGTGCATGTTCCAATTTTGACGGGCGTGTGTTGCCCCGCTAGGTGGTGCTCTTGTTATATTTACCATTGATCTTTTGTTATTTTTACCATGGGTATTGTCTGTTCTATGGGATTTTTAATGCTGTGGGGCATTTTGTACTATGGGCATCTGCCCCCCCCCCCCCCTCCTATGATCAGGTGGGCTTCGATAGGAATGAAACCCTAATAGAGTGCTGCCATAATTCTTTACCTAATACAAGAGAGAGAGGGTCAACTCTTGCCATACGTTTCCTGAATAACTGAAGAATTCCATTATTTGCTTTCAAATCAGACCTTGTGACCAATATTGGAAAGAACTTGATGTTTCCCTTCCAATGAGGGGCCATAAGGACTGCTTTATGAAACAAAAATTTAAAATATTTAAACGTTTGAATGATGAAAAGCATATGTTGCATTTTAAGTCAATTTTATTGTTTCATATTTTTCTGCATGTATTCAACAAGCACCATTGTTTGGGAAGGGTCCAAGAAACAAACATTTTGATCAAAACTGTTCCAACCTGTGGATAAATCTCTGAAATATAAGTTGACACCAGTTTTTATAACACTTATGTAATTTATTCACACCAGTGACAGTTCATCCACATCAGAGACATTTCATTCCACACAGACTCAAAGGAACTCACTCAACAACTTACAAAACTAGTTGCAAATGCAAACATGTGGAATACCTTTTATGAAATGTCTTTCTGCTATGATTCCTCATCATTAATACCACCATTCCCTGACACTTAGTCTTGAAAAGCTCTTACTTATTACTTAGCAAGGTTTATTGTCATATTTATTTATTTATTTATTTATTTATTTATTCACAATGGCTAATCATGACCGTGACAGTTTTACGGGTGGAGGAAGCCGGAGTACCCGGAAAGAACCACCGAGCAACGACGAGCAGCTGCCAGCTCCCCAACATCGTAACTCCATACTGCAGCACAGGCAGGGTTAGATTGTTTGAAGACGTGCGCACCATCGACGTGCAGTACGCCTTAGTACACGGCGTCACCATGCCCCACATGGGCAATGGGGGTGAAGTGTCTTGCCCAAGGACACAACGCGGTTGCCGCGCGTGGGATTCGAACCGAGGACCTCTCGGCTTGCAGCCTGCACCTCTACCTACTGAGCCACCGCGCCCCCGTTTATTGTCATAATCTGGTATTTAAGAGAGAGAGAGAAGAGAGAGAGAGAGAGAGAGAGAGATCATTTTCAATATCCTTCAATTATAAGTGGTAGCCCAAAAATATGTTCATGAAAATTCAAATCTCGGAAAAATGTCCCCATGGACATAGTGTCTATTAAAATACATGTAATAGCTGTGAATCATATCACAAATTATAGCACCTGGAAAAATGAATTGAACACTTTAAACAGTGTTTGCATTCAAACTGACATGAACAGCTTTTATTATTTGTGTAAAGCTTTCTAAGAAAGGTTTTTAGGTATGGATAGATTAGGACTACAGATTAAATGATTCACCCCCCCCCATCCCCACCCCATGGCAAATCCCACTCCTGTATACAAAATATAGGATGAGTATGAAATTTTAATTTTTATTTGTTACACAGCATGTGAACTGGATATTTTGGAACAGAATAAGTAGAAATAAGATACTGGATAGATAACCTTTAAAAAATTTGATCTCATATTCTCCCTATTACTAATACCATTTGAACCTTGACATCTTTTCTTTGGAAGCTCTCTCTGAGAGCTTCCCAGAAAATGATGTCAAGGATTGGAATTATCAACATTATTTTTTGTAAATTTTCTTATGGTTATCCCACAAATTATTTCAGATGGTACTTACGCAGAGGACGGATGTCTACCAAATAACAGTAGAGTGTATTTCCTGTCTGTTGATTATTCCAAATTTCAGGGCAACTAAGCACAAGCAAATTTTCAGCTCATGGACCCCTGGTGTTCAATAGAATGTAGGACAGAAGGAAACAAGACACAAAGAAATGGGCAAAAGGAAACAGGACAGAAAGAAACGGACAGAAAGAAACACATTTTTTCTCATTATAGCGTTAAACAGAAGCGCGACAATGGACATAAAATTCCATGCTTAATTAGCAGCGCTTGGATTATTGCTGGTCTGTTTAAATGACAAATTGGTTTTCGAGGTCCGTCATATAAACTTACACTCTTATACCTTGCCCCGAACGAGAAAAATTATCAAAGATATGTACACTTTTATACAACAGAATCGAAAATTCAAGCTATCACATTGACAGTCGCGTCGAATCTGATTGATCAGTCAATCGTGGTGGACCGGCATACTTTAGGTTCCTTCGATCAATTTTCTTTTGCACCCAGGGAGCGGCATTTATTTATTTATTTATTTATTTATTCGATGGGGCACCGACACTTTCGACACCCAGTGGTGGACAGTTTTACGGGTGTGGCCGGAAAACCCAGAGAAACAGCGATCGGGCGAGAACTTCCAACTTACTAACTCGACACAAGCAGGGTTAGCAATGGTTGAAGGCGTGTGTACACTCGATGTGTTGCAGGCCTCATCACACTGCAACCATGATCCCACTCGAGTAAGTGAGATGGAGTGTTTTGCTCAAAAACATAACGGGAGTGACTCTATCAAGGACTGAACCCAAGACCTCTCGACCACACGGCCGATACGCTATTTAATGCGCCCTTCGTTGTCGTATAACGCCGTATACTCAATGGGATGTACCCTGTTTTATCCCCGCCCCCTCCCCCGTCCCTGGAATGACTGAAATATTTTTGTTGCATGTGTTCTACTTGTACCGAGAAATGTTCATAAACATGTTCTGGCTGAAAAAAATCCATATTCCCAACAGTCAAATGCGGTGCCCTGACGGCTGGGGAGATGCCTAAGTCAAGGAAGCTTTACCCTTCCCAACTGAATTTTAAATTTCAACCTTCGACTTTCGTGGTATTCTGTTGCTACAGGGTAAGTTGGCAGAATATTCTCGTTCAGGGGAAATTGAGGGCTGCAGAGTTGACGTTCATGCTTTGATCAAACATCAAAAGACCAGTGGAATGGCCGAGAACTGAGGACCCCCCCCCCCCCCCCCACCCCCGAGAAAAAAAACAACGTAAAATTATCGGCTTGTGATTCATGTTCAGGACTAATATCCATGCCAATAACACAATTATCCGTGTGATGACATGTTTAACCCCCACCTCCCCCCTCCCCCACACCGGAAAACGCAAAAGGCGTGTGACACGTCGATGGTATACATGCCTTCAACCGCATGCTAACCTTGGTAAATAGGTTGATGAGTTCGGTAGTCACTCGCCGTTGCTCGGTGGTTCTCCCCGGCTTCCCTCACCCGAAAACTACCTGTCACGATATGACACTGGCTGTTGAAACTATAGTAAAATCACAATAAACAAACTGAATGCGATGTGAGCTTCAGCAAACCGAGGACCCAAAATCAAATTTTGTGAATCCGGTTTAAAAAATCACGTAAAAGAGAGAGAGAGAGAGAGAGAGAGAGAGAGGGGGAGGCGCTATGCTTTCTTGAACGAGAAAAGAGAATATTCTGCCAACTTACCCGTACGGCCGTAGCATACCACAAAAGTCGGAAGTTGAAACTATCAACATAGTATGTAGGCGAGCCAGATGCTGATGTTTGAAATTGATTTGCGTACTCACCTACCAACGTCTTATTCAGTTATTTTGAAAATTTGATTTTCGAACTCACCTGTCAACATCTTCAGTCATTTTGAAAAATCTCGATCCAAGCATTTAATGGCACGTCCAACGTAAATTTGGTAAAATTTAAGGTAATTTTCTCCAAAGTCCAGAGAAGGTAAGAAAGGAATAACCCCAAATAAATTATAAATCAATTTGTTTGGAATGAAACATACATTTTTTCATCTTCGCTAGGATCTCTTCCGATTTCGACAACAATTTCGATCGTTTAGCCGGTGGCAGTCTTATCAACTTCTGAATTAAATCGGCACTCCTCTTGCTGGCTTCCGAAGCGACTAGTGCACAATCCCATGGCGGCTTTCCTACCCACATCCATCGCTGACTTCTTTCCGACCTTCATAGCAATCGAGGCGATAGATCTGCTTTGTCATGTCGCGGGTGAAGGCGTGCGACAGAGCTCTTATCATCGAATCCAGGAAACCCAATCCGCCGTAGACGTTAGATCTCGTAAAACCTTTATCACTAACATTTCTTTTCTTCTCTCTTTTCTCTTTCTTGTTAAATATTTTTTAATAATTTTATTTTTTTCAATTCAATTTTTTTATTTCCTATTTTATTTCTCTATTCAACACCTGTCGCAACGATTCATTACATATGCTCACCAACTCATTTCTCACTGGTATCACCGTCTTCTCGACTCACCATCAATAGATCTAATCTCGCCAGCAGTGCATTACGATCGCAGGGAAGGATAGTGGTGGTGGTTGTCATTCCCTTACCTTGTGCTTCCCACAGCGGTTTCACAACTTGTTTCCATTTCACACCTCTATTCGCTTTAGGTCTCGTCTCTCAAGGATCGTTATTCTTTTTCGTCACGTTCGTCTTAACCAAGAGCTCGCCCTAATTATCATAATCCTCGTCACTGTAATAGGTTTAGCTAGCACAATCCGATTCCACAAATCCCTAGTGCCTTTGCACATTCGACGTTCGACGATCAGATCATTCCGTCGGTTATTTCTACCATCTTAACACCCATGTAGACTGCACGCTCAATCGATCCTCGACATAACCTGTAGAGAGGGTCCACCATCGATGGATTAGTCGCAAAAACATTCTCGTAATCTCTAGTTTCCATATCTTTGATATCACCTATCGAACTGACGCTAGACTTAATTAACACTGACAGAATCGTCCACATCGCTACCCTCGATCGGTCTCTATTCTCATAGGACTATATTCAGATACATTTCTCAACGAACCGTTCTTCAGTTTTCACCATTTTGATCTATTTTATCTCTACCAGTGAATTAACACAGAGTTGTCAATTTACACCTGTAATTACATTGAATATAATCCCATGACTGAGTCTCTATTGTTATATTTGAGGTGTTTATTCAACAGACAGATTATACACAACTATGACAATACGAAACATTAACTAATTAACAGAAGAGATGAGTGGTTACTGGTAACTGAAAGTACGAGAAATGAGGCTTTCCATGGACAAAAACATGAAATTTCTCCTTTTAATGCCAAATTTTAAAATTTTTACACGTCGGGTGGAACCATGGTCGACCCGGGGCACATGTGCTTGGCAAAGAGTATCCAAAATTAGTGGAATTTAGTCACTTTGTGGAGGTGGAGGATAAAATGATTGTGAATGGTCCTTCAAAAGTTAGTGGACAGATATAAAAAAATTGCCAATAATGAATCTTGTTATTTGAGCAGAAAAAATAAAACTTTTGGGGGTATGTTGAAGCAGGTGATCCTTCAGAAGACAGGAAACTGCTTCCCTTTAATGCCAAATTTTAAAATTTTCCCATGCCGGGTTGAACCATGGTCGACCCGGCACATGTGCTTGGCACGGTGTATCCAAATTAGTGGAATTTAGTCACTATTGTGGGGGTGGGGGGGGGGGGGGGGGTAAATGACTCTGGATGGTCGTTCAAAAGTTAGTGGACAGAAAATAAAAAAAATCAAATAATGAATCTTGTTATTTGCAGAAAAAATAAAACTTTTTGGGGTATGTTGAAGTAGGAATTGATCCTTCGGAAGACAGGAAATTCTGCCTTTTAAAGCAAAACTTTGGGGTATGTTGAAGTAGGAATTGATCATTCAGAAGACAGGAAATTGCTCCTTTTAATGCCAAATTAAAATATTTTCCCATGCCGGGTTCGGCGCACATGTACTTGGCACGGTGTATCGAAATTAGTGGAACTAAGTCACTATGAGGGGGAGGGGGGGGGGGGGCGTAAAATGATTAAGAATGGTAATTCAAAAGTTAGTGGGCAGAAATAAAAAAAATCAAATAATGAAACTTGTTATTTGAGCAGAAAAAATAAAACTTTTTGGGGTATGTTGAAATAGGAATTGATCCTTCAGAAGACAGGAAATTGCGCCTTTTAAAGCAAAATTTTTAATTTTTCCCATGCCGAGTCGAGCCATGGTCGACCCGGCACAGATGTGCTTGGCACGGTGTGTCCAAATTAGTGGAATTTAGTCACTATGAGGGGTGTATGTGGGAGGAGGGGGGGGGGGTGGGTGGTGAAATGATCCATGATGGTCAATTCAAAAGTTAGTGAACAGAAATAAAAATAATGAATCTTGTTATTTGAGCAGAAAAATAAAACTTTCTAGGGTATGTTGAAGTACGAATTGATCCTTCAGAAGACAGGAAATTTGCTCCTTTTAATGCCAAATGTTAAAATTTTTCCATGCCGGGCCGAGCCATGGTGCACATTTGCTTGGCATCTTGTATCCAAATTAGTGAACTTTGGCCACTTGGGGGCTGGGGGAGGGGGGTATAAAATGAAGGAATTATGTCCAGGTTGGGGAGGTGGCCACCCCCCTACATGGCTCCCCCCCCCGATGCCCGACCCTGGTTGCAGGCCTGACGAACCCAACAGAAAACTCTCTTATCGGTTTCAATTCATCTCTCTTCGCTTGTTCCGAGTGGTTTGAACAACTTAGTCGTCTCTCGTATCATCTAGATGCCACCCATTCGTTTAGCCATATTGCTGTCTCGACTATTCCTCTTCAATTCTAGAAATCGACGAGCCGTCTCGTCCCTCAAGTTAGGATCTTTGATCTTTAAAAATGACATGCTTTTTTTCAATAATTATATATTTTTTTTTCATTTTAAATTTTTTGTTTGTTTCCTTCTACTTAATAATATATAGAAAAAAAACAACATTATATATTTCCCCCGTCACAGGCAGGCAGCATCGCGATCGCGATCGATCGAATTGGAGGAGGAAAATATTCTTAAACATCTGAGAGATCTCTGTCGAATCGACCTCGCGAGCCGTAAAAACACTGCAAAACGCAGGCAGAAAATTACACGTTTTTTTTCAATTTTGACGATTTGAAATATTTCACGTACGAGAGATCACTACCAAATCGATGGCATACTTCGACGAGACACTTGAGTAAACCGACAAAATATAACACATTTTGACATTTCGTGTCGCGATTTGTAATTTTGTCTCGCGGTTTGTAATTTCGCATCAGAGAGATCTCAGTGAACTCGATGAATTCCACCGACCGAGAAAACACTTGAAAAGCCGAGTGAAAAATACATTGTTTGACTCTGTCGTCAACTTCATCTCGGATTTGCAGTATCTTCACCGTCATCACTGTCAGCTTGGGTAAAAAATGCTGTGAATTCTAGCACTGACCTCGAACTGGAAGATTTCGAAATTTTCTACGATTGTCTAATATTTTCTAGGATTTTATTTTTGCCCGATCTTCGAGATTCGACTGATAAGGAGGAATAAATCCTCATGGTATCTCTATCGGCGATTCGACTTTCCCATCCGAATTCCGACTCGAAAAAGCCGCGTGTCGTCTCGTGGTATACAAGGTCATTTTGCGAGAAGTCTAAAGTGAGCTCGTATTGCAGGGGTTTTGAACATAGGTAATTTCTCGAAAAAATAAGCTCGAAAATTGCGAGAAGTCAAAAAGGCCCAAGTGAGCTAGAATGCCCCTTTCTCCATTACTGTGGTTCTCCAATACAAACCACTAGAAACGATTGATTGTCTCTATTCTCCAAAACAGCAATTGACTTCATCGAGCACAATACTGTTATTACTTTGACCACACTGGTTTTGTCTTCGGGGCAGAACAAATTCGATTTAACTTTGTAGAACAGAAGAGTAATAATAGTGTAGCGGCCAAACATAAAAAAAAAATCCTCTGTTATACCAGAAGTGTAAGAACCTGAAATGGTGCCGAGGTGCATCAAAAAAGTGATGTTGGAGTTCTTGTATCCGTGCATAAATATGATAAAAATGAATTTTTAGTGTAAAATCGCGAAATTTCAGAGAATTTTAGAATAATGGGTTATCTGAACATACCGAAGGGATAATATTCACCACAATATGTTTTTCGGTTCCCTTATATGATTAGGCACACAATAGACATGGAAACACTTGGAGAGGAATGCATTTCCTCTTATTTTGGACATTTGCCCCCCCCCCCCCCCCCAAAAAAAAACAAAAACAAAAAACAAATGATTTCCAAATTGTAAAAGTTTCTTTGAAACAGTTCACAACTTTATTGAATGGAACTTTCCACAGCAAAATAGGAAACACTCTCAGCCTTTGCTTAAAACGTGGACATATCACTGAAAATTTCCTTGGTATGGTTCTCCAATACTAACCTCCAGAAACGAGTAGTCTTAATTCTACAAAAACAGTATAATGCTATGCTATTATTGCTTTGACCACATTGATCTTATCTTCTTAGCAGGACAAATTCGATATAACTTTCTAGAACAGACGAGTAATATATACAATATACCTATAGTAGCTTGGTGTACCAAATGTTCACCACGAGTGTTGAAGTGGTGTTAACCGCGGGCCTTTGGCGCGCGGTTTACACCACTTCACCACGAGTAGTGAACATTTGGTACACCAAGCTACTTTGGGTATATTTTATCTATACCATGATCGTCAGATTATCAAGAGTCGCTATTATTTTTTCACGATTTTACTGAACAGCAGACGTACATACGTGAGAATCTGTTTTTGTTTCCATGAGCACCGGTGGGCAGTACTTCCGCTGTCAATTTTATCGCCGAAACGAAATGAAAAAAGAAACGGAGCCTTTTTGGTTTTAAAAACATAATAATATACTATTTCGAGTTATGGATGCTTTATTAACATGAGACAATGAATGTTTGTTAATTTTTGGCATCTTATGAGGTAAACCCATTTAAAAACGTAATAAATAATTGCCACTTTCATTTCACTCTTCGCGAGGCGACGTGCGATAAATTTTACGTCAAAGGTCAACGTGGATGTAGTTCTACTGTGGATGTAAATTTTTAGCATTGAAATCCCATTGCTGGCGTGTTCATCACGGTTGGTGTGTAAAGCTAAAATTTATGTCATAGGCTTTTCATATGTAGTACAATATGTAATTGTGGTATAATTTAGTGTAACTACCAAACTGAAGAAAAAAAATACTACAGTTTTTGAGTTACCCATACCGGAGGTATAACAAGCTGAAACTCCGCATGCAGTTATACACCGTGGGTCATCATTTTACCGGGATACTGTGGGTATGAATGACTCCATCCGCGAGTAGCTCGCGGCCTGCCCATGGGACTCCCGGGAAGCGGAAAACAAGGTCTGTTTTACTGGTAAAATGGGACCTGTTAACCAATGCCCGGAAGTCCTCTAAAATGGACAATATGAGTATAAATTATTGACTGGACTTGACTTTGGACTTGATGTTGCGATTACGATAAGCCATTTTGCAGAAATATGTGACCATAGACACCAGTAAGTAAGTAAACAGTAGCGTGCGAGTATATTCGGGGGAGGGTAAGAGGGGGGGGGGGGGGTATTTTCGATTCATGCGTAGTATTTCTAATTAGAGAAATGACCCGACAACTGTTTATTTGGCTTGAATTATCCCAGAATCTTCTTTTCTCCTCCAAAAGTTCACATGCTACATTGTTCAAACTTTGCACACATGTTGAGCAGTAATTGCCGTTGTGCATGTGACAAGGGCAGGTAACTCCACTTTGTATTTCCAGAGTTATGCCCCCTTTTAGTACTTAAAACATGGAACGGGACAACTCGTCGTCGGACAACTCGACGTACACGAAGTGGGATGAGTCGCCGCCGGGACAAGTCACCGTGGAGTAGTAATTGATAAGTAACACGTGGCATAGGATTAAATTATCTTTATTAATACTCATGACTTGGATAACAAGACAAGTTCAATATAACATATAATAACATAACATATAAAATAGTAGTTACTAACATAACAAGATTAGAGTGACAGACGATTCGTTGAAATCAATGACAATAATTAATTAATACATTTTCAAGCAAATTTACTCTTTTACAGTTCGTGCTTAGACAAAGGGGTACAGCATGCACCTGTTCGTTGGAAATTATTTATACCTGTGAATTCACATGAAAATGGTCCGAAAATACCATTTTCATATGAATTCACAGATATAAAATAAATTTATAGAATTCTATATTATTTGAAAATTACTATAATTCACAAAGATATAATTTATACATTATTTGTACTTCAATCTTTATATATTTTTGTAATACAAAAATATATGAAGATTGAAGTACAAATGTATGTTTGATATCCATTATGGGAGAACTACTTTATATAGACAGCTGAACATTCTTTAAAAAGGCTGCAGTAGACAATGAAGGTGGATCTGACATATAGGGACGATGTGGGACTGAAATCCCTTGCGACCCTAATAACTTTATTTGCTTTATAGCTTTATTTGCTTATAAATCCACGAGAGTCGGGAGTGAGAGCCAATAATCTTATTAAGTTTGGGTATGCGACTGGCAGTAGGATAGTGGGTTGAGATCCCCGAGAACCTCGAACTGGAAAATGGTTAGGAATTTGCATAATTACAAGAGTTCTGCTCCGTGTTTGCTAAGAGAAGTGGGCAAATTTATGGTAATACTGAAACCGCAGTTTGGTGGTTATTTTAGAAAAAAGAAACACAAACAGTCGCTAGTTTGGGAGTCGCCCCAGCTTATTATCCTATTCTCAACGGTTACAAAAGGGAAAAAATCCACCAATATGTGTTTTTGAAAGCTAGGAGCCATCCATCAGCCTATAAGGAAGAGTGGATGCTGGGTATTGGCATGTGACAAGAGCAGGTAACTCTGTTTTGTATTCCAGAGTTATGCCCCTTTTAATACTTGAAAACATTGCAGTATTGTGTCACCCACTCCAACATTTTACATGCCATATTGTTCAAACTTTGCACACATGGTGATCACCAGTTGCCATTGTGCATGTGACAATAGCAGGTAACTCCATTTTGTATTTCCAGAGTTATGCCCCTTTTAGGACTTAGAAACATTACAGTATTGTGTCGCCTTCTCCTTCAACATTTTACATGCTGTATTGTTCAAATTTTGCACACCTGTTGATCACCAATTGCCGTTGTGCATGTGACAAGAGCAGGTAACTCTGTTTTGTATTTCCAGAGTTATTCCCCTTTTAGTACTTGAAACATTACACTATTGTGTCGCCTACTCCAACATTTTACTAGCTTTATCAGCTCACCGAAGGGAGCTAAACTTATCACTTGCCGTCCGTCGTCGTCCGCCGCCCGTGAACATTTTTCAAACGACTTCTCCTCTGAAACTACTGGTCCGATTTTCATGAAACTTCATGTGGATGTTCATTACTATATGGCAATTCATGTTTGTTCAAATGAAGTGGCCACGTCCTTGGGGGGGGGGGGGGGCTCTGTATGGGGCATAACTCTGATAGCACCGTATGAGTTATAGAAAAAATTATTAAAAATTTCCTTCTCCAGAACCAGTGGGCAGAATCTTTTGATACTTGGTATGCAGCATCTTGGTATGGGTCTGATTCAAGTTTGTTCAAATCGAGTCCCTCAACCAATATTGGGGCTCACTATGGGGGCGTGAATTTATACTTAGTGCAATTTAAGAAGATTCTTTAAAAATCTTCTCCAGAACCAATGGGCAGAATCTTTTGATATTTGTTATGCAGCATCTTGGTATGGGTCTGATTCACGTTTGTTCAAATCGAGTCCCTTTATCAATATTGGGGCTCCCTATAGGGGCATGAATTTTTCCTTAGTGCAATTTAAGGAAACTTCTTCTTCAGAACCAGCGTGCAGAATGTTTTGATATTTGGTATACAGCATCTTGATATGGGTCTGATTCAAGTTTGTTCAAATGGAGTCCCTTGGTCAATTTTGGGGCTCACTATGGGGGCCTGAATTTTTACTTAGTGCAATTTAAAAAAAAAATTAACAATCTTCTTCAACATAACCAATGGGCAGAATCTTTAGATATTTGGTATGCAGCATCTTGGTATGGGTTGGATTCACGTTTGTTCAAATTGAGTCTTTTGATCAATATTGGGGCTCACTATGGGGCGTGAATGTTTACTTTGTGCAATTCAAGGAAAATTCTTTAAAAAATCTTCTTCAGAACCATCATGCAGAATCTTTTGATATTTGATCAGCAGCATTGTCCCATTCAGTCCTGTTGATGTTTTAGCTCCACAGAGAGTATAGATTTACTCTGTAGAACCTTAAGAATAGCTTTTGATAAAATTTGTGTCTTAACAGTATGGAACATTCGGTGAACGCCTAAAGCCCTGGGGCCTCTTGTTGTTCAAACTTTGCACCCATGCTGATCATCAATTGTCGTTCTGCATGTGACAGGAGCAGATAACTCCATTTTATGTTTAAACGACGAGAATCCTCGCCGTTTATAGCTATTATGATCCTCAAGATGTCCTTTTTCCTTGGCGCCACCTATCGTCAATCGTTATCAGTGAAGTTAACCTGTCAATGAATGTACGCTACCATTGTAAACGGCGTGGAGAATCTTCTACAGCAGCCTTGTTTTTATTTTGTGAAGACCTCAGATTGATTAATAAGAAAATGTGAAAACAGGTGAATTATCCTTTATCCCAGACAGGGCAGGGGAATGGGCAATGATTGGAGGGGGGGGGGGGGATGGGGACAGACATAGTCGAGTCAACAAAAATGTCAAACTTTGCCCCAGAGAAAACTTGTGCATGTTCCAATTTTGACGGGCTTGTGTTGCCCCGCCAGGCGGTGCTCTTGTTATATTTACCATTGATCTTTTGTTATTTTTACCATGGGTATTTTCTGTTCTATGGGATTTTTAATTCTGTGGGGCATTTTGTACTATGGGCATCTGCCCCCCCCCCTCCTATGATCAGGTGGGCTTCGATAGGAATGAAACCCTAATAGAGTGCTGCCATAATTCTTTACCTAATACAAGAGAGAGAGGGTCAACTCTTGCCATACGTTTCCTGAATAACTGAAGAATTCCATTATTTGCTTTCAAATCAGACCTTGTGACCAATATTGGAAAGAACTTGATGTTCCCTTCCAATGAGGGGCCATAAGGACTGCTTTATGAAACAAAAATTTAAAATATATAAACGTTTGAATGATGAAAAGCATATGTTGCATTTTAAGTCAATTTTATTGTTTCATATTTTTCTGCATGTAGTCAATAAGCACCATTGTTTGGGAAGGGTCCAAGAAACAAACATTTGATCAAAATTGTTCCAACCTGTGGATAAATCTCTGAAATATAAGTTGACACCAGTTTTTATAACACTTATGTAATTTATTCACACCAGTGACAGTTCATCCACATCAGAGACATTTCATTCCACACAGACTCAAAGGAACTCACTCAACAACTTACAAACTAGTTGCAAATGCAAACATGTGGAATACCTTTTATGAAATGTCTTTCTGCTATGATTCCTCATCATTAATGCCACCATTCCCTGACACTTAGTCTTGAAAAGCACTTACTTATTACTTAGCAAGGTTTATTGTCATATTTATTTATTTATTTATTTATTTATTTATTCACAATGGCTAATCATGACCGTGACAGTTTTACGGGTGGAGGAAGCCGGAGTACCCGGAAAGAACCACCGAGCAACGACGAGCAGCTGCCAGCTCCCCAACATCGTAACTCCATACTGCAGCACAGGCAGGGTTAGATTGTTTGAAGACGTGCGTACCATCGACGTGCAGTACGCCTTAGTACACGGCGTCACCATGCCCCACAGGGCAACGGGGGTGAAGTGTCTTGCCCAAGGACACAACGCGGTTGCCGCGCGTGGGATTCGAACCGAGGACCTCTCGGCTTGCAGCCTGCACCTCTACCTACTGAGCCACCGCGCCCCGTTTATTGTCATAATCTGGTATTTAAGAGAGAGAGAGAGAGAGAGAGAGAGATCATTTTCAATATCCTTTAATTATAAGTGGTAGCCAAAAATATGTTCATGAAAATTCAAATCTCGGAAAAATGTCCCCATGGACATAATGTCTATTAAAATACATGTAATAGCTGTGAATCATATCACAAATTATAGCACCTGGAAAAATGAATTGAACACTTTAAACAGTGTTTGCATTCAAACTGACATGAACAGCTTTTATTATTTGTGTAAAGCTTTCTAAGAAAGGTTTTTAGGTATGGATAGATTAGGACTACAGATTAAAATGATTCACCCCCCCCCATCCCCACCCCATGGCAAATCCCACTCTGTATACAAAATATAGGATGAGTATGAAATTTTAATTTTTATTTGTTACACAGCATGTGAACTGGATATTTTGGAACAGAATAAGTAGAAATAAGATACTGGATAGATAACCTTTAAAAAATTTGATCTCATATTCTCCCTATTACTAATACCATTTGAACCTTGACATCTTTTCTTTGGAAGCTCTCTCTGAGAGCTTCCCAGAAAATGATGTCAAGGATTGGAATTATCAACATTATTTTTTGTAAATTTTCTTATGGTTTATCCCAACAAATTATTTCAGATGGTACTTACGCAGAGGACGGATGTCTACCAAATAACAGTAGAGTGTATTTCCTGTCTGTTGATTATTCCAAATTTCAGGGCAACTAAGCACAAGCAAATTTTCAGCTCATGGACCCCTGGGTGTTCAATAGAATGTAGGACAGAAGGAAACAAGACACAAAGAAATGGGCAAAAGGAAACAGGACAGAAAGAAACGGACAGAAAGAAACACATTTTTCTCATAGCGTTAAACAGAAGCGCGACAATGGACATAAAATTCCATGCTTAATTAGCAGCGCTTGGATTATTGCTGGTCTGTTTAAATGACAAATTGGTTTTCGAGGTCCGTCATATAAACTTACACTCTTATACCTTGCCCCGAACGAGAAAAATTATCAAAGATATGTACACTTTTATACAACAGAATCGAAAATTCAAGCTATCACATTGACAGTCGCGTCGAATCTGATTGATCAGTCAATCGTGGTGGACCGGCATACTTTAGGTTCCTTCGATCAATTTTCTTTTGCACCCAGGGAGCGGCATTTATTTATTTATTTATTTATTTATTTATTTATTCGATGGGGCGTACCGACACTTTCGACACCCAGTGGTGGACAGTTTTACGGGTGTGGCCGGAAAACCCAGAGAAACAGCGATCGGGCGAGAACTTCCAACTTACTAACTCGACACAAGCAGGGTTAGCAATGGTTGAAGGCGTGTGTACACTCGATGTGTTGCAGGCCTCATCACACTGCAACCATGATCCCACTCGAGTAAGTGAGATGGAGTGTTTTGCTCAAGAACATAACGGGAGTGACTCTATCAAGGACTGAACCCAAGACCTCTCGACCACACGGCCGATACGCTATTTAATGCGCCCTTCGTTGTCGTATAACGCCGTATACTCAATGGGATGTAACGGTGTTTTTATCCCCGCCCCCTCCCCCGTCCCTGGAATGACTGAAATATTTTTGTTGCATGTGTTCTACTTGTACCGAGAAATGTTCATAAACATGTTCTGGCTGAAAAAAATCCATATTCCCAACAGTCAAATGCGGTGCCCTGACGGCTGGGGAGATGCCAAGTCAAGGAAGCTTTACCCTTCCCAACTGAATTTTAAATTTCAAACCTTCGACTTCGTGGTATTCTGTTGCTACAGGGTAAGTTGGCAGAATATTCTCGTTCAGCGGGAAATTGAGGGCTGCAGAGTTGACGTTCATGCTTTGATCAAACATCAAAAGACCAGTGGAATGGCCGAGAACTGAGGACCCCCCCCCCACCCCGAGAAAAAAAAACAACGTAAAATTATCGGCTTGTGATTCATGTTCAGGACTAATATCCATGCCAATAACACAATTATCCGTGTGATGACATGTTTAACCCCCACCTCCCCCCCCCCCCCCCCACACCGGAAAACGCAAAAGGCGTGTGACACGTCGATGGTATACATGCCTTCAACCGCATGCTAACCTTGGTTAATAGGTTTATGAGTTCGGTAGTCACTCGCCGTTGCTCGGTGGTTCTCCCCGGCTTCCCTCACCCGAAAACTACCTGTCACGATATGACACTGGCTGTTGAAACTATAGTAAAATCACAATAAACAAACTGAATGCGATGTGAGCTTCAGCAAACCGAGGACCCAAAATCAAATTTTGTGAATCCGGTTTAAAAAATCACGTAAAAGAGAGAGAGAGAGAGAGAGAGAGAGAGAGAGAGAGAGAGAGAGAGAGGGAGGCGCTATGCTTTCTTGAACGAGAAAAGAGAATATTCTGCCAACTTACCCGTACGGCCGTAGCATACCACAAAAGTCGGAAGTTGAAACTATCAACATAGTATGTAGGCGAGCACCTGAAAAATGAATTGAAACACTTTAAACAGTGTTTGCATTCAAACTGACATGAACAGCTTTTATTATTTGTGTAAAGCTTTCTAAGAAAGGTTTTTAGGTATGGATAGATTAGGACTACAGATTAAAATGATTCACCCCCCCCCCATCCCCACCCCATGGCAAATCCCACTCCTGTATACAAAATATAGGATGAGTATGAAATTTTAATTTTTATTTGTTACACAGCATGTGAACTGGATATTTTGGAACAGAATAAGTAGAAATAAGATACTGGATAGATAACCTTTAAAAAATTTGATCTCATATTCTCCCTATTACTAATACCATTTGAACCTTGACATCTTTTCTTTGGAAGCTCTCTCTGAGAGCTTCCCAGAAAATGATGTCAAGGATTGGAATTATCAACATTATTTTTTGTAAATTTTCTTATGGTTATCCCACAAAATTATTTCAGATGGTACTTACGTATACTCAATGGGATGTACCCTGTTTTATCCCCGCCCCCTCCCCCGTCCCTGGAATGACTGAAATATTTTTGTTGCATGTGTTCTACTTGTACCGAGAAATGTTCATAAACATGTTCTGGCTGAAAAAAATCCATATTCCCAACAGTCAAATTGCGGTGCCCTGACGGCTGGGGAGATGCCTAAGTCAAGGAAGCTTACCCTTCCCAACTGAATTTTAAATTTCAACCTTCGACTTTCGTGGTATTCTGTTGCTACAGGGTAAGTTGGCAGAATATTCTCGTTCAGGGGAAATTGAGGGCTGCAGAGTTGACGTTCATGCTTTGATCAAACATCAAAAGACCAGTGGAATGGCCGAGAACTGAGGACCCCCCCCCCCCCCCCCCACCCCCGAGAAAAAAAAACAACGTAAAATTATCGGCTTGTGATTCATGTTCAGGACTAATATCCATGCCAATAACACGATTATCCGTGTGATGACATGTTTAACCCCCACCTCCCCCCTCCCCCACACCGGAAAACGCAAAAGGCGTGTGACACGTCGATGGTATACATGCCTTCAACCGCATGCTAACCTTGGTTAATAGGTTGATGAGTTCGGTAGTCACTCGCCGTTGCTCGGTGGTTCTCCCCGGCTTCCTCACCCGAAAACTACCTGTCACGATATGACACTGGCTGTTGAAACTATAGTAAAATCACAATAAACAAACTGAATGCGATGTGAGCTTCAGCAAACCGAGGACCCAAAATCAAATTTTGTGAATCCGGTTTAAAAAAATCACGTAAAAGAGAGAGAGAGAGAGAGAGAGAGAGGGAGGCGAGAGAGAGAGAGAGAGAGAGAGAGAGAGAGAGAGAGGGAGGCGCTATGCTTTCTTGAACGAGAAAAGAGAATATTCTGCCAACTTACCCGTACGGCCGTAGCATACCACGAAAGTCGGAAGTTGAAACTATCAACATAGTATGTAGGCGAGCCAGATGCTTTGCGTACTCACCTACCAACGTCTTATTCAGTTATTTTGAAAATTTGATTTTCGAACTCACCTGTCAACACCTTCAGTCATTTTGAAAAATCTCGATCCAAGCATTTAATGGCACGTCCAACGTAAATTTGGTAAAATTTAAGGTAATTTTCTCCAAAGTCCAGAGAAGGTAAGAAAGGAATAACCCCAAATAAATTATAAATCAATTTGTTTGGAATGAAACATACATTTTTTCATCTTCGCTAGGATCTCTTCCGATTTCGACAACAATTTCGATCGTTTAGCCGGTGGCAGTCTTATCAACTTCTGAATTAAATCGGCACTCCTCTTGCTGGCTTCCGAAGCGACTAGTGCACAATCCCATGGCGGCTTTCCTACCCACATCCATCGCTGACTTCTTTCCGACCTTCATAGCAATCGAGGCGATCTGCTTTGTCATGTCGCGGGTGAAGGCGTGCGACAGAGCTCTTATCATCGAATCCAGGAAACCCAATCCGCCGTAGACGTTAGATCTCGTAAAACCTTTATCACTAACATTTTTTTCTTCTCTCTTTTCTCTTTCTTGTTAAATATTTTTTAATAATTTTATTTTTTTCAATTCAATTTTTTATTTCCTATTTTATTTCTCTATTCAACACCTGTCGCAACAATTCATTACATATGCTCACCAACTCATTTCTCACTGGTATCACCGTCTTCTCGACTCACCATCAATAGATCTAATCTCGCCAGCAGTGCATTACGATCGCAGGGAAGGATAGTGGTGGTGGTTGTCATTCCCTTACCTTGTGCTTCCCACAGCGGTTTCACAACTTGTTTCCATTTCACACCTCTATTCGCTTTAGGTCTCGTCTCTCAAGGATCGTTATTCCTTTTCGTCACGTTCGTCTTAACCAAGAGCTCGCCCTAATTATCATAATCCTCGTCACTGTAATAGGTTTAGCTAGCACAATCCGATTCCACAAATCCCTAGTGCCTTTGCACATTCGACGTTCGACGATCAGATCATTCCGTCGGTTATTTCTACCATCTTATCACCCATGCAGACTGCACGCTCAATCGATCCTCGACATAACCTGTAGAGAGGGTCCACCATCGATGGATTAGTCGCAAAAACATTCTCGTAATCTCTAGTTTCCACATCTTTGATATCACCTATCGAACTGACGCTAGACTTAATTAACACTGACAGAATCGTCCACATCGCTACCTCGATCGGTCTCTATTCTCATAGGACTATATTCAGATACATTTCTCAACGAACCGTTCTTCAGTTTTCACCATTTTGATCTATTTTATCTACCAGTGAATTAACTCAGAGTTGTCAATTTACACCTGTAATTACATTGAATATAATCCCATGACTGAGTCTCTATTGTTATATTTGAGGTGTTTATTCAACAGACAGATTATACACAACTATGACAATACGAAACATTAACTAATTAACAGAAGAGATGAGTGGTTACTGGTAACTGAAAGTACGAGAAATGAGGCTTTCCATGGGACAAAAACATGAAATTGCTCCTTTTAATGCCAAATTTTAAAATTTTTACACGTCGGGTGGAACCATGGTCGACCCGGGGCACATGTGCTTGGCAAAGAGTATCCAAAATTAGTGGAATTTAGTCACTTTGTGGAGGTGGAGGGGGTGGGGGATAAAATGATTGTGAATGGTCCTTCAAAAGTTAGTGGACGGGTATAAAAAAAATTGCCAATAATGAATCTTGTTATTTGAGCAGAAAAAATAAAACTTTTGGGGGTATGTTGAAGCAGGTGATCCTTCAGAAGACAGGAAACTGCTCCCTTTAATGCCAAATTTTAAAATTTTCCCATGCCGGGTTGAACCATGATCGACCCGGCACATGTGCTTGGCACGGTGTATCCAAATCAGTGGAATTTAGTCACTATTGTGGGGGGGGGGGGGGGGGTAAATGACTCTGGATGGTCGTTCAAAAGTTAGTGGACAGAAAATAAAAAAAAATCAAATAATGAATCTTGTTATTTGTGCAGAAAAAATAAAACTTTTTGGGGTATGTTGAAGTAGGAATTGATCCTTCGGAAGACAGGAAATTCTGCCTTTAAAAGCAAAACTTTGGGGTATGTTGAAGTAGGAATTGATCATTCAGAAGACAGGAAATTGCTCCTTTTAATGCCAAATTAAAATATTTTCCCATGCCGGGTTCGGCGCACATGTACTTGGCACGGGTTGTATCCAAATTAGTGGAACTAAGTCACTATGAGGGGGAGGGGGGGGGGGGCATAAAATGATTAAGGAATAGTAATTCAAAAGTTAGTGGGCAGAAATAAAAAATTTCAAATAATGAAACTTGTTATTTGAGCAGAAAAAATAAAACTTTTTGGGGTATGTTGAAATAGGAATTGATCCTTCAGAAGACCGGAATTGCGCCTTTTAAAGCAAAATGTTTAATTTTTCCCATGCCGAGTCGAGCCATGGTCGACCCGGCACAGATGTGCTTGGCACGGTGTGTCCCAAATTAGTGGAATTTAGTCACTATGAGGGGTGTATGTGGAGGAGGGGGGGGGGGTGGTGAAATGATCCATGATGGTCAATTCAAAAGTTAGTGGACAGAAATAAAAAAAATAAAAATAATGAATCTTGTTATTGAGCAGAAAAATAAAACTTTCTAGGGTATGTTGAAGTACGAATTGATCCTTCAGAAGACAGGAAATTTGCTCCTTTTAATGCCAAATGTTAAAATTTTTCCATGCCGGGCCGAGCCATGGTGCACATTTGCTTGGCATCTTGTATCCAAATTAGTGAAACTTTGGCCACTTGGGGGCTGGGGAGGGGGGTATAAAATGATGGAATTATGTCCAGGTTGGGGAGGTGGCCACCCCCCTACATGGCTCACCCCCCCCCCCCCCACCCCCCCCCCCCCCCCCCGATGCCCGACCCTGGTTGCAGGCCTGACGAACCCAACAGAAAAATCTCTTATCGGTTTCAATTCATCTCTCTTCGCTTGTTCCGAGTGGTTTGAACAACTTAGTCGTCTCTCGTATCATCTAGATGCCACCCATTCGTTTAGCCATATTGCTGTCTCGACTATTCCTCTTCAATTCTAGAAATCGACGAGCCGTCTCGTCCCTCAAGTTAGGATCTTTGATCTTTAAAAATGACATGCTTTTTTTCAATAATTATATATTTTTTTTTTCATTTTAAATTTTTTGTTTGTTTCCTTCTACTTAATAATATATAGCAAAAACAACATTATATATTTTCCCCCGTCACAGGAAGGCAGCATCGCGATCGCGATCGATCGAATTGGAGGAGGAAAATATTCTTAAACATCTGAGAGATCTCTGTCGAATCGACCTCGCGAGCCGTAAAAACACTGCAAAACGCAGGCAGAAAATTACACGTTTTTTTTCCATTTTGACGATTTGAAATATTTCACGTACGAGAGATCACTACCAAATCGATGGCATACTTCGACGAGACACTTGAGTAAACCGACAAAATATAACACATTTTGACATTTCGTGTCGCGATTTGTAATTTTGTCTCGCGGTTTGTAATTTCGCATCAGAGAGATCTCAGTGAACTCGATGAATTCCACCGACCGAGAAAACACTTGAAAAGCCGAGTGAAAAATACATTGTTTGACTCTGTCGTCAACTTCATCTCGGATTTGCAGTATCTTCACCGTCATCACTGTCAGCTTGGGTAAAAAATGCTGTGAATTCTAGCACTGACCTCGAACTGGAAGATTTCGAAATTTTCTACGATTGTCTAATAATTTTCTAGGATTTTATTTTTGCCCGATCTTCGAGATTTCGACTGATAAGGAGGAATAAATCCTCATGGTATCTCTATCGGCGATTCGACTTTCCCATCCGAATTCCGACTCGAAAAAAGCCGCGTGTCGTCTCGTGGTATACAAGGTCATTTTGCGAGAAGTCTAAAGTGAGCTCGTATTGCAGGGGTTTTGAACATAGGTAATTTCTCGAAAAAAATAAGCTCGAAAATTGCGAGAAGTCAAAAAGGCCCAAGTGAGCTAGAATGCCCCTTTCTCCATTACTGTGGTTCTCCAATACAAACCACTAGAAACGATTGATTGTCTCTATTCTCCAAAACAGCAATTGACTTCATCGAGCACAATACTGTTGTTACTTTGACCACACTGGTTTTGTCTTCGGGGCAGAACAAATTCGATTTAACTTTGTAGAACAGAAGAGTAATAATTAGTGTAGCGGCCAAACATAAAAAAAATCCTCTGTTATACAGAAGTGTAAGAACCTGAAATGGTGCCGAGGTGCATCAAAAAAGTGATGTTGGAGTTCTTGTATCCGTGCATAAATATGATAAAAATGAATTTTTAGTGTAAAATCGCGAAATTTCAGAGAATTTTAGAATAATGGGTTATCTGAACATACCGAAGGGATAATATTCACCACAATATGTTTTTCGGTTCCCTTATATGATTAGGCACACAATAGACATGGAAACACTTGGAGAGGAATGCATTTCCTCTTATTTTGGACATTTGCCCCCCCCCCCCCCCCCAAAAAAAAAAACAAAAACAAAAAACAAATGATTTCCAAATTGTAAAAGTTTCTTTGAAACAGTTCACAACTTTATTGAATGGAACTTTCCACAGCAAAATAGGAAACACTCTCAGCCTTTGCTTAAAACGTGGACATATCACTGAAAATTTCCTTGGTATGGTTCTCCAATACTAACCTCCAGAAACAAGTAGTCTTAATTCTACAAAAACAGTATAATGCTATGCTATTATTGCTTTGACCACATTGATCTTATCTTCTTAGCAGGACAAATTCGATATAACTTTCTAGAACAGACGAGTAATATATACAATATACCTATAGTAGCTTGGTGTACCAAATGTTCACCACGAGTGGTGAAGTGGTGTTAACCGCGGGCCTTTGGCGCGCGGTTTACACCACTTCACCACGAGTAGTGAACATTTGGTACACCAAGCTACTTTGGGTATATTTTATCTATACCATGATCGTCAGATTATCAAGAGTCGCTATTATTTTTTCACGATTTTACTGAACAGCAGACGTACATACGTGAGAATCTGTTTTTGTTTCCATGAGCACCGGTGGGCAGTACTTCCGCTGTCAATTTTATCGCCGAAACGAAATGAAAAAAGAAACGGAGCCTTTTTGGTTTTAAAAACATAATAATATACTATTTCGAGTTATGGATGCTTTATTAACATGAGACAATGAATGTTTGTTAATTTTTGGCATTTTATGAGGTAAACCCATTTAAAAACGTAATAAATAATTGCCACTTTCATTTCACTCTTCGCGAGGCGACGTGCGATAAATTTTACGTCAAAGGTCAACGTGGATGTAGTTCTACTGTGGATGTAAATTTTTAGCATTGAAATCCCATTGCTGGCGTGTTCATCACGGTTGGTGTGTAAAGCTAAAATTTATGTCATAGGCTTTTCATATGTAGTACAATAGGTAATCGTGGTATAATTTAGTGTAACTACCAAACTGAAGGAAAAAAAATACTACAGTTTTTGAGTTACCCATACCGGAGGTATAACAAGCTGAAACTCCGCATGCAGTTATACACCGTGGGTCATCATTTTACCGGGATACTGTGGGTATGAATGACTCCATCCGCGAGTAGCTCGCGGCCTGCCCATGGGACTCCCGGGAAGCGGAAAACAAGGTCTGTTTTACTGGTAAAATGGGAACCTGTTAACCAATGCCCGGAAGTCCTCTAAAATGGACAATATGAGTATAAATTATTGACTGGACTTGACTTTGTATCCATGTTGCGATTACGATAAGCCATTTTGCAGAAATATGTGACCATAGACACCAGTAAGTAAGTAAACAGTAGCGTGCGAGTATATTCGGGGGAGGGTAAGAGGGGGGGGGGGGGGAGGTATTTTCGATTCATGCGTAGTATTTCTAATTAGAGAAATGACCCGACAACTGTTTATTTGGCTTGAATTATCCCAGAATCTTCTTTTCTCCTCCAAAAGTTCACATGCTACATTGTTCAAACTTTGCACACATGTTGAGCAGTAATTGCCGTTGTGCATGTGACAAGGGCAGGTAACTCCACTTTGTATTTCCAGAGTTATGCCCCCTTTTAGTACTTAAAACATGGAACGGGACAACTCGTCGTCGGGACAACTCGACGTACACGAAGTGGGATGAGTCGCCGCCGGGGCAAGTCGCCGTGGAGTAGTAATTGATAAGTAACACGTGGCATAGGATTAAATTATCTTTATTAATACTCATGACTTGGATAACAAGACAAGTTCAATATAACATATAATAACATAACATATAAAATAGTAGTTACTAACATAACAAGATTAGAGTGACAGACGATTCGTTGAAATCAATGACAATAATTAATTAATACATTTTCAAGCAAATTTACTCTTTTACAGTTCGTGCTTAGACAAAGGGGTACAGCATGCACCTGTTCGTTGGAAATTATTTTATACCTGTGAATTCACATGAAAATGGTCCGAAAATACCATTTTCATATGAATTCACAGATATAAAATAAATTTATAGAATTCTATATTATTTGAAAATTACTATAATTCACAAAGATATAATTTATACATTATTTGTACTTCAATCTTTATATATTTTTGTAATACAAAAATATATAAAGATTGAAGTACAAATGTATGTTTGATATCCATTATGGGAGAACTACTTTATATAGACAGCTGAACATTTCTTTAAAAAGGCTGCAGTAGACAATGAAGGTGGATCTGACATATAGGGACGATGTGGGACTGAAATCCCTTGCGACCCTAATAACTTTATTTGCTTTATAGCTTTATTTGCTTATAAATCCACGAGAGTCGGGAGTGAGAGCCAATAATCTTATTAAGTTTGGGTGTGCGCCTGGCAGTAGGATAGTGGGTTGAGATCCCCGAGAACCTCGAACTGGAAAATGGTTAGGAATTTGCATAATTACAAGAGTTCTGCTCCGTGTTTGCTAAGAGAAGTGGGCAAATTTATGGTAATACTGAAACCGCAGTTTGGTGGTTATTTGGGAGTCGCCCCAGCTTATTATCCTATTCTCAACGGTTACAAAAGGGAAAAAATCCACCAATATGTGTTTTTGAAAGCTGGGAGCCATCCATCAGCCTATAAGGAAGAGTGGATGCTGGGTATTGGCATGTGACAAGAGCAGGTAACTCTGTTTTGTATTCCCAGAGTTATGCCCCTTTTAATACTTGAAACATTGCAGTATTGTGTCACCCACTCCAACATTTTACATGCCACATTGTTCAAACTTTGCACACATGGTGATCACCAGTTGCCATTGTGCATGTGACAATAGCAGGTAACTCCATTTTGTATTTCCAGAGTTATGCCCCTTTTAGGACTTAAAACATTACAGTATTGTGTCGCCTTCTCCTTCAACATTTTACATGCTGTATTGTTCAAATTTTGCACACATGTTGATCACCAATTGCCGTTGTGCATGTGACAAGAGCAGGTAACTCTGTTTTGTATTTCCAGAGTTATTCCCCCTTTTAGTACTTGAAACATTACACTATTGTGTCGCCTACTCCAACATTTTACTAGCTTTATCAGCTCACCGAAGGGAGCTAAACTTATCACTTGCCGTCCGTCGTCGTCCGCCGCCGTTAACATTTTTCAAACGACTTCTCCTCTGAAACTACTGGTCCGATTTTCATGAAACTTCATGTGGATGTTCATTACTATATGGCAATTCATGTTTGTTCAAATGAAATGGCCACGTCCCTTGGGGGGGGGGGGGCTCTGTATGGGGCATAACCCTGATAGCACCGTATGAGTTATAGAAAAATTATTAAAAATTTCCTTCTCCAGAACCAGTGGGCAGAATCTTTTGATACTTGGTATGCAGCATCTTGGTATGGGTCTGATTCAAGTTTGTTCAAATCGAGTCCCTCAACCAATATTGGGGCTCACTATGGGGGCGTGAATTTATACTTAGTGCAATTTAAGAAGAATTCTTTAAAAATCTTCTCCAGAACCAATGGGCAGAATCTTTTGATATTTGGTATGCAGCATCTTGGTATGGGTCTGATTCACGTTTGTTCAAATCGAGTCCCTTTATCAATATTGGGGCTCCCTATAGGGGCATGAATTTTTCCTTAGTGCAATTTAAGGAAACTTCTTCTTCAGAACCAGTGTGCAGAATGTTTTGATATTTAGTATACAGCATCTTGATATGGGTCTGATTCAAGTTTGTTCAAATGGAGTCCCTTGATCAATTTTGGGGCTCACTATGGGGGCCTGAATTTTTACTTAGTGCAATTTAAAAAAAAAAATTAACAATCTTCTTCACCAGAACCAGTGGGCAGAATCTTTAGATATTTGGTATGCAGCATCTTGGTATGGGTTGGATTCACGTTTGTTCAAATTGAGTCTTTTGATCAATATTGGGGCTCACTATGGGGGCGTGAATGTTTACTTTGTGCAATTCAAGGAAAATTCTTTAAAAATCTTCTTCAGAACCATCATGCAGAATCTTTTGATATTTGATCAGCAGCATTGTCCCATTCAGTCCTGTTGATGTTTTAGCTCCACAGAGAGTATAGATTTACTCTGTAGAACCTTAAGAATAGCTTTTGATAAAATTTGTGTCTTAACAGTATGGAACATTCGGTGAACGCCTAAAGCCCCCTGGGGCCTCTTGTTGTTCAAACTTTGCACCCATGCTGATCATCAATTGTCGTTGTGCATGTGACAGGAGCAGATAACTCCATTTTATGTTTAAACGACGAGAATCCTCGCCGTTTATAGCTATTATGATCCTCAAGATGTCCTTTTTCCTTGGCGCCACCTATCGTCAATCGTTATCAGTGAAGTTAACCTGTCAATGAATGTACGCTACCATTGTAAACGGCGAGGAGAATCTTCTACAGCAGCCTTGTTTTTATTTTGTGAAGACCTCAGATTGATTAATAAGAAAATGTGAAAACAGGTGAATTATCCTTTATCCCAGACAGGGCAGGGGAATGGGCAATGATTGGAGGGGGGGGGGGGGATGGGGACAGACATAGTCGAGTCAACAAAAATGTCAAACTTTGCCCCAGAGAAAACTTGTGCATGTTCCAATTTTGACGGGCGTGTGTTGCCCCGCTAGGCGGTGCTCTTGTTATATTTACCATTGATCTTTTGTTATTTTTACCATGGGTATTGTCTGTTCTATGGGATTTTTAATGCTGTGGGGCATTTTGTACTATGGGCATCTGCCCCCCCCCCCCCCTCCTATGATCAGGTGGGCTTCGATAGGAATGAAACCCTAATAGAGTGCTGCCATAATTCTTTACCTAATACAAGAGAGAGAGGGTCAACTCTTGCCATACGTTTCCTGAATAACTGAAGAATTCCATTATTTGCTTTCAAATCAGACCTTGTGACCAATATTGGAAAGAACTTGATGTTTCCCTTCCAATGAGGGGCCATAAGGACTGCTTTATGAAACAAAAATTTAAAATATATAAACGTTTGAATGATGAAAAGCACATGTTGCATTTTAAGTCAATTTTATTGTTTCATATTTTTCTGCATGTATTCAATAAGCACCATTGTTTGGGAAGGGTCCAAGAAACAAACATTTTGATCAAAACTGTTCCAACCTGTGGATAAATCTCTGAAATATAAGTTGACACCAGTTTTTATAACACTTATGTAATTTATTCACACCAGTGACAGTTCATCCACATCAGAGACATTTCATTCCACACAGACTCAAAGGAACTCACTCAACAACTTACAAAACTAGTTGCAAATGCAAACATGTGGAATACCTTTTATGAAATGTCTTTCTGCTATGATTCCTCATCATTAATGCCACCATTCCCTGACACTTAGTCTTGAAAAGCTCTTACTTATTACTTAGCAAGGTTTATTGTCATATTTATTTATTTATTTATTTATTTATTCACAATGGCTAATCATGACCGTGACAGTTTTACGGGTGGAGGAAGCCGGAGTACCCGGAAAGAACCACCGAGCAACGACGAGCAGCTGCCAGCTCCCCAACATCGTAACTCCATACTGCAACACAGGCAGGGTTAGATTGTTTGAAGACGTGCGTACCATCGACGTGCAGTACGCCTTAGTACACGGCGTCACCATGCCCCACATGGGCAATGGGGGTGAAGTGTCTTGCCCAAGGACACAACGCGGTTGCCGCGCGTGGGATTCGAACCGAGGACCTCTCGGCTTGCAGCCTGCACCTCTACCTACTGAGCCACCGCGCCCCCGTTTATTGTCATAATCTGGTATTTAGAGAGAGAGAGAGAGAGAGAGAGAGAGAGAGAGAGAGAGATAGCCAAAAATATGTTCATGAAAATTCAAATCTCGGAAAAATGTCCCCATGGACATAATGTCTATTAAAATACATGTAATAGCTGTGAATCATATCACAAATTATAGCACCTGGAAAAATGAATTGAACACTTTAAACAGTGTTTGCATTCAAACTGACATGAACAGCTTTTATTATTTGTGTAAAGCTTTCTAAGAAAGGTTTTTAGGTATGGATAGATTAGGACTACAGATTAAAATGATTCACCCCCCCCCCCATCCCCACCCCATGGCAAATCCCACTCCTGTATACAAAATATAGGATGAGTATGAAATTTTAATTTTTATTTGTTACACAGCATGTGAACTGGATATTTTGGAACAGAATAAGTAGAAATAAGATACTGGATAGATAACCTTTAAAAAATTTGATCTCATATTCTCCCTATTACTAATACCATTTGAACCTTGACATCTTTTCTTTGGAAGCTCTCTCTGAGAGCTTCCCAGAAAATGATGTCAAGGATTGGAATTATCAACATTATTTTTTGTAAATTTTCTTATGGTTATCCCACAAATTATTTCAGATGGTACTTACGCAGAGGACGGATGTCTACCAAATAACAGTAGAGTGTATTTCCTGTCTGTTGATTATTCCAAATTTCAGGGCAACTAAGCACAAGCAAATTTTCAGCTCATGGACCCCTGGGTGTTCAATAGAATGTAGGACAGAAGGAAACAAGACACAAAGAAATGGGCAAAAGGAAACAGGACAGAAAGAAACGGACAGAAAGAAACACATTTTTTCTCATTATAGCGTTAAACAGAAGCGCGACAATGGACATAAAATTCCATGCTTAATTAGCAGCGCTTGGATTATTGCTGGTCTGTTTAAATGACAAATTGGTTTTCGAGGTCCGTCATATAAACTTACACTCTTATACCTTGCCCCGAACGAGAAAAATTATCAAAGATATGTACACTTTTATACAACAGAATCGAAAATTCAAGCTATCACATTGACAGTCGCGTCGAATCTGATTGATCAGTCAATCGTGGTGGACCGGCATACTTTAGGTTCCTTCGATCAATTTTCTTTTGCACCCAGGGAGCGGCATTTATTTATTTATTTATTTATTTATTCGATGGGGCGTACCGACACTTTCGACACCCAGTGGTGGACAGTTTTACGGGTGTGGACGGAAAACCCAGAGAAACAGCGATCGGGCGAGAACTTCCAACTTACTAACTCGACACAAGCAGGGTTAGCAATGGTTGAAGGCGTGTGTACACTCGATGTGTTGGAGGCCTCATCACACTGCAACCATGATCCCACTCGAGTAAGTGAGATGGAGTGTTTTGCTCAAGAACATAACGGGAGTGACTCTATCAAGGACTGAACCCAAGACCTCTCGACCACACGGCCGATACGCTATTTAATGCGCCCTTCGTTGTCGTATAACGCCGTATACTCAATGGGATGTACCCTGTTTTATCCCCGCCCCCTCCCCCGTCCCTGGAATGACTGAAATATTTTTGTTGCATGTGTTCTACTTGTACCGAGAAATGTTCATAAACATGTTCTGGCTGAAAAAAATCCATATTCCCAACAGTCAAATGCGGTGCCCTGACGGCTGGGGAGATGCCTAAGTCAAGGAAGCTTTACCCTTCCCAACTGAATTTTAAATTTCAACCTTCGACTTTCGTGGTATTCTGTTGCTACAGGGTAAGTTGGCAGAATATTCTCGTTCAGGGGAAAGTGAGGGCTGCAGAGTTGACGTTCATGCTTTGATCAAACATCAAAAGACCAGTGGAATGGCTGAGAACTGAGGACCCCCCCCCCCCCCCACCCACCCCCGAGAAAAAAAACAACGTAAAATTATCGGCTTGTGATTCATGTTCAGGACTAATATCCATGCCAATAACACAATTATCCGTGTGATGACATGTTTAACCCCCACCTCCCCCCTCCCCCACACCGGAAAACGCAAAAGGCGTGTGACACGTCGATGGTATACATGCCTTCAACCGCATGCTAACCTTGGTTAATAGGTTGATGAGTTCGGTAGTCACTCGCCGTTGCCAGGTGGTTCTCCCCAGCTTCCCTCACCCGAAAACTACCTGTCACGATATGACACTGGCTGTTGAAACTATAGTAAAATCACAATAAACAAACTGAATGCGATGTGAGCTTCAGCAAACCGAGGACCCAAAATCAAATTTTGTGAATCCGGTTTAAAAAATCACGTAAAAGAGAGAGAGAGAGAGAGAGAGAGAGAGAGAGGGAGAGAGAGAGGGGGGGGAGGCGCTATGCTTTCTTGAACGAGAAAAGAGAATATTCTGCCAACTTACCTGTACGGCCGTAGCATACCACAAAAGTCGGAAGTTGAAACTATCAACATAGTATGTAGGCGAGCCAGATGCTGATGTTTGAAATTGATTTGCGTACTCACCTACCAACGTCTTATTCAGTTATTTTGAAAATTTGATTTTCGAACTCACCTGTCAACATCTTCAGTCATTTTGAAAAATCTCGATCCAAGCATTTAATGGCACGTCCAACGTAAATTTGGTAAAATTTAAGGTAATTTTCTCCAAAGTCCAGAGAAGGTAAGAAAGGAATAACCCCAAATAAATTATAAATCAATTTGTTTGGAATGAAACATACATTTTTTCATCTTCGCTAGGATCTCTTCCGATTTCGACAACAATTTCGATCGTTTAGCCGGTGGCAGTCTTATCAACTTCTGAATTAAATCGGCACTCCTCTTGCTGGCTTCCGAAGCGACTAGTGCACAATCCCATGGCGGCTTTCCTACCCACATCCATCGCTGACTTCTTTCCGACCTTCATAGCAATCGAGGCGATCTGCTTTGTCATGTCGCGGGTGAAGGCGTGCGACAGAGCTCTTATCATCGAATCCAGGAAACCCAATCCGCCGTAGACGTTAGATCTCGTAAAACCTTTATCACTAACATTTTTTTTCTTCTCTCTTTTCTCTTTCTTGTTAAATATTTTTTAATAATTTTATTTTTTTCAATTCAATTTTTTTATTTCCTATTTTATTTCTCTATTCAACACCTGTCGCAACAATTCATTACATATGCTCACCAACTCATTTCTCACTGGTATCACCGTCTTCTCGACTCACCATCAATAGATCTAATCTCGCCAGCAGTGCATTACGATCGCAGGGAAGGATAGTGGTGGTGGTTGTCATTCCCTTACCTTGTGCTTCCCACAGCGGTTTCACAACTTGTTTCCATTTCACACCTCTATTCGCTTTAGGTCTCGTCTCTCAAGGATCGTTATTCCTTTTCGTCACGTTCGTCTTAACCAAGAGCTCGCCCTAATTATCATAATCCTCGTCACTGTAATAGGTTTAGCTAGCACAATCCGATTCCACAAATCCCTAGTGCCTTTGCACATTCGACGTTCGACGATCAGATCATTCCGTCGGTTATTTCTACCATCTTATCACCCATGCAGACTGCACGCTCAATCGATCCTCGACATAACCTGTAGAGAGGGTCCACCATCGATGGATTAGTCGCAAAAACATTCTCGTAATCTCTAGTTTCCACATCTTTGATATCACCTATCGAACTGACGCTAGACTTAATTAACACTGACAGAATCGTCCACATCGCTACCTCGATCGGTCTCTATTCTCATAGGACTATATTCAGATACATTTCTCAACGAACCGTTCTTCAGTTTTCACCATTTTGATCTATTTTATCTACCAGTGAATTAACTCAGAGTTGTCAATTTACACCTGTAATTACATTGAATATAATCCCATGACTGAGTCTCTGTTGTTATATTTGAGGTGTTTATTCAACAGACAGATTATACACAACTATGACAATACGAAACATTAACTAATTAACAGAAGAGATGAGTGGTTACTGGTAACTGAAAGTACGAGAAATTAGGCTTTCCATGGGACAAAAACATGAAATTGCTCCTTTTAATGCCAAATTTTAAAATTTTTACACGTCGGGTGGAACCATGGTCGACCCGGGGCACATGTGCTTGGCAAAGAGTATCCAAAATTAGTGGAATTTAGTCACTTTGTGGAGGTGGAGGGGGTGGGTGATAAAATGATTGTGAATGGTCCTTCAAAAGTTAGTGGACAGATATAAAAAAAATTGCCAATAATGAATCTTCTTATTTGAGCAGAAAAAATAAAACTTTTGGGGGTATGTTGAAGCAGGTGATCCTTCAGAAGACAGGAAACTGCTCCCTTTAATGCCAAATTTTAAAATTTTCCCATGCCGGGTTGAACCATGGTCGACCCGGCACATGTGCTTGGCACGGTGTATCCAAATTAGTGGAATTTAGTCACTATTGTGTGGGGGGGGGGGGGGGGGGGGGGGGGGGTAAATGACTCTGGATGGTCGTTCAAAAGTTAGTGGACAGAAAATAAAAAAAAATCAAATAATGAATCTTGTTATTTGTGCAGAAAAAATAAAACTTTTTGGGGTATGTTGAAGTAGGAATTGATCCTTCGGAAGACAGGAAATTCTGCCTTTTAAAGCAAAACTTTGGGGTATGTTGAAGTAGGAATTGATCATTCAGAAGACAGGAAATTGCTCCTTTTAACGCCAAATTAAAATATTTTCCCATACCGGGTTCGGCGCACATGTACTTGACACGGTGTATCCAAATTAGTGGAACTAAGTCACTATGAGGGGGAGGGGGGGGGGGGGGGCATAAAATGATTAAGAATGGTAATTCAAAAGTTAGTGGGCAGAAATAAAAAAATTCAAATAATGAAACTTGTTATTTGAGCAGAAAAAATAAAACTTTTTGGGGTATGTTGAAATAGGAATTGATCCTTCAGAAGACCGGAAATTGCGCCTTTTAAAGCAAAATTTTTAATTTTTCCCATGCCGAGTCGAGCCATGGTCGACCCGGCACAGATGTGCTTGGCACGGTGTGTCCAAATTAGTGGAATTTAGTCACTATGAGGGGTGTATGTGGGAGGAGGGGGGGGGGGGGTGGTGAAATGATCCATGATGGTCAATTCAAAAGTTAGTGGACAGAAATAAAAAAATAAAAATAATGAATCTTGTTATTTGAGCAGAAAAATAAAACTTTCTAGGGTATGTTGAAGTACGAATTGATCCTTCAGAAGACAGGAAATTTGCTCCTTTTAATGCCAAATGTTAAAATTTTTCCATGCCGGGCCGAGCCATGGTGCACATTTGCTTGGCATCTTGTATCCAAATTAGTGAACTTTGGCCACTTGGGGGCTGGGGGAGGGGGTTATAAAATGATGGAATTATGTCCAGGTTGGGGAGGTGGCCACCCCCCTACATGGCTCACCCCCCCCCCGATGCCCGACCCTGGTTGCAGGCCTGACGAACCCAACAGAAAACTCTCTTATCGGTTTCAATTCATCTCTGTTCGCTTGTTCCGAGTGGTTTGAACAACTTAGTCGTCTCTCGTATCATCTAGATGCCACCCATTCGTTTAGCCATATTGCTGTCTCGACTATTCCTCTTCAATTCTAGAAATCGACGAGCCGTCTCGTCCCTCAAGTTAGGATCTTTGATCTTTAAAAATGACATGCTTTTTTTCAATAATTTTATATTTTTTTTCATTTTAAATTTTTTGTTTGTTTCCTTCTACTTAATAATATATAGAAAAAAACAACATTATATATTTCCCCCGTCACAGGCAGGCAGCATCGCGATCGCGATCGATCGAATTGGAGGAGGAAAATATTCTTAAACATCTGAGAGATCTCTGTCGAATCGACCTCGCGAGCCGTAAAAACACTGCAAAACGCAGGCAGAAAATTACACGTTTTTTTTCAATTTTGACGATTTGAAATATTTCACGTACGAGAGATCACTACCAAATCGATGGCATACTTCGACGAGACACTTGAGTAAACCGACAAAATATAACACATTTTGACATTTCGTGTCGCGATTTGTAATTTTGTCTCGCGGTTTGTAATTTCGCATCAGAGAGATCTCAGTGAACTCGATGAATTCCACCGACCGAGAAAACACTTGAAAAGCCGAGTGAAAAATACATTGTTTGACTCTGTCGTCAACTTCATCTCGGATTTGCAGTATCTTCACCGTCATCACTGTCAGCTTGGGTAAAAAATGCTGTGAATTCTAGCACTGACCTCGAACTGGAAGATTTCGAAATTTTCTACGATTGTCTAATATTTTCTAGGATTTTATTTTTGCCCGATCTTCGAGATTCGACTGATAAGGAGGAATAAATCCTCATGGTATCTCTATCGGCGATTCGACTTTCCCATCCGAATTCCGACTCGAAAAAGCCGCGTGTCGTCTCGTGGTATACAAGGTCATTTTGCGAGAAGTCTAAAGTGAGCTCGTATTGCAGGGGTTTTGAACATAGGTAATTTCTCGAAAAAATAAGCTCGAAAATTGCGAGAAGTCAAAAAGGCCCAAGTGAGCTAGAATGCCCCTTTCTCCATTACTGTGGTTCTCCAATACAAACCACTAGAAACGATTGATTGTCTCTATTCTCCAAAACAGCAATTGACTTCATCGAGCACAATACTGTTGTTACTTTGACCACACTGGTTTTGTCTTCGGGGCAGAACAAATTCGATTTAACTTTGTAGAACAGAAGAGTAATAATAGTGTAGCGGCCAAACATAAAAAAAAATCCTCTGTTATACCAGAAGTGTAAGAACCTGAAATGGTGCCGAGGTGCGTCAAAAAAGTGATGTTGGAGTTCTTGTATCCGTGCATAAATATGATAAAAATGAATTTTTAGTGTAAAATCGCGAAATTTCAGAGAATTTTAGAATAATGGGTTATCTGAACATACCGAAGGGATAATATTCACCACAATATGTTTTTCGGTTCCCTTATATGATTAGGCACACAATAGACATGGAAACACTTGGAGAGGAATGCATTTCCTCTTATTTTGGAGATTTGCCCCCCCCCCAAAAAAAAAAAAAACAAAACAAAAAACAAATGAGCTCCAAATTGTAAAAGTTTCTTTGAAACAGTTCACAACTTTATTGAATGGAACTTTCCACAGCAAAATAGGAAACACTTCGATCTCAGCCTTTGCTTAAAACGTGGACATATCACTGAAAATTTCCTTGGTATGGTTCTCCAATACAAACCTCCAGAAACGAGTAGTCTTAATTCTACAAAAACAGTATAATGCTATGCTATTATTGCTTTGACCACATTGATCTTATCTTCTTAGCAGGACAAATTCGATATAACTTTCTAGAACAGACGAGTAATATATAGAATATAACTACAGTAGCTTGGTGTACCAAATGTTCACCACGAGTGGTGAAGTGGTGTTAACCGCGGGCCTTTGGCGCGCGGTTTACACCACTTCACCACGAGTAGTGAACATTTGGTACACCAAGCTACTTTGGGTATATTTTATTTATACCATGATCGTCAGATTATCAAGAGTCGCTATTATTTTTTCACGATTTTACTGAACAGCAGACGTACAAATGTGAGAATCTATTTTTGTTTTCATGAGCACCGGTGGGCAGTACTTCCGCTGTCAATTTTATCGCCGAAACGAAATGAAAAAAGAAACGGAGCCTTTTTGGTTTTAAAAACATAATAACATACTATTTCGAGTTATGGGTGCTTTATTAACATGAGACAATGAATGTTTGTTAATTTTTGGTATCTTATGAGGTAAACCCATTTAAAAACGTAATAAATAATTGCCACTTTCATTTCACTCTTCGCGAGGCGACGTGCGATAAATTTTACGTCAAAGGTCAACGTGGATGTAGTTCTTCTGTGGATGTAAATTTTTAGCATTGAAATCCCATTGCTGGCGTGTTCATCACGGTTGGTGTGTAAAGCTAAAATTTATGTCATAGGCTTTTCATATGTAGTACAATAGGTAATCGTGGTATAATTTAGTGTAACTACCAAACTGAAGAAAAAAAATACTACAGTTTTTGAGTTACCCATACCGGAGGTATAACAAGCTGAAACTCCGCATGCAGTTATACACCGTGGGTCATCATTTTACCGGGATACTGTGGGTATGAATGACTCCATCCCCGAGTAGCTCGCGGCCTGCCCATGGGACTCCCGGGAAGCGGAAAACAAGGTCTGTTTTACTGGTAAAATGGGACCTGTTAACCAATGCCCGGAAGTCCTCTAGAATGGACAATATGAGTATAAATTATTGACTGGACTTGACTTTGTATCCATGTTGCGATTACGATAAGCCATTTTGCAGAAATATGTGACCATAGACACCAGTAAGTAAGTAAACAGTAGCGTGCGAGTATATTCGGGGGGGGGGGGGGGGGGTGTATGTTCGATTCAAGCGTAGTATTTCTAATTAGAGAAATGACCCGATAACTGTTTATTTGGCTTGAATTATCCCAGAATCTTCTTTTCTTCTCCCTCTTGGTTTTACACGAGTAGCGCGTAGTGCTGTAGGGTATAAAATAGTGTGCGCTGACTCTCGATTCATTGGGATTATGTTGATTCGCCACAAACAATCTGACAGCTACCTAAAATTACCCAAATGGAAACGACTACTGTTTTACGTTCCTCGGATTGTCCGAGAACCCTCGATTTCTGACTGTATCCCGGATCCTATTCCTGACTACGCTTTCAGTCCGTCTTGTCCTAGCTACCCCTTCTACCACGCGTCCTGACCTCTGCCCCACCAAGACGAAGTTAAGAATCCGCCACTCATCCTAGCTGATATCAGTCAATACATTCCCCTGCCCAAGTGGAGATGTACTTATGTGATCAGAAAAAACAAAGCGGAGAAGAACAAGAGAGACTGATATGGTAGTCGGGAAAAGGCCAATGATGGGTGGAAATCGAGTATTCTGGAAGATTCCAAGCCAGAAAAAACAGAAGTCGATAAAACAGATGTTGGATCCGGATGTTTTGGGTAAATGTTTCCAATGAAACTGGGGGCACCGGGTACCATTTAAGAAACTATAACTCTATGTGCTACTCTTATAAACCCCAATATGGGAATAAAAAAGAAGGAGTCTGTGATAATCTGAGCCAAAGAAAAGTTGTCGGATCGTTTTCGGTAAATACATATACTTTCCTTCAATCGAACATACTATCCAAACTTAAAACCACCCTATTTTAAGACTTTCAGATACAGAGTAACCACGCGTTGCCATAAAAACCAAGATGACGGCCTACTGTAAAAACAGTGAACGACGGAAACACATTATCCGAAAACGAACTGCGCCTGCGCAGAAACAGCACGCATCACCATAGCAATGACGTCACAACGTGGTCGCACAAGCGGGCAACCATGATAACACACGCGAAACAATGCACCGCGACATGAGAACCCTCGATAAAATCCATTGTTGATCTCTGGACCATGACACACTCAAAATGACAATCCCGGTAACGTGAGGGGCAATGTGGTATGTGATATATCTTCTGTGTTTCCCTTTCTATGTATAGTGGTGGCGCTAGCATTTCCCCGATAGTGGGGATTGACCTGCCTGGCAGAGGGGGGGGGGGGCTAGGTATATACTAGACTGTAAGATAGCTATATACTGCCCCTCCCCCATCCAGGGGTGGAGGAGTGGCAGTGTATAGCCGTCTTTCAGAGGCTATGTTGTGCCCCAGAAACCTTAGAATAAAAAAGGAGTGTCCCTCAACATGGGGGAGGATGGGGGCCAAGGTATATACTACTCTGTAAGACGGTTATCTACTGACCTTCCCCCAAATTGGAGCTCATGCCCCGGGGTTAAGGAGGGGCAGTATATATCCCCCATACAGAGGCCAGGGTGTAGCCAAGAAACCATGCAATAAAAGAGGAGGGTTTCCCGAAAGAGGAGGGGGGGGGGTTGCCCCCACTGACCCTCCCCTGGCGCCCCTCCTGTCCATGTCGAAAATTTTGTTCGATAGAGTAGTGAACTGCTTCAAACAGAATTTTACAATACTGGCCTCAAATTTTTGAATTTTGTGTAAAAAAAAAAATGCGATTTTTTGTAAAATGTTGAGAAAAAATGTCGAAAAAAAGATGAAATGTATTCTTCTCTCAAGTTTTTTTTTCATGTCTATCGTCCACTGGAACATATTGAATCGAAACACTCATTCTGGTGAAAATTAACCCTTTGTTTGTTCACGTGACCATTTTTACGAAATTCTCCGATATTTCCCGCTTTTCCTCCAAATTTAATTTTGTCATTTTTTTATACACAGACCCCAAAATGACTTTTCTAACGGCCCCGGTCACAAATAATCTACAGGCGGAGTTTCAGTTTGTTATACCATTGGTAGGAGTCAAGTCACAGTTTGGAGTCTGCACTATAATGGTTCGTGTTATGTCTATTAAGACAACAAGGAAGGTGTTATCGGGGAACTTTTTTTGATTTGAAGGTTATTCCTCCTGTTAGATAAAGTACTAATAAATACGTGCATTGATGAAATAATGTTGCCCCTTTGTTTTAATTTCTTTCGTTTGGACGTAAACCTTCGTCAGTTCCAGTTCAACCACGTATATTCCATTTTAACTTCAGTCGCGCAGAGATCTTCAATTAACTAATTGAAATATTCTAGTTCAAACAGGTGTATTCCATTTTTACTGCCTGGAGATTTAGCCCTTTACCTAACATGAAAAGCAGACGACACTTGCAAAAACAATTCTTGAATAACTCATTTGTTTCATTATTTTGTTTCAAAAACATAGGTTATGACCCCTCATTGGAACGAGCTCGACGAGCTCGTTCCAATGAGGGGGTCATAACCTATGTTTGTGAGACAAAAATGAAAAAAATAATGAAAATTAATTGTCGATTTTTGAGAATAGCGCTGGCCGGTTTTTTCTGTTACGTTGGGTAAAGAGTTAATAGAAATATGAAATGGAAATAACATAACCCATTGCGCTTGATAAAGGTTACTTGGGTCTTTGCATTTATTTATTTTATCGGGGCTTAACGACACCGTCGACGGCCAGTGTCATCTGGTGTCGGAGAGTTTTACGGGTGGAGGAAGCCCGGGAACACACAGAGAGCCACCGAGCAGCGGCGAGCAACTGTCAGACTACCAAACGTACAAACTCCACACATGTAGGGTTAGCATTAGTTGAAGACAAGTGTACTATAGAATTTCAGTACGTGTCAGTACACAACGCCACCGTCCCCCCACGTGGGCAATTGGGAATAAGTGTCTTGCCCAAGGACACAACGCGGTTGCCGCAGGTGTGAATTCGAACCGAGTACCTCTCGGCTTGCAGTCTGCATCTCTACCTACTGAGCCATAGCGCTCCCGGATCTTTGCATCTAATTACTTGTGACCTTTTTCATGCATGTTCTTTATACAGTAGGCTAGGGTGGCTCGATTTTTTAAAATTATTTATAGCCCAAGAACATTAGGTTTCACTAGGGAAAAAATCGGAGAAAGCTGATTTTTTCAGGGAATGTCGAGTACATGTCACTGAACGATTAGACAAAAGTCCCTAAAATCCCAGTTGAGCTTTTTTTTCTACAGCCTTTTTTCGAAAACGCGTTTGAAAAAAATAAAAAAAAATCTCACGAACTTTGTAACCTCGAATTGATCCAACTGTATTTTTTGTTTACGCGTATTTCGAGCTACATAATGTCTAATATACATTTACCTAGAGGAAAATGTGCATTCTGTGACAATTTCTGCGAAAAATTATTGAAAATTCACAAAAAAGTATCGGATTTACGCAAAAAATGACGATTTTCCTAACGGATTTGCCCAAAGGGTCGTAGTACAGAACGGGATGTTAGTTGGACAGACGATAAAAAATCCACCACCATTTGAAGACTTTTATCATTGCTTACAAAATAGACATTATGGAAGACCCCCTCTGCTTCTGGCCGAGTTCCCCTTTTGGCATAAAATTCGTCAGCATGAGAACTCAACTATTTTCGGGCTTGGGACCGAACAGACACGCCTGTGTCTGGCAGCATTAGATCAATAAATAATATTTACAGAATGTACAAAAATCAATAAATAATATTTACAGAATGTACAAATCAATCAACATGGATTAAGTTACATTGACTATTATCAACGCTATATACAGAAATGACATGACCTATATACATATTATTCATCAAACTCAGAAATTTCCGACAGGACAGTGTTTCTGTGGTTGCTACAAGAATCCGAACTGCAATTACACAAACCTGAGCAAGAGAGTCCTGCCTTCTTACACCCACACCTTTTTGTACAAGCACTCTTGCAACCACAACTGATCAGATTCAGTAGGTTATCGGGGGCACATGGCTTTGTGGCTGCAGTCGGTACAAGAAGTCCATTGTCTAGCGACCACCCCCAATCCGTCGGAGGAAGCGAAGTGCCCAGCCATTGTTGGACCTGGAGATAACATCTGTAGACATGTTGTTGTGCAGCATCGCTGCTTGGTGGGAGTGAGGCTAGGTCGATGGGTTTATTCAGTTTAGATTTTGCTACATAACGCTTGTAAGTGACATATCTACATTGGTCGAAAGAGGAAACAGTTTTACTCCCGTATAAGATCAGTAGAAGTTGTTCCCCGGCAGCGGCTACTGCACTTGGTGTACTGTCATCCGCCAAAATTGTGTTGACATACTGTTGTGAGTCGCTAGTAACATCGGAGACAATTGTACTGAATACTTTCTTCTTACCAACTCGAAAGAGTGCAGAAGTATTGTCACAACCACTTATAGAATGTGCTACAAGGTGGTTGCTTCTATGGTCACCCATTTTGGTTGCTATTTCACTAACTGAAACTAGTAAGTTTGGGGTAATGGAATACATCATGTGAATATTACATCCCGGTTGAACTCGAGAGGTAAGAATGACTAACAAGTCTGTGTCTGTTCCCACAACGACAACATTGTTGTCATCTTGAGCGATGTCAAGTGCAGTTTCGGCTATCAGTACGTCAGCATCAGCCCCGGCCTGCTTGGACTGAATATTGATAGCAGATAGCTCCTGCATTAGAAGATCGATCAGTTGGGTTTTGTTCTTGGCATTTGCAAGGAAATCGGATTGGGGTGTGGTGGCTGGTAACTCGGGTGAGATATTGATATCAATGGAATACCTGTCTTTAGATCTACGGGCTTGTTCCATGCCCTTTGTCGACATTGTACAAGCATAACCATCAAAAACAACCACGACGTTCGCCCCAAAATGTCTCACTAGATAATTGGAATATGATGTACATATGTCCTTATATGACGACTGTTTAGGCCATACAACTGCCCTCAATAAAAATCCACCATCTACAACAAACAGAGAATGTTCTGGGATTTTAGTTTGCTCGGAACCGTATGTTTTGAGGATCTTACCGAGCGTGCTTTTCTGTGTCTTCCTCATTCCAGCAGAATCAAACAATGCTGGTGGTTTCGGGGCGAGTTCATATTTGAGATACTCTTCCATCTCTGCTTGTGACTGAATAACACATGTGATGCGGTTGAACAGAATTGTGGGGTCAATCACTACCTTACTTCCACGGACTTTGGTGCTATTTGCCATCGATGCGAAAGACTTCACAGTGTCAACACGTCGTAGTTTGATGCTGTTGAACGTTTTGCTTACAACATTCGATACGCAACATTCACCAATTTTGCGAACTTGGTCACAGTTCACAGTTTCGTCGGCCACAAGCCCGGTCGCTATAGAGACTAATTGTAGTGGATCTCTATTCTGAAAGGGGGAATGCACTCTGAGCCAGTTCAATAATTTGGTGATATCATTGGCATCAGTCAATTGTGAACTTTGACGGAGATCCCGATGTTGTTCGCCATGACCAGTGTGAACATGAACAAAATTTTCGAGAGCATTACATATCGGAAGGGAAAGAGGTAGCCCATGTACCCATTTCGCAACAGTGCTATCGGTTATTCCCCTGCCATGTGTGAGACCACCAGGGAGCTTGAACATTCTCATTAAACACTGCTCTATGGTCTGATCAGAATATATCCCGTCCCAGAATTTATCTGAGCGCCTTATGGTAAAGTAACCTTTCTCAGTGAACAACTTCAAATCATCCTGTTGCATTATTTCTGTTAGCTCATTCATCTGCTGCAAATAGAGATGAGAACTTTTTGCGTATGCAAAATGACCACCTGCGTGAAATACTGGAATCATATTGCGAACACAATATGTGTGGAGTTCCCAGTCGCCTGTGCGCTCTGCTCTCAAGAACAACTGGAGAAGACCTATTTGCTCGTAGTATTGTACCCAAAGCTTTCCTGTGCGTCCTACGGACGCATTCTGGAGCAGTTCGTGTAATTTTGACAGTAGATGGTTGACACTTTCTTGATTGACAGCGTCAGCTGTTGTACAGTCACCTCTGGCAAGTCCACAGAATATTTCATTGACTTCTGTGCAGTCTATGTTATCTGGTGTTCGGCTTTCTTCAAACACAAGTTTTGTAATGGCAATTTGTGTTAGCAAATGGGCACGAACTGCTCTTGAATATGCATGACCACTGATCAAATGATGGATTGACCCACCAGCATAAACAGTCCCCCAAAGATCATCCAAGCCGCTACCAGCCATGATCGAACCAATTGCCCCTAAATATGACATGGCGTGCACACATTACATGCCAATGCATCTTGAGTGTAGGCGAACACCACATTATGTGATTTAATCGAACATGGAAATTGAAACAATGATGCTATAATACGGTATTTGAATGAGAAAAGTCGATGCCGTTTGAATTTGAGTTTAGGGGGTATGGTTAATATTTCACACGTTTCACCAGTTCATTATGGAATAAATGACTATTGTTATATATCATTATAAAGCCACTGCTTTTCTGCAATTTTTGATATATAATTTAACTCCCAAAGTAGTCGTAGATTTGATTTAATGGACGTTGTGTACCGTTGTGTGTATGAAAACAGTAATTTTTTTTTCGTAATTTGTACATTTTCGTGAATATTTCACCATTGAGTGTGAGGATTGGTACAAAGTTGGCATTTTCTGTTGGGGATATGTATTCTCAATATAATTCAGCACGATATTTATGATTCTCACCCTACTAAGGCGAATAAGAATGAGAAATATGGAGCTGGGTCGAATTTTTTTTTAATTTTTTTTTTTCATAAAAAAAAACGCTATAATTAAAAAAGCTCAACTCGGATTCGCGGGGACTTTTCACACTTTATCCGCAATGTGCGTCCCGGAAACATATAAAAAAATCAGCTTTCTCCGATTTTTTTCCTTACTTTCTCATTTTTATGTCTAATGTGCCTGGACTATTAGGAAAGATTTCGGTGTGCATTCAATTAATGTTCCCAGTTAATCATCCGTTGGGAGGCCACGAATACCATTTACATGCAGGGAGGTGGCGGGAGGGGGTAGGGGGCGTGTCACCCCCCAATCCGGGCCAAAATGTCCTATAGTTGGAAATTCGGAGGGCACGTCATGAGTACTTGGAAATTCCATCTATCTGGATTTTAGAGCTTCTTTGGTGATGCTGATGTCGTCTTTCTTTCCCCCAAATCCAACTCGATTTCAAATCGACAAAAATTCCGACTGTTACTATTTACAACTTCAGTGTTTGCAATAACGAGCTTCATAAGTATGCGTGATGTCAATCGGTACGAGATTTCTATAGTAGGTTTACTTATCGTAATAAAAAAATCCCCGAAATGCACTTCAAGAAAATCACATCATGTAAAGTCATTATCCTGAGTTAATTCCATCATTCCCAGTTACAAAATGATGAAACATCGTAAATTGATCTCTCCTGCAAAAGATCTGATTTAATGTTAGTACAATGTGAATTGTTCAAAGTTCTAAGCTTGAGCATTTGTTTAGCACATATTTAATTCCCAGAAGAATACTAAATAATAATAACCTGATAATTCTATCATAGATGAGTTGGCATTTTAGTTACTAGAAAACTTACTTACAAAATCTTTCTCGGTAGTGAATATCCAACTACGGCAGTGGCGTAGGAATCGGGAGGATAAGGGGGGTATGTACTCCGCCCCCCCCCCCAAAAAAAAAATTCCAAACTTTGTAAACCCCACAACTTGAAAGCGATCTTAAACCCAAATCAATCAATCAATCAATCAATCAATCAATCAATCAATCAATCAATCAATCAATCAATCAATCTAAAATTTGTTATTTTCCCTTTGTGTGAAGGTGTATGAGCTTCTTGTGATGTTTCGTTTTACATATCTTTTAGAGATGGAAGAAAATCGCCTTTTTCAAAATTACCTTCTCAAAAACTGTATGATTTACACCATTTGCAGTGCATAGAAAAGTTGGTAGCCCATGTCACTGACTGATTTGACGTTCAACAGGTTAACATCTTCCTCTCTGACATACATCCTCCTATAAACACCAACAATTAACAGCAACGATATCTTGATTTTTTCACTTGAGAAGCGAGAAAATGAGCTCTCAGTAGTTCATAGTCGCAAATTTTCTCGGGGAGGTAGGCCCATCCCACACTCTCCCCGGGATCGGATATGCAGAGCGGGCCGCCAAAGGCGGCCGTGCTGTCCCCTTCAAGCCCCCGTTTGCAATACCCCCCCCCAATATTATAAGCTTCCTACGCCCCTGGTTACTACGGGGAGGAGCGCGAGGGAGTTCCCCCTCCCGCCCCCCCCCCCCCCAGTGGGAAATTCCCTACCCTACATCCCCCAATCGGAAACCTCTAGCCAAGTCCCTGTTTACATGTACATGGAAAAGTGGAAATACCAACCCCCGGTTAGCAACAGGATGTCACCCACATCGGTGATCAACGTTCTTGGATTGTCGGAAATTGACGAATACTCACGATTATGGAACAGGAACAACTTGTGTGACGCAACGAAAATACCAACTTACTACATCCACATGATACCTTTTTTCTGCAATTTTAAAATGGCATTAAATTTGGCCCGCTCGTCGCGATACAGAAGAAAATTCATGACACCATACTTGAATGTTTGCCGGGTCCTAATTTAACTTGACATTAGTAAACCGCTACGGTTACGTGATAACAAAAACGGTATTGTAAGTTCACTTGACTGAAAGCAAGCGTGAGCTATTGCCATCACCGACTTGGTGCCAGCCTCGCGTTCGCCTGTCGTTCGTTAGCTTTTATATGTCACTCTTCAATCTTCATCAGACCAATTTGACTAAACCCATGCTAACTGGGCAGAAATAAAAAAATCGAGGTCTGTGGCAGTGGGTTGGGGTCGTGGATTATTGCTTGCCCTATATATTTATAGTCAACCCGACTAAAGTATACACATATTACAACGTTCTATTAGTGCCGGACTCAGTGTATCGGTAGAATTCCACAGTAACTAATAACAAATGATTTTTATGACCACGACCTGTTAAAAGAACCCAGATGGTCTGGCACCTCTACCTAGCTGGTTATGTATGTTTAAACTACAGTATTTTCTCAATGGAAAGAATATTTGTAGCGTATAAGTCTTTGATAAAAACAATTAGATAGTTCCAAATAGTTGGGTGACATGACCGAGGCGCCGGGCATCGACGTCCTACCCCACCCCTTCCCCCTCCAAAAAATGATACTTTCGGCTCTGGATGTGTTGTTGATATCTATCACTATTTTGTTGACTTGTATAAAATCTCGAGCTTAGTGGCAATTTACCTTCTCAACCTCAGCCTCCAAACCATACCCCATTCATTTGACGTTCTCCCATGAATCTCACTCATGTTTCACCCTCAGTATGGTCGAACCACTGATTCCAGATACACTTCAGCAAACGAGAGAATCGTACATTTTGTCGGTCTTTTTCATTGTACCGAAACAGTACCAGCTGCCTATTACCTAATTGTACCGTTTAACCCTTTACCTAACATGAAAAGCAGACGGCATGTGCAAACAAAATTCTTGAATAACTGATTTTTTAAAAGTTTTGTCTCAAAAACCTAGGTTATGATCCCTCATTGGAACGATTTCGACGAACTCGTCCAAAGAGGGGGTCATAACCTATGTTTTTGAGACAAAAAATGAAAAAAATAATGAAAATTAATTGGCGATGTTTGTGAATAACGCTGGCCGGTTTTGGCCGTTACGTTAGGTAAACGGTCAACATACTGAAATAACACACCACATTGCTATATTGCAGATGAATAAATTATAAGAAATAACTCCTGTTAGGAGGCGGACTTACCGTACGATCCACTGGAAAAATTCCCAGTTGGTCTCCATATTGAGCCCCCCCCCCCCCCCCAACATTAACGCCCACCAATACCAGTTGATGCAAGGAATTTCGTAAAAACGTCCAAGAGGCGAAATGGATATCTCATTGTATAGACTGCCGGTGTATTGAAATGTTCTCTATGTGGACTTCCAGAGGGCGTTTCGTTAAACCAGCAGTCTAGTCTGCAATTGATCTCTCAGATGCAAGGAAACAACCTTCTTCTGATCAGAAAAAAAATCTCCCTTTGGGCCAATTTAAGGTCTTCCCGATGTCCCCCTCCCATCGGTGCAACAATTTTTGCCGAATGAGCAATAAAGATGATATATAAAATTCCATAGAAATATCCTCAATGTTGACTGCTATTGATCGCTCAGATGCAATAAAGCAGCGTTCGTTCAGTTAAAAAAATAAAAAATTCTCCGGACCCGGGTCTGTTACAACTGATTATCTTACAACTCCGCATAATGTTACACCAACGCATACTGTTACAAAAAATGTTGTAAACAACCGATACTGTTATATATAGAGTTTATTACCATTATGTGGATGTACAAAATATGCATCCGAGTCGAGCTCCGGGTTCTAAGGGCAGATCACGACGAGTCGAAGACGAATCGTGATCTACCCTTAGACCCCGGAGCGAGACTCGGATACATATTTTGTACATCCACATAATGGTAATAATCATTTTATCTTACAATATATTGGGAATAAGTCAAGAATGTAGACGATTATATAACGAACTATTTATTCGTACGGATGAACAAAAGGAAAAAAATGGAACTCGCGCGAAAGGAGCGTGCTTGTGTCCGACCCCCTGATACAAACATCTGAATCAGGGGGTCGGATACGCGACAGTTGCGGAGTTAATACAGACAAAATACATGTTGATTGTAAGATAAAAACTCCGCATAATGTTACAAATTTTTCGAACGCAAAATATTATAAAAATCAATGCTTGTTGTTACATTTTCTTTCAACGTCTAATGTTAAACAAATTAACCGATAATGTTATAACTTCACGTATACTCAGGCCGGTCACCACTATTTCAGATGAACTCCAACTTGAAGTCGCGTAACTGCCAGTTACCATCTTAAACACGTATGGGGGCGCAGTGGCGTTCCGATCACCGAAGTTAAGCAACGTCGAGCCCGGTTAGTCCTCGAATGGGTGACCGTCTGAGCAATCGATTCGGACTCCCGCGTTGTGTCCTTGGGCAAGGCACTTAACGCCGATTGTCCGTATGGGAGCACGATGACGCCGTGTACTAAGTCGTACTGCACGTCGATGGTGCGCATGTCTTCAACCAATCTAACCCTGTCCGTGCTGCAGTGTGGAGTTACGATGTTGGGGAGCTGGCAGCTGCTCGTCGTTGCTCGGTGGTTCTATCCGGGTACTCTGGCTTCCTCCACCCGTAAAACTGTCACGGTCATGATTAGCCATTGTGCATAAATATGTGACCTTAAACACCAATAAATAAATAAATAAATAAATAAATAAATAAATAAATAAATAAATAAATAAATAAATAAATAAACACGTATGTAGTAATGTTGTATATGCTATGGGTTTCTTTTCCGGTTAGGGGGAGGGGGACCTCTGTAGGAGACTCCGCCTGGGGAATTTGTTTTGAGGAACCTACTCTTGCGACATGCATTCAGGTTGCCCTAGTAACCCTCCATCTCCTGACGCCATCATCATGGTGATACGTGCTTCGGGAGTGTCAGGTTAGGGAAATGCCCAATTTGAGGGGATTGTTTGAGCGAGATTTCTCTCCAATTAAACCATGATGGGAGGGCAGGGGCACTATATTATCCGATGGGTATGTTTAGCGACACGAGTAGTCTCCACTTCCAGGAAAGTAGTATATCATAGCCGTCGGGCCCCTTTTGTTGTGTCCAATACCTCAGTGTTTTCCTATTTTGAGTGACTAAATCCCAATTTTCGCATATTTCTCTCGTTATAACCATATCCTATTATTTGTTTATTTTGCTAAAAGCTTTTCTAAAAGTTAAGACTGAACAAAAAGGGTGGAGTTCGAGGTGGCAGTGATGGTGGAAGTGGTGGAGAAGGTGGAGGTGAGAGTAGAGGTTGTGAAGTCACTTGGAGCAGGGATTACGAGGAGAAGGGGATGGAGTAGGATGAGGAGGAAGAAGATTGGGATTTGGAAGTTTGAAAGGGGAGGTGTAGGGATTACGATGAGGAGGAGGAAGCGCAGGAATTGAGATATCGAGGTGATTGTGGAGAGAAGGCCATGGTGAAATGCAATAAGAATGTAATACTGGATGGTATGATAGTGCAGTGAAGGATGTGGAGATGGTGGAAGAGGTTGACGAGGGGCTGGATTTGGGATAACATGTTTTGGAGGCGGCGGAGTCACCTGGAGCAATGATTGGAGGGGGGTGAAGCGGAGGGGTGGACGGAGTCATGGGGATTAGAAGGAAGAGATGGGGAGGTAGCGTAGGAGGGGAGGCGGGGGATTAAGATCAGGATTGGAATTGGAATTAGGATTGGGATTATGTGTGGCATTCTCAGGTATTCATATAACTTAAATTCCTTTCTCCTCTTTCTCTATTTACCCTTCCTTCTCACACCCATATAGCTAATTTTTCTCTTTCTGTCTCTCACTCAGATTGCTACCCACAGTCTTCTAGCCTATCCAAGGGATGTGTTTTGTTTCTTGCTCTTTTTGTATTGGCGTAGGTTTATACATACCACATCTCCGCCCCCTTTAGCTCGCCTTTCCTTGGTATTCATTCATACCACCCACATCTCATACCCTCAATCTTCGATACCTTTACCATCCACTACCACCCTGTCATATGCTATCGGCCAGTTCTTCCCTCCGCCACTTTCATAAACCTCCTAGCCCACAAAAATGTCGCTCGGGTTGATGCGGTGGTCCCGTAAAACTATCACTGACACAATATGACCATAGCCGTTGAAAGTGTCGGAAAGACCCAATAATCCACCCTTCTGCATTATCTGGTTGAGTGCTAGGAGCCACTATCAGGGCTTTCAAAAATGAGGGTACACGATCAAAAGCCATTTTCCTTGCTCATGTTTCATATTCAGTAAAACGCAAATAATACTTTGTATATATAAATTTGTTTATTACAAATTATTGGAGCGTGCCCGTGAGCGCTCTCCAATAATTTGTAATAAAACAAATTTTGATGAACAAATTCAGACCACCAAAAATAACCTAGCTCTCAACCAGTTAATGTTTCAGAATTGATGAGTTCATAGTCTGGTAGATTTCCACTCGGTAGGTTTTCTCAAGGGAAATCACTCTTTATGCTACCCACATTCGAATCTACATGCAACCCAGACAACCATTCGGCATGGTACCTTTGGTAGAGGTACGTCCATAATCATTATACATGACATTTTTCTCCATCTGCCCCATTCCCATGACCGCGGGTCCAACAACCCTTCCCCCCTCTCTCTCTAGATACTAGTCCGACTATACCTAGGCTGTCTGTTAGCAGAACACAATCCATCCACACATAGCCGTCTTCAATACGACCTGCACTATTATCTTTAGCTCTGCATAAATCAACAAAATGTCTCATCATAACCTCTTGAAACTGATGCCATAAAACTATAAATTACGCACGATACGAGTTTATTTAAATTATAACAATATCGGTTACTTCTTGTAACATTATGCGTTGAAAAAATTGTAACATTATGCGTTGATTTTTATAACATTGTGCGTTAGAAAAAGTTATACCATTATGCGGAGTTTATAACATTATCGGTTGTTTACAACATTTTTTGTAACATTATGCGGAGTTGTAACATTATCAGTTGTAACAGTGCCCCCTTGGTGTATTTTCTGGTAACTTATCTAGGGCCAGTCCGGCCCTGCCCCTGTTATTATTAAAACTATGGAATTGTATGCCAAATGTGTTGTGTTCCTTTGTTTTTATTCCAATTTGTGTAAGGCTGATAACACATATGATTCTGGTCCATCCTACATGTTTTGAGCCAGAATCATTATCGACATTGCTGTGACCATATCGGATGGTCCAAAGAATATTCTGGATCCAGAGTAGACAGAGAGGTTGTGTTTTTTATCACAGGTACTCGGCACAAGCTGGGAAATCGAAAGAAAAATGATATTTGATACCATTTTTGAATCCATGCTGACGTGCCCCTGTAATGGTATATAAATATTAACAAGGTAAACAACTCGCTTTTCGAAAACGATAGCACTCATCTTCGTTCCCCCCCCCCCCCCTCAACTTTGATTCACACAACGTATCCAACAATACCCACTATCAGTGGAAATGGGGATGAATAAGCTTTACAGTGGTGTATTACATGACCGTTGGGTGTTCTTGCGTTGCTCATGATATCTGGAAGAAGTCGCAGAAAAGGCCGAAAAACATTTAGTCGGACAAGAAAGTGCACAGTGAAATGAGGTTTCCGAGCGACAATTATCCGATTTATTATAAATAATTCGAGGTCCCATTGTCTATGGAGGGCAGATTCAAATATTAACCGTTTGCCTTTATCAATTACTAATCTCGGATCCACATTTATTCATTTCTGGCGATCACATTTACCGTTTATACACTTTTTATACACTTTTTACAGGGGCACGTCAGCATGGATTCAAAAATGGTATCAAATATCATTTTTCTTTCGATTTCCCAGCTTGTGCCGAGTACCTGTGGTTTTTATTACACGCTTTTTGTAATCCTCATCTACAGCAACACTAAACCATGCGGAAAATGAAAATCTGTTCCGCACATATGTGCGGAACGGAAATCATTGACGGACTACTTTTAAATAGAAGCGAAATTTCACTGGAATTTTCGACAAATCGTGCGACGTTATTATAATTTAAATCGCTCGCGGTAGCGAAAAATCGTCCCCTGAGTTCCAATATGTTCTATGTACCAGTAGGCACGTAGAACACATCGGAATGCAAGGGATGAATTGTGACACGGGCTCCCTTCGGAAATTTCGGCGATAAAATGTGTTCTTTGTGTTGATAGGTGTCAAATAAATTGCCGAGTGCCCTTCTAATAATTGTTTTCACAGATGTGAACGCGCGAACTAAACACAGAACGACACATACGTTTGAATCGCTAACGACAGCGGAAAATCTAGAGGCAACACAGAACACATTGGAACTCAGGGGACGAAGTTGTGACACGGGTTCCCTCGGAAATCTGGTTGGTGATAAAATGTATTCTTTGTGTTGATAGTTGTCAAATTAATTGCCGAGTGCCCTTCTAATAATTGTTTTTATAAACGTGAAGGCGTGACATAAACACAGAACGACACACGCGTGTGAGGCAACTGCATGCCAATTCAAGTATGTACAAAAATATATCAACGCAACTAAAAGATTTGAGTGACAGTAGGCAGTAGTGTCTTGACTTGATTTGTGTCTTTTTGTGCTGGTAAAGATGCTGATGCCGATGCTGGTGGTGCCACATAGACATAACAGACAACACCTTTTCACAACTTCTTTTCTTTTTTTTCCTTTCTTTCTGACTCTTTCTCTCTGTTTTCCTTTTCTTGTATTCAGTTCCACAGCTTGCTTTTCTATTACTGTTAAAACTGAATTTCACAGTTGCTGTCATGTAATTAATATGTTTTGTTGAACCATATGTTTAAGGAGAGAAGTATTATTAAGTAGTAAGCACTTGTTCTCCAATCCTTTTTGTACTTTTTTCGACAAATAAAATATGTTTAAACTAACACGCGTGTGAATGGGTTAATCGATATGGCACTTGTGTGTCGTTCTGTGTATGTATTTTAAAAAAAAATAAATATAAAGAAACATATCCGTTTGTTCTCATCGATGACCATAACATATCTCACAGCTTGATCACAGACTGATCAGCTGATGCTGTCACAGGGAACCTCGCTTTCCTCAAATGATCTATGGTAATTTTGGTTCATTTGAACAATTTAACTTCTTACCTGACGAATCGGCCGCATCCGCCCGCATATTTTGCAAATTGACCAGTTAAAAAAATATTTAAAAAAAATTCCAACCAAACCATATCCTGTGACCCTTCATTCGAACGTGCTCGTCGAGCTCGTTCCTATGAGGGATCACAAGAGCCCGTTTTATTGAAATACTTTGAGAAATTTGAAAAACAATAATTAAAAAAAAATAATACCCTATGTTTTGGGTAAGGGATTAAAATGTTCTTTTGGGCAGATAGATGAAAAAAAATGAAGAAAAGTTCCGCTCTATAAATGATACCCACCCCAATGATGTTACTCATTGAAGATTACGTGTCTTGAGATCCTAACCTCTGGGTGGCAATTTCATAATAATAGCTGAATTATTGCTTTTCAAATGATAAGAAATGATAAAAAACAAATATGCTGAAAAACAGGTGAAAAAGGATTAAGAAGACAATGTATGATGGGGGAAATATGTGCAATCGGGCCCTCGATACTCACCCAGCGTCATGCCTAATGTCTTGCAATTTTTTTCCACCCCTTCCCCTTTTCCAACAAGAGCACTATAAAACTTAGCCAAGGAAACAACACAGGTCGCAGTTATCTCTCGGTGTACTGCATTTATTGTATTACAATATTATCATCATTACTGTTTCAGCAACCATCGCGGTATAATTTTCAGATGAAGAAATGGCTCAGGAAAAACTTTCCAGACCACTCGACTGGTGGATAATTACATTACAAGAAGTAGTCATGCAGACCTAGAAACATCTCATAAAAAAAGTTTATAACTTTGTCTTTTATTACATGCCCATGCAGTCTCTCTTATGCAATACGGCGTGCAATACGGCTGTGCAATACGGAATTCCGTATTGCACACCAACCTGTTCCAACCGGGACTTTTTTTATGCAATGCGACTGCATAAAGTGCATGGTGTTTACCACCGTTGATAGAAAAGAAAATTAGGTCAGTAGGTGCTTGGGTCATGTAATAAATACAAAACCACATGTATGTTTCAATGAGTCGTTTTGTATTCAATTCGTCAGATGTGCGTAGAAAGAAAACGTCTCGACCTTCGGTCTCGACGTTTTCTTCCTACGCACATCTGACTCATTGAATACAAAACAACTCATTGAAACATACATGTAGTTTTGTCTATTTATTACATGCCTATGCAGTCTCTCTTATGCAATACGGCGTGCAATACGGCTGTGCAATACGGAATTCCGTATTGCACACCAACCTGTTCCAACCGGGACTTTTTTTATGCAATGCGACTGCATAAAGTGCATGGTGTTTACCACCGTTGATAGAAAAGAAAATTAGGTCAGTAGGTGCTTGGGTCATGTAATAAATACAAAACCACATGTATGTTTCAATGAGTCGTTTTGTATTCAATTCGTCAGATGTGCGTAGAAAGAAAACGTCTCGACCTTCGGTCTCGACGTTTTCTTCCTACGCACATCTGACTCATTGAATACAAAACAACTCATTGAAACATACATGTAGTTTTGTCTATTTATTACATGCCTATGCAGTCTCTCTTATGCAATACGGCGTGCAATACGGCTGTGCAATACGGAATTCCGTATTGCACACCAACCTGTTCCAACCGGGACTTTTTTTATGCAATGCGACTGCATAAAGTGCATGGTGTTTACCACCGTTGATAGAAAAGAAAATTAGGTCAGTAGGTGCTTGGGTCATGTAATAAATACAAAACCACATGTATGTTTCAATGAGTAGTTTTGTATTCAATTCGTCAGATGTGCGTAGAAAGAAAACGTCTCGACCTTCGGTCTCGACGTTTTCTTCCTACGAACATCTGACTCATTGAATACAAACGACTCATTGAAACATACATGTAGTTTTGTCTATTTATTACATGCCCATGCAGTCTCTCTTATGCAATACGGCGTGCAATACGGCTGTGCAATACGGAATTCCGTATTGCACACCAACCTGTTCCAACCGGGACTTTTTTATGCAATGCGACTGCATAAAGTGCATGGTGTTTACCACCGTTGATAGAAAAGAAAATTAGGTCAGTAGGTGCTTGGGTCATGTAATAAATACAAAACCACATGTATGTTTCAATGAGTCGTTTTGTATTCAATTCGTCAGATGTGCGTAGAAAGAAAACGTCTTGACCTTCGGTCTCGACGTTTTCTTCCTACGAACATCTGACTCATTGAATACAAAACGACTCATTGAAACATACATGTAGTTTTGTCTATTTATTACATGCCCATGCAGTCTCTCTTATGCAATACGGCGTGCAATACGGCTGTGCAATACGGAATTCCGTATTGCACACCAACCTGTTCCAACCGGGACTTTTTTATGCAATGCGACTGCATAAAGTGCATGGTGTTTACCACCGTTGATAGAAAAGAAAATTAGGTCAGTAGGTGCTTGGGTCATGTAATAAATACAAAACCACATGTATGCTTCAATGAGTCGTTTTGTATTCAATTCGTCAGATGTGCGTAGAAAGAAAACGTCTCTACCTTCGGTCTCGACGTTTTCTTCCTACACACATCTGACTCATTGAATACAAAACAACTCATTGAAACATACATGTAGTTTTGTCTATATACTCTCCAATAATCTAAGGATAGAAATTTAGATTGAACCGCACTAGTGTTGTTCTGAATAATACGACTGTGTGCTAATGATTTGGCATGCTAAGTCCTTGCATACCATACCAACCATTAAAACTTACAGTTTTCCCATCCAGTTTTGGACAACGAAAATAGAATAATGAATTATTATAGACGCTAGAAGTTGATCGGCTTCTTTTAAGTCTATATTTGAGGTTATGGGTTTATCTAACAAGAGGACCATTATGATCAAGAAGGAAGCCAGGAAAGTAGAGAAGCCATCAAGTCTGAAAATAAGCAGACTGTCATCTTCAAAATGAGGTCCCCAGAGGGTAAATTTGGTGATGCTACACTGCACAGCAGGGTATCATCACAACATTTACCCTCTGTGAACCTCAGTCTGAATCAAGGTTTCAAGCCAAAACACAAAGATGTAACTAGAGGATAAATGGGTCCACTGTATGGGATAGCACCAGCAAATTCACCCTCTGGGGACCTCGTTTTGCAAATGACAGGTTGCTTATAATCAGGCTTGGTAGCCATTCACCAATTCAGCCCCAGCGAGCGCACCGGCCATCGGCGAAGCGAATAAACCCCACAAACACAGAACAGATACAACCACCAGGGAAGATTTCGCCGTCACCAGCAGAGCACAGGAGTGCCGGCCAGAAATCACCGTCCCAAGACCGCACCCACCTCACGCCTCGGAACTGGTCAGCACCCCCCCCCCCCGAAACCTTGTCCCAGGCGGCGAGCGAGATGCATGCGATACTGTAGCATAAGCATGGTACGGATCGTTCAAAAGATAACGCTGTCAAAACGAAACAGACAGTCTTGTGGCAGGTTATTTAAATTCCTTCGGACGTTTATGATAAATAGCAATAAATGGCGATTACCTTTAGCATATCTTCTATTTGAATGAATAGTGATGTTCACCTGACTGAATGACAGGGGGAGCTTAAGTGATCACATCTGTCCGTTTCGTCGTCCGTCCGGCGTGAACTTTACTTTATCGACTTCTCCTCATAAATCACTGAGCCGAATTGAACCAAATTTGATGTACATGTTCCTTATCATACGTCAACTCAAGTCCGTTCAAATAAAGTTGCCATGCCCACAGGGGGCACCACAAGGGGCACCACAAGGGGCATTACTCTGATAGCACCCATAAATTGTTTTACAAAATTAAAAAAATCTTCTCCAGAATCATCAATTAGAATCTTTTCATTTTTGGCGTACAACATCTCCGAAGGGGGGTGGGGGAGAGGGGTGGGTTGGGGTCAAATTCAAGCGTGTTCAAATCAAGTCCATGGGTTAATAATTGGGCTCCCTTTAGGAGGATTTGCCTCATCAAACAGCTCTTACGTTCAGTTCTAAGACATTACTTTTATTAAATCAAGAAAACGAAAACTGTTAAAAGTATCCACACTGCACACAAATCCGTTAACATGTGGTAAAATGGTGACCGCCAAATGCCAGTACGTCAACAGAAATCTGCAGAAACTGGAGCTAGATTTTTTCCAGAACAAGCATTTACCACTTTAGTTCCCACTTTTTCATGATGGCAACGTCCGTATATCGAAGGGTGGGCTGCATGTGAAGAGTCCATTATCAAGGTAGACAAATCGGCTGCAGGTTAGAGACATTACTTGACCTACCATCGACGACAACTTAACAACCTCTGGTGTAATGAAGTCAGACCAAATATCAGATCCGGAGTTCTGCTAATAGGTTTAACTAAAGGGCTGTCTTCGCAGGAAAAAACTAATAAAAAAAAGAATTTGTATCGTAAGATTGGCGGTAGCAGTGCCGACAGCTTGTGTTGACAAGGTTTTTACTGTATTTTTAACGACAATGTTTGGTAGTGTAACTTAACAAAATTGTTTGAGATGTTTCTGTACATGCTATATCCGAATATCGAGTATTCCTGACACCTGGATCTAAACTATTTGTTCTGTAAATATTTCTTCGGCATGTTTGTGTTAAGCTACACATTGTGAACAATTCCTGACGAAACTTAGAACCACTAAGGCAGTACATGACAAAATTTAAAGCGTTATTTGAATATTGTAGATTATTCACACACACCATAATAAACAAATCCTTCACAAAATGACGTGGGTCTTCGAACCAAAAGTTTTTCCCAATGAAATATATACTGATTGGTGATGTGGTGACAAAGAAAACGACGTTTAGTAACAGCAATGTTGTTGCCACCGATGAAACACTTTTTCCTCTGCTCTTCCTGCTGGAGGCCGCTGCTTCTTTGCTTATATTTTGCAGAGTTTTCTTGGTCTTCATTATATATCGAACCATTAATGTATTCCCGATAATAAGGATAATAAATGGTACCAGACAGAACATGCTCATATCAACCCAAGGCCAAACATACATGGTAAAATAATCATAATCTTCAGTCAGGGGATAACATTTTACAGTTATGTTGCTGCCATCTGTTACCTCACCCATTCCGAAGAAGAAATGACTGTTCAAGCACAGCAACACTACGAAAGTGACTAAAATGATAGTAATTCTAACATTTCGGGTGTAGTGAACAGCAACTACGTGAGGAGACCAAATTGAAATTGATCTCTCGACAGTTACCATGACTAGTATCCAAACAGAATACTGCAGAGAGAAGTAAACTAAAAACGTATGAATTTTACAACCGATTTCACTCAAATCCCGTACGTCCGTATTTGATATGATGAAAATCCAATTGCGAAGAAGACCCGAGTACAGAGCCATTAAATCAGAAAATGCTAGAGTAACCAAATATATAGAGATGCTTGATTGTCTCATAGTCTTGCGAGATAGCACAAGTATTGACAACACATTACCAATCGTCCCTAACAAAATTATTATTGGCGGGGCAATCATCCAAATCCAGATAGCAGCACGACACAACGCCATCTCTTCATCGCCCAGTTCAATTGCTGTACAATTCATTCCAGGCCAAATTTCCCCTATTACTGAATCAATATCGATCATTATGGGGATGTTTCTGCGAAAGAAGCGTACAAATCATTTGCCCGAAACGCTACAGAATATTATTTTTATCTGCAGTTATACATTGATGGTTGTAGAAATGGTAACTTGTGATAACCTTTCGATTCATCGCAAACCAACATATTAATGGTGGGGTTAAAGATAATTCACAAATTATTTCTTATTAGAAAACGTTCGACGCATCGGTTCCTGTCCAAGCGGTCTATATTGTTAAACAAAAGTTGGTTCCTTTTTCAAAACAGAATACTGTCTGAACGCCCATTTAGACAAAAGTCATCATTTTGGCGTTGAACTGTTGGCAACCTCTAAGAAGAAATATTAAAGCTGGACGTTTACAAGACTGTCGAGTACTCCAATTTACTGAATTTAGAGCATTTGAGTCCACACTGAATTAAGAATATACTTCGATGATCTGGAACTTCGTAGCTCAACAGACATAATTCAAACTGACCCATGCGTTATGGCACAGTCCATAAAACGGAACTACGGATTTCTGCTCTTTAAAAGTCAGCCTCCAAATAAGTCGATTTGAGGCACAGAATGCATATAATGTAGAAACTAATGAAACTGCAAAACTGCACACATATCCTATGAACAATTCCTCATTTTTTCACCATCGTCTTCTCCAATGGCTATTTGTTTATCATAACAACCATACTCCAGATCTTGTGAACAACCATTCGTACAGAAGTATATTTATAACTCCTTGAAACCGATGGGAGATCTTTGTGTTGTTATGGCAACGTCTCTCGGTCTCTACAAAAGAAAGTTATCAATAGTGAACAATACAATGAACACAATTTCGTGAAACTGAATTTTGGGTTGTTAAAACCGCGTTAAAACCCTTTACCTAACATGAAAAGCAGACGACACTTGCCAACAAAATTCTTGAATAACTAATTTTTTTTTCATTTTTTGTCTCAAAAACATAGGTTATGACCCCCATGGGAACGAGCTCGACGAGCTCGTTCCAATGAGGTGTCATAACCTATGTTTTTGAGACAAAAATAAAAATATAACGAAAATTAATTGGCGATTTTTGAGAATAGCGCTGGCCGGTTTTGGCTCTTACGTTGGGTAAAGGGTTAAAACATTATTTTATTTCCATATTTATATTGATATATGATGTTATAATATTGAAATAAAAATAGCAACAAAAAACCAGAGAAATTGGATTCAGCAGCCTAGAAGCGTATGTGAGCCGGTTTCCATGTGGCAAATCGAACGGACTTGAATATGGTTATGTCGAGTAAAGCGTGTAATGTATCATGTCTGACTGAGAGGCTTCAGCTAGATTACAGAAAAGGGCTGATGCTGTAGAACAGATTGTGTATCAAGAAACAAAACAAAACAAAAAAATAAAAATAAAAACATAATAATGGAATACCTTCGATACGCTCTAACATCAGTAGCGCGTATCGAAGGTATTAACCCAAATCAAATGGGTTGAGAGAATATGAATTGTGTTCACATTCCCTCAACCCAGTTGATTTGGGTTAATTTTCAACTCAACTGATTTTATAATGTAGGCAGAATATTCTATCGTACTTAGGAGGACGGTCGCGTCACATCCATCAACTTCATAGGCCTGTTTCCCGTTGCCATGCACGCATATGCACTCGGCAACACAAGTGCAAGTAGAATGGTATTTTTCGCCTTTGGATGAGGTGAAATTTGCTGACCCCGTGCGACCCCTTCAACAGTACTCTGGTAACGTCCGTCTAGAGCTGGGCGGTATTCATTTTTCATATTCGATTCGGTTTCAGTAAAAAACTCGTTTTCGGTTCGATTTTTCTATGTGTTGAGAACAAATGTAAATAACACCTCAGGCTCCTTAACTTGGAAAAAATCCGCAATAGTCTGTATGACACCATTCATCACAAACGTCCTATCAGTGAGTATCTCCTTTGGGTTCAGCCTAACTTCCCTTTGCTCATTCTTAGAGGTTCTAGGGGATCGCCTGCTAGGCCTATTCCGTCAGACAAATCATAATTAAGGGTAACAAATGAATAAAGTTCTTTAATCTATGTTGTGTTCTCATTGTCACATTTTTTTCCTAATTGACTCATCCGGTGGACACGACGTATTTGCCCACTGGCCGGATAGACTAAGTGACAAGAGTCAATAGTGGTCACTAGACCAGTTCCCTCCCAGTACGACAGTTTCATCAGTTCATGTACAAACGCAGTAAAACCGTTCAGTCGGTTTTTGCTATTCGGTTCTGTAGTTTGCCGAACCGGAACCGAATAGGAAAACCGAAAAACGGTCCATCTCTAGTTCCGTCACACGCAACGCCCAGAAGCCGAAAGGGAGGAAAGAAGCAGATAACCCGGGGAGAACACCAAGACCCAGTTCACTGTCCCACTCGGCGATCTGTTTGAGTTTGTTGTCTTCACTTATGTGTAACCTGCCACTTTGATGTTTTGATGACTGAACTGCCTCATAGGCCTATTTGACAAGTATAGTCTGTCTTCGACCGTATCGGTACAGTTGTAGTTCTAGAGATGGGGATCTTCAGGCTAGTATAGTCTGCCAGTTTGGTGTGTTGGTCCGATCACAGTCCTCATTGACAAGTATATTTTGTCTCCAGCTGTCGAGACTGTCCAGCAAGCAAATGTTTCGGGATAAAGGGTACAAAGGTTTCCAAAGGTTTGATGCACCCTGCAACGGACGGCGCTCGCAGATCGATAACTGAGCTCCAATTGGTTTCGGTGGAGCATCAGCGGGAAATTTAGATTCCGTCAGGATGCGACAAGCCAAACGAGGTAGCCTGGTCGGACCAGGGAGATGAAACCACAACAGTAAAACCAACCAGGGAGTGATCCCGGTATTATAATCCGTAGCGGTTACAAAAAAGAATTGGAGAAAACTACTGTGATATTTTAGAAGGTCGGGCGTGGGAGATGGTCACCCATCAATTCCTCAGGACGGTTGAGATGCCGGGCGGTTGAGATGCTATATTTGATGCTCCCCCTACAGAAAAAAGTGTCGTGGTGATCAGTGTGTAAATGGATGAGGTGCAGCTGAAACTTTGTTACTGTGATGATAATTTGTATTTGTGCACCTTTCGGGCAGTATAAGGCACGAGCAGCACCCAGCTGCTATAATGGCATCTGTTCTGGTACGATCTGTTCTGGGCGTGTGTGTGGGGCAGGGCGGGGCTAGACGGGAGGTGTGTGCGGGGCGGAGCGGAGAACAGTTTAATCAGCTCGTCTCTTTCTCTTATCCGTATCCACTCTGATGTGACTGCATGTGTGTGTTTTTGCCTGTTCCGGAGTCGATCTTGTCGGAGTGTACACGAATGGGGTGTGAATCTGCAGTGTGATTCGGACTCAAGCTACAAGCGGCACCTAGCAGCCATTCTGGCAATGGTTAGGATGGGGAGGTGAACAGAGTTTATGCAGTTCGACGCTATCGCCTATCCGCATCTGCTATGGCGCGGCTGCATGTGTGTGTTGCAGTTGTTCTGAAGTTGATGTTAGTAGCATAGGAGGGTTCATACGACCCCTATTACCCAGAGCCTTAGGGAGCAACCAGCATTAAGTTCCCACGGGAACCGGAGCTTTTAGGGGGAACAACTTTCCATTTGTAAAACTTCGGCTCCTTCCAGCTAGATCCGGAAAGTGGTGTACGTACTGCATATATGGTATGCTATAGTATGTATATATGCATGTGTATGGCATGTATTGTTATGTACGTGCAATCGAGGTTCTGATGAAGACGATTGAGAGGGTGGAAATTGATGGGAAGGTGGGTTCCTTGAAAGGTTTTCCCCATGAAACAGTTGACGTTTCCAATGACGTCATGATGCGCACACGACGCCATAGAGACGATGACCGCTGTTGTTGTCCGTTGCACAATCCGACATAACGTTATTCGAGTCAGCGAGTATCGGACTTATTGTACTTTAGTGATTTGAGGTATAGTATGGGCAGTGTATACCCTTGCGAGTCTCTTGTTTGACCTTGGAACTATTAATCAACATAAAACTTTGCACTATCCTTTGACGGGTACAGGTGGAATAGGATGCTATGCCAGGAGGTATTATAGAGTGGGTGAGGGTAATGCATTGTTGTCTAGTGCTGTAGTATAGTATGAGTGTTATATACCCTCTTTAGCCCCTGGTACAACTTATCCAACTAAGAGTTTATATTATCCTCTGACTTTTGTAGGTAGTGGCGGGTGACATAATGCATTGTTGTCTAGTGCGGTAGTATAGTATGAGTGTTATATATATAGGTCTCCTGTTAGCCCCTGATACTACTAATCCATGTTTGGCTTTATATTATCCTATGACTGGTATAGGTAGTACATAATGCTAGGTCAAGTGGTGTTGTAGGGTGGGTAGGGGTAATGCATGATTGTCTAGTGTAGTAGTAAAGGATCAGTGCTAAAAATGACCATACAATTTATTGTGGTGATCTTGTTATACCTGCCTAAATTATATTTATGTCAGTTTCGGGATTTTTTGTATTTAAATCTCTTATGCGTTTAAAGATTTATTAATTTGTTAGCTCTGTTCATGACGTGGGGAGAAATGGATGTTTAGGGATAGTTTCCAGTCGAAAGGAATTTGGCTTTATCGCAGGTTTTAAGTTTTGGTGTTGTACAGATATAGATCATTGGGGAGCAACAGCGTATTTTGGTTAGATTATGTAGTTTTTGAGTTTTATTTCGGTTAAGCTAAATGCGCCATTTCGCATACAGTCTTCAGGGTCCACGAGAACACCATGCAGTCGACATTCGATGAGGCTACGAGACTTACCGCGGTGTAGAGTCCCTGATCGTCAGCGAGCTGGAAGATTTCGACCCGACTTCCACCCACTTTGTGGATTTCATTTACATAGAAAAGTAGCAGGGCGAGGACGGAGCCCTGGGGCGCACCGGTTGAGCGCTCTACGTCTAGAGATATTTTGCAGTTAACACTGATTTTGATTTTCCAATCATTTGACAAGGAGGAGATAATTCAGTATATTTTATTGGGGAGGTTCATTTTGGCCACTTTGTATATCTCATTCGGTTGTGCAATATCGAGTCTAAGTAGAACCGCTGCCCCGAGCTTTTGTTTTTCTTATAGGCGACGACAGGTCGAAGATTCAAAGGTTCATTTAATTTAGCATTGGTTAAATTGAATTCATCTTTAATTATTTTCGCCTCATTGAAATTTACCTTATCACTTGAATTGCGGTGGAAACGAATGAGCTGTGATTTGATGAGTTCTTTAAATGTGTGTTGAGGGTGAAATGATTTTGTGTGCAACAACTGATGTGAATCAGGTGGTTTGAAATATACTGTGGTGAATTTATGGGCCGAACTACATGGTGTAGACTGGCTGGGAATTACTCTCCTATCAATGGAACATCGCCAATTCTACTCAAAAAGTCAGGGCTATTGGCAGTGATTGGATTCTCCTTTGATAAAGACAGTTTGTTGACATCTCCAGAGAGATATTTATTATCATAGATACTTGGATGGTGAGTCCATAATAATGTTATGTATTATATAGATCGTATTACACCCCGAGATATATAATAATGGCGACGAGTTCAATTGGAAACGCGTGAATTTGGTGTAAATTTCATTTCTTTGTGAAACTTAGCAAATTTCATGTTACGATAATGCATCGTTTGAAACAATAATTTGTGATTTTTGTTAGCCTGATTGATCATTTTAAAGCAAATAATATATCACATCGGGTGTAGAATGTATAGTAAAATATTTATTATGTTCTTGTAAATATTTTGATTTAAAAAAAATCACAGAAATTTCGTAGTACTTTTCTACTATTTTTCGCAACAATTATCGGTTCACGCCTCGTACATACAAAATAAATATGATTGTAAAGAAATTTAAAGTTTAAATTTTGAAATTTAAAGTGAAAATATGTACACTTGCATATTTTTGTTGAAATTGACAATGCTCTAACAAGGTGGTGTCGGGCTCGTTAGTTACAGTTTTTCACACAATGGCACTCAACATTCAGACTATCACACTCGATGAATTTGAAAAGCTTAAAAACATAGGCCCTGTAAGAGCTAAAAAAAACTATACACATGCACATGCAGGCAAAATAAAGGTACTCTGACAATAGAGGATTTAGTTAGGGAAACCGCCATCGCTGAATCAGCTTGGCAAGAATTAATAGAAAATGAAATAATTCCTCTTGATTGGTTACCCAAAATCACCAGAACCTACCACCAATAAACCGTTTGCATTGAAAAATCCTTTTACCTCACCAACTAGTAGAAGTCCAACACAAATTCAGCGCAGCCTAGACCCCCTACATGTTGCCATCTCCTCCCAAAACAAATGTGTTCTCTCAAACTGGGGACGCGGTGGCTCAGTAGGTAGAGGTGCAGGCTGCAAGCCGAGAGGTCCTCGGTTCGAATCCCACCTGCAGCAACCGCGTTGTGTCCTTGGGCAAGACACTTCACCCCCATTGCCTACGTGGGGGCACAGTGACGTTGTGTACTAAGGCGTACTGCACGTCGATGGTGCATCTGTCTTCAACCAATGCTAACCCTGCTCGTGTGGAGTTCGTATGTTGGGGAGCTGACAGTTGCTCGCCGTTGCTCGCCGTTGCTCGGTGGTTCTCTCTGGGTACTCCGGCTTCCTCCACCCATAAAACTGTCGCGGTCATGATTAGCCATTGTGCAGAAATATGTGACCTTAAACACCAATAAATAAATAAATAATTCTCTCAAACTACCAAAAAATAAATAAATAGTTCTCTCAAACTAATCAAACACAGCAGGTACTAGTTCCTAAAAAATGTTACTGAAGTCATCCTTCAGATGCGAAGAGAGATAAAAAACTTACATAAAAAATAAGAAGGGGATAGAGACTTGTGGAAAAGGGAGAAGGCATTACTAGAATCAGCCAAACAACATGCAGAGGAAGAAACAAAAATGCATCTTGCTAGTTTAGAAGAATTTAAAACAAAATCAACGGAGCAAATGAATGAGCTGACTGAACAATTTAATAAAGAATATAGAAGACTGGTTGGAAAATTCAATGAACTAGAGCAACAGAAGCAAGAAGAAAACCCCCTGTACCTGCCTGGCGGCAGACATCCACACCCTCAGTTAGAATAGGACGTGCGACACAGACACATGGACACTCATCTCTAGAGTCGGTATTAAATGACATTAGCAGGGTATTAAAAATAAAAACAGAACCACATTCATCGCAGTCTGAGACCTACCCTTCGGATGAAGAAGAATCAGATGAACAGACTTCCCAAGTACAGGTGATGCCCAAAAGTACTGCCACTTGCAGTTCTAGAAATAAATTAACTGCGGGAACACAAACAAACACTGCTGACAATAATTCCGATGAGTACAGATGTCGCGACCTTGACCACCATAGAAGATGCCATTCACGAATAAGAGGAAGAATTGTTCGTGACAAAGAATTTGCAGCTAATGATGTTGATAGACAACGAAGTCGTCAGGTCTCACATAAACATCACGGGCCACAAAGTCGTCATGTATATAGGCACAGGCATAGAAGTACAGACCGATCAACTTCACCAGATAGTTCTGTTTCGCCACATCATCACAGAAGTCATCGGCATAAAAATAATACAAGAAGAAAAAGCAACAATTCCAGTGATACAGGTGAGTCTGATGGCTCTCATTATTCTGACTCCTCTCATAGACGAAGGTATCGAAGATACAGAAGCTCGTCATCAGAATACTCAGATGAGTCACGCAGCAGAAGGCATCATTCCACTGGACGCAGAAGTAGGAGTCCACCACGCCCCAAATTACAAACTTGTAATGTGAGCACAACAGCGAAACGGGAACCTTTCATTTTTCAGTTCGAGAGAATCGCAGATCAGAGGCAGTGGAGCTCAGAGAAAAAATTAAATCGTCTTTACAATTGTTTAGCCGAACATGCTCTGGAATATGTAACTCTTTTGGAGGGCCATCAAACCTTCAAAAGTTTAAAGAAAGAATTGAAATGGCGATTTAGCAGAAAAGAGGCACCTGCTTCAGCACGAAGGCAACCCCAGTACCTGAAGCAGAAAGATGATGAAAGTCTAGAACAATTTTCACAGCGTGTTCATACTATGACAGTGGAAGGGTATCCCAACTCGGATCATCAAACAATTGACCAGATCTCTGCAGAAGCATTTTTGCGAGGATCCAAGGACAAGGAAGCAGTTAGGGCAGTCATGGAGAAGAATCCTTGTTCAATTTTTAAAGCCCTAAAATATATGAAAGCTTCCATTGCCAATCAGAAAGCCATTATTGGTTGTAGAGCACCAAGCTATCATCAGTGCCAAGTTGCCTTCTCAGAAGCTGAGCAAGATTATGAGGTCAGTAAAGTTGAAGTTGACCCTAAAATAGCTTCACTTGAGGAAAGAATGGGGAAGCTTCAAAGCATTGTAGAAGATATGGCAACTCTGGTGAAAGATAAATTGCAAGCTCCACAATCACCACCCAATAAATATAAATATTACAAACAGCCATATAGACAGGGAAAATGGAAAAAGAAACAGAATTACAATTATAATCGTGGAAAATACCAGAATGACAGAAGCCAAAAATCAGGTGAAGGCCCAGATGCAAACACATGGCAACGTAAAGAGCAAGACACTACGATGATACAGCAAAGTTCAGAAACTTTAAACAAGAAAGGGCTCAGTGCAAAGGCCAACACTGGATCCATGATGGAGTAGGCCTGCTTAATGCAGTTGAACCAGATATTATTGTACATATTGATGAAAAAAATGTAAATATGGTTGACATACCAGAAATTATTGTAAGCAGGGTCACTGGTATTTCATTAATACTGCCATTGAGTGTAAATAGTATAAATACATCAGCTATTGTTGATACAGCAGCTATGATAACTCTCATGGATGAAGAGTTTTTTTTAGGAAATCTGGTTTGACAATTGCATCTAATTTCAAAAAAGTTAGGCTGAAGGGAATTGAAAAACAACCAGTTCTGGGAACTATTGTACCAGGTATGGCGATCAAGACTGGATCGAAAATATTTAAATGGGACATTTGTATAGCTCCAATCAATGATACCTTTATTTTGGGCTTAGATTTTCTCACTTCAAACCAGTGCATTGTTAATCTTCGAAATAGCACGCTGACTATTGGTGATGAGGTGATCAATGCATCTTTTAAAAGACCTGGAGCAGATCCTGATATAAATATATCTCGAGTAGTAGTAAGTCATGCTGTAACCCTCCCTCCAAACACAGTGACCATTGTTAATGTGAAACTGGATCAGCCCTTGAATGATGATTATGTTTTTGAGCCAGTTGGCCAAGTCAAGGGTATCCTGTTATAATCTGCAATTGGAAGAGGAATGAGCACAGTAGTCAAGGCAATCAATGATACAAACCACTTCATAAAACTGAAAAGGAATACCCATGTAGTGAATGCAGAAGAAGTCTTGATAACAGATATTCAAAATTCCAATAATTTTGAATTTTCCTCCAAAGACAAGCAGCATGTTCCTAATCAGAGCTTCAGTGGTGTGAAACAGGAGGTGCATAGAACTAGCGATAATGGACTGAGATATTCAAAATTGCAATAATTTTGAATTTGCTGCTCCCAGATTTATTATCAATGGCGCAGACACCAATGTTTCAAGAAAGCTAGCTAAGATCTCAGAAGAAGAGAAAAATACAATGTTTAACATTGGAGAAAGTATGGAAGCACAGAGAGTTCAAAATTTCCATAATTTTGATACAATGTGCGACAAGACAGATGACAGTATGGAAGCACAAAGAGGCCAAAATTACAATAATTTTGAACATACTGCTTTCAAATTTGTGGTCAGTGGCACAGAAGCCAACACTTTAGAGGAGCTAGCTGATATCAAAAATACGTTGCCTGAGCATCTTAAAGAATTATTTGAAAATTCTGTCACAGACTTAACTACAGCACAGAGAATCGAACTTGGTAGGTTACTTATAAAATATTCTGACGTTTTTGCCTGCCATGATCTCGACTTCGGTTGTTTGAAAGAGATTGAACATGAAATTAACACCGGCGATGCTCCCCCATCAAGCATAAGATCAGACATACCCCATTAGGTTTTGAAGGACAAGAGCATGAACATCTTCAGAAGTTGCTGGCTGCCGGAGTCATCCAACCTTCAATGTCAGCTTGGGCAACAGCACCAGTGTTGGTTCAAAAGAAAGATGGTAGCGTCAGATGGTGCATCGACTTCCGATCACTTAATGCATTGATAACAAAAGATAGTTTCCTGCTGCCATTAACTGAAGATTGTTTAGATACTTTGCAGGGCACAAAATACTTCTCCACCTTAGACATGGCATCAGGGTATTACCAAATACCACTATACGAACCTGATAGGAAAAATACAGCCTTCATCACAAAGTATGGCCTCTACGAGCACACAAGAATGAGTTTTGGTTTGTGCAATGCACCGGCAACATTCCAGAGAGCAATGCAATTAGTTCTATGAGGACTGACGTGGAAATAACTCCTCGTTTATTTAGACAACATAATCGTCCTAGGGTCCAACTTTGAGGAAAATCTACTCCACCTTGAAAATGTATTCCTAAGATTTCGTGAGTATAACCTCAAACTGAAGCCGAAAAAATGCTGATTGTTTAAGAGAGAGGTTGAATTTCTTGGCAAACTTGTTAATAAAGATGGAATTGCTGTTGTGCCAAGTAAGATTGAGGCTGTTGCCAAATGGCCCGAACCAAAGAATCAGCAAGAATTAATGTCATTTTGGGGTTTCTTAAATTATCATCGAGACCACATCAAGAATTTTGCTGGATTGGCTGCACCCTTATATGAACTTACAGCTCCAAAGAAGCTATTTACATGGTTACCAGAACACTAGAATAGTTTTGAACAGCTGAAAGCTGTTATGCCAGCTCCTCCATTATTATCATATCCAACGAAAGATGGTGGTGTATTTATTTTGGATACAGATGCCTCTAACAAAGCCATAGGAGCAGAACTGTCTCAGGTACAGTCAGGAGAAACAAAAGTGATTGGGTTTGCCAGCCACGTGTTGCTAAAAGCACAACGTAAATATTGTACCACCAGAAAGGAGCTTTTAGCAGTTGTAAAATTTTTTCGACATTACCGGCATTATTTGTTGCATCGACAGTTCATCGTCCAGACTGACCATAACAGCCTAGTGTGGATGATGCACTTCTAGAACATAGAGGGTCAGATAGCTCGATGGATTGAGGAACTCTCACAATATGATATGAAGATCATTCATCAACCTGGTAAACAACATGGTAATGCTGATAGTCTGTCTCGCATTCCTGATGCATTCCCAGGATGCAATTGTTACAATGCTGGAGACACCCCAGAAATGTTACCTTGTGGTGGCTGTCATTTTTGTAAGAGGGCACACCAACAGTGGGAAAGATTTTCAGAAGACGTTGATGATGTGATCCCTCTAGCTGTCAAAAAAGTACCTGAAGTGACAACAGTTTTAGATAAAGTAATTTCACCACAAGTCCCTATGGAAGAAACCACTGAATTGAGTGTTTCTCTTGTAACATGGTTGAATCCTTACACTAGTATGGAACTGCAATAATTACAACAAAAAGATAGAGACCTTGGCCAAATAATTGAGTGGTTGGAAAATAATATTACTCCTGAGAAGCATAAACTATATCTGTGTAGTCCTGCTGTCAAAGCCCTCTGGTTATGCTGATCACAACTACAATTCAACAACAGAGTATTAGTCTACAGATGGGAAAAAATAAAATCGACAGAGAATTAGTGCTGTTAGTGCCGGAATCTTTAAAACAGGAGGTATTATTCTACTGTCACATTGACAAACCTTCGGGACATTTGGGACAAACAAAGACATTGCTAAGACTTAAGAAGTCATTTAAGTGGTATAACATGACTGCAGATTGTAAAGTCTATGTGCAGTCATGCAAAACATGCAATGTTCAGAAAAAATCAAATGTTACTCCTTGGGCACATTTACAGTCTTATCATGCAGGATACCCAATGGAGAGAGTGCATCTTGATATACTTGGGTCTTTAATCCCCAGCAGCAGTGGAAATGTGTATGTTCTCCTTATGGTTGACCAGTTCACAAAGTGGGTCGAAATAGCTGCCTTGCCAGATCAAACTGCTGAAAAAATTGCCAGAAAGTTTATTCTACATTTTATAATGACCTTTGGATGCCTGCTAGTGGTACACACTGACCAGGGTCAAAACTTTGAAAGCAATTTATTCAAAGCCCTTTGTGAGCAGCTCCAAATCACCAAATCAAGAACTGCACCTTATCATCCGTCATCAAACGGACAGGTTGAGCGTTTTAACAGGACATTGTTGCAGATGATCATATGTTACATTGAGGGGCATAGTAAGGAATGGGACAGGGACCTTCCCCTGCTCGCCATGGCTTTACATTCAATGGAACACCAACAAACTGGATTTACTCCGAACCAATTGATGTTGGGCAGAGAAGTGATCCAGCCTGTGGATTTACTCTTTAGTGTTCACGAGATGAACCAAGAAGAATATGAAGCAGCAGAATGGGTAAAACACTTGAATGAAATTATGCCCAAAATACACCATTTCGCCAGAAAATTTCTTGGACAGTCTCAGCAGCATCAAAAGAAAGATTATGATCTCCGAGCACGAGAGACACAATACCATCCAGGTGATGTAGTGTACAAACAGGACAAGTCAACTAAAGTTGCAGAGAGCCAAAAACTTAAACCTCCGTGGTGCGGACCATACTTGGTAGTTAGCAGCAAGGCTCCCCTGTACCAAGTACGAGATAGGAAAGGTAATTATACACTACATCATGACACTGAAAATATGTAGAGACGCAGTATTACCTCTCTGGTTGAGGAGAATGAGACATCATTTTCTGCATGAAGAAGAGACAGTGCTGCTGCCAGACAGTCAAAGAGAACAAACTCCTCAGACACAGACTGCAACATCTCCAGAATTGACAGCTTCAGATGCTGATGATATCCAAAATTCAGTCCGTACTGAGTTGAGGGATACAGATGCATTACCTGCAACTGATGATTGTGCTGCAGATCAGATCCAAGATTCAGTCCAAATTGAGTCGAGGAGTCCAGTTGTGGGTGCAGCAGATCATGCCTTGCAACACACTGAAGAAGGGGATCTGCCCAAATTGTTTACTGAACAACAAGAGACGAGAAGAGGAAGGAAGGCTAAGCCCCCTGTCAAATTCAGAGATTATATAATTCAGTAAGTGATGCACGGTGCACATGTTTTACCCACACAAAACTGCACCATTGTTGTCTCTAACTCCTGTAAATAATACAAATAATGGCCTCACTCTTAGTGTATATATCTTTTGCTTTGTAGATGGATGAATTTGACGAGGCTAATTTCGAGCCAGATTATGATGAGACGGGGCTTGACAAAAATAATAATTCCACTTTGGTTTCAACCAAAGAAAGCAGCGAATGGGTAGTAATAGATGAGGTATCTTCTGAGAATGAAGTGGAATCTTCACATGAAAATGAATTAAAATCACATCCTGAACCTCCATCTATAGTAGATAAGAGAGTGGTCATTGAGTGGAAGCCTGGAATGACACATAGATCCTGTCCACTTTGTAGAGTAAGAGACAAAAACTTGAAGAGGCACACTATTGTCTATCACCTACCATGGTTTGTGGGAGCCAGGACTGCCTGTTGGCAGTGTGGGATACAAGAAGGGATCAATTGCTTTGTAAGAAGAAGACATATTGAAGCAGAAGATCACCCTGCAGGATCAGCCTTCAATGACAATGCACTAGAACTTTGGGTTTTGCTGATGAACGGCCTTTGCACTACTTCCGTGAGGTTCTAGGCCAAGACTCCTTACATGATCTTTTGGGATATGTTTTGTGCAATAAACTGCATCCAACAGAGGTGACTAGTAATCCTTTTAATACAGAAGAAATAGTATTAATGGATCATTATTGCAAATCACAAAAACTTGAGAGTCCAACAGAATTTACTATGTGTCCACCAAATACAGTTATTTCTCTGTTTCAATGGCGTATCCTATTGCAGTTACTGTCTCGGCTCGACAATACACAACAGGAAGGAGCCCAGTCAATTGAAACAACAATGTCGTTCATTGGCATAGAAGTCACCAATGAAAACATCAAATTGGAAAGTCTAAGATTTATCGATAGCCACATGCATGTTGATCAGCTACTAAAAAGTCGAAGGAACATTCATTACGATGAATAGAAGAAATTGTTGACAGTAAATCAATGAAGCTGATTGGGGTGGTTGCAAATTATGTTTTCCCCAAGAGCTGGAGATATTAGAGCGAAGACAGCGCCTCAGATCAACGTATTTATGTCACTTTTGGCATACATCCTCATTCAGTGGATTTCCGATCCACAAATCAACATTTGGATCAATTAGTGTCTTTATTAAGGCATCCACGCTGTGTTGGGTTGGGGGAAGTTGGAGTGGATTTGACCACCACCTGCAAATGTTGGACCCATTGTAACAACGTAGATTCCTGCATTGACAACAAAATAATGGCTCAGGAAAAATTCCTACATAGAGTACTTCCCCTTGCAGCCAAATACAATAAGACTGTAGTGATTCACTGCGGAGATAAGGGCAGTGGCGAGGCAGCATCTAAAGTTCTTAGTCTTTTTAAAGAATTGGGCTTAACTGAACGTAATGTCCATAGACATTGTTTCATGGGGACATCCTCAGAACTCGCAGCTTGGCAACTTGTGTTGCCAAACTGCAAGTTTGGCTTCGCCAATAGTTTATTCAGAGATTCTGATACTAAAGAAGCTATCTCTAGTTTGCCCATAGAAAAGACTCTGTTAGAATCGGACTCACCTTATCTTTCGCCAAATCGCCACTGTCCAATCAACACACCCTGGATGATCTTGCCAGTTGCAAGATACATTAGTGAGAAAAAGAATGTGCCTTTGTCTGTTTTGATCGGCTTGGCCAATCAAAACGCTTGCCAGTTATATGGCATTGACCTGTGTTAACCACATTAAATTCAGTTGTAGCTGTAGATGTGGGTAGGGATGTATGTACATATATCTGTACACATCCGCATCCATATATACAGATACAGGATTTGTATATATCACTGTTAATTATGTAAATGTGTACATATACATATTGGTAATAAAATTCATTATATTCCAGATATTCGAAAGTCCAATACTTTTGATCCCCTGGTATCTCTCGGATTTGACTTATCTTGGATTGAAAATCTCGGATTGACTTTAACACAGATTCTCTATAAAATTTGAATAAACATACGTGTTTATGCTACGACTTGTCACATCCAGGGTGTTGTTTAATATTATGTACTTTAAGGTACTTGGAATTAGTAGGCAAGCCACAATACCAGAATAATGTAGTAATTATAAATGAATGGTCCTGAGTTTATTAGTGATATTCACCTCCTTCTCAAGTAAATGATAAAGTTAAATTTAGTGGTCTGTTAACTTGACATTAACTACCCATGATTTGGATTATACCTGCTATATTGCAAAAGTCCTATATATGGTTTAGCTCTATGCATGGGGGATGGCTTTGGTGATGGTACTAATCACTAATATTTACCAGGTTTGGTCACCAGCCAAATGGAACGGAGAGGAGTGTGGTGAATTTATGGGCCGAACTACTTGGTGCAGACCGGCTGGGAATTACTCTCCTGTTAATGGAACATCGCCAATTCTACTCAAAAAGTCCGGGCTGTTGACAGTGATTGGAGTCTCTATTGATAAAGACAGTTTGTTGACATCTCCAGAGAGATATTTATTATCATAGATACTTGGATGGTGAGTCCATAATAATGTTATGTATTATATAGATCGTATTACACCCCGAGATATATAATAATACTTTATAATCTAAATGACCGGAAGCCTGAAATTGCTTGCCTTTATACACGGTCACATCGGGAAAATCAACAGAACTTTCACTAATAGTAGCTTTTAATTTAATGTTTGGATCATGATTGTTCAAAATTTCTAAAAATTCATCAAAACCATCTTTTGAATTCTCCCAAATGATAAAAAATGTCATCTAAATATCCGAGATATACGAGAGGATGCTTTGCACATTTGCTTAATGCACTTTCCTCCCATTCTGCTACATAAATGCTTGAAAAATTAGGACTGAATCTTTTGCCCATAGGACAACCCATTATTTGTAGAAAATATTCTCCATTGAATTGAAAGTCATTACCTTTTAAGCTCAGCTCTGAGATATCCAAAATTTGTTCATCCGGGCGTATTGCATCCGGATATTTTTCAAATGCAGTATTAACCGATTTAACACCTTTATCAATATCAATGTTTGTATGCATACTGTCCATATCCAAAGTAGCCAGGATAGCATTTTTCGATATTTTCAATTTCGAAATTTTGGACAGGAAATCCTGTGTATTTTTTAGATACCTCGGATGTCTATTTGCTATAGGTTTAAGATGATTTGATATGATAGGTTTATGAATTATTTCCGAGATCGCATAGGATTCTGAGTTACAATCTGATATAATTGGCCTCCCGGGTGGAGTTACGTCATCCGTCCACGAAGAACGGTCCTTGTGGATCTTTGGTAGGATGTAAAATTGTCTTGTTTGAGCACTGAGCTTAGCTGTTAAATATTTCAATTGTTTTTTTTGGTTATGTGACCTTCGTCGAAGAGAAATTTTAAGATCTTATTGAATTTTTCGACATTACTTGGCCAAATAAGTGAATTTATTTTCTTATACTGTTTAGTATTGCTGAGGTGTCTCATGGTTTCCTTTATATAATTATCCCGAGACAGAACGACTACCGACCCACCTTTGTCGGCTGGTTCAATTACTAATTTCTTATCTTTGTAGAAATTTCGTGAGGGCTCTCCGTTCACCAGCTGTTAAATTGTCTTTATCGGAGAGTAGGTTCATGCTGAACACATTTTGAAGGATTCGTTTGCTAGCCTCAATAATTTCGGATTCTACTTCACTATCTGGAGGTGACCAACCAGATGATTCTGTAAAAGGAAGTTTCAGACCGCTGGAGTTTCTAAAGCGGTCTGCTAATTTCATTTGCCTAAGAAAATTACAGTTATATGACGGTATATTTGCTTGATTACCAGTTTTAGGCTTCGGTGCTGGTACGAAAGTTAAACCGCGATCTAAAAGAGACTTCTCTTGGGTTGTTAGGCGGTTGTTACTTTTGCCTTTACTTAGTTTAAATGTTGAACCAGTGATCATACATAATATTGACGGTTCTCGTGGTCCAATGTATTAAATCCTGAGCAACATCAAACTTCGCGTCATCAATTTTTGGTATCACATTAACGTCCTTCACTTTCCGAAGTGTGGTTGAATTGATAATGCTCAAGGTTCTCCTCTCAGCCTGAGGGAGTTTTTGCGAAAAGTTTGGGTCAGCGAAATACATTTTTGCTGATCTAAACTTGACCCTGATATCGCTAAGCATATTCCGCAACTGCTTAACTACGAGATCAGTATTATCACATCGATAATTCAGGCCAATATTTAATAATATGTTTGGGGGACTGGGCTGGCCCCTGTGCCTTTAAACATTGAGCGAAAACGATTGAACTTGGCGCCGGGGTAACACTCCACCTGGATGTCCGGATGGGGATTTCGATCAATGCGTCCTACATTTGAATTGCCAATCATAAGGATGTTTTTACAAACATCGGAGAGGCGCCAGTTCTTTTTGTCAAAATTAACTCCGCTTTTATGCCGAAACTGGGAGAATTTAGAATCAAATGAGCGGCCCGAGTTGCGGCTCGTTGATTTGACTTTCTTTGAGTACGATATACCTGGCTGAACCACACTAGAGGCAGGAGAAGGATGATAAGAAACAGAAGCAGGACAGGAAACAGAAGGAGAAGCAGAAGAAGCAGGAGGACTTCTAGGGAGAGCACTAGGAGAACCGGAGAAGCAGGAGGTAGAGGAGCAAGACGAGGCGAGACAGCGTTACTCAATTTGCGAGCATTTTCAGTCACATTATGGACCGGAGATGTTTGCAAATTGAGGCGCTTACTCTGAGAGAAGGCAGAAGAAGTAGAAGGAAAACAAGAGGGAGAAGTACTTTACCTATATCCTTTCTTATTATGCTTTTCGTGTTGGGGTAGAGGGGCAACACGGGCCGGGGTTTGCTTGCTCCCTCCTGTATTGTTCCTTACTCCAGACGCCGAGCGAAGTTCCGAAATATAAGACTCACAGGCCTAAATCGTCTTATCTGTCAACTTATTTTTAAAGTGTTTTGAGCCCAGATCAAGGCACGCGCCGAAGCGCTGTTGATGTCTATTTTTTCGAGTCCAGGAGGTGGTTGCATAGCCAAAGTTATCTTAGACTTCAACTTGTTTAAATTTATCTTGTAATGCTCAATTAAAGCATTTAACGTTGGTTGGCCCATCCCACACTAATCTGTCGAAAAACTGAAAAAAGTGTGAGGTGGGAAGAGCAGGCCTTAGAAAGCCACCTAACTCATCCGCTTTCTTCTCCAACTGTTTCGGGAAATCCCGATTTGCCAAATGGTGCTCTAAGAGCCCAATGTGGTGCAAACACTGAATCACCTGAAACAAAGCATCGACCAGCCTAGAATAGGCCTTCAACGATTGTTCCTGGCCACTTCCAGACCGGACAACTCTCTGCATCTGATGCCTCTTCCCATTCTTGTCATTGTAAAATAAAGTAGATGAATTAAGCTCAAAATAAAATATAAAGTAATGAAATAAATGAAATTGAAAAACTAGATAATACCTATTAAAGAAGATACCTTGTTTTGTTATGGTCTTCAGAACAGGTAAAAAAATAATTCGTCTGTCTTGACGTGTTTCGCTTAGTTTAACTTCTTCAAAGAGACTTTGAAGAAAATGATTCCAAATTTGAAAGGATGAATGAAAGGTTTTAGCGCGCCGAAGGCGCGCAGGGACGATGTGGGATTTACAAATCCTTTGCGACCCGGTTAACCTTATTTTATTTCACTTGGATGATGGATCACACAGGCCTAGCTTTCCTATTGCCTCAGATGGGGTCTGAGGGGGTATGTACGCGGTTAGAATTCCCGGCAGTTTACGTTGGAGTGATAGATTGTCAATAATCAATCCCCCAACGCCATTAAGATATTAGAGAGTTCCAGCTTGGCGATGGTAGAGGTTTGAGTCCCACTATGGTGGCGAGCCAGAATATAATGTTGTGCGATGGCAAATTTAAGGGAAGAAGAGAAAAGAAAACCAAACAGTAACTCCGGTTTGATAGCGGCCCCGGTATATGACCATAGCGGTTACAAAAAAGAAGTGGAGAAAGCTCCAACAGTTTAGTTTTGAAAAACCGGAGTCATTCATCAAGCCTTCTGGGAGATAGGATGCCGTATGTGATTATGAGGTATCTGGTTATCCTTCGGGAATTCCAAATGACCTCCCCCACCCACACCCCCACCCCCACCCCCCAAAAAAGAAAAGAAGAGCCCTTCAAAGGACTGTTTGCTGGCAAGATTGTTTCAATCCTTGCCTTGGTCTTGTTAGGTTTTCTGCACATCTTTGCATGAGGTGTTTCAATCCCTCATAGTTTGTCATTCAGTTTGGTCGTGTGTCTGATGAGATAGAGGAGGTAGAAAAGATAGAGAGCTGGAAATTAGAGCAATTCGGTTCTTGATTTACATCTGTTCCGTCCGTGACGATCAGTGACATGCGGATGGAGAAGCCAGCAGTTTTTCCCCGAAATTTATATCTCGGGGAGGGGAGACCCGGCAGCAGGTGGAGATTTTCCTCGCTGTTTGCAACTTCCACTGGTAACAGAGGCAAGCTTTCGCGCGTATCTTGTCACCCGCAGCCAGTTCTGAATTTATGTCACCGAATGCCTGGCTCACCCCATCGCAATGATGTAATCTTTAACCCTTTCGATGGACACGCCCCAGATAATTTTATTTTCCCATTGAGGACGCGATGCGCATTGAGTTCTATTATTAATTCGCTGTCTTGAAGTCTATTTAGAGTTTTGCTTTGAAGATTTTTTAAGCGCATTGCTATAGTGTCTATTTTTGATATCTCTGGAAGCTGTTTTATCGATGTCCACGTGGGCTTGCGCAGAGCCACGCGCAAGGCATGATTTTGGACCCGTTGTAGTTTTCAATGTTGGTTTTATTCAGGTCACTTGTTATTATGGCCCCATACTCTAGGAGAACTTCTTTATTGGCTCCCCAATAATTTTTACCTCTAATCATTTTCAGGAAATTGATGCGTTTAGTGGCTTTGACAGTGACTGAGTTTACGTGATTATTTAGATTGGGACTTCTATCCAGGGTGAATCCCAGAAACTTTGCTTCATTACTAGCTTCAAGTTTATGGTCGTAAAGCTTAAGCTCAATATTAAGGACAGGGTTTTTGCTTTGCTTTTTATAGAATGTGATTCTTTGTGTTTTCGCGGCATTTTGCTTGATGAGCCACAGAGCGCACCAGTCTGGAAGGTCGCAGATCCTATAGGCGGTTTTGTATTATGTTTCGAGACTTACTGGCCGTCCACATTCTTTTGTCGTCTGAGAATTGAGATAGTTCAACATGGTTCTTCCCTACTTTGTCAATGTCATTCACATATATTATAAAAAGAAGCGGGCTAAGGACCGAACCTCGTGGAGTGCCCGCTTCGAGTTTTACCTCATCTGACACCTCGCGGTTGACCCTCACTTTGATTTTTCGATCAGATAAAAATGATGATATGATCCTTAGAATTTTGGTAGGTAGCCCCATTTTAGCTAGTTTGTATCTCATGCCATTGTGCCAGATTCCAACTTGAATGAATGAATGAAATGTTTTAGCGCGCAGAAGGCGCGCAGGGACGATGTGGGATTTGCAAATCCCTTGCGACCCGGTTAACCTTATGGTATTTCACTTGGATCACACAGACCTAGCTTTCCTGTTGCCTCAAATAGGGTCTGAGGGGGGTATGCACGCGGTTAGAATTCCCGGCAGTTCACGCTGGAGTGATAGATTGTCAATAATCGATCCCTCAACGCCATTAAGACTATCAGCGAGTGGGCTCTATTCGGTTCCAGCCTGGCGATGGTAGAGGTTTGAGTCCCACCATGGTGGCGAGCCAGAATATAATGTGCGATGGCAAATTTAAGGGAAGATGAGAAAAGAAAACCAAACAGCAACGCCGGTTTGGTAGCGGCCCCGGTATATGACCATAGCGGTTACAAAAAAGGAGTGGAGAAAGCTCCAACAGTTTAGTTTTGAAAAACCGGGAGTCATCCATCAAGCCTTCTGATGAATGAAAGGTTTTAGCGCGCCGAAGGTGCGCAGAGACGATGTGGGATTTGCAAATCCCTTGCGACCCGGTTAACCTTATTTTATTTCACTTGGATCACACAGGCCTAGCTTTCCTATTGCCTCAAATGGGATCTGAGGGGGTATGCACGCGGTTAGAATTCCCGGCAGTTTACGTTGGAGTGATAGATTGTCAATAATCAATCCCTCAACGCCATTAAGACTATTAGACAGTGGGCTCTATTCGGTTTCAGCTTGGCGATGGTAGAGGTTTGAGTCCTACCATGGTGGCGAGCCAGAATCAAGCCTTCTGAATGAATGAATGAAAGGTTTTAGCGCGCCGAAGGCGCTCAGGGACGATGGGTTCCCACAAAGATCAATGATGGGGATATAGGGTTCCCACAAAGATCAATGATGGGGACATTGATGAAGCCCTGTCGGGATACTCGTGGGGCAGACTAATATCTAAGACTACAGGCAACCCTACGTGGAAAATTAAAGAAAAATGCCCCAATAGGACCACAAAACTTAACTTCATTAACAAAGGTGTTTGTATAAACGGACAAAATATGAGACTGAGGAGTATCGTGTTTTGCCTCAGCCCACACAGTGCCATAAATGCCAGATATTTGGCCATATGTCGAACAGATGCAAAGGAGAGTTGCGTTGCATGAAATGCGGCGAAAAACATATAACAAAGTCATGCAAGGTTTCAACACTAAAATGCCGAAATTGTAACGGGCAACACCCAAGCAATTATCGGGGGTGTCCCCACTACAAAAAAGTTAAAACCGACATAGAACTCAAAGCTATTAAAGTCAACAGCGTAGAAAACTCAACCTCTGCACATTCGATGTGTAGCCTAATGGCTGGTTCAATTTTTAATATAATGAACAAACACTTCGACGACAGTCTTTCCGACATATGTAAAGAAGTTGGGAAAACAGCATCCAAGCTGTATCGAACTCAAATCTCTTCCTCGCTAATAGATGCCGCCATAAATAAAATATAAATCACACCCACACGTTAACTAGTACAATTACGTCAGGTACTGAACAATTATGGATAAGTTGAAAATAATTCAGTGGAACGCTCGAGGCGTCAACTGCAAAAGCTCACAGATGTCCGATTACTTCACAAACGTAGATGTAATTGGTATCAGCGAAACATGGTTAAAGCCAAGTAAGACATTTTTGCTAAGTGGATTCAACATCATTTGACGAGACCGTCCCACACAACGTGGAGGCGGAGTCGCTCTCCTCATAAGGCAGGACTTAAAATATAAAACGATATCAAGCGATCATCTCAACGCAGAGGTGATTGCCGCTGAGATTGAACTAGATCATAAAAAGTTGCCGTAATCTCATATTATAATGAACCGAAAAAAAACAGTTGACAGCAAAGTCTTTGAATTCTTTGTGAAAAATCACAAACATTGTATTTTCTTAGGTGATTTCAATGCCAAACATCAGGTTTTCGGATGCAATAAAACGGAGCCCAATGGCGACGCCCTCTTCAATATCATCGAACAAAATGATCTTTTTGTATTAAATAACGACCACGACATTACCCACGTCAGTAACAACACACTCCACCAATCCGACATCCTTGACCTAATTATAACCAGTAAATCACTAAAAAATCAAATGCAAGACATATTTGTGGGGGACGATGATTTAGGTAGCGACCACCTGCCTGTTCATGCTACATTACACGGTTGCAGCGGACCCACAAGATACCCCACAATGAGGAGGAGGAATCTATCCAAAATTGACTGGGACCTCTTCAGAAAAATAATTCAGGTTAATTGATATTGATTGATATTGATATTTTATTTGCCAGTATACTAAAATATAACAATGTATACATATAGTACATGGAGTTAACATATTGAAATTTCAACACAAAAATATATTTCTTATAGTACATATAAATACAAAATCCCAATAATTAAAGCATTGTAAACTGGCAGGGGAAGGCATAGCCAGATTGGCTGTCTTCCTGCCTTTCCCTGAGAGATATAAAAGAAAAAGAGAAAGAAAGATCAGCAAAAGAAAGAGAAAGAAATTGGTATTACACAGCAACATTGTGGATTCCAGTTATTATGTCTTGATTTGGTCTCATTCCAGCATGCGTGCGTAGTGTCGCTGATGATCAACTGCGAAATGTCGCTCCCTTGATTCTGCTGACACCGTTCCTCCCATTAGCTTGGAGGTAGTAATAGTATGAGTAAAACTACAAAATGGTTGGTGGGAGCAGAATATGAGGCGACATGGACGAGAATACCAGACAACGATTACTGTCAAAGACAACACGTGATTTTATAGTTAACCCTTTACTAACATAACCGTCGAACCCACCCACAGCCATTCATGGAAGTCGTTATTGAAATTTTATTTTGTTTTCACACCTTGTTTCAAAACCACAGCCCACGATCCTCCCTTGGGGCGATCTCCTTGAGCTCGCCCCAATGAAGACACTCGAGCTTTGTCTCCAAAACGAAAAAATAAGATTAGTTAGTTATTCAAGAATTTTCTTATGACAAATGTCTCGGCTTTCCACGTTGGAAAAGGGATACATTTTAGTTTATACAATCCGGACAATAAGGGTTCGAACAGGAAATGTTTTCGGAGTAAGAGGAGAAAAATATTGTTGTTACCTTTTTCTTGAATTCATTCCTATTCTCTGTATTTCTGATATCTCTTTCTAACTCATTCCATAGCTTAGGTAGCGCAAAGACAGGTAATTTATCCAGGGTTTTGGTTCTGGTTTTGTGAGTGCGTAAGAGACCAGCCTGGCGAGTAATTATGTTGGGTTGGTTATTCACAATTGAGAAGAAGTTTGCAAATGAAACTGGGAGGTTTCCATTATGCCAATCAAACATAAATAATAAGGCGTGTAATTTGTATAAATCTTTTAACTTCAATATACTATCTTTGATAAATAGGGGGTCAGTGTGGGCATTGTATTTCTTATTATTTATTATTCGTAGTGCTCGTTTCTGCAGTGTTTTGAGACGATCACAGGCTTTGGACGCACCCCATAACGGAATTCCATAGATGAAATGGCTCTGTATCAGAGTGAAATATAACGTTTTCATAACAGTATGAGGGAGAAACTTTTCAACTTTATTTAGAACGAAGTTGGCAAGTCCAACTTTTGTGCAGAGTTGAGATATGTGGGCGTTGTACGATAAGTTGTCATCAATATTTATACCAAGAAACTTTAAGGATTTCTCACTTTCTCCACTACCAACCTTGCAGATTACCCGGTTGTTTATATTGACATTCGGATGAGTAACATTCCTACCTCTGTGACTTGGATTAAGTAACATGTATTTCGTTTTCTTTTCGTTCAGGACTAGGTGGTTGGCTGTGCACCAGTCAAATATATTTTTTAATTCCTCATTAAAATCTGAGACTAGGGCAGTTATCTCCGCTCCAGACTTATATGCTTCTGTGTCATCGGCAAACGACAAGATATTTAATGTAGTTGAATTACTTATGTCATTGATGTATATTAGAAATAAAATAGGGCCCAATATAGAACCTTGTGGAACTCCACATGTCAGTTCAGTTAGATTAGAGTTGATATCACCAAACGATACATACTGATTCCTGTTCTTCAGATAGCTTTTGAACCAACTTAAAGCGATACCTCTTATTCCATAGTGTTCGAGTTTTTGAAGAAGGATGTCGTGGCTTATTGTATCAAAGGCTTTGGAAAGGTCAAGAAAAATAGCTAAAGTGGTGTCCTTACTGACTTTGTTATTTTCTATAGCAACATGTTTTAACAGTTGCATAATTGGATGTAGTGTGCTATGCTGCTTCCTAAAACATATTGGTGGTGATAGAGAATATTGAATTTATTGAGAAATTTTATCAGTCTAACAAACATCAGTTTTTCTAAAATCTTTGAAAAGACAGGGAGAATACTTATTGGTCTATAGTTTGTGAAGTTATTTTCATCACCTGATTTAAAGATTGGGATTACTTTTGCAATTTTCATTCTGTCAGGAACTATTCCCTGACTGAGTGAAATGTTCATGATATGTGCAAGGGGGTTGGCAACCGAATCTATCGAATGTTTAAGGATACTGGATGAAATATTTTCACAATCCTGACTTGCTTTAGGCTTCATTTTAGTTACAATATTGATAATTTCCAGGGACGACATTGGTAAAATAAACATATTATCTGGGAGGGGGTATTTCATGAATTCGGAGAAAGATTTGCGTGGATTCGATATTTGTTTTGAGGTCTCCTTTCCTATATTTGCAAAGAAATTATTGAATTCATGAGCGATTTCGTTCGGTGTATTTATCTTTTTTTCACCCAGATTAAAAAAGGAAGGTAAATTGCTTTTGTTTTTGTTTCTATTTAAAGCGTTATTTAGAATTTGCCACGTTTTTCGCATATTACTTTTATTTTCCAAGAGGACGTTTTCGTAATACATTGCTTTACTCTGTTTTCTAATTCTGTTGAACACCCGACAGTAATTTTTGTAATTTCTGACATTAAATTCTGTTGGACTTCTTAATTTTTTCATGAAAAATTTATTCTTGTTATTGGCTGAGATTAGAAGACCTTTCGTCATCCAAGGCTGTCGCTTTATGTATTTTTTATTCCGTTTTTGACGTTGCAAAGGAAATGCCGATTCAAATGCATTGAGAAAAATATTTAAAAAGTGTTCATAGGCAGCATTGGGACAGTTGGATTCCATAACTGGAGCAAAATCACACTGGGACAATAATACCTTGAAATATTCGATACTGCTAGTGTTTATTTTCCTAGATAGAGTTGGCATTGTATTCTCTAGTGACATATTTGCTGATTCAGCGTAAAATATTCCAAAATGGTCGGATACATCAGTGAGAATTATACCAGATTTGAAAGAGTTAATTAGATTATTTGAAAAGATATTGTCTATGAGCGTCGCAGAATGATCTGTCACTCTGGTTGGTTTGGTGATGACAGGCATAAATCCCTCGCTAAACATTAAATCTGTAAACCTATCAGTTTTCGAGTGGCAAGCTACTTTCAGAAGGTCAATATTAAAGTCGCCCATGATTAAGGTTGTTTTCTTTTCCTTGTTAAGTATGTCAGTTATGTTGTTGACCTTTGATTGAAAAAGATCTATATCCGCTTTGGGGGCCGAGTTTGAACGATATATTACACCAATAATTCTCGACAGATTCTTATCCTTTAGTTCTATGAACATTGACTCAATCACATGTGGTATGAAAATAGAAAGATCTTTTCGGACAATGAAGTTAGTGTCACTTTTTATAAATAGTCCTACTCCACCTCGATCATCGTCAGCCAAGGGTCTGGTATGTTTTAATAAAGGGTGATATCCTTTTAGTGTACCGTATAAGATATATTACAGGGGATCTGAAAGACCTCCGTGAGACCAATGACGTCGAATGTATTTTCATTACTGTTTAGTTCAGATAGCAGGTGTTTTAGAGGATCCCAATGGGCATTAAGGCTTTGACAATTGATATGAAATGCAGAGAAAGATCCGTTCATGTCCCTGAGCTCTGATTGCAACTCACTAGGAAGGAGATATTTACAATCGGTAATGTTGTATATAGATGGTGAATCACCAGCTGTGTTGGACATGTTGGTCATCTCGTTCATGAGATAATTAAAGTCAAAGTTAGAATCAGTCTGGATCCCGTCCAAATTAATACTACCCGCCATGATTTACAAATATTCCACCAGCAACACCAAAGCACGGATGCATGAAGGAGACCTGAAGATTCATAAATAATATAGACAATTCATTTTGTGGCTGGAAAGAAACGTCAACAAGAGTTATAATAGAGTAATATAAAGTGTGTAAATGAGGATAATCTTTCTCATTGCATTGGTTTAATGTGATCAAAAAGAGGGTAGAGAGAGAAGTAAACAAAGATATTCCACAGAAAACGGAATTCATCATTCCATTTTATTGTAAGGCGTCGTCCCTAGCTAACTTATAAACAAAACAAGTCGTTTATACTAACGGTGGTTACGACAAAACAACATGGCATAAAATTGAATACATTTGTAAGGGTTCATCTGAAACCCCTTTCCCCGGGTTCGGGCCCATGCACACATACACACAAGATATACTTAATAAACGTGCTATTATGATAATGGACTGTCAAACTAATCTGTCTCAGTAGACAGTCAGTGGATTAGTTAGATAATATAATACACAATTTATCAGCACATAGCAAACATGTTGTGATTATAACAGACGATCAAACTAATCAGTCAAAGTATGTGGTCAGCGGATCAATTGGATAATTTAATACACAATTCACCACACAATAATGTGACGATAAACGGGCAGTCAAACCAAACTGTCAAAATATACGGTCAGTGGGTCAGTCGGATAACATAATACAATTCACCAGCACGATTGCGTGAAGATGTCAACACGATGACGAGTTGTAAAAAGAGAGAGAGAAAAAAGTGAAATTCCGTGCACACAGACATTTAAAAATTTCTCCTTCGTATTGATGGGGGAGTTTCATGTCTGATCGATTTATTTGTTCCGAAGTATATTTCTAAAGGATTTATAAAAAAACAATGATTGTGATGCATTATTCGTACTTATCTGATATTAAGGGGACGTCCGACCTAACTTTGGTCAAATTTCATGTAATTTTCTTTCAAGTCTAAAAAAGGCCCAAAATGAATAACCCCAATAAATTATATACCAAAATGCTTGGAATGAAACATAGAACATGTTGAAACTGAAATTTGCCATGGAACTGCTGCCATGTGTAAATAGCACCACCTGAAAGTCTGCTATGGCATAAGTAAGAGAACAAAACTTTTACAATAAAATACCTCAAAATAAAATAACAGCTGTATTCTATAAACATTTAAGTACATACTCGAAGAAATCTTTTCCTAATTCATGAAAGTAATGAAGATTGGGACCAAATGTTATAAGTGGAGTGCTCACTGATTGAAGGCAGACATTTTCTTTTGTTTATGTTTTGATTTGGGGAGTTCAACAAAGGTCAACTTGAAGGAGTCCAGCAGAAGAAGTATGGAAGGACAAAAGAGTGTCTCCCAATATAAAGATGTATGTGTTACTGTAATGGTTTGGAAAGAAAATATGATATTCTCCTATGTAGAATGCACTGCAAAGTCATACATTGTAGTTGAATAAATATATTTACAAACCCCTTGCACTGTAACCCCTTTTATCCCATGCATCAATTTGATAGTGATTAAATTATTAAATTTGTCTGGTTTATCAATAAGTATATTAGCTTTGTTTAACTCTTGGACACCAATACACTCATGATATCTGTTGGAGAAGAAATAAGGGTAACTGTAACCTGTCACTGCAATAAACCATCTAATGTACTTAAAAGTACATTGTTATTCAAAACACATCAAATCAACCTTACATAACCATTATTGCATGTACTTTCCCCAAGGAGGCTTATTGACATATTGAGATCAGAAGGGCACATCCAGAGGGTCTCACATATTTTTTTCAAGAACGCAGTACACAAAGCAATCCCCAATAGATGACAAGTGAGCTCCATTTGACACAAAAAAATTAATATTTCGGGGGGGGGGGGGGGGGGGGGGCTCGTATGACTCTACCTCCGGCACTCAAGGCATATGCCTTTTTTCTCAAAGTTTAACTCTTTTTTCGTTTTGAAGATCCTGGCCACACATGTTCCAAACACTATCAGACAGGTAAACCTCCAAATAAGTGTATCTGCAAAAATCATGTTACATTGCAAAACATTCTTTTTAGAGTTTTAGTTGTGGACCTTTCATGCTTCTTACTTCCAACTATAACACTTAATTTATCGATTAATGGGTGAATAGAAAAGTCCTGCCATAACCAACATTTTGAGTTCAATAAGCCTTCAAAACAGCTCCGATACAAGTGTCAAACATCAGATTGGTGGCTTTATACAGAATATTCATTAGGTTGTTGCTTGATAAGTAATAGGAACAAAATCTTCACAAGAAAATTCTGTAGCAATACAATTGAGGGTATTAGCGGGCACTTTGCAACAAATTGTAACAAATCAACTAGTTATAAACAAAATTTTCTAACTCAAAAGAGTGACAAAGTACCACAACTCTGAAAAGATGTGGGAAGAAACACATGCTACAGCAGCTACACAGGCATTGTTTTCCCATGATGCTCGATCACAAAACCAAATATCCTTCAAATTGGAGTAGCAATGGTTGAGATATAAGGGGGAATGTTGGTACATGTAATGATGAAAGGGTAAGACTAAGATTAAGAGGACAGGGGTCACCACTGCACGGCCCTAGATGCACCTTTGATTTTCCAACTTCCAGGTCTGGGGTATAATAATCGCAACACACCCACCTTATCAGTTCATAATTTCAGTAAAATGAAAGAAATTATCAATTTGAATTAAATAATAGATGATGGAAAATATTTGGCTTCCTTCGCCTTCTCATACTATTTAATTACCACAAACAATATCAGTTTGATGCCGACAAACGAAACTGAACGCATGTGGTTTGGTTAAAAAGTAACTCGGCATGAATAATGAAGAAATTGCGAATATTTCGTGTATTTCATTTATTTAAAAGCCAATTGCAGTTAATATTGACCGTGCATTCGATAATTCGTTTCGGTTTTGACCACACGGCCACGCTGACACTCCGTAACAGCGGTTATGTTTATTGTGATATGCAAATTGGGGGATGGTTTCCGGTGAAGGAGATTTGTCACATTTGTCAGTGTAAAACGATCATAAAAGACACTGATCGACGCTTGTATTACTGTGGTTGGTTGCAAGAAAAAACTAAATTCTCAGCATCGTCCAAGCGCACCTTATTTAAAAGCACGAATGCATCATTTTCAACCCATCTTCAATCGGTCCTTTGCAGACATCAAACATATCCGCCTTCAAATTCCATGGTTACTAGGAAGTAAATAACTTCGCAGCGACAGGGGGAAATTAACACACTCAATATAGTTCCAGGTCACTTGGAATATACTTCGTGAAAAAGTGATTTCTGAAGCATTCTGCTCACTTTGTTATGAATATTGCCTTATTTTATGTGTATCGTCCCGATTTTATACACTCAGTTATTTTTTTTTACAAGTGGTTCATGTTGTCTTTCTAGTGCGCAATAATTCAGATTTTTTGTCAACAAAAAAGTTCAGACGGCCTGTAAACACGAGAGGGAATTTCGAACCATATTTTGCAGTTATGACATTAACAGCTCAAGTACTTGCTGTCACCTGTTTGCAAATCCGCTCATACATTGTCTCGAACAAATAAAGGGCGTGATCACGTCCTTGCATTCTTACGATTGCCCAAATTGAGTATTTCTGCAAGAACCACATCGTAATCACATGACCGGAAAAACATCGTTGAAACATGGCCACATCCGGAACATCAAAAATTTGTGTTGATGTTATTACATTCAAACGTCAAAACCCACCAGAGTGTGTGTCGAAAAAATGCTTTCTCTGAGTCTGCAGTATGTTATCATTATATTGAGGAGAAGGCTTTCGAATTACCGATTATTTTGTGGTTTTACCGGTTCGTTACTTATGCCATTTGCAAATTAATCTTCTTCAAAATCCTAAAGTTCACTTTTTTTCCTGAAAAAAATTATATGTACCTTTTCTATGCACTTTACTCATTATTTTGATATATAATTTGCCTTTCCTTACTTCTCTTATCTGTTTCTGAGGCATTGGGAAAAATGTCAAAAAATTTACCAAAGTTAGGTTGGACGACCCCTTAAGGTGGTTTACATATGGCAGAGATGAAGGTCAGTCAATATTATAGTGGTTTTCAAATACATGGATGGAAATAATTTGACTGAAAGAAAGGAAAAACGTCAGAGAGATATTTATTTTTAACTTAATCTTGGGTGTTTGTGTGTTGGGGTGGACTGGTCAACTGGATGTGGTGAGCGGGGAAAAGGAAAATAGTGGCAACTAAACTACAGTATCGAAACAAAGACAAGGATATATTTATCTAACATATTGCGATTTCTCAATATTCTTAGATGGGTTGATGTTAGTGGGGTGGAGTCTATAAAGTCCAATTTCCATGTAGAATTATCTATAACTAGTCAAGTGCTAGATTATTTAAGATATTTAACATTTGTTTCCAGAGTTTGTCCTGTTATATCCTACTGGAGAGTGCCAGTAGGCAAATGAAATAGGAATATGCATGTCGGACTACAGCAGGCATACTCGCTTTTCCTCAACTTGTTAACGTCCTCATTATATACAATTGGGAAAGAGCGAAAAATATGAGAACTTAGAATATTACCTCCACATTGTCCCTTAACAGAATATTGGAAGATGCTAACAGAATGAATGCTAGATTTTATTTGAAAGTTTCCATTTCTTTCTCCAGATTCGCTCTATTACAAATTGCTGGAGGATACCAGCAGACATCCTCCAGCAATTTTCAACAGAGCAAAACTTCATCGATCGAATTTTATGGACAAAGAATATGAAAACTAAATAATATGGATACTGCAGCAGGTAATATGGATACTGCAGCAGGTAATATGGAACCTGCAGCAGGTATGGTCATTAGTTTCTGTTTACTCTGAGGTGAGAACAATGAATATGGAGACAATAGCAGGCACACTCACGTTTTGTTAACTGACTGAGTGCTTGATTTTTAATTGCCAACAGGCACCCTCCAATATGCAATATAAATACGACAACAGGAATACTCACAATCACATTACTCTAACTGGTTGAGTGCTAGAAAATTTGATTGTCAACATTTGTTCCATGCAACATTGTTTCTCCAGATTTGCTCTATTACAAACCACTGGAGGATGCCAGCAGATACCTTCCAGTAATTTTTAACAGAGCAAAACTTCATTGATCGAATTTTATTAGATTGCGGTTCTCCATGAGAAATGAACAGGGAATATAAAAACTACAACAGAAATACTCACAATCACATTCCTCTAACTGGATGAGTGCTAGAATATTTTGGTTGTCAACATTTGTTCCACGAAACATTTGTGTCTCCAGATTCGCTCTATTACAAATTAATGGAGGATGCCAGCAGATACCCTCCAGCAATTTCCAACAGAGCGAAACTTTATCGATCAAATTTTATTAGATTTTGGTTCTACATGAGAAATGAACAGGGAATATAAAAACTATAACAGGAATACTCACAATCACATTCCTCAAACTGGTTGGGTGCTACATGTAGAATATTTTGATTGTCAACATTTGTTCCACGAAACATTTATTTCTCCAGATTTGTTCTATTACAAATTACTGGATGATGCCAGTAGACACCCTCCTGTAACCTCCAACAGAGCGGAACTTTATCGATAGAATTTTATAAGATTCTCCATGAGAAGTGAACAGGGAGCAATGAATTGAACATTTTGGTTCTTCATGATTGAATTGTATTAGATTTTGGTTCTCCATGAGAAATGAACAGGGAATATAAAAACTACATCATGAATACTCACAATCACATTCCTCTAACTGGTTGGGTGCTAGAATATTTTGATTGTCAATACTTGTTCCATGAAACATTTGTTTCTCTAGATTTGTTCTATTACAAATTACTGGAGGATGTCACTAGACACCCTCCAGCAATTTCCAACAGAGCAAAACTTCATCGATTGAATTTTATTACGTTTTGGTACTCCATGAGAAATGAACAGGGAATATAAAAAACTACAACAGGAATACTCACAATCACATTCCTCTAACTGGTTGAGTGCTAGAATATTTTGGTTGTCAACATTTGTTCCACGAAACATTTGTTTCTCCAGATTTGCTCTATTACGAATTACTGGAGGATGCCAGCAGACACCCTCGAACAATTTCCAATAGAGCATTTTGGTTCTCCATGATTGAATTTTATTAGATTATGGTTCTCCATGAGAAGTGAACAGGGAGCAATGAATTGAACATTTTGGTTCTTCATGATTGAATTGTATTAGATTTTGGTTCTCCATGAGAAATGAAGAGGGAATATAAAAACTACATCATGAATACTCACAATCACATTCCTCTAACTGGTTGGGTGCTAGAATATTTTGATTGTCAATACTTGTTCCATGAAACATTTGTTTCTCTAGATTTGATCTGTTACAAATCACTGGAGGATGTCAGTAGACACCCTTCAGTAATTTCCGACAGAACAAAACTTCATCGATGAAATTTTATTAGACTTTGGTTCTCCATGAGAAATGAACAGGGAATATAGCAACTACAACAGGAATACTCAGATCACATTCCTCTGCTGGTTGAGTGCTAGAATATATTGGTTGTCAACATTTGTTCCACGAAACATTTGTTTATTCAGATTTGCTCTATTACAAACCACTGGACGATGCCAGTAGACACCCTCCAGTAATCTCCAATAGAGCAAAACTTCGTCGACTGAATTTTATTAGATTTTGGTTCTCCATGAGAAATGAAGAGGGAATATAAAAACTACATCATGAATACTCACAATCACTTTCCTCTAACTGGTTGGGTGCTAGAATATTTTGATTGTCAATAGTTGTTCCATGAAACATTTGTTTCTCCAGATTTGCTCTATTACAAATTACTGGAGGATGTCAGTAGACACCCTCCAGCAATTTCTAACAGAACAAAACTTCATCGGTCAAATTTTATTAGATTTTGGTTCTCCATGAGAAATGAACAGGGAATACAGCAACTACAACAGGAATACTCACATCACATTCCTCTAACTGGTTGAGTGCTGGAATCTTTTGATTGTCAACATTTGTTTATCCAGATTTGCTCTATTACAAATCACTGGAGGATGCCAGTAGACACCCTCCAGTAATTTCCAACAGAGCAAAACTTCATCGATTGAGTTTAATCAGATTTTGGTTCGCCATGAGAAATGAACAGGGAATATAAAAACTACAACAGGAATACTCACAGTCACATTCCTCTAACTGGTTGAGTGCTAGAATATTTCAATTGTCAACATTTGTTCCACGAAACATTTGTTTCTCCAGATCTGTTCTATTACCATTTACTGGAGGATGCCAGTAGACACCCTCCAGCAATTTACAACAGAACAAAACTTCATCGATCAAATTTTATTAGATTTTGGTTCTCCATGAGAAATTAACAGGGAATATAAAAACTACAACAGGAATACTCACAATCACATTCCTCTAACTGGTTGAGTGCTAGAATATTTTGGTTGTCAACATCTGTTCCACGAAACATTTGTTTCTCCAGATTTGCTCTATTACAAATTACTGGAGGATGCCAGCAGACACCCTCCAGTAATTTCCAACAGAGCATTTTGCTTCTTCATGATTGAATTTTATTAGATTTTGGTTCTCCATGAGAAGTGAACATGGAGCAATGAATTGAACATTTTGGTTCTCCATGATTGAATTGTATTAGATTCTGGTTCTCCATGAGAAATGAACAGGGAATACAAAAAATACAACAGGAATACTCACAATCACATTCCTCTAACTGGTTGGGTGCTAGAATATTTTGATTGTCAACATTTGTTCCACGAAACATTTGTTTCTATAGATTTGCTCTGTTACAAATCACTGGAGGATGTCAGTAGCCACCCCTCAGTAATTTCCAACAGAACAAAACTTCATCGATAAAATTTTATTAGATTTTGGTTCTCCATGAGAAATGAACAGGGAATATAGCAACTACAACAGGAATACTCACATCACATTCCTCTACTGGTTGAGTGCTAGAATATATTGATTGTCAACATTTGTTCGAAGAAACATTTTTTCTCCAGATTTGCTCTATTACAAATTTCTGGAGGATGCCAGCAGACACCCTCCAGCAATTTCCAACAGAGCAAAACTTCATGGATTGAATTTTATTAGATTTTGGTACTCCATGAGAAATGAACAGGAAATATAAAAACTACAAAAGGAATACTCACAATCACATTCCTCTAACTGGTTGAGTGCTAGAATATTTCGGTTGTCAACATTTGTTCCACGAAACATTTGTTTCTCCAGATTTGCTCTATTACAAATTACTGGAGGATGCCAGCAGACACCCTCCAGCAATTTCCAAGAGAGCATTTTGCTTCTCCATGATTGAATTTTATTAGATTTTGGTACTCCATGAGAAGTGAACAGGGAGCAATGAATTGAACATTTTGGTTCTCCATGATTGAATTGTATTAGATTCTGGTTCTCCATGAGAAATGAACAGGGAATATAAAAACTACATCATGAATACTCACAATCACATTCCTCTAACTGGTTGGGTGCTAGAATATTTTGATTGTCAATACTTGTTCCATGAAACATTTGTTTCTCTAGATTTGTTGTTAGATTTAAAATAAACAAAAACGACCCAAATGAATACCTGCGAGCTCGAGCAAGCATGTACCTATCTCAGTGAAGTCATTAACAACACTCTTGATGAGATTTATCCCAAACAGATGGTTAAACCGCGGGCCAACAGAATAACTGAAACCACACTCCAAATAATAAAACAAAAAAGAAAGGCCTTCCGTGCATACAAATCAGAAAAACTTCCAACTAAAAAGGTCGAACTTAAAGCCATGTATAATCGCCTTCACGGCGAACTTAAAAAAACAATAGCAATCGACAATCGCGTGAGATGGGAAAAGGCAACGGAAAATCTAAATGGACTCCGGGAGACTAAAAAGTTTTGGGATACTTTTAAAACCCTTACTGGACAAAAACATAAAGACGCCAACAGTAAGACTCTTAAGATCAGCGATGGAACTATGGCCCTGGATGACAAGGCGAAGGCTGGCGCCTTCGCTGAGCTCCTCAAGAAATATCATCGTCCACATGAGGGCGATAGACAACAAGACAACGTTCAACGATGCCAACTTCTGCCAAACACCCGAGGACTGAGATGGCCATGAACTCACGGGACCGATAAGCCAAGAAGAAGTGGCTAACACAATTAAAAAATGTAAGTCTTCTTCTTCCCCAGGAGGGGACGAGGTCTCATACAAAATCCTGAAACAATGTCCCAATACTTTTTTCGGTAGACTCACTAACCTCCTAAACTGCTGTCTGTCTCTCTAGTGGATACTTCCCAAAATGTTGGAAAGTAGCTACAGGAGTCATGATACCCAAACCCGACAAGGACTTGAGCAACCCAGCTAATTACCGCCCAATCAGCCTACTCAGCTGTATTGGAAAAATTTTCGAACGCATTCTCACGACTAGACTCCGCAGCCATCTCGAATCAATCAGCTTTTCCAATAAGTGGCAAAGGGCATACAGAAGCCAAAGAGAGGGAATCGAGCATGTTTATAGACTGGTAGATTGTATGAAAACGGCGTTCAGTCAAAATGAAATAGGAACCGCGCTATTACTCGACGTAGAAAAAGCGTTCGACTCTGTCTGGCACAATGGCATGAGATACAAACTAGCTAAAATGGGGCTACCTACCAAAATTCTAAGGATCATATCATCATTTTCATCTGATCGAAAAATCAAAGTGAGGGTCAACCGCGAAGTGTCAGCCGAGGTAAAACTCGAAGCGGGCACTCCACAGGGTTCGGTCCTCAGCCCGCTTCTATTTATAATATATGTGAATGACATTGACAAACTAGGGAAGAACCATGTTGAACTATCTCAATTCTCAGACGACAAAGGAATGTGGACGGCCAGTAAGTCTGGAAACATAATACAAAACCGCCTGCAGGATACCATCCGCGACATGCAAGACTGGTGCGCTCTGTGGCGCATCAAGCTAAATGCCACGAAAACACAAAGAATCACATTCTATAAAAAACAAAGGAAAAAGCCTGTCCCCAATATTGAGCTTAAGCTTTACGATCATAAACTTGAAGCTAGTAATGAGGCAAAGTTTCTGGGATTCAACCTGGATAGCAGTCTCAATCTAAACAATCACATAAACTCAGTCACCGTCAAAGCCACTAAACGCATCAATTTCCTGAAAATGATTAGAGGTAAAAATTGGGGAGCCAATAAAGAAACTCTCCTCAATCTTTACAAATCATATATACGCCCAGTGCTAGAGTATGGGGCCATAATAACAAGTGACCTGAATAAAACCAACATTGAAAAACTACAACGGGTCCAAAATCATGCCTTGCGCGTGGCTCTGCGCAAGCCCACGTGGACATCGATAAAACAACCTCACGAGATAGCAAAAATAGACACTATAGCAATGCGCTTAAAAGATCTTCAAAGCAAAACTCTAAATAGACTTCAAGACAGCGAATTAATAATAGAACTCAATGCGCATCGCGTCCTCAATAGGAAAACTAAATAATCTGGGGCATGTCTATCGAAAGGGTTAAAGATTACATCATTGTGATGGGGTGAGCCAGGCACTCTGTGACCTAAATTTAGAACTGGCTGTGGGTGACACGATACGCACGAAAGCTTGCCTCTGTTACCAGTGGGAGTTGCAAACAGCGAGGAAAATCTCCACCTGCTGCCGGGTCTCCCCTCCCTGAGATATAAATCTCGGGGAAAAAATGCTGGCTTCCCCATCCAAAAGGACGGGAAAGTTGTAAATTAAAAACCGAATTGCTCTAATTTCCAGCTCTCTATCTTTTCTACCTCCTCTATCTCATCAGACACACGACCAAACTGAATGACAAACTATGAGGGATTGAAACAATCTTCAAGCAAAGATGTGCAGAAAACCTAACAGACCAAGGCAAGGATTGAAACAATCTTGCCAGCAAACAGTCCTTTGAAGGGCTCTTCTTCTCTTTTTTGGGGGGTGGGGGTGGGGGTGTGGGTGGGGGAGGTCATTTGGAATTCCCGAAGGATAACCAGATACCTCATAATCACATACGGCATCCTATCTCCCAGAAGGCTTGATGGATGACTCCCGGTTTTTTCAAACTAAAATGTTGGAGCTTTCTCCATTCCTTATTTGTAACCGCTATGGTCATATACCGGGGCCGCTACCAAACCGGCGTTGCTGTTTGGTTTTCTTTTTTCTTTTTCCCTTAAAATTGCCATCGCACAACATTATATTCTGGCTCGCCACCATGGTGGGACTCAAACCTCTACCATCGCCAAGCTTTTTTTTTTTTTTTTGTGGGTGGGAGGGGGGGGGGGGGAGATTCGGGTGTTCGAAGTCATTTGGAATTCCCGAAGGATAACCAGATACCTCAAAATCACATACGGCATCCTATCTCCCAGAAGGCTTGATGGATGACTCCCGGTTTTTTCAAACTAAAATGTTGGAGCTTTCTCCATTCCTTATTTGTAACCGCTATGGTCATATACCGGGGCCGCTACCAAACCGGCGTTGCTGTTTGGTTTTCTTTTTTCTTTTTCCCTTAAAATTGCCATCGCACAACATTATATTCTGGCTCGCCACCATGGTGGGACTCAAACCTCTACCATCGCCAAGCTGGAACCGAATAGAGCCCACTCTCTAATAGTCTTAATGGCGTTGAGGGTTTGGTCTTTGACAATCTATCATTCAAATGCAAACTGCCGGGAATTCTAACCGCGTGCATACTCCTTCAGACCCCATCTGAGGCAATAGGAAAGCTAGGCCTGTGTGATCCAAGATCCAAGTGAAATAAAATAAGGCTAACCGGGTGGCAAGGGATTTGTAAATCCCACATCGTCCCTGCGCGCCTTCGGCGCGCTGAAACCTTTCATTCATTCATTTCATTACATTTTAATCAGTCAGGAAGTGGTTTGCTTTACTGACCCCATGCAGCCCTATTGGTTGGCTTTGATTCAAGTATAACCAACCGGGGAGCGGGTTGCTTTACTGGCTTCAGACAAGTATGTGAAAATAATATACCACTCAAAGTTTGCCGAGCACCAAGTATATCCAACTACCTGTTTTACGTTTTAGTTGAAATATTGTTATGAAAAGTGTATATATTTTTTATTTAATTATATCTTTAATGATTTAAGTACAGAAATTAAGATTTTATTTGTGTTTGACATTATTTTTTAGCTTTTGAATACGATAACCACGGAAAATGGATATTATTGGTAAAAGAGAAAATCTTTCAATTTACAAAAAAAGTTGACGGAGCGAACTGGTATGGGTTCAATATCGAGTATGAGACCCATTACTGTTAATTACAGCTTGACAATGCCTTCTCATGCTCCCAATCAGGTTCCTGGTGGTCCTCTGTGGGATATTGTTCCATTGTTGGACCAGCATGGCACCAAGCTCCTGGACACTTGCTGGCTGGACTGGACGGGCTGAAATTGCAAGCTGCAACTCATTCCAGACATGTTCGATTGGATTGAGGTCAGAGGATCTTGCTGGCCAGTTCATACTCTCAATCCTCCCCGTTTGTCGGTACTTCCGGATAGCATGGGCAACATGAGGACGGGCATTATCGTCCATCAGAATGAATCTATCACCCACTGCACCTGCACACAATCTGACGTGGCCATCCAGGATCTCATCAATATACCGCAGTACAGTCAATGTACCACGTTCAAGGACACAGAGCTCTATACGTCCATCCCAGCTGATGCCGCCCCAGACCATGATTGACCCTCCACCATAGCGGTCATGCTCAGCAATGTTGGCTGCATGGAATCGCTCTCCTGGTCTTCTCCATACCGTCGAACGCCTATCGATGTGGTCTAGGCAGTACTTTGACTCATCTGTAAAAAGGACAGGTCGCCAATCTTTTCTGGTCCATCCAACGTGGTCCACGGCCCATTCATTTCATGCCTGGCGGTGGGTCTGGGACAGCGGAATGCGAATACATGGTCTTCTCGATCGGAGACCACCTTCGTGCAACCTTGCCCAGATAGTCTGCGTCGAAACATTTACCCCGGATGCATTCTGAAGGTCACTGCGAAGCTGGGTTGCTATGGCAAAGCGGTTCCTACGGGCCTGAATGATCAAAAACCAGTCTTCAGCTGCAGATGATGCCCTGTCTTTGCCACCACCATGTCGTCTTACTGGTGTGCCATACTGCGGAATCTTGCCCAGACTCTGGTGATCACCGTATGGTACACACCAATGGCTTCACCAACCTGGTGATGGGTAGCCACTTGCTCCACCATCTTTCTGCTTCAGACAAATGTCTTCTTACATTTGCATTTGCCATTTTCAATCAATAAATCACAAGGGTTTGTGTAGAAATGAAGATTGAATACCCTACACATGTCATGTACATGTAGACAGTACACGAAAACATCATGAAAATCAAGGGGTACATGCTTTCCATGACTGTCACGAAAAGTCTGCCTGTCAAGAGAGCTAATGTAAACACTGGGGACCATCTCAATACATTCCTAAATCATATCCAAAAATATCGCAAATATGTCACAAGCAAATTTCACAATGATGTATCAAATATTTGGTGCTTAGCAAACTTTGAGGAAGGGAAAAAATGGTTTTATAAAATATATTGAGACTGGAGAAATAAATAAAAAACAGCGCCAAAGATTATGATGCCTCACGAATGTTATCAGTAGGAATGAATATCCCCCGACGGAGGTTTATGATGGAACATATTTTACATAACATAGAGATTGTGTGTATTGCGTGCGGAACCTCTACATTGTGTGAAATTTATGAAAAATTAAAAATATAATACAGTGAAAATAAATAAATAAATAAATGAATAATAATAATAATAATAATAATAACAATAATAACAACAACAACAACAACAACAATATTAATAATAATAATAATAATAATAAATTTATTTAGTAAATAAATAAATAAACATGATTGAAATTGGAACCTATTTCGTTTTTTTGGGCATATATGAACTCTGGCACTCGCCTGTGTGTGTTTGAGGTTAAAACTTCGCACTGGCACAGACATTTCCTACTGAAACGTTTTTTTCTTTTAATATGCCGCCGAAAAATTGTTTTTGATTTACTGAACCTTGATGGGTTTTTCAAACATGACAAAAAATACGTAAAATTGATTTAAACTAAGTGATGAGCTTAGGAACGGGTTAAACTCACTGGCAATAATTGATGTTTTTCATTGATGTGCTCTAATTTAGTCCTTAAAGGATGTCACGCAAGCTTTTGTTTTTCTTACAGGCGACGACAGGTCGAAGATTCAAAGGTTCATTTAATTTAACATTGGTGAAACTGAATTCATCTTTTAATATTTTTGCTATTTCGATATTCATTCTGTTGTATGTTAAAGTGAAAGGAAAGATGGAGCTCCTTTCGCATTCTCCCTCTGCTATGTCCATACCAAATGGTCAGAGGGTTTGAAGCGTATTGATCCAAAAAGCTTCACGTTTTTTTCCTAAATTCATCCGTTTCTTCTAATGTGTCTTTAATTGGTGGTTGTTCAATAGGATGGATTTCGAAATCATCCAAAGAATGGCCAGGAAGGTTAAAATGTTGTGCTACTGGGGCATCATCATTACGTGTTATATCCTGTTTGTGTCTGGCAGCAAGTTATCGGAAAGGATTTTGACTTTGATCAACATACTGTTTCCGTTTACAAAACTCACTGGCAATAATTGATGTTTTTCATTGATGTGCTTTAATTTAGTCCTTACAAGGATGTTACGCAAGCTTTTTTTCTTATAGGCGACGACAGGTCGAAGATTCAAAGGTTCATTTAATTTAGCATTGGTTAAACTGAATTCATCTTTTAATATTTTTGCTATTTCGATTTTCATTCTGTTGTATGTTAAAGTGAAAGGAATGATGGACCTCCTTTCGTATTCTCCCTCTGATATGTTCATACCAAATGGCCAGAGGGTTTGAAGCATCTTGATCCAAACAGCTTCACGTTCATTTCTAAGTTCATCCATTTCTTCTAATGTGTCTTTAATTGGTGGTTGTTCAATAGGATGGATTTTGAAATCGTCCAATGCATGACCAGGAATGTTAAAATGTTGTGCTACTGGGGCATCAGTATTATGTGTTACATCCTGTTTGTGTCTGGTAGCAAGTTCTCGGAAAGGATTTTGACTTTGATCAACATACTGTTTCCGACAGCGTTTACAAGTGATAAGGTAAATAATATTTGGTGAATCACAAAGGAGGGAGTTACGGATCTGGTAATAATTTTTCGTTTGTTTGTGAGTGTGGGTGTGTGAGTGTGTGTGTGTGTGTGTGTGTGTGTGTGTGTGTGTGTGTGTGTGTGTGTGTGTGTGTGTGTGGGGGGGGGGGTGTAGGTGTGCGTGCATGCGTGGCGCGTGCGTGCGTGCGTGTGTGTGTGTGTGTGTGCGTGTGTGTGTCTGTCTGTGTGTCTGTCTGTGTGTGCAAGGAGGGATGGGGGAACCTTTCAAGTGTTTTCGAATGAAGATGTTAATCCCCATAGTTTAGAGTTCACTGCAAAAAAATTATTTAAAACAAATTACTTGTGGACCACCAGTCACAATACTTTATGTTGTAGTATTCAGCTTCTTTTAGTGACAGAAATACATAGAACGTTTTTGAATGGGTTAATCGAATGGCACGAGGGCCAGCGTGGAAGGATAGAACGAGAGGCCGTAGGCCATATAGATTAACCCATTCACACACGCGTCGTTCTGTGTTTATTACACGCCTTCACGTCTATAAAAAACAATTATTGGGAGAATACCCAGCAGCTCATTTAATTACAGTTACTATCAACAAAAGAACAGATTTTATCGTCAACCAAATCTGCGAGGGGAACCCGTGTTACTATTTCGTTCCCTTAGTTCCAATATGTTCCATGTGCCTACAAATTGTAATTGCGGTGCACGATTTGTAGAAAAGTCCAGTGAAATTTCGCTTCTTTATAAAAATAGTCTGCCAACGATTTCTGTACCGCACATATGTGCGGAACAGATTTTTATTTTCCGCATGGTTTTAGTGTTGCTGTAGAGAGGGGTTTCAGAGAACAGGCTTTTAAAAATCCGATTTGGTTCACAGAATGTTTCTTGTTAATGCTGATTGATTGAACCACCAGTCACAATGCTTTGCCATATAGTGTACAGCTTCTTTAGTGACTCAGATTAGAGTTGGTTCAAAGAATGCTTCTTGTTAATGTTCTAATACGAAATGATTGCACGATGTATGCACAAAATAAAGTTTTTCATGGGCCTTTTCTCGAGATCTTGTGCTTGCAGAAAAGTTTTCTTGCCAGTGTTTGGGGTCCGAGTCCTGTGAAGTTGACATCGTAGTTACGAACGATCTGTCGAACCTGACTTTCTATTTATGTTGCCTTTTAGAGTTAGAATAATAAATGCATTCTGATTTGCACCTTCAGTCGGTTTGGTTTCTTTACTAGAAACAAATCTGCATAGCAAATTGCCTGACACGAAGGAAAAATGTATCCCCCTTTTCACTAATTGTATAGCAATTTTCAATCCTCGGAAATTAGTCAATAATATTTTTTATTTTTGGATAGATGTACTGAACCTCAGGCAGACATGGTGTAACAGCGCATTTTCGACTTGTATGAATGCGTCTGAAGAAGACCTTCGGGTAGCGCAACCTGCTTCATTTCGTCAGCATTTCTAATAGGATATTGTGTTACAATTTAGGCCCTTGATAGTGTATCGTCCCTGGAGTTCCACAAGGTGCCATCTGGAATGCTGAAGCTTTGCAGATGGCGCCTTGTTGAACTCAATGGACGATATGTTATCCATAGTATTTTTGATTTTTTTTTTTATAGTTTAGACAAGTTTAGATATTGTTTATTAGCGTAACTCATCCCTACTTCTAAGTGAAACGTGGATCAGTTTCGCTCAGTCAAGTTCACATTTTTCATAGTTTTCCCAGAAGGTAGGTTATTGGTTGATTGTACTATCAAAATTGGTTTAATAACGCCACCTTGGCACGAGCTTCAAAATACAGTTGAGTTGTTTGGTCCATTTGGGAGATTTCTGTTATATTCCTCATGTCACAGTGACTGTTACTCGTTTGTCACTACTCGGATGTTTCAGTTACACCATCATTATGGGCATCGAATAGGCCGACTGAACTGAATGAAGAATGACTGTGACTGACGGTAGAGTGTAGCTGTGCTTGGGTTGAATTGCTGGTTTCGCTTTTTGCTTGAGTTCTTGATATAGAGCATCGCTAAATATAAAATATGCATCGCAAAATGGGATGCGATACTGCTTAAATTACTCTCTGTCTAATTCAGCAATCTTCCAACACAAAGACATCAGTTTGGAATAAATCTTGAACTTCATTAGCCGTTTTGCTGTGTAGTATATTATAGTAGTATCTTATAGCGCCATCTCTCCCCAATGGTCTCCACTGGACTCCAAACAGTGTCGTCTGAAGAAGTCTCTGGTAGACAGCAAACAGTTGTCTCCTTGTTGTGCGCACATTATGCGCTACCACAAACGCACAAGCTCGCACTCCTGGTGGGTAGCCATATGTTCCATGTCTTGTGCTGAATAGTCTGTTAGAAGGCGTTCTCTTGTCGACATAGGTCAGGGTCCCGTATGGGCAGATAAGAGCAAGATAAACTGATCGATCTGGGTTAACCTACTAAGACTTGGTCCATATTGTTAGGAAAAGACCGAGCAAACAAAAAGGCTTATATACAATATGTTGTGTGAGAAAGTTATGCAAAATTAAATGCTAGAAATTGGCTGGGTTGCGTTTTGCAGTATAATAAGACACGCTGATTATCGAATTCATAGAATATTCTTCAAATTTATTTACAAATACGAATACAAATGCAAATCTGAAAAACAATCGACGACGTTCTTTCGTGTCAGGCCATCAGGGATGTGGCGACTGAGGCAGGTTAGGGATGTCTCACCCTTCAAAATTTTCAATAGTTAGCAATTTTAAGTCTCAAACCACAAACAGTTGAAAATTTCATAGACTATTATAATCGATTCACTGGCATTTTGTAAGTGGCTGTGGTCGTCTCTAGCAGACATTTAGTGTTTTTCTTTACCATATTTGACATTGAGTGCAACAAGGCGCGATTTGCAGTGCTAAATAGAATTTCCTACTCTAAAACCCGGAAGTCCTATATATCAACACAAGGGGAGATGGGAAAGGGTGCTTTCGGATTTTTTAAAAAATTTGAAATCCACAGGTAGCTGATGTAAAATTCTCAGTGAAGGCGGGGAGGGCGCAATTGGTTTTCGCAAACGTTTGCTGTTCGGCAGTCAGATCATTCGAAACTTCTTATGATCCGATTTATGGTTAGAACTTCTGGTCAACCTCGTGATACACCATCGTCTCCCACATACACTCCGACTGGACGTCCTCCTCCTCTTCAGTATCAACACTCTCCGCCGAGTCCCTCCGAGATAAACAGAATTGCGACCGGTTCGGAGAGTGAAATATCGACGGTTACTACCAGCACGATCGGCGACTCGATGGTAGATGCCTGCAATATGAAACCCGAAGATTACGCGAGTTAATTATAAGACGAATCCGTTGAGCGCGGACTCTGTCTTTGGCTTGCGGGGAGGGGGGGGGGGGGGGCGATGGCAACCTCTACATTGGTGCCAAACGAGTGGAAATAACCGACAGCTATAATCTAATCATCGAAGATCGAGAACACGAAGGCACTAAGAGACTGTGGAATCTGCTCGTGCTGGCTGAACCTTGTGCTTCCGACGAGAAGTATTACAAAACTTATGGCGATCCCTTTGTTCTGACGAATGTCATGAGAAAAAACATTGATTCTAGGGAGATGAGACCGAATTCGAGCAGAAATTCGAAGAGGAAGAACGTGGTGAAACTCATATGGGATGCGAATAAAGCTTTCGTCAAATCGGTTACCGGACAGAGAATGACAACAACCACGATTACACTTGCAAACACACTGCTGGAGAGATTGGATCGCTTGATGGAGAGTCTAGAAGCTGGTAATACGGGAGTGAGAAATGTGTTGGAGAGCATATGCAACGAATTGTTGCGACAGAAGGTTTTGGATAGATAAACGTATAAATCAATCATGAACGTGTTGAAAGAAAAAAAATAATAGGAAACAAAAATTTTTTTTAAAAAAATTGTTAATAAAATAATTCGAAAGAAAGAAAATGTTAGTGATAAAGAACTGAGGATTTACGAGCTCTCACGTGTATGGCGGATAGGGTTTACTGGATTCAATGATTGGTTTTCTACTACATGCCTTCGCCAGCGATGTGGCAAAACAGATTGTTTCGACTGTTGTGAAGACGTTACACAGCAGCAGATCTGGATTGAAAATGGTTTAAAGTGAGAAAATTGAATTATTTTTATTACATATAAAAATAAATATAAAAAAATAGTTTAAAAAAATATTAAAAAAACTTAGTTAAAATTAAAAAAAACAAAACAACGAGAATGGAAATCAAAGATTTACCGTCTAACATTCTGAGGAGTTACAAGTGCAACAGAAAATATTGGTATGGATGCGACGAAGTTTATATTCCGGACAATTTAAATTAATAATGAACAGAGAAAAAATATTAAACAGAAGTAAAAAAAAAAAAAATTAAAATAACAAAAATAGTTATTAAAATTAAAAAAAAAATGTCGCAAGAATATGAAGCACAATTATTAGAAGGATAGCCAAAAACACGGAGAGAACAACTGATAATACGACTTCAAAAGATTCTTTTTCGATTGTTGTGAACGACGACAAGATTCAATTCTGCCAATAGAATTTGAAGAGGGATACGAGATACGAGATGGCACTGGTAAATATGAAGACGTCATATTCGTTTCCCAACATCATAGAGAAAAATAATACATTCAGGTGTTCCAACGGAATGAATTGGTTCACAATTCGTATTCCTAAGGCAGTTATGACAGTCGATCTGAACAAACTCATCAAGACTAGAATGAAGATCAACGGTCACGGCGGAAGGGCTATCAAGTTAACTGCCAACGACAACACTCTGCAAACGATACTAGACACGAGAGAGGGTCATCGAGTGGATTTTGGGGGAGATAACCCTTTAGGAAAGATGTTTGGATTTGATCTAAACACGTACGAGGGACATGCGACATCAGAAAATATGGTGGACATTCTCTCCATTAACAGCATTTTAGTGAATGTGGAAATTATCTTTGGAAGTTATGTGAATGGTGGCACACACCCCACAATCCTTCCAGACGTCTCTCTATATGTCTGTAATAACGCATACATTGTTTAGTGAATTAACAGATCAAAACACAGGGGTCTGGAAACGTTATTTTAGTGATTTAGGGTATATATGTTTAAAAAGGAGAAAGGGTAACAACAGGCGAAATTGGGAAACTTCAACCAAGTGTCGACAAGTTTAAAAAATTATTAGATCTCGATGTACTTGGTTCCTAGCACATACCAGTTCTATTCTATATACATTTCCCCATTACTTAAAACAAATTTCGTCGAAATATCTTCAGTATTACTAGAGATATTCAATAAAATGTTAACAAAAAGAATGCTATTGACCTACGCTTCACTGTGGCTCTTTGTGTACCTTTCTGAACACTTTCAACGTTTTTCAACATTTGCAGGTTTTTCAGCCTTCTTCCTCGTCATCATCGCCATATTTTAACAACTCCGCTCAGAATAGAAGCAAACTTGAAAGCCTTACCGCGATTGGTTACAAGTGAACTGAGAAATCGAAAGTAGATTGAGGTCACTGATCTCAGTTCACTTGTAACCAATCGCGGTAAGGCTTTCAAGTTTGCTTCTATTCTGAGCGGAGTTGTTAAAATATGGCGATGATGACGAGGAAGAAGGCTGAAAAACCTGCAAATGTTGAAAAAATATCTCCCCAGAGTATAGATAGGCGACTGGTGTTGGGCAGTCGTTGAAAGTGTTCAAAAAGGTACACAAAGAGCCACAGTGAAGCGTAGGTCAATGTCTCTATGTGCATTTATTTCAATGATTTGTGTTGAAAAATTCGGGTTTCGTTTGGACAACCTTATTTACAAATCAGAAAATAGCATTCTTTTTGTTAACATTTTATTGAATATCTCTAGTAATACTGAAGATATTTCGACGAAATTTGTTTTAAGTAATAGGGAAATGTATATAGAATAGAACTGGTATGTGCTAGGGACCAAGTACATCGAGATCTAATAATTTTTTAAACTTGTCGACACTTGGTTGAAGTTTCCCAATTTCGCCTGTTGTTACCCTTTCTCCTTTTTTAAACATATATACCCTAAATCACTAAAATAACGTTTCCAGACCCCTGTGGATCAAAATGGAGAGTTGTTAGATCTTCGTGGAGAACGTGCAATGATGCGATTTCACATGGAAAAAATTAAAAAGAAAAAAACGAAACAAAAATAACATCTGTTATGTGTATATATATTTTATTAAATAAAAAAAACCTGACCATTTTTTTATTTTACATTAACTTTTTTTATCATCTATAAATTTACGCATTATCTCTTCATATTTTTTTAATGTCAGAAAAATTTCCTCTTCCATTAACAATTCGTTCTTCCTATTCTCTTCTTCTCTATTGACAAACATCTCGTCCTCAGCAAACACTTCATCCTCCCAATTTTCTTCTTTTTGTGAGAATTAATTTTTCTTTCACAAGTCATTTTTTTCTAAAATAATTTTTGCTCTACAAAAATAACTTGCGTTTTTACAAAATAATTTTAGTTGTCCAAAATATTTTTTTTCTGAATTTTTAAAAAATTCAAATCAATTTTTATTGTGAATTAGGAAATTAAATAAAACTAAAAAAATTATAAAATTTGTCTTTTTTCAATTCAAATCATTTTATATATATACAATAGGAAATAAAAAAAACCAAATTAAACAAAAATTTAAAAAATTAAAATTAAAATTAAATAAAAAAAAATAATGGCGAGATACATAATACAAAATGTAAACATATCCGAAGGTCAGAAGAACAAACTTTGTAAATCATTAGAAAACCGTGGTGAAGTGGTTCGATTGAAATTAAATCATCAAAGCTTGAGCAATGGTCATGACAAAATTACGTGGTCCAAAATCCAAATAAATAGAATAGCTAAAGCGCACGATAATCGAAGAGGATTGACCATGGGACTGGGTTCCACTCAACTGAGATATAATTTGAAAATGAAATGTGGTTTCTTAGGTTTGTTGGCAGGATTGGCCACCAAGGCATAACCCATTCTCACCGTGTTGCCGGCTTTTTGTATAGGAGCTCTATCAGGATTGGCCAGTTCTGGGGTGCTGAAAGTAATAGGAAACAGATTGTTTCTGAAGAGAGGAGGGACTGTGTGTCAAATCGAAACGGATGGTAAAGGATTGTATCTAAAATGCGTGAAATGGCATTATGCACTGATGCATTCCATGCTCATGGAAATAGTCCCTATCTGATGAGAGGAATGAATTAGTGCGAGAGTCGAGGACTGTTATTAGGTCCAAATTCGCCTTTTAAAAACGTACCCATTCTCAGTTGTTTTTATATATTAAATAAGAACAGAAAAAGTGGAAACGAGAAATAATGTATATCCCGACTTACCGATGGAACCTCATTTGAAAGACAGAGGTAACGCATTCCATATCGATCAAATCAATACAATTCAACATTATTTGATGACAAAAAGAGATAGTCATCTTTCGCCCAGCAGAGAGTACGTGCAAATGAATAAATTGGTTGATAGATTGAATCTGACTCTTATCACCATATCCATTGGATTGGGTGGTGCTGGAGTAGTTCTTCTGTCGACCGTGGCCACCATTCCAGCCTTGTTTGTGATAGAGGGAGTTTCTCTCATGACCAGATTCTTGAGCACGGTCAGTAAATTCGTGGTAAAAAATTATCGTTGAAGGCCGAGAAACACAAAAAGATCAAAGTGTTGGTCACTCGAAAATCAATTCCATAACTGACATGATATCGGCTTTCTGGAGGATGGAACGATTTCCTATCAGGAGTATCACTACATTCGAGATGAAAAGGATAAATTCGACGTGTTGGAATAAGGTCTCGTCAGATTCTTAAAGAGGAGTTGAACAAAATCTGATAGAAAAAGGCAGAGAAGATGCAGGGAAATCTTTTTGAAAACTCTTGGGAAAAAATAAAGATTAAGAAATAGTGACAGATTGAAAGCCAAATAATGATATTATATATATAAGAAAATAAAAACAAAAAATAAAATAAAAAAAAAAAAAAAAATAAAATTAACAAAAGAAAAATGTATTGTGTAAAATCTAGGAAATATATGGACACCAATAGCTTGCAAAGAGTGCAAACTAAAAATTATAGGCAGATGCTTGGGGGCACTTATGACCGCAATTCAATTCGTCTAAAGAGGTGGGGCAACCATCAACAGACCTATCAATAATCTTCACTTCAAAATGCATCTGCCGGGACATCAATTCACGGGACCAGGCATGAAATTGAACCAGAGCTGCCAACAGTCTCGCTCTCTGTTACGTGAAGCATCCCAACACGAAGACTCAAAATCATCTGTGTGATAAGAACATGTCGACAGATTTAAAAAATATAGTCAATCCCGTGACGAGAGAGAAATTAGAACATTTGCTAGTCAGTAAGCTCATCGGCACAAACATTGATTCAGAATGAGAACTAAAAAGAAAAAAAGCAATTCACTAATGCATTCGGGAAAGAACTGCACAAGCCCACAGTGCACAGATTTTGAAAGAGAAGAGTATTCATCAAAGGATTGGATCAGGTGTGCGCAGCTGATCTGTTGGACATGCATTCGTTATCGGGACTCAATAGAGGCATGAAATACCATACCTGTTGACGGTGATAGTTGTGTTTTCGAAATACGGATGGATGAGAGCTAGAGGGGTGGGGGGGGGGGGGGGAGGATAAAAAATTGCTTGAACATAGGTGGGGGTGGGTGGGTGACCTCAAGTGCCAAAAAAAGTGTGTTAACAATTAATGCATTTTTTTATGGCATCTTTTGTGCCCTTAACAGTAACAAAATGTCACCAATTAACCTTAAAAACCCATTTACAAGCATTAAAAACAAAATTAACCCCCTTAATATGAACAATATTGAAGAATTTCATCAAAAACTGACTTGAGGGTGGGGGTGGGTGTCAGATATTGAATGGAAAAAAATTGTCCAACAATTTTCTCCTAAATGAGACTAAAATATCCATTCACAAGATAATTCATATTCGAGGTTTGTTTTATGGAATATTATTTAAAATGAAGCATAGTATATATAATACTGTACATAATACTATATTATGATGAGCCATAATAGCGAGGTGGGATTGGCTTTTCAAAATGACAACATTAACTTTTATTTCAACAAAAACCACAAATTTGATTTAACAAAATCAAAAAAGACTTTTTGACAGCTATCCTGCTTTGTAGATGCTATAACAAAAAGAAAAAGTCAAGGTTTGCTTTTCTATAGTTAGAACAAAAACAAGTTCCCTTTTCAGCAACCAATATTTGCAATACACGGTTACAGTATAAGCAGCAGTAAATTAATTATGGGCAGAGCAGGCATAGCGCTCACATATGCCATTATATGACATGAGTTATAGAAACTAGAAGTGCATATCACTGCATATCAGAATATCAAAATTTGGAAAAGCTTAATTTAATTTGATTTAAAACCAAAGATTTCTGGGGAAAAGAATAATTGAGTTTCATTTGCAATGTAAACACCAAGAAACGAGATATTAAATTATACATTTAGTTTGTCTGATATGATTTGATTGGGGTTTTACATCGCTTTCAACAACTATGGTTATGTGATGCCTACATCACGACTTTGTTAGTTTCCAAGACGAAGGTAGAATTACTCAAACAGATCCACTGGTTGGCTTGAGGAATCCACCAGCAACTGGTTCTGGGGAGGACCTAACAAGCTCATCCACACAGAGAACCCAATATAAGGATAAAACAAATTCCTTAGAATTTGCTACATCAGTGTAGTAAAATGTTCTATGTGAACAGCCAGGCCATCGCTGCCACGCATTAACAAGCTGGCTTCCAAATGTGAACCTATCATACCCGGGTTCACACAGCGTTCAAGCTATAAATGATGTGTCTCTGTGAACTGAAGTGAATCTGGTAAGTTTTGAAAAATGCATCTGATAGAGAAAGTGGGAACATGTTTGAATATATAAAAATATGAATTGAATCAATGTACATTACGCGTTTTGAGTTGGTGTTCGAGTGCTGAAGTTTTGTATATAAATGTATGAGAAGGGGGTGGGTCCCCCAAATTGTCATGGAAAAAATATGCAGGAAAGGGTGGATGGGTAAGAAAATCTGCAAAATAAAAATGTCCTTCTACGTTTACGCATTTCCCCCTCCGATGAGAGCATTAAAAAATAAATCGGGAACAAACGTGGCTGCAGCTTTGGAAAATATCTTCAGTTCTTTTTCGTGAAAACCTGAAAAATCGTGGGAGGACACGTTCAATTCGTCGACATCTATTCGACAGAAAACTAGGAGGTGAGCATGGTCGAATGATGGAATAGAACCATGACGGAAAAAATGCACAGATATTTCATGCACAACTCGACTAGGAAATACCTGAACATCTTAGACAATTTGGTCGACGACTATAAAAACACGTGTCACAGTTCCATCAACATGACACCCGTGGAAGCTAGCGATCCGTGAAACGAGAAGAAAGTCTACTCAAAACTCCATCTGTCTGAAATTTGCTGTGGGCAATCAAGTGAGAATTTACAAGTGGAAAAACCATTTTGAAAAGATAACACACCAAGATGCACGGAAGAAATCTTCATCGTGATTCGAGTGTTCTACACCGATCCCTTCCCTTATGAGATAGAAGCATTAGACGGAAATCATGTGGAAGTTTTATGAACAACAGTTGCAAAAGACAGCGTTTTAAAAAAACAAACAAGGAGAACATTGTTTTGGTCACATATACATAATATATAAGAAAAAAAATAAATAAAAAATAATTGAAATTAGAGTGAAAATGAAAAAAATAAAGAGGAACATGTTAGATATAACGGAAGGTATAATAAGAGATGAAAGTATTCAAGAGTACCAAGTGAATAAATATTTACCTATGGTGACTAGTGTGAGTAATAATGGGGAAATATGACTCAATATCGTAACGCAAGATCTCTTTCGCCATCCTTGCAAAAATTATCTCCAAATAGAAGGACGTTTGATGAAAAAGGATGTTAGTGACTACGCCGACGATGACGTCATCACCTTAGCTCATAATGACATCATGAATCTTTTCAACACTTTATCGTACAAACTCTCAGGTCAAGAGATAGAAACCATGTTTCATTCTGGTCAGGCAACCACAATGTTATGACTTTTGATATATCCTGACAATTTTTCCAAATCTAAAAGACTGAACTAATTGTGGATGAAAGACACCAGCTCAGACGCGACTGTCGACAATGTGGGTGTAGCCACGAGATTTAAACACATCGTCCAAGCGTTGATGCATAGAGGGACATTTTTGTTTAGGATTCCTCTAAAACACATTTTGGGATTCACCAAAGATTACGGCAAAATCTTCTACAGATTAAAACACAATTTTACACTAGTTCGTAAAAATGATGAGATTATTTTTAATTTCGTCAAAACGAACTGTACATTTATTTTTTATTGTGTTCTCAGTTATTTAAAAAAAATATATTTATATACTTTTGTTTTCTATTATTTATCTTCCACATTTTCTATGTTTTTATCAATTTGCAATGTCGTATACTCATCTAATCCTTCCTAATTTTGAGGAATCATCGACTCCGTGGAATAATGACTGTGAGCTAACGTGTTTATTCCAACAAATTGCACAATTCTCTTATCATCATCAGTTGATAAAGCAGTTGTATTGATTATTCCCATGTAGAGATCATGCTTGTCGCTCTGAATCGTGTTGATCTATTTATGCACTCCTCCATTTTCGAACAGACACTTTTTATACTCTTCGAAAGTGATATCATTATTTGAAGCATTTCAATTGACACATTTTCATTTATTGATCGCCTTCCCACCTGAGTAATAAGCGAACAAATTCACCTTCAAACCCACGAATTCCATGATCTGTCTTCCTCCTGTCTCATCTTTGAATTTTCCCACCACTTTCTTATTCAAACCAGATGAAATATTAGATTTATGATTGCTGGGATAATAGCTGGTGTCGAACCACATGTCGACATCTGGAGATATGTCCCAGTAAAAATCTTTGGTCTCCATCTCGTAAGCAAGACTATCCATATTGGTGGACAACAGTTTGTCTTTCGAATCATATTATCTCTTCATGTATTTGTAATGAAATTGATACATCAATTGCTTGTTGCTATTGAAGATGCACATCCCCAAATAAGACGGTTTGTCGAATATCAAACACGTCTGTTTCATGTGAACAACCCCTAAATTTTCGTCGAAGATGGTTCGATGTTTGGAGTTTGGTTTCAAAATGTATTTTCTAGCCTGACTCTCCGACAAAACGAGACTGATGTCAGTCCTTTTCCCGATGTTCTCCATCGATTTTCGGTACACTAAATTGTTGGTGAGTTTGAAAAAATCTTTCTCGAATTCAGCCATGGCCTACGTTCTAAAATTCGTCTTAAGATCTATGTACTTCTTCATCCAAGGCAGTTCATCAAATCAGATGATGTTATGTATGTCGACTAATTTCATGCCACATCTATGTTGAGTTTCAGATTTTTTCAGTGGACGACGTATTTACGTTTGTCATTTAAATTTGGAACGATTTTGTCAACTTTAACCTTTAATTGTTCAAGTGCCAATGTATAATTATTGTGTCGAACATGTAAATCCTCACGTTTCTCGACCCATTTGAAATTTCCAATCAGTAATGGATGACTCATAGCCCAACCGTATAAATTTCTAGCATCTAGATATGTCATGTATTTACTTGGTTCTCGCACATCGAATCCTTCTTCCATGTAGCAATTGTTCACTTTTGCGTATCTGTGAGATATTGTCAACACTCTGCCTCTCACATCCTTTTTGGACATGTGCAAATAATTATTACAAGAGGATTTCATTGGTCTTCAGCAGAGCGTCCCAAGCCAGACCTGGAGCCATTTTATAAAAAGCCAGATCCATATCGTAATGTCTCCAACAAACGTCTCAACAATTTTCAAATACGTCTGCCAAGAGAAGGACGTCGGTTTTCAGATGCAGATCGTGATAATCTCTCAAAGATTTTATGTCAAATATTTTCCAAACTTTTTCAGCGTGCTCGTAGTCGTCATCAAAAAATGGCAGCATCATATAATTTCGATTAAAATGATCTTTGGAAGGTAGCATCGACTCATCGAATCTATGTAAACCATCCATGTACCATAGGAATAGACTCCTTTTCTCAATACACTCTCCAGTTGGCGTTTGTTGCCGACTAGTTTCTCGAGACTGGTTGACATGAATTTAAAATTATGAAATATATATCTCTCTTGATAACGAATGCTGACGTCTCTCCTTCTGTTTTTTTCTCCTTCTTCTCTACGACTATTCGTGAAAGAAATGTATTGTTTCTCCCGCTTTGCAATGCAGTTTATATCTCCTTTGCTGACACTACCGAGATTCTTCCTGAATAGATGACTATCATAACCCGACAGATTGTGAAATATCACTGGAAAGAACTAAGCATTTCGATATTTTAGGTTGCAATTGCTTTGTGCGGCACATTTACCAGTGTAGTGATCGTGATTTCTCACTTTTTTGTATTCAGGTGCCGAAGTTTTGGTGAATGGTAGTCTACAGATGTGATGGCAGTGGCTCTCTTATTGTGTTTGGCTTGCTCGCATGTGATGTTCATCTTCACAAGAGTTTTGAATTGCTTGCGTAAGTTTTTGATTTGAAATTCCAAATCTTCCACAAACTTTTGAGACACGTCATCATCGCTTGACTGTTTCGTGTATTTGCATGGATCCGAAGAATGTCTATCATCGAAAGAACATTTTATGTAGAAAGAATAATCAGGCAGTATGTGCTGATGATATTTTTGTGTAACTCTGACTACCGTCGGGCTGACATGAACTCATCTTCACCGTGAAACATTAGATATTGGCATACACCATGAAAGGCACTCTCAGTCTTCTATTGTGCTGTATGAATTTGATGTGAGTATGAGATTTGGGCATGTCGACGGCAAGTATATCTCCATTGTGTCCGCTAGTCTGTGCCACCAATAATCGACTCAAGCTCCTAATCCAACAATAATGTTGATTGCCATCTTCTGAAATCAATAATAAATTGATGTTTTTCTCGCGATTTTTTGAGAACTTATCCTCAGAGGAAATATGTTTTTTCTCAAATCGTCGTATCCCAAAACGTTGAGTTCGATCGGTGGATTTTGATTTTTGATATGATTGATGTCACGCAGTTGTGTTGGAGAATTCATTCCCAGCCTATTTAAATTCATGGAAGACTCCACATACTTTGATACTCTCTGTGGATGCTTTTCCATGGGATAAAAGGCAGACGTGATGGCCCATTTGAAGCATTGACTGTCTTCTTTCTTTTCCATGTCGATCACAGCTTTCTACGAAATAAGGCAATTTTATATACAAAGATGTTTGCAACAGATCATACTTGTCAATGTGAATCTCTAGATTCAATACTTTTCTGAATCTCCAATTGCTACCTTCATTTCGATACTGTGTCAATGATTGTACTATTTATTCTTTTATGTCATCGAAGATATCAGACATTGAAGAGCTTTTGGTCACGGATTTCATTCAAGATTGAAAATAAGCCATTCTTTCCTGGACTTTACCCATGTTCAGATCGATCTTTCCCATCCTACACTTCAATATAATTTTCGTTTTGATACCCACACCCAGCGTCCGATGAAATAAATCCAACACACTAGGTTTTATCTCATTCAAAAAATCTTTGGGATGAAAAATGCCCTGATGGCTTGCTTTCGTTCTACGGCGGGATTGGGCAACAATTTTTTGCATATACTTTAACTAGAATTTCTTCTATGTCACAACTGCCACCATTTTGTCGAGTTTAATCGTCGCTGCTTTCACGATGTTCGCTATTTGATCCGTTTTTTTCTTTTTTATTCCCGCTGTCACTGATTGAATCAGAATGTTTTTGTTTTCGATTCCTCTTTCCACCAATTTGAATTGTTGTTTTTCTCATCTCGCCTCCTCCTCCTCTTCCTCCTTGTTCCTCCTCTTCCCCCAAGCTTCGATTCTATCAACTCATTTTTATTTTGCCACTATACACGTTTCAAACCCAACCGCCATGCTTTACATCTCAAATCTGGCACCGTTTTCTCACTGATCTCAGTGTTTATGACTTCGATTAGTTGTGGTTTGATTTGATAATGCGACGATTTTGCGATGCTGATATTCTTAACAGAACTTTTAAATTGAGCTCGATTGCAAGCTGCTGATGAAAATGACATTTTTATAAACTTCAAAATTTATTTTACAAACTATAAAAATTTTATTTTTTATTTCCTATTATATATAACTTTCAAATTTTTATATAAATGTTCTATTTTTTTTACAAAACTTTCAAATTTCATTAGAATTTTGAACTTTGATAAATGATTTATTTTTTCAAACTTTCAAAAATGATTTACAAAACTTTCAATTTTTTTTCAAACATTCAAAACTGATTGCACCCTTTCAAAAATGACTTGCAAACTTTCATCTTTTTCTTTCTTTTCTTATATATAGAAAATAAAATTGAACTTCATATCATAACTCAATAATTATTTAAAAGAAGAACCCCCCCCCCCCCCAAAAAAAAAATAAAGAAATAAAAATTAACCTATCTACAGTATGCAGAGAGTAAATTACCACCAAAACACTTGTGGAGTGAAGTTTCCACCCAGACAATAACAGTCGATTCCCATGGTAATGCATGAAAAGGACAAGCACAGTTTTACGCAAGAGGCCTCTGTGTTCTACCCAGTGGTCCCTCGGCTGAAACTTTGTTCATCGTTCTAATGTTTTTTCCCAGACAAGGAATTTTTTGTCTGAGTTGAGACATCACCCAACGATTCATTTTGTGACAATCCACTCTCCATGTACTGCAAATACAGCTTTTAAAGTTAACATTTCACACCTGAACAGGATTAATAATACATGTTCATTTATGAGTAGAAATAATGAAACAGATTTCAATAACCTTTTTGCAGTAATCAGATTTGATTCATTCTATAAACTGCTTTTTCAAATCACAGGATACACTATGTTTAACGCTCTGTAATCTCATAAATATTTTTTTCAATTAAACAGTGCTATACATCCTATATGAGATAAATGTTCTCTCTCAATTTTTTTCTATCTTTAAACTTCTAGAGTTTTTCCAGCTGTGAAATTACCTTTTATGTTTTATTTCCATTTAAATTTGTTTCTCTCTCAGTAAAGACCTTATTTTTATATTCAGGAATGTGAGGCTTTCTGTTCAGTGTAAACCTACTATTTGTTTGGATCGGTACCTTCCTTCAAAACATGAATTCAGGAACATAATTGAGCGTGAACAGGTAGAAACACAACATATTACAGACGTTCCAGGTAAAAGTATTAACTGACTTTTTAAAATTGAAAGTTATGTTGCCAGGAGCACTTGTTTTTTGTGAAAATATCTCCAACATATATAGAGGATATGGAATGAGTGTTTTTCTCATATAATATTTATGAAACGAGTCTAAGAATTTTCCGTTTGGGCGAGCTTCTGGCGGGCCCAAAGGGAAAATTCGGACGAGTTTCATAAATATTATATGAGAAAAACACTCATTTCATGTTCTATGTATCATATGACACACACATGCACAAATTAGCCACTTAGTATGACTTTTTAACCCATCACCTAACTTGAGTTGCAGACGTCACTTGGAAAAAACATCCTCGTATAACTAAAAATTTCATTTTTTGCTTCCTAAACATAGGTTATGACCCCTCATTGGAACGATCGCGACACGATAGTTCCAATGAGGGGTCATAACCTATATTTTGGAAGCAAACAGTGAAAAATGAATGGCGTTTTTCTTGTATTGCACGAGACTGTTTTTGCCGTTTCGTTAGGTAAAAGATTAATACAATATAACCCACCCTAAATAGGACAGATAACGTAAATTCTCCCTACTGAAATTATGCAAATGTGACCCAGTTGTATTTTGTTTAGCCAATCAAATTGTCCAGTTTTGAAATTGACCAATGAAAGCTCCCAGCTCAAATTATGCAAATTATGAAAATGTGGCCCAGTTATATTTTGTTCAGCCAATCAAATTGTCTAGTTTTGAAAGTGACCAATGAAATTGATGGAAGGCCTTCTTTTTATCACTGATTAATATGAAAACAAAATATCAAATGTTTTAAAGTGAACAAAACGGACGAGTCATATGATAAATATATATCTTAGTCACAGACTGTTTAAAAAAAAACAAGATGTCATGCAGTTGCAAATGTCTCTCAGTAATATGTATTGTTTCCATATACGAGAAATCACCGCCGAATCAACGAACTCCATCGAGACACTTGAAAAACCAACAAAAAATAGACGTTTTTACACTTTATCACATGTTGAAGAGTGTGAAGTTCGCATCACCCTCTTTAGATTTCTCGCCAAAAGTGGACTAATAAGTTATGGGATGACACGCAACATTTCAACTCAATGTCGATTTTTCACAAAAATCTGTCATCGATATCTCGGCCTCGGAAGCTTTTCCCGTATATCCACCATCATCCCGTGCCGACAAATTCACCGAATGAGCCAGAACTGAACGATCTTGGAAATTTTCTAAGATTATTATATCACACAATCTCCGAGATTCGATCGACAATACAGGGCAAATCCTCGTAGTCTCTCTATCGGCGATTTGATTTCCCATTCGATTTTTGACTCTAAAACGCCTCGTGTCGTCTCGTGGCATGCTAGCCCACTTTTGTGAGAAGTCTCGGGGTGGGCTAGTACCGCACGTGTTTCAGACATAGGTGATGTATCGGGAAAATAAGCTCAAAAATTTCGAGAAGTTATCTCAGAGCTTCACTGGGCTAGAATGTTCTTTTGGACTGTACTGATATGTCACTGGATTCAAGTCTTATCGGAGATAACCCCGCTGATAGAGGAGTAAATATTCAAAGAAAATATATGATTGATATTTATTTATCTCTTTGTAAAGCCCAAAACGAATTTTTGGGATGAAGGCTGCTGTTGTTTTGACCAACAAGCCGACAAATAACTGGGAGTTAAAACGTGCATTAGATGAGACAATTCGGTTTCCTATCCAGGAATAAAATATTTCTGTTGTTATCAAATGAGTAAATGCGAGAATTGAATTATAATAGTTCGAAATCCAGGATGTGATAATACAAAATGACTTCGCGAAAGTTGCTGAAAATACATCTGCAGTGAATGAGGAATTGGACAAATAGAATAAATATAAATTGTGTAAGGATGAATGCAAGTAGGTATAAAATGAGAGTACCAGGACATTTTTTTTTACGTACACGTACAGGTACTTGTACACATACATGTACCCATAGAGTTCAGTGTTAAAATGTACAAACGTCTGCAAAACATTTTTTATACATTTTGTCCTGGAACTCTCACACTTTGATCATCACATTTTAGTTGGTGCGATTAGTTGTTGGCGAATGATTGAGAGTTCCAGGACAAGACGCGCGGAAGAAATCAACCCTCGAATTTTCCCAAACGTTCATCATCGCATTTTAGACGGTGCGATCGGTCGTTGACGAACGCATTGAGAGTTCCAGGACAGCAAAATATAAAAATTAAGATGTCGAAAAAATTAGAATCGACGAAATTCTCCCGACGTTCGCGATCGCGTTCTAGACGGCGGTGGGTGCGATCCGGTCGCTGATGAACGATTGGGGATTCCAGGACTGGATGCGCGGAAGAAATCAACCCTCAGATTCTTTATCAACGTTCCTCATTGCATTTTAGATGGCATGATCGGTCATTGAAGAACGCGTTGAGAGTTCCAGGACAGCAAAATATAAAAATTAAGAATGTCAAAGAAATTAGAATCGAAGAAATTTTCTACGTTTGTCATCGGGTCCTAGATGGTGCGATCGACCGTGGACGAACAGCGAAGATTTCTAGTGGAGGAACAGATGAAAAAAAAAAAAATCACGAGGAGTTTGAGATAAATTGTAATAGAATCACGAGATTCGCGAGAGGAAATAAAAAAGTGATTGATATAATATAGGAGAAAAAAATATATATAAATAAATAGTTATTTAAAAATAAATAAAATATCGAATCGAATAAATAATAAAATATACGTAAATCACGATTCCCAGATTGTGAGAGCATCGTTTCTTCTAAAGGCATTGATGAGAGCCTATGCATTCTGCATGAATGAACAACTAACTCGCGTCTTGTTCGAATGATGCGTCGGGTGTCGGGATCATCTGGACATTGATCACGAGGATCATTCGTGTCTGACAATGGAAAGGGAAGATGTCGTCATCAAGTATTTTGAACTGGTGTTCGAACACGTTAGAGTCGATGATGTAATCAAGTTTTGGAGGAGATTCGTCTTCTGTAGTGGATGAGACAGACCCACCGGTTCGGAAGAAATGAAATTGGAGCGTAGAAGTCTGACTTTAGAAGACAAGGGATACGTCTTGAAATTATTGCTGGAGGGAGCATATGACACGACTAAGTTTTCTTGTTGATATAAATAAGGGAGAGAATAGAAAAATAACATAATAAATACATGCGTAAATAATATAGATAAAAAATTAGAAAGCAAAATAAAAAAAAATGAAAACCAGAAATAAATTGTATCCGTCGTTAGATGACGACGAGGATGAGAAGCCGAATGGCGTTTTGCCAATGGCGCCATCGCCAGAAGAAAAAGAAAGAGGAGAGAGGTATCGCATCGACCAAATCAGTAGAATCCAATTGTATCTGACTCTCTCGAGAGACTCTCATCGTTCTCTCAAGAAGAAGTATTCGCGCCTCGTGAAATTCGTCAATGCGGTCGACACGACACTCAACACGATTTCCATGGGTTTACACGTGGCTGGCATCTGATTGTTGTCGACCATGGCTGGCATTCCGATCGTGTTGACCATAGATGGAGTGGCTCTCGCCGCCGGATTGTTTAGCATGGTCGGAAACTTTTTGAGTAGGAAAATATATCTGAAGGCTAGGAAACATGAAAAGAATTGCGTCTTGGCCGACTCCACGATCGACACGATATCCAAAATGATCTCGATGGTGTTGAAAGACGGTAGGATATCGGACGGAGAATACTTCACGATATTGAGCGAGAAAACGAAATACGCCATGAAAGAAGCCGTGAGAATCAAGACTCGTCAGATCATCAAGGAAGAGATGAAGGATTCTCTCATGAAAAGGGGGAGGAAAGAGGCCAGGGAGGAATTCGGTAAGTTGATAAAACTCAAGAGCAACAATTGAAATAATACATATATAATAAGAATAGAATTTTTTAAAGGAAAAAAAATATTAACTTTATATATATGAAATTAAAAAAAAAAAATAAATACGAAATTATTTAAATAACCCTAAAAAAAATGTATTCCGTAAAGTGTAAGAGAGTTACCGAAACGGGTAATTCTCGAGAAGTATGAACTAAAAACGACAGACAGATGCTTCGTGGAACTTGCAAGGTGTATGGTTCGATCAAGACTTGATTCGTCAAAAAAAAAATGATGAGAGATGAAGGCCTCGCGAATAAAATGATCAATAATCTACCTTTCGAAATCCATCTGCCAGGTCACAGTTTCACGGGACCCGGGACGAAATTGAACAAGAGACTCAATGCCGATCTGATTCCTAAATGTTGGAGCAAACCAGTGAATAGGGTTGATGCGGCCGCATACGATCATGATCTGTGTTATGCCAGACATCCCGACACCAAGACTTGCAATGACATCTGTGATAAAACATGTTGGCAAAATTGAGAGACATATCGAATCCGACCAGGAGAGAGAAGCTCGAACATTCGCTGGTCGGCAAAGTGATCGGTGCGAAATGTCGATTCGGATGGGGCATTCAAAAAAAAGCATCTCGGGAAAGAAGAAGAAGAAGCGATTATTGACGAGCGAATTGGCCGAGGAGCGACACAAGCCATCATGCGTAGATTTCGAAAGAGAAGGGTGTTCGTGAAGGGTCTGGACGACATTTGGTCTGCCAACTTGGTCGACATGAGATCGTTTTCGAGGTGGAATGAGGGTGTCAAATATCTATTGACAGTCATCGACGTGTTTTCCAAATAAGGTTGGATCGGAGCCTTGAAGAATAAATCGGGACCTTGCGTCGCCGAGGGTCTGAAAAGCGTGTTCGACTCGTCTTCTCGAAAACTGAATAAATTGTGGGTGGACAAGGGGAAGGAATTCTACAACAAGGACGTTCGCCAGTTGATCGACCTCTATTCGATCAAAAACGAAGAGAAAGCCATCATCGTGGAACGTTGGAATCGAATGATGAAGGAAAAGATGCACAGGTACTTCATGGCGAATTCGACCAAGAAATACATATACACTCTGAACGGCCTGGTCGAATTTTACAACAACACGTGACACAGATTGATCAAGATGACTCCCGTGGAAGCTAGCAATCCTCGAAAAACGAAAAACGGGTCTACGCGAATCTGTATCCCGAAAGATCTAAGATCAGGAAGGAGTCTAGACCACCGAAATTTGCGGTCGGCGATCGAGTGAGAATCTACGCTTATAAGAAGCACTTCGAAAAGGGTTACACTCCTCGATAGACCACAGGAATCTTCATGATAATCAGAAAATTTCACACTGATCCGGTGACTTACGAAATCGAAGCTTTGGATGGTGAAGAGATCATCGGAAAGTTTTACAAACAACAACTGCAGAAGACGAAGTTTTAATAAAAAAAATATATATATTTACTCTCTTTAACATTTTCTTGTTTACACACACATATATAAAGGAGAAGAATAATAATATAAAAATAATTAAAACTATTTTTAGAAAAAAGCAAACGAATTAATAAACAAAAAAAACAAAAAAAAACCTCAAAAAATGACAAATATACTAGATATCACACAAGGCATACTGAAAGACGAAAGTATTGAGGAATACGAGGTTCATGAATACGAGCCGATAACCAGAATGAGTTTGAACAATGCAGGAGAGATAAGAATCAATGTCAAAACCCATCTATTCATTCATCCTAGCGAGAGTTACATAGTGGTGCAGGGATGTCTCACCAAGGAAGATGGGAGCGAATACGTCGACAATGACACGGTCACTCTAGCCAATAATGGCATCATGCATCTATTCAGTAATATAAAATACTTGCTATCCAGACAGGAGATAGAATCCATGTTTCATCCTACTCAGGCCATCACGATGTTCGGACTCTTGATGTATGCAGTTGATTTTTCGAAAAGCAGGGGACTTAATCAGTTGTGGATGAAAGACATCGTCGGCCCCACTAACGCCGGCGCTGCCGAGATATTCGACTACGTCGTCAAGACGTCCAGACCCAAAGGAACGTTTTCGTCCAGGATACCTTTGGAACACATCTTCGGATTCGCGGACGATTACAACAAGATCATGTATGGATTCAAACACAGTCTGATGTTGATTCGAAAGGGAAACGACGATGTGATAGTGAGACTCTCCGCGACCCATGCGGCTAAGTTAACTCTACACAAGATATAGTGGTTCGTTCTGCACGTACAGCCTTCAACCATGGAAAAAATGCGTCTCAACAAGATCATAGAATCCAAGAGTAAATTACCCGTGGGATTTAGAATGAGACAGTGTGACACGGCTAGCATTCTGCCTTCCACAATCCACTTCGATTGGAGATTGACCATGAAATCCATCTCCGAGAGACCGCGTTTCATCGTGGTCGCATTTCAGACCGACAGGGACAGGTCTCAAGAAAAGAATTTGTCGCTGTTCAATCACTGCAATTTGAGAAACATGCAAGTGTTTCTGAATGCCATGAGATATCCAGCAATCGATTACAATGCATCGTTCGTCAAGAACAATTTCTACAGACTGTATGGCGACGCCGGGATTTTAGAAAGAAGTATTTCGGTCTGGACGAATTGATGAGCAACCCTAATATATCTCCCACCGAATACAAGTTGATGTATCCCATGTTCGTATTCGACATCAGTAAACAGAGCGAACAACTCAAGAGTAGCATCTTAGACATTCAGATCAAGATGCAGTTCGATAGGAATGTGCTGAGAAAAACCGAGGCCTTTGCCCTGGTCCTGTTGGATAGAGAATTACAATTTGGATCAGATGGAAATAAGATGTCAATCGTTCAATGAAAATAAAATAAGAGTAATTATTAATAAACAAAAAAAACCCCAAAATAATAAATCCAAAAAGTAATAATTAAAAAAAAAATAATTACAAAAATGAATGATAAAGAAAGAGAGTACTTGAGAAGAAACAGACGTGGTTGGATTAAAAATATTTCGCAAGATTCGCTAGAAATAATTCTAGACACTTTAGTCAGAAAGAACCTTTGATATTGACCGACTATATGAGATGCGAAATCAAAAGTAAAATATTGATAGAAGATAAGACCAGAAAACTTTTAGACACGTTGACGTATAGAGGACCAACTGCTTTTCGAGAATTTATAAAATCTCTCCGAAATGTCAAAATAGATGTCGACATGTGTTTCGAGATAGGCGATCCAATTTCAAGAGATGAAACATTACAAGAAATAACGTATTAAAAACAAAAAAAAACAACAAGCCCCCACCCCTTGCAACCCCCCCCCCCCCCACAAAATAAAAAAAAACAATGAGAGAAAATGGCCTTAAAATTTTTTTGATGGATCGAGACGAAGAAGGAGAAGAAGAAGAATTATTCATTGAAAACGATTCGTGGGATCGGGATTTAAAATCGTTCGAGAACAATTATCGGATATGTTTTAAGAATGAAACAAATCATGATTTGTTTTTAGTATCATTGACCGATTGTGACAAATGCTCCAGTCATTTCTTCGATAATTCCGTGCTCGTGTCTCCTAAAGAATTGTTTGATCTATCAAAACGAATCGATTCCGAGTGTTTTTGTTTGGAATTTCACGATTTGGAACCCGATTATGGACACATAAGACTAAGAATCATTCAATCTTCGAGCTCGCTAATGGGAAACACGTTCAAAATAAAAAACTCCTCTGCACGAGATGAGACGACAAAGAATGATCCCAAAAAGATAGCGAAGAAGATGTTGGACACCAACAATCCCAAAGCGGTGCACAATGCATTGCAAACAGGCACCTCTCGCACTGAATTCATTCTCGTGCGAGATCCTTGCATCTTGTTCATGTCGACCCGCAAATGTTCGAAAGAGAAAGAAGAAAAAGTACAAGTCAGAGACGGAACGTTCTTGAAGTGCTGAAACGACGAAATGTCTTTCTTATTCTTCTCGCCAGACACTTTTTTGGAAAAGAGGGTGCGTCTAACGATCGAAAACGAAAACTTTTTTCCATGCATGTGATTGGTACCATTGAGCATTCAGAAAAGTGTGAAATCGAATATGCGGTGCAATTGAAGAATTTAGATGAAAGATACGTGAAACTGGTCGAGTTGGAAGTGGATCATGTGTGTGTGGGACGTTTCATTTTGGATCCGTTAGAAACTCATTACGTGAATAGGTGCGCATTATGAAGAGGAGTGTTTGTCTTGGAGGACGTACCAATGGTCAAAGAGAAAAACAAGCAGGCAATCTTGAATTCGTATTGTTGGGGTTTTGTGTCGGCGATGTTTGAAAAGATTAGAGTGATACCGAAAATCACGTACGACTCAAAAAAGTGAAAGTTCACACGCAAGACTTTTTACACGTTCGTTTCAGGCTCAGATGTAAAAAATAAACTTACTACAAAATTGGAAAGGAAATAAAAAAAAAAATAGTAATTGGATTTTTGAGAGACTGAATATATCTAAAAAAAAAATCCAATTACTAGTTTTTTTTTTTGGTGCGTTTATTTTATTTTTTTTATTTCGTTCACTGTTTGTTCAGAGAATCTAGTTTGATCAACAGAGCCACCATGGAAGTCGCGGCTTTGGGATTATTGGTTTTCGTCCTGAAATTAATCCTGTCTCTGGCATTCACTTTGAGAGGTGTGCCGAACGTGCTGACGTTCGAGTGTTGATTCTCGGTCTTTTCGATGATGTATCTCCTATCGCTCCCTACTCCATTCACCATGAGATTGACGACCGCTCTGTTATTCAAATCCGTGGAAGCCAGAGACATTCAAATGATTTAGCCTCCCAACGGCATGGGATATCCCACCTGACCGTGTGGCAATCCGCTACCTCCGTTTCCAAAAGACCATTCGGCTTTTCCCTCGTCAAACGTGCTGCTCTCCTCAGCCCGCATGGTGATCAATTGCCTGGCGTATTTGACACCACCAAAATCAGGGTACAGGCGTCCGACATGTGCACGGGATCCAGCAGATTCGTGAGCGCATGTCCGCCCATGTCTACTTTACCCTCCATGATGTCGCCCTTTCTCCAGACCGAGTTGTCATCCACGTACTGCCTGCTGACCACGCTGGAATCGAATTTGGAATCGCGATCGAGACTGAATGAATTTTGACCGTTCATGTTGATGCCACCCTTCATGGTTCTGCCTGATTGTTTGTTCAGGTAGAGATCATCTACTTGCGATTCTACGTATTTTTGAGATCACGTCATGGCGGTAGCCCTTGTTGACTGTGGTGGAGTCCTCATCTGCATCGTCGATCTTCGTCAGATTCAATATCTTGTTGAATCTCGCATTCAAATCCGATTTCATTTCTCGTTTGGCAGACTTTCTTTGTTCCAGGTCTACGTAGTGTTTGGTCGCCGCGTCTTTGGGATTCCAGGGAGTGGCTACGTTTGTTATCTTGTTAGAATTGGCATTCAATTCCGATTGCATCGTTTACTGAACGTATCTACCTCTCAGATGTTCACTGAATCACGCGTGAGTGTCGTCCATGTATTTCTTAGTCGTGGCATCAGTGGAATCTATGGGATTCGTGACGTTCACCAAACGTTTGGATTTCAGATCGAGATCGTTGGTCATGGCTCTATTCACATAATTATCTCTCATGATTTGTTCGAAATCCGCGTTCCCCTGTTGAGGTATTTTTTAGTCTTTAGTCGCCGCATCTGCGAGATCTACCGGGTCGGGAAGATTGTAGAGCTTGTTATTGTTCATGTTCAAAGGTTCCTCTCGAGGTTCACATCTCTGAACATAATGTTCATCCAAGTTGGTGATGTCATAACCATCGCCGACTTCGAGCATCTTCCTCTTCTTTTTGGGGCGACTTTCGTCGTCACTCCTACCAAATTTATTGACTGGCATGTTTTGGGGTTTTTTGTTTTAAAAATTTATTTCAATGCAGTTTTTAAGAATGAATTATTTTTCACTTATTATATTTTTTGTTCTATTCGATTAAGTTTTTTTAAAATAATTTTTTTACTTTTATATATATACTATAAAAAAATCTCTCTAATATAAATCGTTGAGAATGTCTTGAAACCGATCTCCTTCCGACCATCTCTTGAGAACGTAGAGACACAGGTGAGAGCAAAACACTTGATCCGTCAATTGCACTCGTTCCGTATTGTAACAAACCACCGATTCGTCAAAATAGTTCTTTATTTCTTTCGGCGGCGAGATTCCGTAGCTGTCGAAATAATAATTCTTCTTCCCGTTCTTGAACCACGCCACCCAGTGAGTGCCTTCGATGATAAATCATCCAGATTTAAAATTCCACATTTTGATTGTTGTCGAGGTCTTCTCTTCGGTAAGGCATCTCTGGAGAACATGCCTTGAAAATCTTGCCGCCGAACCCCATGTTGGATAGGGGTTCGTTAGGTAAGATGACACCTTCTACGGATATCAGTATTTTCTTATTCATAAATGTATATTTTTTTTCTATTTATTTTATTATAAGTCACTAAATGACGTAATTTTTCTTTTTTTCTTTTTTCTTTTTTAAACTAAATTTCTCGGTGTCTCTATCGATTTCCATAGTCTTGTATTCGTCCAATTCCCCTTGATTTTCTGGAATCCTCTTGTCATTAATCATATCCAAAACCCAATGTCCAAGCGCCAAAGTGCTTATTTTATCATCTAACACAATTCTCTTATCGTCATCGGCTGTCAGCAAAATCTTGTTGATTATTTTCGTATACAAGTCGTGATTGTCGCTTCGAATCGATTTCATAGTCTTGTACACCAGTCCACTTCCGAACAGACAATCTTTAGACTCTCGGAAAGAGATGTTTTTCTTCACCTCGCATGCTTGAATCCCTTTGCCTTTCTTGATCTCTTCACCTTCTAAGCGATAAGCGTACAGTTTGGGTCTCAAACCCACGAATTCGGCGATTTGTTTATCACCGCTCTTATCCTTAAATTTACCCAACACCTTCTTGTTGTTATTTGATTGAATGTTAGACAGATGATCGACAGGATAATTGCTCATGTCGAACCATGTGGCCACGTCCGGAGATATATCCCAGTAGACGTCTTTCGTCTCTACCTCATAAACCAAACTATCCATGTCAATGAACAGTAGTTTGGCTTCCTCGCCGAATTTCCGTTTGATGTAATCGTAGTGAAACTCGTACATCAATTGCTTGCTTATATCCGAGATAATAGGGTCTGTCGAACTTCATGTGCGTCTTTTGCATGTGAACGTCCACTAGATTTTCGTTGAATATGGTTCGGTGTTTGTAATTGGGTTTCACCACTAATTTTTTAGCTCTTTTCTTGGACGTGACGAGTCGAATGTCGGTTCTCTTCCTGATGTTTTTCATAGATTTACCATACACGCAGTTGTTCATGAGTTTAAAGAAAGCTTTTTCGAAATCGTTCTTGGCTCGAATTCTGAGATTCGTGTTGAGATCGATATATTTTTGCATCCAAGGCTCTTCCTCGAATCGAATGACGCGATGTATGTCGAGTAATTTCACCCCGTGATCAACGTATTGTCTCAAATTCTTGCTGTAGACGACATACATACGTTTGTTATATAACTTGGGAACAAGTTTTTCGTCATCTCCTTCAACCGGTTCCATTCGTTTGGGAGCCAGCAGATAATCATTGTGCATGCCGTGTAACTCTTCCGGATAGTTCAAATTGACTTCTAAAATGCAAGGATAGTCTTTCCATTTTTGCATCTCCGCCGGTTCCGTCACCCATTCGAAATTTCCAATCAGTAAAGGATGACTCATGGCCCAACCATATAGATTATTAGCATCCCAATACTGTATGTATTTATTCGATCATTCTGAATCAAAACCTTCTTTCATGTAGGGATTGTTGGCTTCAGAATACCTGTGGGAGATCATCGAGACGCCACCTCTCGTGGCTTTTTCGAACATGAGCAACATGTCCATGTCGGATAATAATTCCAATTGGACTTTGGTGGTCTTCAAAAGAGTGTCCCACGTCAGGCCGGGAGCGGTGAAATACCAAGCCAGATCCAGATTGTAATTTCAACAACAGACGACTCGAAAATTTTCGAACACGTCTGCCAGGAGTAGAACGTCGGTCTACGGATAGAGATCGTCATAATCTCTCATGGTTTTCATATCGAATGATTTCCACACGTTTTCGGCGTGTTCATAATCCTAGTCGGAAATGTCGGATTCATATAATTTCGAATAAAAATCTTCTTTCGAAGGTAGCATGGTGTCGTCGAATCTCTTTAGATCGTTCATGTAATTGTAAGGATAGACTCCTTTCCTCAACAGGACGTCTACTCATTCTCCAAAGTGTTCGCTTGTGATTTTAAATTTATCCTCGCTCATGTTATAGACTAATTTTTCCAGACCGGTCAACATGAATTTAAAACTGTCGATGAAACGTATGGCTCTATGAACGGATTTTGTTTCTTCTTCCGCCATCTCTTCATCGATTACTCTTTTCTTCTCCACGACCTTCCATTTCGTGAAGGAAATGTATCTTTTTTGTTTGCGATGCAGTTTAATCCTTCATGGAAGGTACCGAGATTTTTCACGAACAGATGACTGTCGTAACCCGAGAGATTGTGAAATATCACCAGATAGAAAGTGGCGTCTCGATATCTTAAATTATACTCACTGTGGGCCGGACCTAGATACAGACCCGTGTAATGACTTTGGTCTCTGACCTTTTTCTTTTCCCGTGAATTCTCGTCGAATGATTGTCTGCATATGTGACATTTGGTGGCTCTGTTATTGTTATTTGCATCCTGTTGCTGTTGTGTGAGGATCATTTTCACCAGAGTTTTGAATTTATTGTATAAAATTTGAATTTTCGATTCTAACTCTTCCATGAATCTTCGAGCCACATCATCGTCTTCAGACCGTTTTGGGTAGGTGAAGGGACCCATGTCGTGTTGCGAGTCGAAAGCGCATTTCACGTAAATGCAATAACCCAAAGGTACGAAGGTGTTGGGTTTGGGCATTTCATTGGAGACGCCTTGATTTTCATTGCAATATTCCTGATGTTTCACTAACGATTTTTCCCTGTAAAACGTGTTCATGCAGTTGCAACATAAATATATCTCACCATTATGTTTACTACTCTGGCTCGACAGTAATTGGCTCGAATGTTTAACCCAACAATAATGACGATTGTCACCATTCGAAATCAATAATAAAATAATCGTCTATCTGAGAGGATAGGTCATTCGTTTTTCCTCATTGTATCCCAAGACATTCACTGCTACGGTGGGATTTTGAGCTTCGAAACGTTCGATGTCTTTTAACGGCATTGGAAAAGTCACTCTGGTCCAATCGAGATTTTTTCAAGTCTCCTCGTAATGAGAAACTCTCTTGGAGTGGATTTCGCTTGGGTATAAAGCGGAGGTGACTGCCCATTTAAAACACAGATTATCTTTATTTCTCACGTTGACACGTTTTTTTTAGCTAGGAAATATGGTAATTCCACGTAGGAAGATGCTTTCAACGGATCGTTTTTATTCACGTGAATTTCGAGATTCAAGACCTCTTCGAACGTTCAATTACTACCTCCCTGTTAATAATTCGCGAGAGACATCAACATCTTATCTTTCATTATTTCGAAGACGTCTGATAAATCGGAACCTCGAAATATGGTCTGGACGCTGGATCTGAAATATGCATCTCTTATGATGCTCTCACCAGAGTTCACGTCGATTTTATTCATCACGCAATGGAGTATCATCCCAATTTTTAGTCCCATGTCCATATGTTCGCGAAACAAATCCAATACTTTATTCTTCGTCCATTCCATGAACGATTTCGGATCGATTTTTTGGAACGGGGGAAGCACGTCGAAAGTTTTATAAACGCCTTTGATCGCACTCTCCCATTCTATGGGAATCAATTGGAATGCTTTCATATTCTTCTCCTTTCCCTTCGTAGATTGCTCATCAAATTTCGTTCAATATATGTCGTTCGTGGACCGCATCACTCGTTTTGGTTTTTTAATTTTTTTTTTTGAAACTTGCAGTTCTTTGATGGCTTTTCGTTTGGTCGTCTTTTTATTTTCCACAACCGGAACGTTTTTTTTGATGTCGGCATTTCGATTCCCTTTGCCACCCTTGTCTTTTTATTTTCTGCAACCGGAATGTTTTTTGACATTGTTGCTATCGGCATTTCGTTTCCCTTTTCATCGAGCAAACTACGTAACTCCTCACGTATGATCTCTCTAAGTTTTAAATCATTCTGCACTACTACCGCATTTCGTTTTCTATCATCAGGTGTTACTACCATTGGCTTATTTTTCGCAATTCGGGTTTGTTTAGGTTTGTTTACTTTTGGTCTTTTGATTTCCTTTCCATCGCCTCGCGAATGATACTTGTGTATGGCTTTAATTTTTTTTGATTTGGTTCTATGATTTCTGAAATTTGGAATTTCTAATTCTTTACAAATCTTGTTTAAATAGGATACAGTATACTTATCTAAATTTTCCATTTTTTATTTGTTTCCTTTATTTGTAAGAATACATTTTGAATTTTGTGTTTTTTGTTAAATAATAATTTTTTGTAAAGAAAAAAAGTTTTTCTCTCTATATATATACAGAAAGTTTTATATTTAATTGTTTCTTTAATGTGAAACTTTTGTATATATATAGAGAGAGAAAAAACTTTCACAAAAATTTCACATTAAAGAAAAATTAAATTTAAAACTTTCTGTATATATATAGAGAGAAAAACTTTTTTACAAAAATTATTATTTAACAAACACAAAATTCAAATATATTATTATTTGCAATAATTCATAAAACAAAAAAAAATAAGCAACCATAAGAACAACACCTAAAAGATGCGAATTGAAACAGAAATGAGTTGAAACGTGCAAGAAACTCGGTTGTAAAATTTATAGATTACAATGACGCGATGGTATCGAATAGAATGGGGTTGAGACGAAGGGCTTACAGCACAAATATGACAAATATAGCATGCCTTTGAAATTGGATGAAGCCGTGCTTGATTTGTTTTACGAGTACCAAAGCGATCTACAGAATATCGTTATCACCAAAGACAAAGAATTCGATAAGAGTGATTTGTCGTTGTCCTACCGAAGTTACATATATCCAAAAATCTCTCTCAAACTCGTAGACAGCTCGGGTGGCGAGAGCGCACTGACCAAAGTAAAAAAAAACTCGCAAAAGTAAAGATAAACATTCAACACATATGCAAAAAAGTAAAAGACACGACCGTTAACATGTTAATAACGGACTTGAAAATATAAAGAAGACAATAGAGAGAGCGATAGTGAAGAAGAAGGGGAAAAAAATTATTATTTTTTTCCCCTTCTTCTTCACTATCGCTCATATATATTGTAATAACATTTCCCTTTTTCTTTGCTTTCATTGTCGATTCTTCTTTTTTTGACATATCACATTTTTTATAATAACACATTCCATTCCCTTCATCATATTTATGAACGAATGCGGTGCATCTCTTGGCAACACTCACATCATCATTATTCTCTTCAAAAGGTGGTGGAATATCATTATTCTCTTCAAAAGGTGGTGGTGGAAAACAACTCATTCTTCTTCTTCTTTTTAATTTCCACAATCTATCCCTATTTCTTTTTCACTTCTTTTTCCAGTTCTTTCCTGAAATATCCATCATTATCATTCAAAAAAGCCTCGTAATCCTTTTTATCCATTTTTATATTATTTTTTTATACTTTGTATAATTTATATTTTTATACTTTATATAATTATATAATTTTTTTTTACTTTATAACAACATACTCAAAAGTGGTATATTCTTATACGGCGAATTCGGCCCAAACATCAAACCCTTACCGTGTCACTCCACATTCTGTCCTCTCTTCAGATAGAGACCGTTTCCACCGAAAAGGTTGCCACCTCTCACAGGTTTTAGATACAATCCTTTACCGCCATCTGTGTCGGCGCGACACACAACTCCTCCCTTCTTCAAAAACAGTCCACCACCCATTAATGTCTGAGCTCCTGAGCTCGCGAGTCCCGAGTGAGCTCCCACGCCGAGAGCCGTCAACATGGTGTTCATGAGAATGGGCAATGCTTTTGTGGCGAGTGTTCCCAACAGCGGTAGGAAACCGCCTTTCATTCTCTTATTATAATCCACTCGAGCAGGACTCAATCTCACCGTCAACCCTCTTCCATCATGAATCGCTTTCTCCATCCTTTTGATTTGAGTTCTGGTCCAGGCGATCGGATCGTGACCGCCACTCGCCAGATCTTCGTGAGTGAATTTGTATCTCACCGTCTCACCTCGAGTCGAGTTAACACTCTCCGAAGTTTGTCCCTCTGTCCTTCGGATATGTTCACGTTTTTAACCACGTATCGAGTCATATTTCTTTTCTTTTTTTAAATATATTTTGTTCAAATGCGGTTGTTGAGAATTGAATTGTTTTTTTTGTTTTAATCATAATTATATATTAAATAATTTTTGTAATTAATATTGCGTTTCTTTTGTTTTCTTATTTATATATATATACACAATATCTTTTTTTTCGTTTTTTTTTTTTTTTTTGCTTTTATATTTCTCTTATGTGAAATCGTATAGTCACCCTCTCTCCACGAAGATCTAACAGCTGACGATTTTGATCCGTCAACATAGTTTTGAGGCTATACAACGTGTCTAAAATCACAGGTAGATAAACTAAATTTCGAGGTCATTCCTCGATCTTATAACCTGGCGACACGTTTGGAAAGAAGGAATAGATCGTCGGTTGTGCGCTACCATTCACGCAGCTTCCAGCAATCACGTCCACGTTCACCAGAATACTATTGACGCCGAGAATGTCGACCGTATTTTTGGACGCCACGTGGCCACGATATATCTTTCGATCGAATCCCAACATCTTGCCGATCAAATCGTTCGTGTTGAAATCCACTCGGAAATTATCTTCCAAATCCAACATCGTCTGTAGGGTATTAGGGTTGGGAGCGAGTCTGATCTTGTTGCTTCCCTTTCCATCCGTCTTCATTCGTGTCTGAATGTAATTGTTCAAATCGTCTATGTCATAACTTCCTTTGGGAATTCAAATCTCCAACCAATCCACTCCGTCAGAATACTTGAACGAGTTATTCTTTTCGGTAACATTGGGAAAGGAATAATAAGTCCCCAGATTCACCAACACCATCTTGTATCTTTTCTCCCTATTCAATTCGATGGAAGGTTCGAATTTCGTCGTGAATCGAGTCGAATCGCCACTCACCATGATTTGAATGGACTGTTTTGCAGTCGTATTCTCGGCTATCCGTTCTAACAATTCTCCTTGTTTGAACATTATTTTAGTCTTATTATTTTTTAAAAGTAAATTATCGATGATTTATTATTTTTTAATTTTTGTTTTCACTCTCTATTTTATTATCATCGGAAACATAAAACTTGTTGAATCCGCTCCAATTTTTCCCGCGATTAAATTCGCCAGTCAAATCGATCATGATGAAATCGTGAAGTCCTCCATCCCAAACCCTCTTGCAGAATCTCCTGAATTCTTCTCTGCTCATGTCGTTTGCGACGTGATCTCCGTAGATGTGATTGAGATTCTTGAGATCCTGGCAAAAGAGACACAGGAAATTAGCGTTTTCCCTTATCGTCTGTCTGGGCAGTCGAAAATAATTCTGAGACAGCTAGAAACAGTCCATGTTGCTGTGACGACCCCTGATGTAATACGATTCACATCGGTTCTGTCTCTCCAAAAGCAGATCGTCGAAAATCATGATATTCTTATTTTCTGATTTCAATTCTCTGGGATCCGGAACGTCGCTCGCGTTCTCGTAAAATCGACACTCGACATTCGAAGATGCATTTCTCTTCATCAATTCCATCACCGCACTGTCCAAAATGGTCGAAAGAGAAGCTCCACTTTCGTCGAATTCCTCCCTACTGTCGAAGATTCTTGCCTATGACGTTCTTGGGCAATCTACGATCCATGCACTCTTGAAGCAATCTGTATTTGTGTTGAAACAGGCTCTTGCCGAACACGAATAATCTGTCGTAATCCAACCAGCCAGGTCGCGACAACAGATTCATCAACAGATTGGTCTTTCTGCAATTCGATTTTCCCACTATCAAACCCCTTATGCTCTTGGGAAAGAACTCGTTGTTCGACCTCTTGTCCGCGGCGTCGTTCCAAGACATATCTTTGACGTTTATCTTTTTTTTTTTTATTTAGGTTTTCAAACTCAATTTTTTTTATGTTTTTCAAACTCGGTTTCTTTATGTTTTCGAACTCGGTTTTATAAATATATTTATTTTTTTACTATTATTTATTTATATTACACCGTTGCAGGTTCTCTTCAATCCAGATCCACTCGTCATTTTGGCCAGATCTTGTATGGGTACCACAGTATCCTTAAAATCTTTCTAACTTTTCGACGATCACTCTAACGTAGCCCACTTCGCCGGTGGTCTCATCAATTTATTGATTAATGCATCCACTGCCCTCTTGTCCGCTACCGAAGCGATCCTACCACTAGCTTCAGAAACGGCTTTCTTACCAGCATCCAAGGCCGTCTTCTTACCGACCTCAAGCATGGTCGATGCGAGTTTTCTACCGGCATCACTTGTGAACACTCGCATTATAGAATCCACGATACCAGAACCGCCTTGGACGTAAGTTCTGACGTATCCCCTGTTCTTTATCACCAACATATTTTATTTTATATATATTTTATTTTTTGCTCGTAAATCATTTTTTTGGTTTTAAATACTTTTATTCCATACAACAGATCTCTCTTACCAGCATCGTTGGACGACGCTACACTGCTAGTGGTAACAGTCGAAGCTGTATCATCGCTCTCGCTCACATCGGTTTCGATTCCCACAGGAACGTAATCCGATGGAGATCTTCGAACGGAAAATGGTGTAAACTACCAGGTAATGAACCCGTTCTCAAAGAACTCTCTTTGATGGGTCACAGTTCCTCAACGATCTCCTTCTTGCTTCGTTGCTGAACCTCCATCACGGGTTTGAATAGCTTGGTGGTCTCTCGTCTCAATTCCATCTCCCCCAATCGTCTGCTTCTGTCGGCGGATCGAATGCTTTCCTTGAGCCGTTCATATTCATCGAGGAGCTCATCCCTTCGCTTGGAATCTTTGATGTGTAAAAACAATTTTTCTCTCGATTATTAATATTTCGTCGTGTGAGAACCATAAGGTTCTATCTTCCACTGGAAGATAGAACCTTATGGTTCTCACGCGACGATTTCTTTTTAGAATGTGGTAACGTCGATTATTTATTATTCTCAGAATTAAATGTGATTATTTTTATGTTTTTAAATAAATAAAATTTTATGTCTTTTATATATATAACTAAACGTATTTTCAACCTAAAACATATAAATAAAACATTGATAATGCATCGCTTCAAACGCGTTAAATCACATCAGCGGTTATTTACCCACAGTGAGAACTCGGAGTTAATCTTTGATCTGCTCGGTTTTTTCATCCTTAGAACAGTTTTCAGCTAAACAACTTAATGTCGTCAAAAAACAGTATCGCTTTTTGAGTTTATTGGCGTAGGTTTGATTAAACATATTTTCAACCTTTTAATAGTAAATAGTTTATTCAAAGCAAAATAACACCGACAGAGAGAGACAGGTAGATTTGCACAAAGAGTGTACTTCCCAAAAAATATCATTCTCGCTTCGCTTCGAGAAACACGTTTGAAAACATTTCACACAGACACTCGCCCATTCAATAGATGAAATGACAAACGTTTTTTTGAAAACAACCATTTATCATAACTATTCACACACATACACTTCACCATTCATCTATTGAATGAAAGACGCTCATTTACATCCGCATCATTAAACGATTAGGTAGAAATGAAAGAAAACTCGACAAAACTGATTTGTTACAACTTATCTCAAACTCCTCGCGATTTTTTTTTATCTGTTTCTCCACTAGAAATCTTCGCCGTTCGCCCACGCTCGATCGCACCGTCTAAGACCCGATGACAAACGTCGAACATTTCGTCGATTCTAATTTTTTCGACATTCTTAATTTTTATATTTTGCTGTCCTGGAACTCTCAACGCGTTCTTCAACGACCGATCGCGCCGTCTAAAATGCGACGAGGAACGTTGAGAAAGAATCCGAGAGTCGATTTCTTCTGTGCATCCTGTCCTGGAATCCCCAATCGTTCGTCAGCGACCGGATCGCACCCACCGCCGTCTAGAACGCGATTGCGAACGTCGGGAGAATTTCGACGATTCTAATTTTTTCGACATCTTAATTTTTATATTTTGCTGTCCTGGAACTCTCAACGAGTTCGTCAACGACCGATCGCACTGTCTAAAATGCGATGATGAGCGTTGGGAAAATTCGAGGGTCGATTTCTTCTGCGCGTCCTGTCCTGGAACTCTCAATCGTTCCCCAACGACTAATCGCACCATCTAAAATGTGATGATCAATGAGTGAGAGTTCCAGGACAAAATGTATAACAAATGTTTTGCAAAAGTTTGTACATTTTAACACTAAACTCTATGGGTACATGTACGTGTACGTAAAAACAATGTCCTGGTACTCTCATTTTACACCTACTAACGCATAATCACGTGATTTTGTAAATAGACGAAAGTATGATTGCTTTATTTGATCAAAAACATGGAGTATTAGGAGTTATCAAAAATTAAGGAATTATTTAATTATTTATTGGGATTTAACGACGTTTTCAACATCCAGGGTCATTTCGTATCGGACAGATTTATGGGTGGAGAAAGGCGGAATAGTCGGAGAAAACACCTAGCAGCAACGTTCTAACTCAGCACAAGCAAGCTTAGAACTGGGTGAAGGCAAGTGGACCATCGGCGTGTAGTACGCCTCTGTACACAGCGCCACTGTACCCCCAACGCGGACAATCGTGATTACAATCCTTGCTCAATGACACAACATAGTTACCCCTCGCGGGATCGAACCGTGACCCTTGCGGTTTGAAGTCGAATTCCGTAACCACTGAACCACCAAGCTCCCAACTTAAGGAATGGAACTTAAACTTGGAGTTTTTGCTGAAAGAAAAGCAGTTGGGTACCTTAAAATACGTGGGGGTTGAATATCGTTCTTCCAAATGGATATGCGAAAATTATAATACACTCTTCCTATTGCGACTGAGGTGAGAATAAATATAGGTTATTACCACCATGTGGGGTTCCAAATTAGTGTATTAAAGTTGATACCTCTTCTCTGGGCATGTATTGACGAGTCCGTTAAAACGAGTCAATGTATGACCCATGGGCGAGATCGAGATTTCAATACACCATCGCGGAAAGCCACTTGGTGGTAATAACCAATTTATCTTACAATTTGTCTCACTTTATTAGCTTATTCGCATATATTTTGACAATCATTCTTCGTCTGTGAGTTATTGCGTTCTTGCGCTTTGGATGACATAATCCCCATTCATTACTCTACTTTTACTACAACCGCTGAATTTTATAGCAGTGTTTCAGCTGTCTGATTCTTTACTTTATTTTTCAGGTTTGACGCATAGTAGGTCTATATGGAAAATATCATTATAGCAAAAAATGATCCCATCTAATTTATTTTGTAGAGTTGGTTATTTAAAAACTGTGTCTTCAACATGTGTAGTATAATCAGTTTTCGACGAGTGCAAGTAAAAGCGTTCTCTTTCTGCGTCGAATGATCACACTTGTCGTTGCTACCCTCAATACAGGTTTGTATTTTGTCTTGACATTTTACTTGTATTGTGGGAAGTACGTTCTTTTGTAAGAAAGAAGAGAAAACACGTTACAGTTGTGGGCATGTTTTCCTGGACATAATTCAGTGAAATCACTTTGATGCCTTTAAAATATCCGCATGTAAATTAAACACTCGATATCACCTTTCAAATATCGACACAAAAGACAATTCAACACAAATTCTAAGGTATGAATGATGTTAAAATTAAAACGTTTTCAATTTCTCTGTGTGACCAATAGCCTTTGCTGAATACCAAAGAGGTAAAATCATTTCTAATTTTTTAAAAATTCGCAGATAAAGTTTTAAGGGCATGTATATGAAGTATATTACAAACGAACGAACATTTCAATGCAAAGCTCACAAAAAGTGTCAACAGGCACAAGTTTGTGGAGAGTAGATTACCACTTTGGACTGAAAAATATGAAAAAGCATTTCAAAAGACTAAAGTCAGCCTTACATCTGATAAAGTAATGACTTCTTACTTCTCACCTAAAACAAACTGCTGGTCAAACAGAGTGTGACCCTAGGGGGGTTTGACCATCCCCTACTAGGCGGGTGCTCGGGTGGCGGATAGAGGACGGCCTGCTCAAATGGGCAGGTTTGCTGGTTTTTAATTAGCAGGTTTGCTCAATTGAGTTGGTTTGCTGCGAAATATAAAAAAATACGCAACCCTGGACCAAAATGGTCAAACCTGCTAACACCATCTTGCAGACACATTGTTCGCCCGTGGGGTGCGTTCCGAAGGCCCCGGAGGAAGGAATCCTGACAGTTGAGAACAGACTGGGTCCCGGTTAGGACAAATCTCCAGGATGAAGATCAGGTCGTAAATACCGCTTTGGCACTGATCTCCATCGTGGAGGTACCTGTTCAATACACTGCTTTGGTCCCAACGTCGGGAGTAGACGGATGGTCGGACGGCCCGTTCTGGCCAATCAGGAGCCCCCAACCACAAAAATATCGGGTGTCACATCGGTGGGGGGGGGGGGGGGGGGCATTGGGTGGTCATTCAATCAGGTATTTCCTTTAGTTTGATTTATCATTCTACCCTATGCTGACATTTAATGATTTTAATACTTTTTTAACATCTTCTGTTTTGTCGCACTGTCTGCGTTGGATGTCAGCAGTAGTTTTTGTTGTACTTGTTTTAATGAAATGGTTGGTTGAATGACTGTCACGACCTGGCACTTCCCACAAACTCTACGGGTTAGTCATCTGGCGGTATGCATTAGCATCAAGGTCAGGGGAGTATACTCTTCGTGTATTTCTGGTTTTGTCACCACCTCTTGTTAGGCTGGGGCATACCCCCTAAGTCGGGCTCGAAGTAAGGGTGGGAGGCATGAAGTGATGAATATATTCCCCCAAACACTATGTCTACCAAAAACACATCAAAACGACTACATGTAGATATCACAAATTCTGATTCTGACTCAGATCACGACAACTTGAAAAACAAACAAGATTCCAAACACTGGCCAAAATTTATAATAATTTATTCTGCACGAGAAAACAAGAAAGCGACTGATATTAATCCGTTTGCATTGGAAAAAGCAATCAAGGGCATAGCAGGTACAGTTAAGGGGGTCAAAAATTAAGATCTGGTGAACTGTTGATTGAATGTGCTAATCATACACAAGCCTTCAATCTTCTGAAAACAGAACAACTTTTCGACATGGACGTTCATGCAAGTTCTCATAAAACCCTCAATACCAGCAGAGGTGTTATTCGAACATGAGAACTTGCCGATATGGATGAATTAGACATTTTAGAGGAATTAAAACCACAAGGAGGAATATATGTAAAACGAATCAAAATCAGGAAGGAAGTGAAATCAAAACCAACATATATATATTGGCTTCAATACTCCTCAACCTCCAAAGTCCATCAAAATAGGCTATATGAATGTTAAAGTGGACATATATATATACCAAATCCACTAAGATGCTTCCAATGCCAGAAATTCGGACACAGTAAAGATTCGTGCAGAGGACAAACAACCTGTTACAAATGCAGTGAAAAATACCAAGAGCCATGTACTAACAATATTATCAAATGCGTAAATTGCCAGGGCAGTCATATATAATCTTCAAAGGATTGCACTGTCTAGAAAAAGGAAAAATTAATACAAAAAGTGAAATGTGAAAAACAGATTAACTTTAAGGAGGCCAGAGGCATTGTGTCATCCATGCCTGGCATGAACACATCGACCCCATCATACGCAACAACATTAAAATAAAAGTACCAACAAGATCAGTAGAATGTCAGTCAACCCATACATGGCTAAAAAGCACAATACCAGTCCCACTACAGGCGTTTGCAATTGATCAATCGAATGAAGCAACACCACAATCAACCCAAACAGAGCCAACAGTTTCAATAACAACAGCGGATAAATCAGAACGAAAACAAGGAACGGATACGAATAAATCTGTACAAAATAAGGAACATATCACTAAATAAGAGCAGAAAAATGAACAAAACAAAACAAAGCCAAAACCACAGCAAGAACAAAGATCACAACAGTACACTCTGAGTCAGAATCAAATGAGAAAATTAGAAAAAGAAGAAAAGAAAAAAGAAAAAATGAAACAAAAACAATTATCGGACAGAATACCTAAGATACTTCAAAACCCTGTTGTTCGCAACAGGTTTGAAGGCCTTGAGGAAATGGAGGTCAGTGATTGTATCGACGACACCTTCGAACACTTACGCCCGACTTCCTCACAGAATAGATCCCCGAGGAAAAATTCACCGAAGAAAACTACCGGGGCCATTTCGCCCATACGTCCACCCTCTAAGTCTCCATAGAAATATGGCTATTGCAAACAAAAATAATATAACACAGTGGAACTGTCGAGGTTTTAGAGCCATTTATAATGAACTGAGTCTTCTTAGCCAAAAATATAAACCTGCTGCTTTTTGCCTGCAGGAAACTCTTTTAAAGAAACCCGAGGCGCAAGATCGTTCAGCTTTTAAGCATTATACTTCGTATAATGCCTGGGCAGATGATAATGTTGTATATTCCGGTGTTCAATACAATGGCAATTGAAATAATCTAAATTGGCTATATAGTTTTAACATGAAAATGTGAATACATCAATAATTCTTACCGCACACAGCAGTACTTTGTCACACAGACAAATATTAAGATTGTACACAGGCAATCCTCTAACACAAAACCATGATCTTACAATCGTCTGGGAGCAAGCCAGCAACGTCCACCATTTATCACAGCATCTTGACAACAACGACAAGGACCAATCTCGCGCCGAATCACTTTTTCAGGCCAGTTGCACGAACCGATGAGCTGTTCTCACTGGATACCGGAAACACCACCTCGCTGTTTTAAGCACCTTCAACAATAATAACCTTCATATTCGTGGAACATCCGTTTTAGTTAGAGACGATATCATTCACAGATCTCTACCTTTGATTACAACTTTACAGGCTGTGGCGGTAAGCCTAACATTAGACAAAACCGTTACACTATGTTCGATTTACGTTTCATCTAGTAAAACCCTACAGCTGAATGATCTTGAGCTGTTGATCCAACAGCTCCCAACTCCATACATTTGATTGGGTGATTTTAACGCACATAGCCACATAGCCCCATTTGGGATAATTCCTGCAGTCAAGAAGATGTAAAAGGTAAAATTGTAGAAGAGTTCATTACAAAATATGACCTGTGTTTGTTTAATGATGGTTCAGACACTTATCTGCACCCTGCATCTGGTTCGTATACATCAATTGATCTTACAATTGCATGCCCTTCTGTCTTCCTCGATTATTCTTGGAAGGTAGAAGATGACTTGTGCGGGAGTGACCACTTTCCAATTGTGTTGGAGAGTGTAGTTCCGGCGGATGATGAGAGAGTGCCCCAGTGGAACTTTAAAAAAGATGACTGGGACACTTCTCATCGCTTTGTTCTGAACGCCTCACACGGGAGAAATTTCAAGATAGTTCTGATCAAAAAGAACATTTTACAAACGAGCTGCTTGACATTGCAAACACTTTCATCCCTAAAACCTCGGCAAATCCAGAACGTTTCACCAAACCGTGGTTTGACAATGAATGTAAAAAGCCTATAAAGGATCGCAAAAAAGCTGAGAGGGAATTTAACAAGTCACCAACTACACATTATTTAGACAAACTACGTATAAAACGGGCAAAAACAAGACGACTCATAAAACAAAAAAAAAGAAAAGTTCTTGGGAAACGTATGTTTCTAAGATTAACCAAAAACACACCCATCACTAAAATTTGGAAAATGATTGAAAAGATTAAAGGAAAGGAAACAAACTCAACTGTACAACAACAATTTCAGCTTCGTGTTGGGTCAACGTTATCTGATCATCGGGGGCGCGGTGGCTCAGTTGGTAGAGGTGCAGGCTGCAAGCCGAGAGGTCCTCGGTTCGAATTCCACCTGCGGCAACCGCGTTGTGTCCTTGGGCAAGACACTTCACCCCGATTGCCTACATGGGGGCACGATGACGCTGTGTACTGAGGCGTACTGCACGTCGATGGTGCGCATGTCTTCAACCAATCTAACCCTGCCTGTGCTGCGGTGCAGAGTTCAGAGTTACGATGTTGGAGAGCTGACAGCTGCTCGTCGTTGCTCGGTGGTTCTCTCCGGGTACTCCGGCTTCCTCCACCCGTAAAACTGTCACGGTCACGATTAGCCATTGTGCATAAGTATGTGACCTTAAAACACCAATAAATAAATAATCTGATCATCACGAGCAGGAATGGGGGGTTCCTCAGGGTAGTATTTTATCTCTTACCCTTTTCTTGGTGAAAAACAATAGTATCATCGATGCAATTGAGAATATGGTAGATTTTTCATTGTATGTCGATGATATTATAATCTGTTATAGCAGTAAAAATATGAGTGGTATCGAGCGCCAACTTCAGTTGTGTTTAAATAGAATCCAGAAATGGGTTACAGGAAACGGTTTTAAGTTTTCAAAGACCAAAACTAATTGTGTTCATTTCTGTAAGCTCTGGAAGCATCATCTTAATCCAGAGTTGAAAATGGATGGAAGTACCATTAAAGTTGTAAAAGAAGTGAAATTCTTAGGTTTTTTATTTGACAGCAAACTGAATTTCACTTCCCACATAAAACAATTAAAAGTTAAATGTAAGAAAGCGCTGAACCTACTGAAGGTTGTTGGTAGAACAGATTGGGGTGCTGACCAAGAAACATTACTCCATCTATATAGATCACCTGTTCGATCAAAATTAGATTACGGATGTATAGTTTACGGTTCTGCAAGAAAGTCATATCTCAAACAACTTGATGCAATTCACAATAGTGGTATTAGAATTAGTCTAGGGGCTTTTTGAACATCCCCAATAGATTCGATGCTTGTTGAAGAAGAGGGACCTTCCCTTAAGAAGCGCAGAATTAAATTGTCTCTCTAGTATGTATCTAAACTTTTGGCCGATCCATCAAATCCTGCTTATGACTGTGTTTCAGACCCTCAAAATATTGAATTTTTTAACCGACACCAGAAACATATTCCTCCACTTGGAATTAGAATTAATCCCCGCATGGAGTCTGCCAAAATTGATTTCGATTCTATAAAAGAAAACCGTAAAACACATAATCCTCCTTGGCATCTTAAAAAACCTACAGTTATTTTGGACCGTGCTTCTACCAAAAAATCTAATACCAATTCCTTGCAGTTTAAACAAAAATATGCCGAAATAAAGTCCAAGTATAGTACATATACAAGGATCTATACAGATTTATCTGAAGATGGTGACAAAGTATCATCAGCTGCAGTTACTGGTGATCATATCACCTCAATCAGAATACCGAATCAAAGCAAAACATCGAGAATGTACAGGAAAAAAAGACGATTATTTTTTTCGACTCTCTTTCCTATTCACTTGCTTTACTCAACCCCAAGTTGAAGAACCCTCTTATTTTGGAGCTTCGTGGGAAGTTAACAACTCTCTTTTCTGACCAATATGATGTCGTGTTTTGCTGGTTACCCGGACATGTAGGTATTGCTGGTAACACCAGAGCAGATGGTGCAGCAAAACAGGCTTTAACCAAGCCTCTCACTGATATTAAGATTCCGTTCAGTGATTTCAAGCCTCATATCAGTAGTTACATCAAATCTATGTGGCAGGCGGATTGAAATGGAGCGACAAATAACAAGCTCCATCGCTTCCGACCAACTATTTCAGATCACTACCCATCTAGTAACCTTTGTAGAAAGGATCTTGCAGTTTTGACGCGATGTCATATTGGTCATACACGACTAACACATTCCTTTTTGTTGGAGGGTACTGTGCGACCAGAGTGTGTTCCCTGCCAGCAGGTGTTGTCAATGGAGCACATTCTTCTACATTGTACTGATTTTAATCTTAGTAGACGACAGTATTTTAATGTTGTGTCTCTTCGAGACCTATTTCACAGTACAAATCCTCATAAAGTTCTGTCGTTCTTGAAGAAATCAACCTTTTTAATAAATTTTAAAATTGTTTTTATTCTTTTAATCATGACTCATCAAGTCTCAATTCATCATGATGATTTATAAGTTACTCTCACTTCTCTTATCTCATTACCCATTGTTGTTCTAATCACTCCAGTCTTTGACAGATCTATTGTAGTTATTTTCTATTTTTATTCAATCCTTTTACTTCTCAAATGATAATGACTTTTTATTTCCCACTGTTTTCTCGCCACGACATAACCTTAGCTGCTGATGTGGCGTTAAGCACCAATAAATAATAATAAATAGTAACACAGCGTGACGCCCTCACTGCAGTATGGGCATGCGAACATTTTGACTTTGATCTAGGAGGATCTCCATGTTTTAAATAATCACCGAGCTCATTGAAGTTAGTAAAATGAAAAATGAACTGTCAATTCATCCAGATGACCTGTTACTGAAAAGTGAACGTATTGGTTTACCACAAACACTTAGAGACAGAGTGGTGAAATAGCTTACGTGGGCCATCAGAGAATGTGCAGGACAAAGTCTTTTCTTCGACAGTCTGTACGGTTCTCGGGTATTAACAGCAAAGTGGAAAAGGTAGTGAGAAATTGTCTTCCCAGTCAAAATATGTTATTACCACCACGTTGGTTTCAGAGATGGTGTATTGAAGTCGAGACACCGTCCCTGGCATATATCGACGAGTCCGACTCGAATATGACCCACATGCGAGGCCGAGACTTACATACACCATCTCGGAAACCCACCTAGAGTTAATAACCCATTTTTCTTACAATGTTCCTCCCTTTCCTCCCTTTCCTCATTTGTAGCATAATGAAGGGATTGAGTACCGTTTTTAAAAGCGTCTGTTTTGACAATCATTCAGTGTGTGAATTTGTTTTTTTTACGAATGAAGATGATGACGTCATGGTATTGCTTTCTTGTGCTGTGCATGATGTGATTCCAGTTCATTGTTCTTCTTGTACTATAAACGCTGAAGTATTTAGCTGTGTTTCGGCGGTTTGTATCCTTGTTTTATTTTTCATGTTTAATGCATAAGTGTATAAAAAATATAATCACGGTAAAAAATGACCTAGTCCAATTTATTTTGTTGAATTGGTGATTTATTTATTATTTAATTACTGTTATCGGGAGCGGTGGCCTCAACATTTGTAATAATCGATGTCAATTAAGTGCAGGTAAGCATAGTTCTTTTTCTGAATCGAATGTCCGCACGTTGGGTGGTTGCTACACTCAATACAGATTTGTATTTTGTCGAGACGTTTTTACTTGTATTGGAGGAAATGCGTTCGTTCTTGTTGTGGGGTAATATTAGTTATCCTTGTGTTTTCCAGGGTGTATGGGAGTTTACACCGGTGTTTTCCAGGGTGTACGGGAGTTTATACTGGTCTGGGAACTCATACACCCTTCAGCTTCGCCTCAGGGTGTATGCATTCCCAAACTGGTGTTAATTCACATACACCCTGGAAAACACAAGCATAACGGATTTATTTCCATGAATTTTGGTGTACTTAATACTTTAACCTATATTGTGGGCAAAGACTGACAGAAAATTTGTACTTTGTAAGTTTCTTAATAAAACCAAACAAATATGGATGTCATTGGAAAGCAGAAGGTATGAATTAATAATTAAAAATGGGTACTTTTTTATCCAGAAAGCCTGCTATTGTATATTCTTGTTTTCAGACCGTGGTCAACCACGGTGTAAAAAGAAAGCCACCGTGGATTGCAAGTTACACCGTACCTCTCAGCCAATCAAAACACAGTATTTTGTTTCCTTTGGAAATAAAACAATATATTCAGGTCCAGAATGTATTGAACCACTTTAGATGTCAAATATACCACAAGATCTTTAGGCAAATCTGAGCGTAGATTTTTGTTGCATACAGGATGGTATCTGATTGTAATCAACGATGAACATTCACGGTACCCCATTGTTGACATTGTAAATTCTATTTCTGTCAGCGGCTTTCTGGTAATCGCTAAATTTCTCTCTACAATTTGGCTGTCCAAAGGTATCAAGGCTGATAATGATAGTCCATTTGTCTCACGTGCAGTTGCCAAGTTTACAGAGCAGAGTGGATTTGACCTCAGAAAAATTACACACAAGAGCCAAGAGCTAATACACAAGCCGAGTCAGTTAGTTAGCCTGTGCTGAAAGCAATTCGAGCTGCACATTTGTCACATAAAAATGTGAAACAAGGAATTTTCAAATGTCTGAGATAATATCTTATCAAGCAACACCTCATCCATAAACTAAATACGTACCATTTGTGTTCTTATTTGGAAGACAGCCAAAAACAAATGATGAGGCCTGAAGTGTAGACTCAAAGATAGTAGTACAAACTACTGCTAATGATAGTGTGGCAAAACAGAAAAAGAAAAACAATTTTTCAAAAATAGAAGTACAGTGATAAATGATATTTACAAAGGAGACACTGTTAGGTAAATAGGAAAGGAAATCTGCTAAAATATCAAATCTTTTTGCTGAAATCCATATTCTGTTATTAGAAGAAGGGAAAATACGCTCACAGCCACAAATGGTGTACATAACATTACTTGTATTACTCCGAGATTAAAGAAAATTCACAAAACTGATCAAACGTCAGTATTCAACAATACATAATCAAAATGTAGATTATATTGACAAAATGTTTTCTTCTTCATTGCAACAGAGTGTAACTTCAGACGCCATAAATAGTGCTCCAGCATTGAGAAATAAGCCCATTCCAACAAAATGCAAAGATCATGTGTTATACTAATATCACATGATGTTTTCTAATGGAGAAATCAGTCATTTTATACTGTGTAAAATTTTCACTGCATTACATAATTATTTGTGGTGGTAGTGTCAGGGCATGCTAACACCTTGCAACCACAAACTCTTGGAAAGAGTTGTGTTCAGTTTTACATAATTATCTGCGTTTACAGTATCAGTGAATATTAATCTTTCGTAATTACAAAAGTTATTCAGTATGCAGTTTTATTAATCTGGTTTGTTGGGGGAGGGGGGGGGGGGGGTGGGTGGGGCGCGGTGGCGTTGCGGTAACCGGTTCTCGTCAGATCACCGAAGTTAAGCAACGTCGAGCCCGGTTAATCCTCGGATGGGTGGCCGTCTTAGCGATCGATTCGGACTCCCGCGTTGTGTCTTTGGGCAAGGCACTTAACCCCAATTGTCCACATGGGGGCACGATGACGCAGTGTACTAAGGCGTACTGCACGTCGATGTGCGCATGTCTTCTACCAGTCTAACCCTGCCTGTGCTGCAGTGCGGAGTTACGATGTTGGGGAGCTGGCAGCTGCTCGTCGTTGCTCGGTGGTTCTCTCCGGGTACTCCGGCTTCCTCCATCCGTAAAACTGTCACGATCATGATTAGCCATTGTACATAAGTATGTGACCTTAAACACCAATAAATAAATAAATAAATAAATAAATAAATAAATAAATAAATAAATAAATAAATAAATAATCTGGTTTGTTTTATGAAACATTGACAGGTCGTCAAGCTCAGTTCAGGGTCATTGAGTAATATGTTGCCACATTCCTATTACAAGTATTACAGATTTATTCCCCAATAAGCTAAGCTATTTCATACAGGCAAAGAGCTGTTTAACAAAGAACTGATCCAATAAAGAGAAGGATGTAGTTTCCTCGTTTATATCGGAACACTCTGACTGAGCACACATATATTAACATTCGTTACACGATCCTGTCCCAGTTCTTAACAATTAAACATTGGGTTTTAACTCGGCTGACGGTCATATATGTTTGGAAAATAAATGTGTGAACGAAGCGAGATGAATCGTATCTTATTTATTAAATATATGTGCACAAACATCTGTTGGCATGATCACAGAACATTACAAGCATATTCATGGCAGCTGGAGTCTTTAGTACGACAGGAAAATTTGTGAGTAAAAAATTATCGTCAAAATACGACAAACATGAAACGATCAAAGTTTTAACTCAATTCAACATGCGACACGATATCCGTAGCGCCGAGAGGTGGACTGATTTCTGGCGATGAGTATTTTCACATTCTTAACGAAAAAGATAAATTTGACGCTTTGATAGAGACAATTTCAATAATGCAAGGTCTATTTATGACGTCATCTGGGATTCTTGATGAACTTCGGGTCATAAACATACTACAAGAATCACAACCTATGAGATGCTAACACCCCATGAGTGTATTGCCTTGACACTAATGGTAATTTAGGCGTTTCATCACATCAAATCCTCCTGGTTACCGATTCTCCATGACTGTCTCTACTTTTCTACTTTTCTTCCGAACAAAACAGCAATTCTGACTTTGGATAATCCCACGATCCAGATTGAATATGTCGCCTTAACTTTGTACTGTGTAATTTGTATCAAGGAACCAGCTTACATAAGCCTCAAGCTTGATGCTGAATCCTTATCCATGATTTTGTAAATTAACGTCTGCATTGTAGTTGTGTGTGCATCTATAATCTAGAATAAAATGTTGTTTAAACTAGAAGGTTTGAGAATCAAGACACATCAGGCTCTCAGAGAGGAGGTGAAGATAAACTGACTGAAAAAGGTCGGCGAGAAGCTAGCGAATCGTTTCGTAGACTGCTAGGAATTGAAAAAAACAAATAATAATAATATATTAATAAAAAAGAAATAAAAAGATAATTTAAAAAAATGTATTGCATAAAATGTCAGGCGTCTACGAAAATGGATAAGACTCATAGAGTGCAGACTAAAAATAACAGACATATGCTCAGAGGCATCTGTAAGGTGAAGAGTTTGACAAAAACTCGATTCGTTAAAAAGAGATAGAGGTGCGGTCAACAGCCTCATCAATAATCTTCCTTTCGAAAGACATTGATTCAATGGACCAAGTACAATCCTGAACAAGAGATTGAATGCCGATCTGACACAGAAATATCCCAATACGAAAACGCGAAACCATGTTTGGGACAAGAAGATGTTGAGATCACATTGAAACAGAAATTTGAACGTTCTATAGTCGGTAAGATAATCAGTATGAAACGTTGATTCGGAATGGGAAATAATAAAAAAAATCACTAATGCACTAGTGGGTGAGGTAAACAGACCCGCGGAGCATAAATTTTACAAAAGAAAAGTATACGGAAAGGGAATGAGTCACATATCGGCGGCCAAACTGGTAGACATCCATTCGTTTTCGAGACACAACGTAGGGTCAAAATACATGGTGACGGTCGTAGACGTGTTTTTCGACAGATCGACATCTATTCTACAAAAAATGAAGAGAAGACGAGCGTGGTCGATTGATGGAAATGAACCTTGAAGGAAAAATGTAGATACTTCATGGTCAACTCAAGGAAGAAATACGTGTTCGTTCTGGACGATTTAAACACATTCATAATCGTTCAATTAAGATGACACCCACCAAATCCAGAGATTCGCGAAACAAATCAAAAGTCAACAGGAATCTCCATATTGCACGATTGATGACAACGAAACGAGAACCTCCAAAATGTGCAGTGGGTGGTCGAGTTAGAATTTACAGTTGTAAAAACATTTTGAAAAAGGTACATTCCTAGTTGGATTGAAGAAAGCTTCATCATAATTTGAGTTCTCTACGCCAGTCCCATCAATTACGAGATAGAAACATTGGATGGCGAAGAGATCACCGGAAGGCTTTACAAACAACAATTGCAAAAGACCGTGTTTGGAAAAAAAATAATTGGAGGGGAGGGGCTGACGATATTAATATATATAAATAAAATGAAAGAAAAAAATAACAAAGAAAAAGATGTGATGAACATACTAGACATAATGGTAGGTATGGTAAAAGATGAAAGTATCGAAGAATACAAAGTTCATGAATACCAACCCGAGATGAGAACCAAACTCAATAATGCGGGAGAGATACGAATCAATATCGAGACGTAAGACCTCTTCATTCGTCCCAGCAAAGATTATATCGAGATGCAAAAGCTCTTCATTCATCCTAGCAAAAGTTATCTCATGGTACATGGACGGTAGATGAAAGCAGATGGTAGTGATTGCGCTGGAATGACGATGACCTTGGTGGTCTTTCTACTTTTCACAGCAATCTCACACCTTTCAAAATTATCGTCTGATCTTTTTGTTTCAATTTATAATAAATTGTTTTTAATTTTTGTATATATGCAAAAAAATCTATCTAACGTACATCATTGAGGACATCTTGAAAAAGACACAAATGTCTGCAAAACACGTTATCTCGAGATTATATTCATCTGGTGTTGCAATAGGTGGTCAATTTCAAATAATTCCTCAATTCGCGAGGTAGTGAGGTCCCATAACAATAATTTTCATTTTCCTACTTGAACCAAGCCACCCAGTGAGTACTCTCACCTAAGAAATTGTGTAGATTCAAAACTTCACGTTTGCCTTCTCACAGCGAACCACCGCAAGGCAATACACCCCCAAAAAAGAATGGTTTTACCACTTCTAACCCACCTATATTGGATGAGGGGTTGTTGGATAAAATAACACTTTCTACTGTTTATATTTTAATTTTTTTTTTGTTCTCTTTTTATTTTACTGTTCGGATGTACCTAGATCTTCTTCCTTCTTAATCCACATGCACTCTTCGAATCTTTCATTGATCAAATGCACGAGAGAGAGAGAGTACAAGCATCATAGTTTTTGTCATCCCGAAAACGATAATGCCCATCATGATGCAATTCTCTCCGTTATGCGCGCAAAACTCGTGCACGTCGAACACCAAGAGAATCTTTTCGAACTTAGAACCCGTAAGATATCTCCAAATAAAACAGACTCTTTTCACTGTTGCGCATTTCTCTACTCTCTTCAGCGTGTTCGCGTGACAGAAATCTAAACAGAGAATTCACCACATAAGTGACATCATTTCGCGAGGTAACTGTCGAGATCACCACGTTTTGAAAAACATTTTTACGGGTGGAGGAAGCCGGAGTACCCGGAGAGAACCACCGAGCAACGACGAGCAGCTGCAAGCTCCCCAACATCGTAACTCTCCACTGCAGCACAGGCAAGGTTAGATTGATTAAAGACATGCGCACCATCGACGTGCAGTACGCCTTAGTTCACGGCGTCATCGTGCCCCCATGTGGACAATCGGGGTTAAGTGCCTTGCCCAAGGACACAACGCGGGAGTCCGAATTGATCGCTCAGACGGTCGCCCATCCAATGATTAACCGGGCTCGACGTTGCTTATCTTCGGTGATTTGACGAGAACCGGTTACCGCAACGCCACCACGCCCCCTGTTTATTATATTTTTCCACGTGACTGTTGCCAGGGTTCGATAGACACGAACTCATCTTTCTGTGAATGATTTGAAAGTGTTTCCCGAAGGAATCTTTGCTGTGGACCGCATTCAGACAGTTGCAACAGAAAAAACATCTCTTTGGTGTCCGCTAGTCTGACTCGACAGCACACGCATCAGATTTTGAATCCATCAATAATGTCGATTTCCATCTACAGAAATCATTAACAAATTCACTTTATTATCAGGGTCATTTCTCTGAAGACTGATTCTCATGTAATTCATCAGTTAAATTTGACCTCGTTGTTCTCTCTGAACCAGTAATTTGATTAGCTGAGAGCCAGTTGGCTCCATACTCTAATCTCAGGCAAATTCACTCTTACTGTGCTCTGATTGCCGGAAGCGAGTCAATTAGAACATGTCTGCATCCATGCTACGCGTGATCTGCCTTCTCTCTTATGAACTCTTAAAACACCCGAGTCACGAATCAAACACGTTCTGTAAATTCGATCATGGCATATAGACCTAGATCAAAAATGACATTTTTGAAATTGTTTTTCTTCAAATAAATCGGGTTTGGGAATTTTTTTCACTTCTGACGAGGAGAGGAATTACAATGGAGATAAACGTTTCTTGTTTTGTAAGACATTCAGGAATTTGACTACGCAAAACTATTTGTTAAATCGCCCCTTTGGGGCTCGTTAACAAATGTTTTTCCATAGGCAATTTCCCGATTGTCTAACTCAACAAGAGACGTTTATCTCCTAATTGGAAACACGTCATCCTCACCACCATCGTCGTCATCATAACCAAGTTCGTATATCGCTACGGCCGGTTTCCTTCTTTTAAAAAGACCAATGTCTAATAACTCTATCAGAAACTCGATTTCTGACTGATCCTAACATTCCGAATTTTCTTGGAATTTCAAAACTCTTGACACATTTTCTTCCACGGGATACAATGAGAAAGTCATTTGAAACATTGATCGTCTTCGAAATTTTGAACGTTCACCATTGCATGTTTCTTCTAATTTCACATCAGCAGACGATCGTAAGGGAATGTATTTATCCACACGAATGTCTAAATTCAACATTTCTCGAACCGTCAAGTTGCTAAATTGGTATTGAAACATCTCCATGGATTCCAGTATCTTATCATTCATCTTCACGAAAATATCCCCTTATTCGAAATCCCGACCACCATCTCTATTTCGGATTGAAATAAGCTTTGCCATCTTCAGAGACCATTTCATTTTATATGTGTGTGATTTTGTCCATGCCACATTTCAGTATCACCAAATTCATGTTCGATTTCAAAGCATTCATGAACGCCCCTGGCCCGTACATCTCGCGAGTGGAAATATCGAACGATTTATAATATCCTATGATCTCTTCGAGTCTCGGTTTTGGAGCAAAGACCTCACTCTCTTGCTTTTCGTATTCGCGAGTTAACATTTCCATTAATCTTTTTCTTCCAACAAAACCCATCGTCGATCTGGCAAGATTCAAGATTCAGTATCATTAACTCTTTGAACACTGGTGGTATCTTCCGTGCCAGTTAAATGGCAGAAATTGGAAGCGTCCATATCCATTATTTGGGGGTAGAACAATTAATATTGTCAACGTGCAGACGTCAGGCTGCTCGTTGAAAATATTAATTGTTATACCACACACGTTCACTTAGTAGCCATCCTACTTAATGAAATTATGACGTATCGTGTTGCTGAACCGGAAAGCAATCTCTCGTGTTGAAAGAGTTAATTGTGGATCTTCTTCAGGTTTTTGGATTTGTCTCTTTTTCGAAATAGTGTTCTCCACAACAGCAGCTTTCTTCTTTCTCTTTACTTCTTTAGATTTTTTTCTGAATCTTTTCAGAAACAGTATTCTCCGCAGCAACAACAGTATCACAAATAGTTATCCCTTATCTGTTCACTTCTTCAAGTCTTTTTCAAAATAGTATTCTCCAAGACAGCAATCTTGGAAATATTCCTCTTTCTGTTAACTTCTTCGAGTTTTTTTCTGAATTTTGTTTTGAAACAGTATTCTCCGCAACAACAATCTCGGAAACTTTTTTCTGAATCTTTTTCAAAAGTGTATTCTCCTTTGCAACAACAGCAGTAACGGGCTGTCTCATTTATGTTCATTTCCTCAGTTTTTTCTGTTCTGAATCTTTTTAGAAACCATTTTCACCACGACAGCAACAGCAGCTTCTCATTTCTGTTCACTTCAAGGTTTTATGGATATTTTTTCAAACATTATTCATGAATTTCTTCGCAGCATTCAAAGCACTTCCTCCTTCGAGGATCATGTGTTTAATCAATTCGTTTTTAAACTGTCTCACATCTTTCAAATCCGATTCGCTGTATCTCATCGGATCACTTTCCTCTTGGTTTCCACATCTCTCGCTTCGATCAAAGTGGGTCTACTCCACATATTTCTTAGTTTCTTGATCTTGAGATTTTTAGTGTAATTTTGCAATTCCCGTAAGCTGAACGTCTGTACATAAGCCATTCTTTTGTTCTCGTTAATTTATTTTTTTTAATGAAAATACTCTTTTACATTTGTATAAAATAAAAATAATACTCTTTTTATTTTTAAATATATTTCAATTGTTTTTCATTCTGTGTTTTTTCATTGATCGATTCAATTTTTAAAAACATTTTTATTCTTTTTATCGATATATATTTTTTTCTCTCGTTTTTTCTCAGATTTCTTGAAGAGGAACTTACCCTTGAAAGAACGTGCGAAAAAAGCCAAAAACAAAACAAAATCACCAAAACGTTTCCAACTAAAAAATCACGAAACACTCCATCACAAAATCCTCAACCTAAAGAAATAATAAAAAAAATATTTCCAACTCCAAAAAATGCGCAAATAAAAGAAATCACAAAAAAACACGAATGAAAAATATATGTCTTCAGTATTTTTTTGCTTTTCTGTATCATTGAAGATCATCTCTCGAGAACTTACAACTACAAAAAAACTTGAAAACACCACCCTATTTCAAGCCAAAATTTTGATCGACTTTTGGATTCTTGGTTGGGAGTTTGGGTAAAAGAATAAAAAAAAATCTCCAACTCGAAAAAAAACAACCCAAAAAACAAAGGTGCCAAAAAAAAAAAAAAAATTCCCCCTATCTTTTTCCAACTCAAAAAAACCCTCTTGAAAAACCCATCACAAAATCCCCAATTACAAAAAAGAGCATGAAAAAATATATCACACACACACAAAAACCTAATTTTTCCAACTCACACAGATTGAAAGAGATGCGTAAAAAGAAAAAAAATTGTTCGACTTTCCAGTGATCCACAAAATGCCTGTGGGAAATCCCATAGTAAAAATGTGCTGAAACGTGCACATAGTAACACGGAAATCCTATATGTACACATTTTTTCCCAATAATTTTCAATTCACGTGGAATTCACCAAAGCAAGTGGTGACACATTCTTGACTCTCATGCTCATATGCACTTTGTGTGCGTTAGAAAATCCCTAAGGGAGATCCCATAATAACAATTCCTCCAGAGCATCTTCTTGTGGTGCCAGATCACCCAAAACATCATTTCTTCCGTTAGCTTTCCTTTTCGTACAAGATATTATTCTATGATCTCATTCAGGAGTTCAACATTGGAATTGCTAAGGTAGACAACAAGACTAGCGGACCCAACAAATTACAGAAAACGTAATTTTTTTTCTTAAATAACACAACATCTTAACCAGTTGTACTTTGTTTTGAGGTACTTATTTTACGATTTTGTCATCGTACAGAATAATCTTGTTTCTGAAGAGTGTTTATCAACGTTCTTAAAAGGCAAACTGTCAAACACGTATCGTCATGGCACGTGTCTCTCCTTTAGAAATATTTATTAAAAGTTCAATAACGGTTGGGTTTGTGAAAGTTAATCCTAACATTACTGACCATAACCGCCAAACGCAGCGCGATTTTAACATTTTCACGTACCCTAGCAATGGAACGAAATTCTTTATAATTTGTCCAGTAAAGGTCGGTTTGGGGTTAGCTTACCCCAATCCTCCCATTAGTGACCCATGCTCGTTGACTTGGCGTGATTTTATAACGTTTTGATTTACTTGCAATACTTACCAATTTCTTCCTTCACTACATTCTCAAATCGAGCGCAACTGCCTTCAGACACGAGAAATAGAAAACGCGTTCGTTTTGTTAGGTAATAAAAAGCTTAGAAAAGCTAAAGAAACCCCCTTTTCTTTCTAAGCTGTGCATAGTCAAAAAAAAAGAGAAAAATGGAAAAAAGAAAAGAACCCTCCTCCCCCAAAACCAAAAACACCACATAATATAAATAAAACATAAAAGGTTAGACCAAGTTATTTTTCAGTAATTTGATGGGCCCGCTATTCTTCATGTTTACCATGGTTAATTTTCTAAATACCAACTGAACACAAACAAGAGTTTCAATTGTCTTGTCAGTGGCGATTTTAGTGTGTAAATCAGGCATGGAAACGCAAAATAGTTCGAAATTCTCACCGACGATAAGTGACAACTGCTGTGTCGGCAACCTCTCGTTGTCATTTATCGTGTGTCAGAATTAATTTGTTTCTCCCTTCCAGAAATAATGTTTGGGGTCAAAAATATTTTACACAATGAACAGTTATTCTGCTGACTGAACATTGTTCTGTCGACTGTTTTAAAGTACCTGACAAGCGTATACCCAAACTCTCCTTCATTTTTATTACATATGTTTCAAGTTTTTAATTTTGCTAAGTCTGAAAAAAATGTATTTTTCTTGCTGATTTTTTTTCAGATGTGGCTTCTTGTTTTTATTTAATCGTTTCAAAGTTTTACATTTACCTGTACACACAAATACTTTTTGACTGGAAGTTTCACAAGTTATATACGCTTCCAATATGCTTGCTGGCCAAGGGCATACGCACACTAAATATGATGCGCTCGATGAAGTAACACATATCAAATTTTACTCCAGTGTGTCGATTTCTCCATGACATGATGCCCATAATATGGGAATACTAAACTACAATGAGGTCAAAGGGCAGACTGAAATACAAAATCACTGAATACATACATATTATCGCTGCACTGAAGTGATCTGGATCGTAGTATCACGTCGAGTTGAGGTCAGATCTGCGAATCAAATGAGCTGCCGCAGGCAGCGGATTTGATCCGGCGATATGACCTCCTCAGTGAGACGTGGTGCGACGATCCAGATCACTGCTGAAAACTCCACTGACTATTCTCGACGTCCCTCCGTCTCTCGTGTAGCTTACAAATTTTAGCGTGTGCCACAAACACGCTTATCGTATTGACACGTAACTTAGTCGATTTCGGCTGCGTTAACCGATCTGAGAATACCGTAAAGTTTCTTTGTTCAAAAACACCCATCTCTGTAAATCACGAAAGATAGAGATGAGCAAAATTCCCGGCTAATACTTTAATTGACCGCAGATTCCCTTCAAAATTTAGTTCGCCGTATTTCTAATTGTTCGGGCTAATTGTACCAATGTCTTTAACGTCAGCATGATTACATCAATATCCTGCACATGGATTCAGCACAACTTCTGACATTTTCGGAACAATTGATTGGATAAGATTGCATTACTGGACTCTACGCACAGTACTTCACTGGAAATCTGCAGACTAGTATATCAAATACCTCACAATCTAGAAAGGACGCCTATTATATAGCATTTATTTATTAGATGTGATTTTTTACCCCCGAATGTCCTATTATCGAGCTCGGCTGATATGGTTTTAAACTCGGCTGATATAGCGCCGCCAATCTCGGCTTATATGAACCCAAACAGAGTTATTCCCCTTAGCGTGTTACTAGGCGCAGCCATTTTGTTTACTGCAAAATCGTTCATCGTTATTCGTAGAAAGCAATCAGTCAGTAAAACTGGCGTTACGGGGCAAAAGAAAGTAGCTTTTATATGGTAAGGCATTAATGATGGTAATAAATAAGGATTAGGTGGATGAAGGGAGAAAAGAAGAGAGTTGTACACAGAATTCAACGGAAACTAAGATACAGTGTCGTGAGCGAATATTCGTGGAAATGAGAGAATGGGGAAGCCGTGACGTTCGGACAGCTGAACTAGGAGAATATGAAACTTTGGACTTTATGAAAAGAATACGAAAGAATAACACTGTCAGAAAACTGTAACTGTAGCAGAGCCAAGAATATTTTGTAAATTATTCAGTAATACATTATAGTTGGAATGACTTATTGCAATCGTTAGCCTTTTTAGCTCACCTGACAGAAAGTCGGGGTGAGCGATATTGATTACTCACCCACCCGTGATCACCCATCGTCCACTCACCGTCACCGTCCCGTCGTCCATGAACACGGTGTTTGCGCCTTCTCCTTCAAAGCCGCTGAACCGATTTCAGTTAAATTTGAATTGATTGTTTTCTCTGCCATAGCATTTTGTTTTTTTGATCAACTTGCCTAGCCCCATAGGGAAAGGGTGGGGTAAATGCGCCCAAATTTTAAAAAAAATCTTCTGATGAACCAGTTTGTACAATGACTTTAAATTTGGTACTAAGCTTCCATTTGAGGTGTAGAATCAAGTTTGTTCAAACAAAGTTCCTGTAGTGATATTTACCTTTTTAATGGGAGGGGCAAGATTTTTGGTCCAACCAGAAATTTCTGCTTTCTGAAGCGATGAGCCAATTTGAATCAAATTTGGAATGTGGTATTAATGAGTCGTAAGCACTTAGTTCTTATAAAAGAAATTCACGTATGCCCGCGGGAACCCCAGGAGTTAAAAACAGAACTATTTTCAAACGCCCATATTCCCCAAACCTTAGGACCAGTAGAATGGAACAGTAAAAAAGCCATCGATTCTGTCATAGTGTACTGAACAGGAAATCGAAAAATATGCCAAGTCAGCATATTTACAAATGGTGGGGGTGGGGGTTTACATTTGGACTGAATTCAGGCGCCCGAATTTTAACAATTTGCAATATGAGTCGAACTCCTTAAAGAGCCTTCTACAGAATCTCCTGTCCGAATCACTTAATATCTGGTGTACAACATCGTAATATTGGGCAGATTCACTGTTGTTCAAATCAACTCCCCCAGTTAATACTTGGGTTTCCTATGGGGACCCCAATTTTAACTTAGTGCAATATGAGGAATAATTTAAAAAAAATTATTCTTCAGATCCTCTAGCCTGAATCTTTTGATATTTAGTATACAGCATCCTTAGGGAGGTCATGTCTAAGATTTGTTCAAACCAAGTCCATGTGTTAATACTTGGGCTTTCTATTGGAGCCCGAATTTTAACTTAGTCCAACATGAGGAATAATCTTTAAACTTCTTTGTCTCCAGAACCGCTAATCAGATCTTTTGATACATGGTATACATGTACATAATCCTTATGGTAATCGGATTCAAATTTGTTCAAATCAAGCCTATCTGTTAATAATTCGGCTCTCTAAGTGTTATTAAAATTTGGGCGCCCTATTGGAGTATGAATTTTAACTTAGTCCAATATGAGGAATAAACCTTAAAACTCTTTTTCTCCAGAACCACTGGACAGAATCTCTAGATATATGATATACAGAATCCTTACAGGTTTCGGATTCAAGTTTTGTTTATATTAAGCCCTTCGGTTAATAATTGACTTTCTATGCGAGCCTGACTTGTAACATACTGCAATATGGCTAAGGTTGTTCAAATCAAGTCCCTGTGTTATTAACATTTGGGCGCCCTGTTGGAGCCTGAATGTTAACTTAGTCCAATATCAGGAATAATCTTCAAAACTCTTTCTCCAGAATCATTGGTCAGAATCTTTTAATACATGGTATACAGGTATCGGATTCAAGTTTGTTTGTATCCCATTGTTTAATATTTGGGCTTTCTGTGCGAGTCTGACTTGTAACTTAGTGCAAGATGGGGAATACTCTTTAAAAAATCTTCTGCAAATCCACCAGTCAGAATCTTTTGCTTTTTGGTATACAGTATCCTTAGGAAGGTTAGATCTAAGTTTGTTCAAACCAAATCACTTTGTTAATATTTGGGCTCCCTATTGGAGGCCGAATTTTAGCTTGGTCCAATATGAGGAATAATCTTAAAACTCTTTTTTCTCCAGAACCACTGGTCAGAATCTTTGATGTATAATATGCAGAATCCTTGCAGGGATAAGAATCAATTTCATTGGTGTATAATTGGGCTCTCTGTAGGAGCACGAATTTCAGCTAAGTGCAGTATGGGGAATAATCTTTAAAAATCGTCTTCAGATCCATCAGTCAGAATTTTTTGATGTTTGGGATACAACATCCTTACGGATTAAAGTTTGTTAAATCAAGTCCCTCGATTAGTATTTGGGCTCCCTATTGGAGCCCGAATTTTAACTTGGTTCAATATCAGGAAGTAGGTGTAATGTGAGAGTTCTGGCTCACCTCCAATCGCGTGAGCCAGAAACTTAGGTGAGCCAGAAAAGTTGAGTTATTTTTGGAAAAACAAATTTTTTTGGGAAAAAATCAAATTTTTTGGGAAAAACCCAAATTTTTCTGGTAAAAAATCAAAAATAACTCAATTTTTCCCCGAAAACCCTGGGTTTTTCCCGGAAAATGTTTAATTTCGAGCATTTCTGGCTCACTCTCGACGGAATTTGTCGAAAGCGTCTAAAAATGCACTGGTTTGACAAATTCACTTTTCATAAATTTAACCCCGAGTCTCTCGTGAAAAAAATCAGTTTTTCACAGACGTAACACGAACTCGGATATCGGTGCAGATTTTTTCGACATGCCCAGAATGGGATTTTGCACGATTGTGACCGGAGACAGATTAGCACTGAGATTTCCATTGGGAAAAATTCCGAAAAACATGCTTTTTTAAAATTTTGATCTGGAAAAATACGCGATCGAACGTCAATTCCCACGGGAATAAACAATCCGATTCAACTGGCGAATCCGAAAATTGAGCCTGTAAAACTCGATCCAGGTCGGGGATTTCCCACAGGAAAAGACGACGGTTCGATCGAGGTGAATTCAAAGATTGAGCCGGTAAACTCAACCATTTGAGATCGAGCGCATGAGTCTAAGAATTGTTAGATTAGCTGGACAACGATCTTGGGGATTGGAGGAGGAGGATCGCGGTTGAAAAAAAATGTATGTAATATATTATTATTATTATTATTATTATTATGAGACGAGAGATAAAAAAAATGAAAATAAAGAAACTGTAATATATATATATATATATAAAACAACATTAAAAAAATAAGAATACAAAAAATAACTGTTTTTCAATAAAGAAAAAAAATAATAATAAATAAATAAAACAATGTTTCTACACATCGGAGATTCAAAGTGAAGGGACGAGCAGGTTCGCGAGTTAATATGGAGTAAGGAGAATATTCAGGCACAGGATAAGGCCAGGCGATTGGGAGAGACAGTGTTGAGACGAGAGACGACCAAGTTGTGCAGACCCGTCACCGAGGTTCAGGAACGAGCCAGGAATGAGATCGTTGAGGAATTGAGACCCACAAAAGAAGGTTCTCAGAGTATGGCTTCGCACCCCGGTAGTTTTGAGTCGAGAACTTTGTCCGATTACACTCCAATGAGAATCGAAACCGATCCAAGTAGCGTCGGTAGTTTTACACCGAGAACCTTGTCCGATTACACTCCGGTGAGAATCGAGACTGATCCAAGTAGCGTCGATAGCGAGCCCGATCGAAGCTTTGTTAGTAGCTTCGAGCATTCTTAGTAGTGGAATCGTGAAAGATCCGATGTACGGATTTTGTTGTGATCACGACAAAACTGTCGTGGGTGACACGGAAGTATCGTTTGAAGACGACTATTTGATCGTCGGTTCGAATAGGTACGAAATGACCAACGGACTGCATACTCCGCTTGCTCACCAGAGACCTGCAGATTACACTAAGGAGGATTACCACAATTACGGAGACATTCTGATTCAGACCCACGCAATGAAGAAGAACAATGATCCCAAAGAGACGAGAATGAAGGATAGGAGAGGAAGAGTCCCATATGGGAGTCGAATGAGAGATTCGTCAGATCGACAACTGGAAAGGGAATGACCGATACAATATTTCTTCCGCGCGATCCCTATGCCTTGTCGGAGAGATTGAGATTGTCGATGGCCAGCAGAGAGGCCGGTAACACCGGAGTGGATAACGAGATAGTGAGCATGTGCAAGGAATTGTTGAGGCAGAAGGTCTTGACTAGGAAGGATTATAAAGAGTTGATGAAACGTTTGAAATAATAAAATAGTAGGAGAAAAGAAAAAAAAATTAAATAAATGAAAAAAATATATATTAAAAAAATAATAAAAAAAAAACGAATTTAAAAAAAAAAAATGTTAGTGATAAGTAACAGCTGATACGCTAGATCTTATGTCTATGGTGGATCGGGCATCGTGGATTCGATGATGTGATTTTTAACTCGTAAATTCACTGGCGATGCCGCGAAACAGATCGCCTCGAGCGCTCTCAAAATTGGAAAGAAGACGGTGATCGATGCGGGTAAGAAAGCGGCGACCGAAGTGAGTGGTAGAATATCTTCGGAAGCTGGCCCGAGAGGTGCCGATGCATTGATTAATAAATTGATAACTCCACCACCTGCCAAACGATCGAGAATTGAACCGAGAAGTTGGCGAGACTTCTATTATGATGCCGTACCGATACAATACTTAGCTAAAATGACGAAAGGATCGGGATTGAAAGTGATTTATAAATGAAAAACTTTTTATAAATAATATATATAAAAAGAGGAATTAAAATAAAAAAAAATAGTTCAAAACTGAATTTAAAACATAGTTAAAAAAAAAACTGGAGAAAAAAATGGATATCAAAGACATGCTTTGGAATGACGCGATGACCAAGAAGTTGAATAACGAGTTCTTTCCCAAGAGCATAAGAGTTCTGATAGTGGGAAAATCGAATTGTGGAAAGACTGATCTCTGGATGAATCTATTGTTGTGACCCAACTGATTGGATTACGACAGATTATTCGTTTTTGGCAAGAGTCTCTTTCAACCGGAATACAGACTGCTTCAAGAGTGCATGAATCGTAAATTACCCAAAGACGTCATGGCGAGAATCTTCGACAATCGAGACGAATTCGAAGGACATGAGACTACGAGTATATTGGAAGGGGCGGTGAGAGAATTGACTAGGAGAAACGCTGAATGTTCGAATGTGGAATGTCTGTTTTATGACAATGCCGACGACGTTCCCGATTCCAGAAAGTTGAAATCGAAGAATAAGAATCTCATGCTCTTCGACGATCTGCTGTTGGAGAGACAGACTCGATGCGAATCATATTACGTTCGAGGACGTCACAGCAACGTGGATTGTTTCTATCTGTCTCAGAATTATTTTCGACTGCCCAGACAGATGATAAGGGAGAATGCTAATTTTCTGTGTCTCTTTTGTCAGGATCTCAAGAATCTCAATCACATCTATGGAGATCACGTGGCCAACGACATAAGCAGGGAAGAATTCAGGAGATTCTGTAAGAAGGTGTGGGATAAAGGACTTCACAATTTCGTGGTGATCGATTTGACTAGCGAATTTAACAACGGAAAATATCGAAGCAGATTCGACGATTTTTTTATATTTCCAATAATAATAGAGAAGAAAATAAAAATAAAAAAAAAAATTTAAAAAAAATCGATAAAACATAAAATATATAAATAATAAATAATAAAAAATGTCAGAACATCTATTAGAACAGATAGTCGAGAATACGGCTGCGAAACAGTCCTTTCAAATCGTAGTGAGTCATGACAAGACTTGATTCACTACGAAATTCGAACCTTTCATCGAATTCAATAGGAGGAAAGAGATACGAGATGGCATTGGTTAATCTCGAGACTTACTATTCGTTTCCCAATGTCACGGAAAAGAATAACGCGTTCAAGTATTCCAACAGTGTGGATTGGTTCGAGATTTGAATTCCCAAAGGGAGTTATGAAATAGACGATCTGAACCATCACATCCAGATGAGACTGAAGACCGACGTTCATGGAAGCAAGATGATAAGACTCGCTTCCAATACGAGTACTCTACAGATGATATTAGACTTGGGAGATAATTTTCGAGTGGAGTTTAGTGCAGAAGATTCGATCAGCGAGATGTATCGAGGTCACGCAGCGTCCAAAAATATGGTCGACATTCTCGCGGTCAATAGCATTTTAATGAATGTCAATGTGATTGTGGGAAGTTACATCGATGGTAGCACTCAGCCTACGATCTACTCATTCTTTCCGGATGTTTTGCCGGGTTAGAAGATCGTGGATCGACCTCGAAATCTTGTCTATCTACCCATGATCCTGGACACGTTATATAGCATCGAAACCACATTGATGGAACAGGACGACAATCTATTAGATCTTCGCCGAGAGAGAGTGACTATACGATTTCACATCAGAGAGATATGAAAAAAAAATAATTTGAAAAATAATATCTTCAAAAAAAAAAAAAAAAATATATTTTTTTTTATCTGAAGAAGTTTCAGGTTTTGTTTTATATATATTATATAAGAAATAAAAAAAAAGAAAAAAAAAGAAACTTATAATAATAATTTAAAAAAAATATATAATCAAATAAAAAAAAAAAAAAAAAAAAAATGAGTCGATACATACTTAAAAACGTGAACATATCTGAAGGACAGAAAGCTAAACTTCGCAGAGCATTGAGATATTGAGGCGAGGCTGTTAGATTTATATTCAGTCTTCAAGTTCTGGAAAGTAGTGGTCGTGATCGGATCGCCTGGACTAAAACTCAAATCAAAAGGATGGAGAAAGCGATTCATAATCGAAAGGGGGCGATAGTGAGACTGAGTCCCACTCAATAAGAATATAATCTGAGTATGAAAGGTGGTTTCTTACCGCTGTTGGCGGGGCTCACCACCAAAGTATTACCCATTCTCATGAAGATGGTGTTGCCAGCCCTGAACGTACGAACTCTCTCAGGACTCGCTAATTCGGGAGTCGACATATTATGGGTACAGGATTGTTTTTAAAGAAGAGGGGAAACGGACTGTTTTTGAAGAAGGGAGGAGCCATGCATTGCATAGACGTCAAAGGTAAAGGATTGTATTTAGGACCCATGAGAAAGAACAGTGGTGATGGTTTCCACGGAGACAGTCTCTATCTGAAGATTGGAGAGAATGTGGAACCGATCGGTGAAGGTTTGTTGTTGGGTCCGAAATTCACTGTTTACGAATATGTCCCTTTTGAGTATGTTATTATGAAAAATAACAATTAAAAAAAATAACAATAAAAAAATGAAAGAAAAGGAGAGAAAACATCTTCCAACAGACGTGTTAACAAAACGTTCATTTTACGAAAAGCTTTTAGCTGTTTCTAAACATTTACATGAGTATATATTAGAAAGAATTCAATTGGAACAAATTGTACATGACGCGTGTTTAAACGTGTACGGAACGTTGTTTTCGTTAATATTATTCATATTCTTAAATCAAAGCTATTTCGAAAATATCGAAACAATAAATTGTTCAAACGAAAAAAAAAATGTGTCTTACCAAGATTATCACATGATTATAGATATCCTAGATCATTTACAATTGAAGTGAAACTTGTAGAATGTTACAATTACGCGAAATATCATCACAGTATTTATTGCACGAAAAACGTTTAATGTATTCGATCGTGGTGGTGATGAAAATATTGAAACATCCATTCGCGTCGAATTTATTTGCAGATTAAACTCATTTGCATCAAATAGATCATGGATCGAATTTACTAAAAGATTAAAAATCATTATGGATTATGTACCATATCATTCTAACGACATCGATGACGATAGAAACTGATGGTTTTATCGAAATACAAAAAGCATAATATCCTTCTTTCAAAAAAATGTTATCGCTTTCCTATAATATGCGCGATCGTAATAGACGAGAAGTATTCTTTCTTTCAGTTGATGATAACAGAAAAAAAATAATAAGAATATAATTTTTTTTATATATAATGATTATGAGTAAAACGAACGATTCCATTGAATCGAGAGCTTGGTTTCTTCGAAGGGCGTTGTGCAGAGCTTACTGGATCAGCATGAACGAACAACTTTTTCGCGTCTGGCAGGAAAGATGTCTTGGCTGTTGGGAGGAGAGAGAATTTAACCACATTAATCATTCGTGGCTTATGATGGAATGGGAAGACATCCTCACCACATATTTCATGCCCGCATTGGAATGCGTCCAAATGTGATGATGTGATCGAATGTTGGAAGCAATTCGTGTCTTGCATCGGAGAACCCGAACCCACTAATGTGGAAAAGTTGAAGTTAGTGAGTTAAAGTCTCACCACCGAAGACAGGGGACGCATTTTGGAATTCTTGTTGAAAAGGGGGTGAGACCATTAAAAATTTTTGTTTGTTAAATAATAAGGGATGAAAATAAAAACAAATACATAAAAAAAATTAGATATAAATAAATAAATTTAAAAAAATGAAAATGGAAACTCGTAGTAAAAAGATCTGGCCATCATTAGAGAAGTCGAGCATCGAGCCCACATCACCTTATCTACCACCATCACCACTAGAATGAGGAGAAAGTGACGACGTGGGGTAGAGGCATCGAATCAAACAAATCAATAGAATTCAATCCTATCTGATGAGAGATAGAGATTCTCGTTGTTCGCTCAATAAGAAATATTCAAGATTAGAGAAATTTGTGAATGGTGTAGATTTGACTCTCATCGTGGCCTCTGTGGGTTTGAGTGTTGCCGGAATCAGTCTATTATTGGCTGCCATCGTTGCTCTTCCAGTTGTGTTGGCTGTAGAAGTATTGGCTTTGACTGTCGGATTCGTTAGTACGATCAGAAATTTAATTGCTAAGAAATTTTATGTAAAGGCCAGGAAGCACGAAAACATCAGTGTTTTAGCCGATGCAAAGATCAACACCGTGTCAGATAAGATCTCCCTAGCATTGAAAGATGGTAGAATTTCGGACCTCTGATGAATAAATCGGGAGCTTGCATGGCTGAGGCTCCGGAGAGCATATTCACATCGTCTTCTCGAAAACCGGATAAATTGTGGGTGGTCAAGGCAAAGGAATTTTACAACAGTCACGTTCATCCGTTGGTCGATCTCTATTCCGTCGAAAATGAAGGGAAAGCTAACGTGATCGAACATTGGAATAGAACCATGAAGGGAAAATGTACAAGTATTTCACGGCCAATAAGACCAAGAAATATATCGACGTCCTGGACGAACTGGTCGAAGAATACAAGTTAGCGAACCTCGAAACGAAAAACACGTCTTCGCGAATCTCTATCCCGAAAGGATTAAGATCAAGAAGGAATCCAGACCACCGAAATTTGCAGTCGGCCATCGAGTGAGAATCACTTCTTATAAGTCACTCTTCGCAAAATAGAAGTGTTAAAGGGATGACGGAGATGGCAGCAGAGAAATCATTGGAACATTTTACGAATAAGAATTGCAGAAGACAGCGTTTTAAAAAAAAACTTCACTTTTTTTACACATATATAGTAAGGAAAAAAAATAATAATAAAAAAAACAATTTATAATAAAAAAGCAAACAATTTTAACAAAGCCCCCCCCCCCCAAAAAAAAAACAAAAAAACAAAACATGAATATATTAGATATAACCGAAGGTCTATTGAGAGATGAAAGCATTCAAGAATACGAGAATGAACCCGTGACTGGAACCAGTCTGAACAATGCAAGTAAAATAAGAATCAACATCGAGACTCAAGATCTGTTCGTCCACCCCAGTGAAAGTTACATAGTGATACAGGGACGTCTCACCAAGGAAGACGGAAGCAATTATGCTGATGACGACGTAGTCACTCTAGCCAACAATGGCATGATGCATCTGTTCAGTAATATAAAATACATGCTCTGGGGGACAAGAGATAGAATCTGTGTTTCATCCCTGACAAGCCAGCATGATCTAGAGACTCTTGCCGTATCCAGATGATTTTTCGAAATCTAAAGGACTCAATCAATTGTGGGTGAAAGACACCTTCGCAGACATGAACGCAGCTAATTCTGGTGCCGCCATGAGATTCGACTATGTCATCAAGACGTCGAGACCCAGAGGAACGTTTTCGTTCAGGATACCTCTGAAACACATATTCGGATTCGCAGAAGATTACAATAAGATTCTGTACGGATTAAAACACAATCTGACGTCGATTCGAAAAGGAAACGACAAAGCCATCATGATAGTCTCTGCAACCGATGTGGGTGAAGATGCATCTGAACAAGATATCTTGGTTTGTTCCTCATGTGTTGCCTTCAGTCGCGGAGAAAGTACGTCTCTACAAGATCATAGAATCGAAGAGTAAATTACCGGTGGGATTTAGAATGAGACAGTGTGACATGTCTAGTATTCCATCGTCCACCAGTCACTTCAATTGGAGCTTGACTGTGAAATCTGCTTCGGAAAGACCGCGATTCATCGTAGTGGCATTTCAGACTGATAGGGATGGGTCTCAAGAGAAAAATCCTTCCCTGTTCGATCATTGTCACTTGAGAAACATGCAGGTATTTCAAAATGCCATGAGATATCCAGCCATCGATTATAACACCTCTTTCGATAAGAACGATTTCTGCAGGCTATACGGCGATGCCACCGATTTCAGAAAGAAATATCATCGACTGGACGAATCGATGAGTAATCCTAACTTCACTCCCACCGAATACAAATCGATGTATCCCCTGTTCGTATTCGACGTTAGTAAACAGAGCGATCAACTCAAGAGTCTTAGACATTCAGATCAAGATGCAATTCGACAGGAATATGCCGAAGAGAACCGAGGCTTTCTCTCCAGTCCTGTCGGATAGAGAGTTAGAATTCGAATTGGACAGATAAAAAATGTCCATTGTTTAATGAAAAAATAATAATAATAATTAAAAAAATTAAAATGCCCCCAAAAAGTAGTAAATAAAATAATTATAAATACCAAAAAAAAAAAATAAAAATATAATTGGATTTTGAAAAATTGAATATTCAATCTCTCAAAATCCAATTATATTTTTTTTGTTGGTATTTTGAGTTGTCTCCCCTACATCACAAAAGTGATTATATATATTTCAATTTTTTTTTGTTTTCACTGTCTGTTCCGAGGATCGAGTTCGATCAACAGAGAGACCACGCAAGTGGCAGCTTCGGGATTATTGGTTTTCATCTTAAAATTGATCCTATCCCCCATCTGCACCTTGATAGGCGTACTGAAGACGCTAGTGTTTGAGTGTTGATCCTTCATCTTTTCAACGCTGTACCTCTTATCGGTTTCCACACCGTTCACCATGAGATTGACGACCGCTCTATTGCTCAAGTCCATAGAAGTCAGACTCATTCGAATCATCTCGCCTCCCAGCGGCATGGGATATCCTATCAGACCGTGCAGCGGTCTGTTACCTCCATTTCCAAAGGACCATTCAGCTTTTTCCGCTTCTAACGCGTCGCGTTCCTCGGCCCAAACGGTGATCAATTGTCTGGCGTATTTTATCTTTTCCATGACGGAGATCAGAGTACAGGCATCCGTCATGTGCACGGGATCCGGCAGATTTTTGAGTGCGTGTCCTCCCATGTCCAGTTTGCCTTCCATGATATCACCCTTTCTCCAGACTATGTGTTCATCCAAGTACTGTCTGCTGACTGCTGTCGAGACCGAATAGATTGTAACCTTTCATGTCGATGCCGGCTTCCATGGTTCCTCCTGATTTTTTGTTCAGATACAATTCGTCGACTTGAGATTCCAGATAGGATTGAGAATCCTGTAGGGCAGAATCCACGTAGCCTTTGTTGACCACCGTCGAGTCTTTGTCTGCATCGTCAAACTGGGACCGATTCAATATCTTGTTGAATCCCGCATCCAGATCCGATTTCATTTCTAGCTCATTGACGTTATTCTTTCTCAGTTCCAAGTCTACGATTTGTTTGGTCGCCGCATCGTTAGGATTCGTGGGAACGGGCATGTTGGTTATCTTGTTAGAATTCGCTTTCAATTCGGACTGCATCACTTTAAGAATGTAGCAATCTCTCAGATGTTTACTGAATCTCGTGTGAGCGTCGTCTGCATATCTTTTAGTGGTGTCATCAGTCGAATCTCTAGGATCCACTACATTCACCACTCGTTTAGATTTCAAGTCAAGATCGTCCGTCATGTCTTTATTCACATAATTATCCCTCATGTTCTGTCGAAACTTTTTGTCTCCTCTATCGACGTATTGTTCAGTCATGGCATCTGACAGATCGATCGGTTCAGGAAGATTGTAGATTTTCTTATTGTTTAAGTTTAAAGGTTCTTCTCGAGGTTCGTATCTCCGGATGCATCATTCGTCCAAGTTGACAATCTCACCATCCCCAACAACGTCAACCATTTTTCTTTTCTTTCTAGAGGGACTTTCATTATCGTCAGCATGACCAAATTTATCAACTGTCATGTTTTGTTTTGTCTTGTTTTGTTATTATTATTTAATTTTTTATATTTTTATTTTAATTTTTTTTTTATATTCTTTATTTATATATACAGTATTTTAATTATAACTTTATTTTTAATATTCTTTATTTATATATACATGTATATCAATGTTTTTTCTTTCTTCTCCTTTAATGTAAATCGTTGAGAATATCCTGAAAGTGATCTCCTTCTGACCATCTATTGAGAACGTAGAGACACAGGTGACCGCAAAACACTCGACTCGATGCTTGCACTCATTCGGTATTGCAAATAACTGACGTTAAATAGTTTCTTATTTCTATTGGTGGAGAGATTCCGTAGCTATTGAAATAATAATTTTTATTCTGATTCGAAAACCGCACAACCCAATGCGTACACTCACCTCCAATATCATCCAGATTTAAAATTCCACATTCCGAATCATCGTCTTTTTTCCTCGGTAAGGCATCTCTAGAAACACACCTCGAAAATGTTTGATTTTTAAATCTTTTGCCACCTTTGACAGGTCAATGTTGGATAGGGGTTCGTTGGGTAAGACGACACCTTCTACGGATATGTGTTTTATTTTCTTATTCATAAATATGTTTTTTTATTTATTCTTTTTTTTTATTCTTTTTTTTAATTTATAACTCGCAAGTTTTTTAAACTTACAACATTTTGATGTGTTCAGTCATACTACATTCATCCTCTCGATTTTGTTGTTGAATTATCGTGGAATAATGTCTGAGTGTGAAAGTGTGTATTTTATCCTCACATATAATTCTCTTATCGTCGTCGTCTTATTGATTTGTTTGGTGTACATCTCATGCTTTTCTCTTTGAATCACAGTCATCTTTTTATACACTATCGAACCTTCAAAAAGACACTCTTTATACTCGTCAAAAGCGATGTTTTCATTCGTCACACACGCTTGAACACCTTTACATCTCTTAATCTCTTCACCGACGAGGAGATAAGCGTACAGTTTTGGTCTCAAACCCACGAATTCAGTGATCTGTCTTCCACCGCTCTCGTGTTTGAATTTACCCAACACCTTTTTATTGACACCTATTGGAATCTTAGATGGATGATCGTCGGGATAATTACTCGTGTCGAACCATTCATTTACATCTGGTGCTATGTCCTCGTAGACGTCTCTAGTCTCTATCTCGTAAGCCAGACTGTCAGTGTCGGTGAACAATAATTTGGCTTTCAAATCGAATTTGGATTCGACGTAATCGTAGTGAAACTCGTTCATTAACTGCTTGCTGACGTCTAAGATGACCGCTCCGAGATAAAAGGGTTTGTCAAACTTCAGATGCGTCTTTTGCATGCGTAAGGCCACTAGATTTTCGTCGAATATGATTCTATGTTGATAATTGTGTTTCGAAATTAATTTTCTAGACCTCTCTTCAGACGTGACGAGTTGAATGTTGGTTCTATTCCTAATGTTTTCCAGAGATTTCCCGTACACCCAATTGTTCATGAGTTTGAAGAAATCTTTTTCGAAGTCACTCTCAGCCTCCATTCTTAAATCCGTGTTGAGATCGATGTATTTTTTCATCCAAGGCTCCTCGTCGAATCGAAAGATTTGATGCACATCGATTAATCTCATCCCGCGATCAATGTAACATTTCAGATTTTCGCAATAGACCACGTACTTGCGTTTGTGATTTAAATTGGGAATGAGTGTTTCGATGCCGTTCACTTTCATTCGTTCGGGAGCCAGCGGATAATCGTTGTGTAGATCGTGTAATAGTCCAAATCGACCTCTAGAATACAAGGATAATGGCTCCATTTTTGTTTTTCTTCCAACGTTTCGACCCATTGGAGATTTCCGACCAGGAAAGGATGACTCATAGCCCAACCATACAAATTATTAGAATCCCAATATAGTATGTATTTACTCGGTTTTTCCGAATCGAAATCTTTTCCCAAGTGAGAATTATTATTAGCTTTAGCATATCTGGTGGAAATCATAGAGACGCCTCCCCCCCCCCCCCCTCTCACGGCTTTTTGAAACATGAGCAACATGTTGACGTCCATTAATAATTCCAATTGGACTTCGGTCATCTTCAAAAGAGCATCCCAGGCAAGTCCGGGTGCTGTTAAATACCAAGCCGGATCTAGTTCGTAATATTGACGACACACTCGTCGAAAATTTTCGAACACGTCGGCCAAGAGAAGCACATCGGTTTTCAGATAGAGGTCTTGATAATCTCTCATGGATTTCATGTCGAATAATCTCCACACGTTTTGCGCATGTTCGTAATCGTCGTCGGAAATGATGGACTGATATAATTTCGAATAAAAATCTCTTTTAGGAGGTAGAGCAATGTCGTCGAATTTCTTGAGATCACTCATGTAATCATAAGGGTAGATGCCTTTCCTCAACATGACGTCCACCAATTGTTATCGATGATCAAAATGTTTACTCGTGATTTTAACTTTCTCCCTATTCAAACTGTCGACTATTTTTTCCTGACTGGCCGACAAGAATTTATAACTGTCAATGAAACGTATCTCTCTATGGACGCGAATTGTTTTCTCACTCGATCCATCGGCGACTATCTTTTTATCAACAACCTTCCATTTAGTGAAGGTAACGTATTTTTCATCGCTTTGCATGATGCAGCTCAACTCTCTGTTGCTGACACCCATATTTTTCACGAACAGGTGACTGTCGTAGCTCGAGAGATTGTGAAATATCACCGGATAGAATTGAGCGTCTCGAAATCTTAAATTACATTTGTTGTGAGCAGCGCCACGAAACAGACTCATTTAGTAAGCGTGATCTCTAACTTTTTTATTACTGTCAGACTCATTATCGAATGGTTGTCTACAGATGTGACATTCAGTGGTTTCACTGTATTCTCGCTGTTGCTCTGGAGTGATATTCATGTCTTTAGACTTTTTAAATTTGTCGTATAATTCTTGAAATTTCGATTCTAACTCTTCCACGAATTTTTTAGCCACGTCGTCGCATTCCGAACCCTTAGTGTAGACGATTGGACCTGACGATTCTCGTTTGTCAAAAGAACATTTCACGTAATAACAATAGCCTGAAGGTATGTGCTTCTGATATTTTCGGCGTAAGTCCTATGCTCGTTGGGCTGGCAAGAATTCATTTTTGTGGTGAAACATTCGAAATCGGCATAGACGATGAATGAAGGTTCTACTCTTCTATTGTGATTGCGAAAGTCCACGTAAGTATTAGGTTTAGGCATTTTGATGGCAATGCTTGGCTTTTCGTTGAAATATTCCTAATGACTCGTCAACGATTCTTGACGATTGAACGAATTCATGCAGTTGAGACAGAAAAATCTCTCGGCATTATGTTTAGTAATCTGTTTCGACAACAATTTACTCATATTTTTAATCCAGTAATAATGTTGATTGTCACTCTCGGACGTGAATAACAAATTAACAATCTTTTCTCTCTCTTTGTGCGAAGTCAGTCTGAGAGGATAGATAATTCGTTTTTCATTGTCGCATCCCAAGACGTCCACGGCCACGGCCACGACCGCGGTGGCATTTAGCTTTTCGAAACGCTCGATGTCTTCCAAACGCGTCGGGAAAGGCACTCCCATCCAATCAAGATTTTTGCAAGTCTCCACATACTTGGAAACTCTATCAACATTCTTGTCTATGAGATATAAGGCCGATGTGATCGCCCATTTGAAACACTCGCTATCCTCTTTATTTTTCACGTTAATCACAGCATGTTTATTATATACGAAATAAGGCAATTTTATATAGGAAGACGTTCTCAAAGGATTGTGTTTGTCCACGTGAATCTCGATATTCAATACCTTCTCGAACATCCAACTACTTCCCTTGAGATGATAATGCGCCATAGATTCCAACATCTTGTCTTTCATTACTTCGTAAACATCGGATAATTCGTCGACTCTAAACAGTCTCGTTTTTAGATTGGAAATAGGCATCTTCCACCACGCTCTCACCCGTGTTCGCGTCGACCCGTTTCATCAGACAATTCAAAATCATTTTTATTTTTAGACCCCTTTTAAGATGTTTTCGAAATACATGCAACACTCCACCCTTCGTCCGTTCCATGAATGATTCGGGATCGAGATTTGTGAGACTGGGAATCGCGTGAAAAGGTTTAAAATCTCCATTAATGATGCCAGCTCGTTCTATCGGAATCAACAATTTCTCTAATGCTTTGAATACGATTCCCTCTATCACATCGCATCCCTTTTTTCTTTCAGCGCTCTCACGACTGCGTCCATCGCTTTTTGTAACGAATCGTCATCTCGAACTGCATCACTTTTCATTTTTTTTATTATTCTCTTTCGAAACCTGCCAGTCCACTTTTCGTTTAACAGTCTTCTTCTTAGTTTCCACAGTCGTTTGTCGACGTTGTTTCGTCACTGCTGCCTTCTCATTTTTTCACGATTCGAGTTTTTGTTACTGTCATAGATCTTTTGTCCACTCACTTTCCATCAAGTAAATGACCGATGCATTCGTCTTTTTTCGTGTTTTTAACACCTTTCAAATTCAATGACTGACGTACTTTGGCTTGTAGTTTCACCAGTGTTAAATCACAGGTCTTCTCACGCACGGCTCCAATCAATTCTCCTTTGGTTCTGTAACAGCTGTAATTTTTAATTCCTAGATTTCTACAGTACTTTTTCAATTCGGCTATGGTAGACGAATATAACTTTTCCATGTTAGACGTTTTTGTTTTTGTCATTTTTCATGTTAAAACATCTTATTTAATACATATAATATTTTAGGTTTTTTTAAAAAAAAAATTTGCGAATTTTCAAACTTCTTATTTTAATATATATATATATATATATGTATATTTTTTAATGAAAAACACTATTTTTTTTTAAATGAAATTCAATTTTTTTTAACACAGAAAACATTTAACACAAAAAAATAAATTAACACGATTAGGTACATCGCATCCGAACTAATCGTTTATAACTTCACCTAAAACTAAAAAAAAACGTTTGACGACTGAGTCCCATCAGTAAAAAAGCCAAAAAAAACCAAACAAAATTGTATACCATAGAAAACCAGTACTACCTCGCTTTCCCAATTCACTCCAAACCGAGGTAAATAGTCACTCGCCCCAGATTCACATTTTTCACTTCATTCAGTAATGAATGTAGACGTTTCAAAACATGGTTATATTTTATAGTGCACACTTCAAAATAGGGAAAACATCTGGTTATTTTATTACACAAAAATGAACCGTCTATGTGGTGAAAGCAATCACACTCGATTGAAATATTAATAGAGTGTGCAAACATACACAACATTCCTCAAGATAAAAAGAAATGAAAATGCACTTTTAATGTTTTTTTTTTAGAGTCGTGATTTAAAAATCTATTTATAATGGACTTCATAATTTCGCGTCTGTGATGAGAATATTTGTTTTAAAAAAAATGTTCTCGTTGATAGATCCATTGGAATGTCATATTCACTCTCTCAAACGTTCATCTTTCTCCAGGAATTAAATTCAATTTGTGAATTGGATCTTTGGAAATATTCGGATATATGTTACTCCCGTAGAACAGCGATAAATCGTCTGGGTCGAAATTTTCTATCATCTCCGAAAGGATTGCCATTAGAACATCTTGACATTCGTACATTAAATCCAGAGCAATTTCATTCAATTTCAGAGGAAAGACACATTTTCCATTTTCCTCTGTCAAACCACTAGTCTCCACGTTCTTCAATTCAATGGCATCATGGGATTGCAATCTATAAATTGTAGTGTAAAACTTTGAATATCTCTCATTTCTTTTCAATTTTAATGTGGATTTTTTAGGTGTGGAGGATTTCATGACTGATTATTGGTTTTTTTTTATAAAAAAATATTAAATTTTGTGTTTTTTTTTCTTTAAAATGATAATAATTATTAATTGTAAAAGAATATTTGGTTTTTTCTTCTTATATATATGTAAAAAATAAAATAACTTCTTTTTACGTTTTTTTTTCTTTAATGACAAAAACAATTTTAGCATCATTCATCTCACAACTCATAATACACACATCTTCAATCACGATCCCATCCCATCCCATATTATTTTCGTAATCTACTTGTTGATACCTTTAATATGATAGGTCACACAACTACCTTTTTGAAATTTTTGATTTCTGATGGTCATTCCCCCACCCCCAAGTGAAATGGAAAAATATCATTTTCGTAATCTTCTTGAATAATCCTTCAAAATGATACATCACATGCCTGGCTTTATAAAAAGGAAGACGTTTTTCGGCTCTAGTCGTGACCCCACCCCACAGTTAGGGTTGAAACTATTATTTTCGTAATCTACTCGTCGATACCCTTAATTTGATAGGTCACACATGAATACCTTCTTGAAACTTTTGATTTTCAGATGGTCATACCCCCACCCCCAAGTGAAATGGAAAACAAAAATCATTTTCGTACTCTCCTCAACGAGCCCTTCAAAATGATACATCACATGTCTGCTTAATGAAAAGGAAGATGTTTTTTGGCTCTGGTCATGACCCCACCCCCCACCCCCCACAGTTAGGGTTGAAAAGATTATTTTCGTAATCTACTCGTCGATACCTTTAATTTGATAGGTCACATGCCTAAGCTTCATAAAATATGATGTTTTTCGGTTCTAGTCGTGACCCGACCCCACAGAAACTTGACATGTTGCATTCAATTTTTCTGATTCACACCCGGGAGTGTCTTTCTGAACAACTTAACAAATCTTTTAATTTTTTGCGATCCCTCCCATCGATTCCCAAACCTTTCCCCCCGTTACATCTCGAGGACATGTAAATTCACAAAACCCAAAATCATTTTTTTCAATCGAGATCCTCCTCCCCCAATCCCCCAGATCGTCATCCAGCTAATCTAACAATTCTTAGAGTCGCGCGCTCGATCTCAAACGGTCGAGTTTACCGGCTCAATCTTCGAATTCACCTCAATCGAACCGTCGTCTTTTCCTGTGAGAAATCCATGACCTGGATCGGGTTTTACTGGCTCAATTTTCGAATTCGCTGGTTGAATCGGATTGTTTTTTCCCGTGGGAATCGACGTTCGATCGCGTATTTTTTCGGCTCAAAATTTTAAAAAGCATGTTTTTTCGGAATTTTTCCCAATGGAAATCTCAGTGCTAATCTGTCTCCGGTCACAATCGTGCAAAATCCCATTCCGGGCCTGTCGAAAAAATCTGCACTGATCGCCGAGTCCGTGTTATGTCTGTGAAAAAAGTGATTTTTTTCGTGAGAGACTTGGCGTTAAATTTATGAAATGGGAATTTGTCAAACCAATGGGTTTTTAGACGTTTTAGACAAATTCCATCCAAAGTGAGCTAGAAATGCTCGAATTTAAACATTTTCCGGGGAAAAAAACAGGGTGTTGTGGGAAAAATTGATTTATTTTTGGAAAAATCAACTTTTTTACCAGAAAAATTTGGGTTTTTCCCCCAAAATTTGATTTTTTCCAAAAAAATTTGGGTTTTTCCCAAAATAACTCAACTTTTCTGGCTCACCTAAGTTTCTGGCTCACACGATTGGAGGTGAGCCAGAACTCTCACATTACACCTACTTCAGGAATATTCTTTAAAAATCTTATCACGAACCCCCTACCAGAATCTTTGATTGATTGATTCTTTATTCAGCAGTGTACTGGCAGCATACATATATACATAAGTACTGCATAGTAGTGTGTAATAACGTGGTGTATACTACAGGGAGACAACATAGCCAGATGGCTCGGTGTCACTTACACTCCTACCTACCAGCCGCGCCTGAACTCTCAGTTAAATTGCTGAGTTCGGTAACATTTGTAATCCAAATTATAGTTCACACAGTCGTATTTAAGAGGTCTACTCTATTCCCAATTTAATCTTCTTTTGATATGTGGTATACACCATCCTTAGAGAAGTCAGATACAAGTGTTATAAATCAAGTACCGGGGTTAATATTTAGGCCCTTTAATTTTGTCCAATAGAAGGAATGATCTTTGAAAATTTGCTTTCTCAGATCCAATGGTCAGAATCCGGGGAGAGGAAGTAGGGTGCTTACTTTGTTCAAGTTTGTTGAAGTTAAGTCTCTTGGTTGATATTTAGGCTCCCTATTTTCCATTACTAGAAGTTTGGGCATTATTTGTGTTGTAGCATCTCTATACAAGAAAAAATCATCTTACTGGACCACAGTGTTTTGAATAGTTTCGTGACTTCAATTCCTTTGTAGCGTTTACTAGCCATAGATACAAATTAAATCCTTCTTCAAACAACTTTCCTGGTGAGCGCCACAGGCACAATGGGATCTCTTATTTTCTTTCTTGTTTTTCTTTGTTTGTTTCTTTCTTCAGACAAAAAATTCGTGTACAGCTCCTTAACCCATATTCACGAAATTTGGAACACAAATCACAAATCGGAAAATAACACCCGTACAAGCAATTGTTTTTCGAATTCCGAAATTCTGTCCGTGATGAGATCCATGAGGGTTTTAAATGTTTGGATTATTTTTTTACCTCAACGTCTATATCAAGCCTCCGACTTTCGAACTTTGTATATCCTATCTCCAATAAAAAACACGCGTAGAAATCTGTTCACTTCTGGGAAATTCTTCACCCTTTACGTGACGTTATTGGGAGGGGGGGGGGGGGGGGGTCATTGTCGGAAATATTCAATTTTGTCCGATTTTCATAACATTTTAGTATGTTTGGGAGTACTAAAAAATAGGAGACACATGCTTTTTGTTTTGAGATTCCGCCATTTTTTACGTTTTACGTCAATTCAAATTTTAGTAGTTTCTTATTAAAACCGCTGATTCTGTGACACACATACTGCTGAAAGATACAACTTTCAAACTTTGCACATTCATTTTTGTTTATCTGAAGTTTTATGGTTCAGAATTTCAGTACTTCATTGGAAGAAGCCGGATACTATGCGTTTTTTTAAGATTTCAAATTACAGCTCATTTTTAAATGTATCTAAAAATTTGGAAGTATAATCTCCGTAAAAATATATATATCTATGTCTATAATGTAGTGCCGTCCTTGGAAATTCTGAACCGTTATACCCGAACGCCGAGGTGACGTCACAGAGGGTCAATTGGTCAAAAATAAAAATGTGTCGGATTTTTCTGAAATTTTAGTATGTTGTAGAGTTAAGAAAATTTAAAGGTAGATGGTTTTTGTTTTTTGCTTTGGCGCCATTTTGAAATTTTTACATCAGCTCAAAGTTTAGCCTATTTTTGACCTATTTCATTAAAAAGGCTGTCAACTGATTAATGTAACTTCATATTTATATATGGAATAAACGTATAGTGTTTTCAAGTAAAAAAATATTCTACGAGTAGGATTAAGAATGAAACCGGCGAGCCTCTGGCGAGTCGGTTTCATTCTTAATCCTACGAGTAGAATAAATTCTTTACTTGAAAACACTATACGTTTATTTTGTTTATCCTATAAATCATTTACAGGGCAGTCGCGGTGAAATCGTGCTGTTACTCGCTACAAAACAATGCGAGAAGTGAGAAGCACATGGGTCCAATTCGATCGACAAGCAAAACTGCCAAAAATAAACTGGGCGCAGTGATACATTTCTGTCTAAAACTAATTCCCCTACAAACTTGAGCTAAATCTGCAAAAATACTTTATTAAATGAGCAATGTTTATCTTTCTTATTTTCGTTGTTTATTGTTGTTTTTTTCGTCGTCGATTCAACTTGAGTTTTATAAACAAAGCAGACGGCACACGCATTTGTTTATGTACACTTTCCTAATTTGGAAAATGAAACATCACTCATCATGCCCCCGCCTTTCACAATCGAACTTGTATGCTTTTCAAAGCTTGATATCGATTGATTTACTGTGTGTTTTCTTTTTTAATTGTTATTTGTTTTATTGTTGGACAGAGTTGAAATGTGTCAAATATTCTAAAACTGAACATTTCAGTGACGGTCAACGTTTGAGAAACGTCGGTTCATCTTTTCTCCCACAAACGTAAAACGGTCATAACAACACGAATGCGGTAGAGCTTAGAGGTCAACAAGTCCGTCTCTACTATAGGAATAAATTCTTTCAGTGTAAAACCTACGAGGAAAAATTATCACCCTACCAGCAGCTGCAACTAAGGTAAATAAAGCAAACATTTATCCAAGACTTTTATAGTTCGAATAAACGTCCATTTATGGGATAAATTTTATTTTCAACCTCATTTTCAACGCTACCCTTTCGAAACATTGGGACTGTAATCTCCGGAAAAAAAACCAATCTGAAAATGTATTGCCGACCTCGGAAATTCTCAACCGTTATACCCTAACGCTGAGGTGATGTCATAGAGAGTCATGTGGTCAAAAATTTAAATATGTCGGATTTATCTAAAAAACATTTTATGCTGTGGAGCTAAACAAAATAAGAGGTACCTGTTTTTTCCCGATTTGGCGCTATTTTGACGTTTCTAAGTCACTTCAAAGTTTAGCCTTTTTTTGACATTTTTCTGTAAAAACGCTGTCTTCTGATTCATACAGCTTCCAAACTTCGTACACTGTTTTCTACTTATTTGAAATTGTTCACTGTTATTTTTCATTTTAAATTTCAGCGATGCCAATTTTAGTTTTTATCTACATCTTTTATTTTCAACATCATTCACATCTCCACCCTTTCGAAATTTGGTGAATGTAGTCTCCGCAAAAAACAACTAAAATGTATTGCCGTCCTATGAAATTCTCATCTAGGGTCCTGCCTATATTCGAGATTCGATTCGATATCGATACCATACGTCTGCTTCGAGATCGACTCCGAATCAGTTTCAAGGTTCGATTTTTTCGAATCTCTCGTACTAACTTCAATTTGTTACTTTTCCAACAAAAATTGGATAAAATTGTCATTAAACAATTCATTCATGTAGCCTCAATTCCAATTTAATTAAGTAACTGACAAAGTTTAATTATTAGGTAAGTAGTGAATTGTGCCCAGAACATTATCCATGATTTTAGTTTTTGAAGGCCAAACTTGTTATTATTATTCACGCTCGTAAGAACGTGAGTAGTAACAAGTTAAGCATTCAAAAACTAAAACTACGGACAACAGGCCTAGCTGGTTCAGCGATGGAGCTACAGAGATATTTATTTATTGGTGTTTAAGGTGTTCACTCTGTCTTGTAATGGTCATCACAGTGTTCCGTAATTTCCGTTTGGTGCAATATAAAATAACTTGTCTTTTGAGATTCGATTCGGAATTCGATTGCATATCGATATCAGAGACACGATTCGATTCGAAAAAAAAAATGTGATTCGCAGATCCCAACGTTATATGTGAAAGCTGAGGTGACGTCATAGAGGGTAAAATGGTCAAAAATTAAAATCCGTCTGATTTTTCTCAAATTGTAGTGTGTTGTACATACAGCTCAAAAAATTAAGAGAGAGCTGCTTTTCGATTCGGCGCAATTTTGGCATTTTTACTTCTTTTGTTTAAATTATTCATTACCAAAGTAAATTGTCCTTGATCGCTTCGTTTTTCTAATCTACCTAATGAGTCTTGAAGTCAGCTACCCCACCTCTTCCTTAAATTTGCTACTCCTCCAATATGCAGCATATTTGACTTTTCTTTCTTATAAAGACTTTCTGAATTCGTCATTCACTCTGTACCCAAGTTCCAGTGCTGACACGCTAACGTTTCTTATACTTTCTTTCCCTGTAGCTGTAAAACTTGTTACTACTACTCTCGTTCAATGTGTGTCAACAGATATTTTGATGGTAAAGAGGGTATTATTATTGCCGTGCAATTGTTCTTCGAACATTTTCCTACAAATTCTTCAAATAAATGTATTTGAACTACACTCACCGCAAAATATTTTCCTTTCAGCCTGTGGTTGCTTGTTCAAGATGATATGTCAAATGAATTGAACACCTATTTTTCTGCCATGTTCGTAGAAATTTCAGCTTTCTTAATATTGGAGCTGCAGTGGAAACACACGATTGAATTTCCTAAATGTTATCCAAAATACGATGCGATTTGTTCTCCGTTTTATAAAGTGTTAGAGAATGTTTTTTTAACTGCTGTTCGTTAAAATGTCCGTCCGCGATATCTTCCGATAGCAACTCTGCATCTTATTTACAATCAGCGTCGTAATTATGCCTGGAGACAAAGAACAATACTTATTGAGTTGCAGATGTGACGTTCCGTGTGAAGATTTTTGAAAAACAAACTCCCACAGAGTAATCGATTAAAAGTGTTTCGCAGCCTGTCGACCGTGAAACCAAGACATAAATGTATGAAATGAATAATGAACACTTAACTCTCATACGATACATGCTTCTGACAACAAACTAAAAGATTACTTTCACATTAGGGCAATACCAATGTAGCAGTGATGCATTCCGAAATTAAGGAGTGGTGAAACATCCCACGTCACACGTTGACTATATCTGCGCCTTGAGCGCCCTTTCCGAACGACGGACGTGGCACTCTTACTCATTCCCGGTTCCTCATTCGACATTCAGTATCGCCCGATTGAGTCGGCTGATAACGAATGTCGAATGTTGAACTGGGAATATGTAACGGTTGTCATCCCCCCCCCCCCCCCCACGAAACGGCACCCAACGCGCAGACGTATCGTTCGGGAGCTTGGAAGAGCCCGAGAGGGGCTGTCCTCGTCTTGCTGCAGGGAGTCCGGGGAAATTTTGAATTTAGTACCTAAAACGCTTCGAAAGAAATGGGCATTCATAGTTGTCTAGGCTGGGCAAGACAAACTGGATTTAGTGCGGTTAGCAAAATGACCGATTGCTTGCTGTATTGGAAAAAAGGCCATTCGAGGTTCTGAAACAGTTGGAGAACGACCTTCTCATTCAGACAAAGGTAGAGGCATGTAGCCCCCCCCCCCCACACACACACCCACACACACCCACTCCCCTGCACAGCGCCACTGTAGTGTAGTCGATAGGAGTTGGAGGTAGGTGAAAAATTAAGAGCACGGTCAGAATATTTTACTTAGATGGTTATTCAGTAAAAGCCTATGAATTCACGTTTTAACCCTTTACCCAACGTAACGGCCAAAACCGGCGAGCGCTATTCTCAAAAATCGCCAATTAATTTTCAAAATATTTTCATTTTTTGTCTCAAAAACATAGGTTATGACCCCTCGTTGGAACGAGCTCGTCGAGCTCGTTCCAACGAGGGGTCATAACCTATGTTTTTGAGACAAAAAATGAAAAAAATTAGTTATTCAAGAATTTTTTTTGCAAGTGTCGTCTGCTTTTCATGTTAGGTAAAGGGTTTTAAACATTCACCAATATCTTTTACCTAACATGACAGGAGGACAACATTTGCTAAAATGGTTTTGAATGATTAAAAGTATTAATTTGTTTTCTTTGAAACATCATTTATTTCCCTCATCGAAACGAGCTCATTGAGTCACGGATGAGATTCCTTGCGTGATACAGGAGTGTCTCACGCACCATTGTAATACAACGTCAAGTCATGTAATTGTCAATGCCATAAGTTATATTATGGTTATTTCCGCATTTCCCATCGCTTCAAAGCGTTAACCCTGTCTTCACACAGTGTGTATCCTTTTTCCAAGTATGTACCTTATCGACATAATAAACGTCTTGTCGCTCATCTGGAATATCTTATTAGATTTGGTCATCGATCAACCCACCTACGGGTAGATCAGGTTGCAAATGACCATTCTAAAATTCCAAATGATTGATGTCACGTTAACATTTGGGTGGGATTCTATCAGGCCATTTAATTTTGGTGAACTACTCTAAAGCGATAATTCCTGGCAGCTATCACACCCTGAAACGGAATGTAAAGTTATAATAGTGTGTTGGGTAGTTTTTTCTCTTAGAAATCTTGTTGCTAAACATCGTTCGTGCACAATACTTTTAACAGTAACTGGGCGTTTCCATTTTGCATGTTTGTGAAGGTTCAAATAGAGTTTCATGGATCTATACGAAGAAGTTTTCCTCAACTTCTGACAAATCATTCATTTTTGAATTAGTTCCGATCAAGATGGCCTCGATAAACGGTACTGATACCGGGATACAACTTGTTTGTTTGGTGAGCAGATTGTTAGAACCTGTTTGATAGTCGAATAATTATGTGAATCAGCCAGATTGCAAGCAAGCCCACATATTATCCAACAGAGCATAGAGAGTGGTCTCAAACACTGAGATAAGTGAAGAAACGAATAAATCTAAGGGTCCGTGAAGTTAGCTCAGTGTTCAGCGTTCAACATTCGTTCAATATTCGTGTGAAATTAGCTCAATGTTCAGCGTTCAACATTCGTTCAACATACGTGTGAAGTTAGCTCAGTGTTCAGCGTTCAACATTCGTTCAACATTCGTGTGAAGTTAGCTCAGTGTTCAGCGTTCAACATTCGACCAACATTCGTGTGAAGTTGGCTCAGCGTTCAGCGTTCAACATTCCCCAAAATTCAGTGTGCCATATGTCGAATCTGGGCTTTCACCCGAGGTTTATCCTTTATGCGACCGACTGCCCATCGTTTACATCTACAACACTCACATCTTGGCGACCATTCTCACCTGAAGTGATATTAGTGACTTTTACTACTCCAGTTCAGCGTTCAACATTCGACCTATATTCGTGTGAAGTTAGCTCAGCGTTCAGCCTTCAACATTCCTCAAAATTCAGTGTTCCAGCTCCGAATCTGTGCTTTCACCCCAGATATAGCCTTCATGGGACCGACTGCCCATCGTCTACTTCTAAGAACAATCATATCTGGGGGGACACCCTCTCGCCTGAAGCGATATTGGTGACTTTTAGTATTCCAGTTCAGCGTTCAACATTCGATTATCCTTCGTGTGGAGTGTGCGCAGCATTCAACGTTTGGCATTCGGCAAAATATGGAGTTTGAAGAGAACACAACCATATATAATAAGTGGGATCGGTGCAATCATCGCCGGGGGGGGGGGGGGGGGGGCAACCTTCATGCAAACGACTGTCCGAGCATCCAACATAATTATAACAACACTCAAACCTAGGCGCCCCACTTAATGCTTTGGTCTCTCTAATTAGAAGGCAGTCCCCATCGTAGAGCAAACTTTTGATTTAACGCTGTCAGGCACTGCAGGTCGGTAATGTGGCATTACTGAGAACAAGCTCGGCCATAGAGCTTCATATCCTGTGGGACTCCTGATTCAACCGGGACATGTTCTGAATAGCTTCTGTCAACCATTATCCTCATCTTACGTTGGGGCAGAAACTTTTTCAGCCAGTAGTGGGTGTATTATGCAATCGATTTATTTATTTATTGGGTTTTTTAAGGTCACATATTTCTGCACAATGTCTAACCATGACCGTGAGAGTTTTATGGGTGGAGGAAGCCGGACCGGAGTACCAGGAGAGAACCACCGAGCAACGGCGAGCAACTGTCAGCTCCCCATCATACCAACTCCACACAAGCAGGGTTAGCATTGGTTGAGACAGGTGCACCATCGACGTGCAGTACGCCTTAGTACACAACGTCACCGTGCCTCCACGTGGGCAATGGGGGGGGGGGGGGGGTGGGTGGTGAAGTGTCTTGCCCAAGGACTACCGTAGGTCGTAAGTGGGATCGGTGCATTCATCGGAGGGGTAGCTTTCATGCAATCGACTGTCCGAGTGTCCGTAGTATACAAAATAATACATGAAACATCACTCAAAGCCCTTTCGCCGACATTGAGATTGATGAATATATGTATTCCAGCTCAGCGCTCAACATTTGCCCAACATTCGCGTGAAGTAAATTCAGCGTTCAGCGTTCAGCGTTCAGCGTTCAACATTCGGCAAAAGTCTGTGTTTGGGCGAAAGAGAAAAGACATATATTATGTCGAATCTGTGCTTTCACCCGAGGTGTAGTCTTCAGGCGACGAACTGCCCGTCGTCCACATGTAACAACACTCACATCTGGACGACTCCGTGTCGCATGAAGCGATATTGATCATTTTACTACTCCAGTTCAGCGTTCAACATTCGACCAATATTCGTGTGAAGATAGCTCAGCGTTCAGCGTTCAACATTCGTCAAAAGTCAGAGTGCCTTATTCCGTATCTGTGCTTTCATCGGCGTTCAGCGTTCAGCGTTCAGCGTTCAACATTCGACAAAAGTCTGTGTTTGGGCGAAAGATAAAAGACATATGATGTCGAATCTGTGCTTTCACCCGAGGTGGAGTCTTCAGGCGACGAACTGCCCATCGTCCACATGTAACAACACTCACATCTGGGCAACTCCGTGTCGCATGAACCGATACTGATGATTTTTGCTACTCCAGTTTAGCGTTCAACATTCGACCAACATTCGTATGAAGTTAGCTCAGCGTTCAACATTCGTCAACACTCAGTGTGCCACCTGCCGAATCTATGCTTTCACCAGAGGTGTATTCTTCATGCGACCGACTGCCGATCGTTTATATCTAACAACACTCATATCTGGGCGACCCTTCTCACCCGATGTGATATTGATGATTTTTACTAGTCCAGTTCAGCGTTCAACATTCGACAAATATCCGTGTGAAGTTAGCTCAGCGTTCAGCGATCGCGTTCAGCGTTCAGCGTTCAAAATTCGACAAAAGTCAGTGCGCCATATTCCGAATCTGTGCTTTCATCCGAGGTTGAGGCATACCTTTCATGGGACCGGCTGGCCATCGTCTACCTCTAAGAACGTTCATATCTGGGCGTCCCTCTCTCGCCTGAAGCAATATTGGTGACCTTTAGTATTCCGGTTCAGCGTTCAACATTCGTGTGGAGTGAGCGCAGCACTCGGCATTTCGATTTCGACAGTATCTGGAGTTTGAAGAGAACACAACCATAGATCATAAGTGGGATCGGTGCAATCATCGCCGAGAGGGGTAGCCCTCGTGCAAACGACAGTCCGAGTATCCAACTCTAGTTGTAACAACACTCAAACCTAGGCGCCCCTCCCCCCTTTAATGCTTTGATGTCTCTAATTATTAGGCAATCGTCAGCGAAGAGGCAAACCTTTGATTTAACGCTGCAATGCAGGCCGTTAATGAGGCATAAGAATAAGCTTGGGCCTAGGAAGTATCCTGTGGCACCCCCTGATTCAACCGGGAAATTTCTTAATAGATTCTGTCAACCATTACCCCCATCTTGCGTTGGGTCGGTAACTTTTACAGTCAGTGCTGGCTGCATTAATGTAATCGATGCACTTATGCAATCGATGGACTAATAAATAGGCGACCCCTCCCGCATATAACGCAGCATTAATTGCGGGCGTTGTGCATCCGAGCTCAGCGTTCAATATTCGAATAACCAACCTCCGTATGGTGTGTGCGCAGCATTCAGCGTTCAAAATTTGGCAGTATCTGGAGTTTGAAGACAACACATCCCTAGATCATAAGCGGGATCGATGCAACCATCGCTGGGAGGAGGTAGCCCTCGTGCAAATGATTGCTCGTGTGTCCGCAGTCTACATAATTATAACAGCACTCAAACCCAGGAGCACCCACCCCCCGGATGCTTTGATCTCTCTATATTAGAGGCAGTCGTCAGCAAAGATGCGAACCCTTGATTTAAAGATGTCAGGCGGGCCGTTGTTGTGACATAAGTAGAAAGTAGAAGTCCTAGGACAGTACCTTGTGGTACTCCTGATTCAAAGGGACATTTCCTGAAAAGTGTCCGCTAACGACTACTCTCATCTGACATTGTTTCATGGAAGGGTGGATGGACTAATGCAATCGATACACTTATTCAATCGAGCGCAATAATTAAGACACCCCCCCCCACCTCCTTAATTGGTGTTTTTGAGTATCCCAGAATTCAATTCAACATTTCGCTATATCCATAGTTGGAAGAGAACACAACCGTAGGTCGTAAGTGGAATCGGTGCATTCATCGGAGGGGTAGCTTTCGACTGTCCCGGTGTCCGTAGTATACAAAATAATACATGTAACAACACTCAAAGCCCTTTCGCCGACATTGGTATTGATGAATATATGTATTCCAGCTCAGCGCTCAACATTCGCCCAACATTCGCGTGAAGCAAATTCAGCATTCAACGTTCAACATTCGGCAAAAGTCTGTGTTTGGGCGAAAGATAAAAGACATATACTGTCGAATCTGCGCTTTCACCCGAGTTGTAGTCTTCAGGCGCCGAACTGCCCATCCTCCACATGTAACAACACTCACATCTGGACGACTCCGTGTCGCATGAAGCGGTATTGATGATTTTTACTACTCCACTTCAGTGTTTAACATTCGACCAACATCCATATGAAGTTAGCTCAGCGTTCAGCGTTCAACATTCGTCAACATTCAGTGTGCCACGTTCCGAATCGGTGCTTTCACCCGGGGTGTATTCTTCATCCGACCGACTGCCAATCGTTTACATCTAACAACACTCATATCTGGGCGACCCTTCTCACCCGAGGAGATATTGATGATTTTTACTACTCCAGTTCAGCGTTCAACATTCGACCAATATCCGTATGAAGTTAGCTCAGCGTTCAGCGTTCAACATTCGTCAAAAGTCAGTGTGCCTTATTCCGTATCTGTGCTTTCATCGTTCAGCGTTCAACATTCGGTAAAAGTCTGTGTTTGGGCGAAAGAGGAAAGACATTATGTCGCATCTGTGCTTTCATCCGAGGTGTAGTCTTCAGGCGACGAACTGCCCATCGTCCATATGTAACAACACTTACATCTGGACGACTCCGCGTCGCATGAAGTGATATTGATCATTTTTACTACTCCACGGTTCAGCGTTCAACATTCGTATGAAGTTAGCTCAGCGTTCAGCGATCAACATTCGTCAACACTCAGTGTGCCACATGCCCAATCCATGTGCTTTCACCCGGGGTGTATTCTTCATGCGACCGACTGCCAATCGTTTACATCTAACAACACTCATATCTGGGCGACCCTTCTCACCCAAGGTGATATTGATGATTTTTATTACTCCAGTTCAGCGTTCATCATTCGACCAATATTCGTGTGAAGTTAGCTCAGCGTTCAGCGTTCGCCGTTCAACAATCGACAAAATTCAGTGCGCCATATTCCGAATCTGAGCTTTCATCCGAGGTCGAGGTATACCCCTCATGGGACCGGCTGGCCATCGTCTACTTCTAAGAACGCTAATATCTTGGCGTCCCCCTCTCGCCTGAAGCAATATTGGCGACTTTTAGTATTCCAGTTCAGCGTTCAACATTCGCATAACCTTCCTGTGGCGTGAGCTCAGCACTCAGCGTTTGGCATTCGGCAGTATCTGGAGTTTGAAGAGAACACAACCATAGATCATAAGTGGGATCGGTGCAATCATCGCCGAGAGAGGTAGCCCTCGTGCAAACGACAGTCCGAGTATCCAACTCTAGTTGTAGCAACACTCAAACCTAGGCGCCCCGCCCCCCCCCCCACACCTAAAATGCTTTGATCTCTCTAATTAGTAGGCAATCGTCAGCGAAGAGGCAAACCTTTGATTTATCGCTGTTATGGAGGTCGTTAATGTGGCATAAGAATAAGCTCGGTCCTAGGGCAGTATCCTGTGGTACTCCTGATTCAACCAAGAGATGTTCTGGATCGTTTCTGTCAACCATTACCCCCATCTTGCGTTGGGTCAGGAACTTTTTCAGCCAGTGGTGGCTGCATTAATGTAATCGATGCATTTATGCAATCGATGAACTAATAAATAGGCGACCCCTCCCGCATATAGCGCAGCATTAATTGGGGGCGTTGTGCATCCGAGTTCAGCGCTCAACATTCGAATAACCTCCATATAGTGTGAGCGCTGCATTGAGCGTTCAAAATTCGCCAGTATCTGGAGTTTGAAGAGAACACATCCCTAGATCATAAGTGGGATCGGTGCAATCATCGCTGGGAGGAGGTAGCCCTCGTGCAAACGACTGCTCGAGTGTCCGCAGTCTACATAATTATAACAACACTCAAACCCAGGAGCACCCCCCCCCCCGGATGCTTTGATCTCTCTATATAGGAGGCAGTCGTCAGCAAAGATGCGAACCTTTGATTGAAAGATGTCAGGCGGGCCGTTGTTGTGACATAAGTATAAAGTAGAGGTCCTAGGACAGTACCCTGTGGGACTCCTGATTCAACCGGGACATTTTCTGAAAAGTTTCCGCCAACGACTACTCTCATCTGACGTTGGGTCATGGAAGGGTGGATGCACTAATGCAATCGATGCACTTATGCAATCGAGCGCACTAATAAAGACACCCCCCCCCTCTCCCCCGCATATATAGCGGCATCAATTGGTGTTTTTTGATTATCCCAACACTCAACATTCAGCAATATCCATCGTTGGAAGAGAACACAACCGTAGGTCGTAAGTGGAATCGATGCATTCATCGGAGGGGTAGCTTTCATGCAAGCGACTGTCCGAGTGTCCGTAGTATACAAACTAATACATGAAACATCACTCAAAGCCCTTTCGCCGACATTGGGATTGATGAATATATGTATTCCAGCTCAGCGCTCAACATTCGCCCAACATTCGCGTGAAGTAAATTCCGCGTTCACCGTTCAGCGTTCAACATTCGGCAAAAGTCTGTGTTTGGGCGAAAGAGAAAAGACATATATTATATCGAATCTGTGCTTTCACCCGAGGTGTAGTCTTCAGGCGACGAACTGCCCATCGTCCACATGTAACAACACTCACATCTGGGCAACTCCGTGTCGCATGAACCGATATTGATGATTTTTACTTCTGCAGTTCGGCGCCTGAAGACTACAACTCGGGTGAAAGCACAGATTCGACATAATGTTTTTTCTCTTTCGCCCAAACACAGACTTTTGCCGAATGTTGAACGCTGAACGCTGAACGCCGATGGAAGCACAGATACGGAATAAGGCACACTGACTTTTGACGAATGTTGAACGCTGAGCTAACTTCACACGAATATTGGTCGAATGTTGAACGCTGAACTGGAGTAGTAAAAATCATCAATATCTCCTCGGGTGAGAAGGGTCGCCCAGATATGAGTATTGTTAGATGTAAACGATTGGCAGTCGGTCGGATGAAAAATACACCCCGGGTGAAAGCACCGATTCGGCACGTGTCACACTGAATGTTGACGAATGTTGAACGATGAACGCTGAGCTAACTTCATATGAATGTTGGTCGAATGTTGAACGCTGAACTGGAGTCGTAAAAATCATCAATATCGCTTCATGCGACACGGAGTCGTCCAGATGTGAGTGGGCAGTTCGCGCCTGAAGACTACAACTTGGGTGAAAGCACAGATTCGACATAATATGTCTTTTATCCTTCGCCCAAACACAGACTTTTGCCGAATGTTGAACGCTGAACGTTGAACGCTGAATTTACTTCACGCGAATGTTTGGCGAATGTTGAGCGCTGAGCTGGAATACATATATTCATCAATACCAATGTCGACGAAAGGGCTTTGAGTGTTGTTACATGTATTATTTTGTATACTACGGACACCCGGACAGTCGATTGCATGAAAGCTACCCCTCCGATGAATGCACCGATTCCAATTACGACCTACGGTTGTGTTCTCTTCCAACTATGGATATTGCAGAATGTTAAATTGAATGCTGGGATATTCAAAATCACCAATTAATGCCGCTATATATGCGAGGAGGTGTGTGTGTGTGTGTGTGTGGGGGGGGGGGGGTCTTTATTAGTGCGCTCGATTGCATAAGTGCATCGATTGCATTAGTCCATCCACCCTTCCATGAAACAATGTCAGATGAGAGTAGTCGTTGGCGGAAACTTTTCAGAAAATGTCCCTTTGAATCAGGAGTCCCATAAGGTACTGTCCTAGGACCTCTACTTTATACTTATGTCACAACAACGGCCCGCCGGACATCTTTAAATCAAGGGTTCGCATCTTTGCTGACGACTGCCTCTAATATAGAGAGATCAAAGCATCCGGGGGGGGGGGGGGAGGGGGTGCTCCTGGGTTTGAGTGCTGTTATAATTATGTAGACTGCGGACACTCGAGTAATCATTTGCACGAGGGCTACCTCCTCCCAGCTATGGTTGCATCGATGTGTTCTTTTTAAACTCCAGATACTGCCAAATTTTGAACGCTGAATGCTGCGCACAAACCATGCGGAGGTTGGTTATTCGAATGTTGAACGCTGAGCCCGGATGCACAACGCCCGCAATTAATGCTGCGTTATATGCGAGAGGGGTCGCCTATTTATTAGTCCATCGATTGCATAAGTGCATCGATTACATTAATGCAGCCAGCACTGACTGAAAAAGTTCCCGACCCAACTCAAGATGGGGGTAATGGTTGACAGAAACTATTAAGAAATTTCCCGGTTGAATCAGGAGTGCCACAGGAATCTGTCCTAGGACCAAAATTATTCTTATGCCTCATTAACGGCCTGCATTGCAGCGTTAAATCAAAGGTTTGCCTCTTCGCTGACGATTGCCTACTAATAAGAGACATCAAAGCATTTAAGGGGGGGGGGGGGGTGGCGCCTAGGTTTGAATGTTGTTACAAGTAGAGTTGGATACTCGGACTGTCGTTTGCACGAGGGCTACCCCTCTCGGCGATGATTGCACCTATCCCACTTATGATCTATGGTTGTCTTCTCTTCAAACACCAGATACTGTCGAAGTCCAAATGCCGAGTGCTGCGCTCACTCCACACGAAGGTTATGCGAATGTTGAACGCTGAACTGGAATACTAAAAGTCACCAATATTGCTTTCGGCGAGAGAGGGTCGTCCAGATATGATCGTTCTTAGAGGTAGACGATGGCCAGCCGGTCCCATGAAAGGTATGCCTCAACCTCGGATGAAAGCACAGATTCCGAATATGGTCGCACTTTCTTTTGTTGAATGTTGAACGCTGAACGCTGAACGCTGAGCTAACTTCATACGGATATTGGTCGAATGTTGAACGCTGAACTGGAGTAGTAAAAATCATCAATATCACCTCGGGTGAGAAGGGTCGCCCAGATATGAGTGTTGTTAGATATAAACGACTGGCAGTCGGTCGCATGAAGAGTACACCTTTGGTGAAAGCATAGATTCGGCAGCGGCAGGTGGCACACTGAGTGTTGACGAATGTTGAACGCTGAGCTAACTTCATACGAATGTTGGTCGAATGCTGAACGCTAAACTGGAGTAGTAAAAATCATCAATATCGCTTCATGCGGCACGGAGTCGTCCAGATGTAAGTGTTGTTACATGTGGACGACGGGCAGTTCGTCGCCTGAAGACCCCACCTCGGGTGAAAGCACAGATTCGACATAATATGTCTTTTATCTTTCGACCAAACACAGACTTTTGCCGAATGTTGAACGCTGAACGCTGAACGCGAACGCTGAACGCGAACGCTGAACGCCGAACGCCGATGAAAGCACAGATACGGAATAAGGCACACTGACTTTTGACGAATGTTGAACGCTGAACGCTGAGCTATCTTCACATGAATATTGGTGGAATGTTGATCGCTGAACCGGAGTAGTAAAAATCATCAGTATCACCTCGGGTGAGAAGGGTCGTCCAGATATGAGTGTTGTTAGATGTAAATGATTGGCAGTCGGACGCATGAAGAATACACCCCGGGTGAAAGCACAGATTCGGCACGTGGCACACTGAATGTTGACGAATATTGAACGCTGAACGTTGAGCTAACTTCATACGAATGTTGGTCGAATATTGAACGCTGAACTGGAGTATTAAAAATGATCAATATCGCTTCATGCGACACGGGTCGTCCAGATGTGAGTGTTGTTACATGTGGACGACGGGCATTTCGTCGCCTGAAGACTACACCTCGGGTGAAAGCACAGATTCGACATAATATATGTCTTTCCTCTTTCGCCCAAACACAGACTTTTGCCGAACGTTGAACGCTGAACGGTGAACGCTGAATTTACTTCACGCGAATGTTGGGCGAATGTTGAGCGCTGAGCTGGAATACATATATTCATCAGTCCCAATGTCGGCGAAAGGGCTTTGAGTGATGTTTCATGTATTATTCTGTATTCTACGGACACTCGGACAGTCGATTGCATGAAAGCTACCCCTCCGATGAATGGACCGATTCCACTTACGACCTACGGTTGTGTTCTCTTCCAACGATGGATATTGCGGAATGTTGAGTGCTGGGATACTCAAAAACACCAACTGATGCCGCTATATATGCGGGGGAGAGGGGGGGGGGGGGTGTCTTTATTGGTGCGCTCGATTGCATAAGTGCATCGATTGCATTAGTGCATCCACCCTACCATGACCCAACGTCAGATGAGAGTAGTCGTTGGCGGAAACTTTTCAGAAAATGTCCCGGTTGAATCAAGAGTCCCACAGGGTACTGTCCTAGGACCTCTACTTTATACCTATGTCACAACAACGGCCCACCTGACATCTTTAAATCAAAGATTCGCATCTTTGCTGACGACTGCCTCCTATATAGAGAGATCAAAGCATCCGGGGGGTCGGGGGGGGGGCTCCTGGGTTTGAGTGTTGTTATAATTATGTAGACTGCGGACACTCGTGCAGTCGTTTGCACGAGGGCTACCTCCTCCCAGCGATGATTGCACCGATCCCACTTATGATCTAGAGATTTGTTCTCTTCAAAATCCAGATACTGGCGAATTTTGAACGCTCAATGCAGCGCTTACACTATATGGAGGTTATTCGAATGTTGAGCGCTGAACTCGGATGCACAACGCCCCCAATTAATGCTGCGCCATATGCGGGAGGGGTCGCCTATTTATTAGTTCATCGATTGCATAATTGCATCGATTACATTAATGCAGCCCCCACTGGCTGAAAAAGTTCCTGACCCAACGCAAGATGGGGGTAATGGTTGACAGAAACAATCCAGAACATCTCCTGGTTGAATCAGGAGTACCACAGGATACTGCCCTAGGACCAAGCTTATTCTTATACCACATTAACGACCTCCATAACAGCGATAAATCAAAGGTTTGCCTCTTCGCTGACGATTGCCTACTAATGAGAGAGATCAAAGCATTTTAGGTTGGGGGGATGCCTAGGTTTGAGTGTTGCTACAACTAGAGTTGGATACTCGGACTGTCGTTTGCACGAGGGCTACCTCTCTCGGCGATGATTGCACCGATCCCACTTATGATCTATGGATGTGTTCTCTTCAAACTCCGGATACTGCCGAATGCCAAACGCTGAGTGCTGCGCTCACTCCACAGGAAGGTTATGCGAATGTTGAACGCTGAACTGGAATACTAAAAGTCGCCAATATTGCTTCAGGCGAGAGGGGGCGCCCAGATATTAGTGTTCTTAGAAGTAGACGATGGCCAGCCGGTCCCATGAGGGGTGTACCTCGACCTCGGATGAAAGCATAGATTCGGAATATGGCGCACTGACTATTGTCGATTGTTGAACGCTGAACGCTGAACACTGAACGCGAACGCTGAACGCTGAGCTAACTTCACACGAATATTGGTCGAATGTTGAACGCTGAACTGGAGTAGTAAAAATCATCAATATCACCTTGGGTGTGAAGGGTCGCCCAGATATGAGTGTTGTTAGATGTAAACGATTGGCAGTCGGTCGCATGAAGAATACACCCCGGGTGAAAGCACACGGATTCGTCATGTGGCACACTGAATGTTGACGAATGCTGAACGCTGAACGCTGTACGCTGAGCTAACTTCATACGAATGTTGGTCGAATGTTGAACGCTGAACTGGGGTAGTAAAAATGATCAATATCGCTTCATGGGACACGGAGTCGTCCAGATGTAACTGTTGTTACATGTGGACGATGGGCAGTTCGTCGCCTGAAGACTACACCTCGGGTGAAAACACAGGTTCGACATAATGTCTTTTCTCTTTCGCGCAAACACAGACTTTTGCCGAATGTTGAAAGCTGAACGCTGAACGCTGAACGCCGATGAAAGCACAGATACGGAATAAGGCACACTGACTTTTGACGAATGTTGAACGCTGAACGCTGAGCTAACGTCACACGAATATTGGTCGAATGTTGAACGCTGAACTGGAGTAGTAAAAATCATCAATATCTCCTCGGGTGAGAAGGGTCGCCCAGATATGAGTGTTGTTAGATGTAAACGATTGGCAGTCGGTCGGATGAAGAATACACCCCGGGTGAAAGCACCGATTCGGCACGTGGCACACTGAATATTGACGAATATTGAACGCTGAACGTTGAGCTAACTTCATACGAATGTTGGTCGAATATTGAACGCTGAACCGGAGTATTAAAAATGATCAATATCGCTTCATGCGACACGGGTCGTCCAGATGTGAGTGTTGTTACATGTGGACGACGGGCATTTCGTATATATTTCATATATATTTCACATATTTATCAGTACCAATGTATGCGAAAGGGCGCCGTCTGGGTTTGAGTGTTGTTACATGTATTATTTTGTATACTGCGGACACTCGGACAGTCGATTGAAAGCTACCCCTCCAATGAATGCACCGATTCCACTTACGACCTGCGGTTGTGTTCTCTTCCAACTATGGATATAACAGAATTTTGAATGCTGGAATAGTCAAAAACACCAATTAATGCCGCTATATGCGGGGGGTGAGGGGGGGGGGGGGTACATGTCTTTATTAGTGCGCTCGATTGCATTAGTGTATCCACCCTTCCTTGACCCAACGTCAGATAAGAGTAGTCGTTGGCGGAAACATTTCAGAAAATGTCCCGGTTGAATCAGGAGTCCCACAGGGTACTCTCCTAGGACCTCTACTGTATACTTATGTCACAACAACGGACCGCCTGCCATCTTTAAATCAAAGGCTCGCATCTTTGCTGACGACTGCCTCCTATATAGGGAGAGCAAAGCATCCGGTGGGGGTTCCTTGGTTTGAGTGTTGTTATAATTATTGTAGACTGCGGACACTCGAGCACTCGTTTGCACGAGGGCTACATCCTCCCAGCGATAATTGCACCGATCCCACTTATGATCTAGGGATGTGTTCTCTTCAAACTACAGATACTGCCGAATTTTGAACGCTGATTGCTGCGCTCACACTATACGAAGGTTATTCGAATGTTCAACGCTGAGCTCGGATGCACGACGCCCCCAATTAATGCGGCTATAGGCGGGAGGGGTCGCCTATTTATTATTACATCGATTGCATAAGTGCATCGATTGCATTGGGGGCGCGGTGGCTCAGTTGATAGAGGTGCAGACTGCAAGCCGAGAGGTCCTCGGTTCGAATCCCACCTGCAGCAACCGCGTTGTGTCCTTGGGCAAGACACTTCACCCAACCCCCCCCCCCCCCCTCCCCCAACCCCCCCCCCCCCCCATTGCCCACGTGGGGGCACGGTGACGTTGTGTATTAAGGCGTACTGCACGTCGATGGTGCACCTGTCTCAACCAATGCTAACCCCGCTTGTGTGGAATTGGTATGTTGGGGAGCTGACAGTTGCTCGCCGTTGCTAGGTAGTTCTCTCCGGGTACTCCGGCTTCCTCCACCCATAAAACTGTCACGGTCATGGTTAGCCATTGTGCAGAAATATGTGACCTTAAAAACCCCAATAAATAAATAAATCGAATGCATAATACACCCACTACTGGCTGAAAAAGTTCCTGCCCCAACGTAAGATGAGGATAATGGTTGACGGAAGCTATTCAGAAGCTATTCAGAACATGTCCCGGTTGAATCAGGAGTCCCACAGAATATGCAGCCCTATGACCGAGCTTATTCTCAGTAATGCCACATTACCGACCTGCAGTGCCTGACAGCGTTAAATCAAAAGTTTGTCTCTACGATGGGGACTGCCTTCTAATTAGAGAGACCAAAGCATTAAGTGGGGCGCCTAGGTTTGAGTGTTGTTATAATTATGTTGGATACGCGGACAGTCGTTTGCATGAGGGTTGCCCCCCCCCCCCCCCCCCCCCCCGGTGATGATTGCACCGATCCCACTTATTATATCTGGTTGTGTTCTCTTCAAACTCCATATGTCGCCGAATGCCAAACGTTGAATGTTGCGCACACTCCACACGAAGGATAATCGAATGTTGAACGCTGAACTGGAATACTAAAAGTCACCAATATCGCTTCAGGCGAGAGGGTGTCCCCCCAGATATGATTATTCTTAGAAGTAGACGATGGGCAGTCGGTCCCATGAAGGCTATATCTGGGGTGAAAGCACAGATTCGGAGCTGGACCACTGAATTTTGAGGAATGTTGAAGGCTGAACGCTGAGCTAACTTCACACGAATATAGGTCGAATGTTGAACGCTGAACTGGAGTAGTAAAAGTCACTAATATCACCTCAGGTGAGAATGGTCGCCCAGATATGAGTGTTGTAGATGTAAACGATGGGCAGTCGGTCGCATAAAGGATAAACCTCGGGTGAAAGCCCAGATTCGACATATGGCACACTGAATTTTGGGAAATGTTGAACGCTGAACGCTGAGCCAACTTCACACGAATGTTGGTCGGATGTTGAACGCTGAACACTGAGCTAACTTCACACGAATGTTAGTCGAATGTTGAACGCTGAACACTGAGCTAACTTCACACGAATGTTGAACGAATGTTGAACGCTGAACACTGAGCTAACTTCACACGAATGTTGAACGAATGTTGAACGCTGAACACTGAGCTAACTTCACACGAATGTTGAACGAATGTTGAACGCTGAACACTGAGCTAACTTCACGGACCCTAAATCTAATCGGAGTTTGAGGTGAAAAGTCGACTGTACAATTATTAGTCCGGCCAAGATACGGCATGACACATTTTCTGTCGCTCATTGATAGAATGGCATCTGCAGAAATAGGTGCCTCATAAGGAAGCATCTAAAATCTTAGATTTGGTACAACAGAGTACGTGGAGGTTCTCAACCAGCATTAAAGAGAGACAGATACGAGACGTAGAACTGTTACGTTTGTTGACTGGATCTCACACGATAAATCACCGTCAACACTGCAGCCCTGATGCCGAAAAAGTCTGACAGCTACATGCACCGATGGCTGGTTCTCGTCGGGTACTAGACTTCCACCACGACTTAAGTTGTGTTTTTCACCTCTGTGCATTGTTGTGTGGAAGAATTGTTTTGGGGGATGATTTCATCTCCAGTCTTAGCCGACAGGCTCGCCACTGGTATGTAGCAATAACATATACTACCCGACCCCCCCCCCCCCCCGCACAAGGCACACCAACGATCCGCATACGTGAAAACTACAGTCGTGATCACGATTTAACCCTTTAACTAACGCAGAAGATTTCAAAATATATTTCAAATATTATTTTTTTCTTCAAATTTTCAAAAAAGTTCAACAGAACCATATCAAGTCACCCCTCATTGGAACGAGCTCGTTCCAATGAGGGAGGGGTCATATGATGTGGTTTTATTGTTTTTTCAACATCTGAATTTGCATATTGTGAGAGAGCAGATGTTGCCGATTCGTTAGGTAAAGAGTCAAGTTACCGTATCGGTCCATGAGACAAAAATACAAACGTTCATTTTCGACAAACAATTGTGCTTCAACAGAATGGACGGACATATAGCCTAATAGTGTGTGGCATATTCTTTGACAAACTTCTATTACATGATATCTCGTCGACGTAGAATGTTGCAAAGTGTTCACTGACGTCTGTGATCATTATTCCTCATTTGTAGTCTTCGGTTTTATTGCAGAATATATGGTTGATTAGCGTCGCAGAGTAATCGGTAACTCCTGTTGTTCGTGTGATGGAGGACGCGAAGCCTTCACTGAACGTTAAATCGATCAATACATTTTTCACTGTGGCTTCCAAAACGTAGATCAGAATTGAAGTCTCCCATCAAATATGCTTTTTTATACTATTTTCCTTGTTTATCTCAGCGGACAACTGGGCCAGCGTTGCTGCGAACAAATCAAGGTCTGCTTTCGGGACTGTGTTGTGTATATAAATTATACCTAAAATAAATATTTGGGTAGAACTGGTTTCTATGAATTGGGAGTCAAAAAACATGCGGGATAAAAACTGAGAGATCATTATGAATTTTATACCGTATATTTGCTTTCACGAATATTGCAACTCCTCTCGGCCATCGTCCTGGTCAGAGCGTATGCTTTTTTCCAACGGTTGGTAACAATCGACTATGTAATCGTTACCCATCTCCTCACATTTAAGATTCTGTTATTCCAACAACGTCCAGTGAATGTCTGTTGGCTGTAAATCACTGATTCAGTTGTGGAAGTTGTCCCAATTGCCGTGTATACTTCGACAATTGATGTTTTGGAGAGGTTTTGTTTTTATTTACCATGGAGTTTGCAAACTCGTGTGGGCTGTAGTACTTACCTCAACAGCTGTAGATCTTGAGTACTGTACTTGGCTCATCAGTGGGCTTAAACATAGCAATATAACGTTCTGATATAATAAAAAATCGTTGATCTGTTTCTCGTGAAGAGTGGTATCGCTAGCCATGATCGTTTGTAATGGGGGCGGGGGGGGGGGGGGGCGAAAGCAAGCTCCGAGGTCAGTTATCTGGACAAGTGATGGTAAGTTAAATTCTGTGTAGTGATGTGAGGTGTTTAGAACACATTACAGCGCTGTCACGAATATATACATTAAAAGATAATGGAAAGGTTTGAAGAACATGCTAGTCTTCGGTTCTTGGGTTCTTTGTTTCTGTGGATTCTGAATGTCATGGTCAATATGTTAAGAAACTGTCGGGTGACACCATGTCATCGTTTGACATTTTATTTTTTTAACACTTTTATGGTGAATTTTCATCAAATGTTTAATTTACCTTCAAAACGTAAATACTAAACCATTGTGTTCCATTCTTCTGTCTTTTATTTGAGTTTTCTTTAACTGATGTGAAGCATACACGTGGAAACACTTTTGACTAGGAATGGAAGCTGCACAGTTCTTTCTGAAACAACGATTCAGTTGGCAGAATGAAGACAAAATTCATAGAATCGGACCAAGTAAGGATTCAGAACATTTTCAGACATATGGTGACAATTTTTCAGGACTGGTTGAGGACAAAAGGAAAAGGAATCCTGACTATTTAATGCCTCAAAACCTGTGAGTCTACCCAACCTCTAAGGTTCAAAGACCTTAACTAAAAGACTCCCACTTAGATATACATACAGAAAACACCCCCACCACACACACACACGCCCAAAGACAAGGAGAGGTTCTATTCCATCAGTAACATATTAAATTTCTTGAGCAATGTTTAATCTGTGGTAAGCCCTGTGCCACAGAAAGAGAACCAACGATGATATGGTGTCACCCGATAGTTTCTTTGTTCTTCAGTTTCTTATCCAGCAAGTGTATTTGAAGTATCGCTAGTGTCTCGGAATATAAGGGTACGGGTTAAAACGTAGATGTTCGTCAGTTGTCTGAATTGATTACTAAGGACAATGGAAACCTTATTATTGAGAAACAAGTTTCTAAATATTTTAACAATGACAGCTTCAGCTTTATGGGATTGACAAATGATTGTACAAAGTACGGGTAGCTAGAAAAAATGACGCCGGTTTGTGCAAGTTATTATTTATGTACACTAAGAATATTCGTTTAACGAGCAAAGAGAAAGCTTGTTCTAATGGTATTCTTTTCAAACCGGATAAGGACTCTCTTTTTAGCTGGAAACAATGTTCAAAATTATAAAGTAGGTTTTATCGACTCATACGAAACTGATGGTGCGCCAACAAATGCATCCCATTGTTTCCTGTATAGAAAAGGACGGCGTGGGGAAAAGCCTTTAAAACTTAAACAATACGACGTATTACAAAACTAAGAAAACAGCTAACATCTTTGAAGAAAAAATGTTTGATCTACGCAGTTGTTGTGAACACCCTTCCTCGCAGATGCACAAAATCCCACTGTGTGTTCGTTTGGACTATTTTCCACATAATAGGCGACCCTACTACGCACCCTAAACCTTCTGGCTGATAAATCCTTTGTCTGTCTTCCACTCCGAATAATAAACACAAACTCTTGGGTGACCGATAGCCAGAGAGACTGCTACTGACAGAGCTCGCAATTTATTAACAAATAGGAACATGTTGAGGTATATAAACAGTATATATAAACAGTAAATGAACTCTGATACATACGGAGACATAGCAGCAGGCTTGATCAGCTTAAACAAAAACCCTGTTTTGATAACCGAGCCGGCCAGGAAAAAAAACAGTATTTCTATTTAGTAAGGTATTTATTTATTGCAGTCGTTATAAAGAAAAACACTGGAAACCTGTGACTGAAGCCACTGCGTGGGTTACCCAGGGTAAGGTGTTAAATCCGCACCTTTTAAAATAACTTGTTAGCCTAACAAACCAAAATGAAAGTGCGACATGAGCCTGTCGAGCATCTGGCTGGAAATGAATGTCCCGGACATAGGAAAACTCCCAGAATTCCTACTATCCGTTTTGATTGGTGAAACGCACAACATCTGAACCAATCAAAACACCCTGCGCTCAAAAGAGCGCGAATGTGTATTCTGATGTGTCTGCACAGATAAAAGTTTTTCGCTTATCTACCCGAAACGCGAAAAACAATTATTCCTGTCAAAGTCATGTAAAATAATGTTTGATTGTTAACCCTTTGAACACTGGTGCCATCTTCTATGTCAGTTCAGTGACAGCAATTGGAAGAGTTCATATTCGTTATCTGGTGGTGGACTAATTAATACTTTCAACGTGCAGTCCACACATCACCTTAACAGCCATCCTACTTGATGAACTTATGACGCATCATGTTCCAGCGCCGAAAAAGCGTCCTCTCGATTTTAAGAGGTTAATAATAATTCTCTGGCTTTCCGCTGATTTGCCGCGGTCCTCTAATGAGGAACACAGGCTTCAATCATACGCTTGTCCTAGAAGTCCTCAAATATGTGCGGTGCGTGGAATTGTTAGGCTCCCAGACACAGTTCACAACGTTTCTGACAGTTTTTAAGTTTTATTACAATTAGACAGGAATGATACTACAAATTTCGGTCATTCTGTATCTTATGTAACACTTTGTGAAAGCTCTCTTGCCGCTTATCATTGTGTGATAGTGTTCGTAATTATCGCGTCGTATTTATGTGAAAACACACATTTGTCTCAGAGGGGAGTTAAATTGTGTATATTTAAAGTAAGTGTACTTACTCTATTATTCTCAGAATAACATTAATTTGTTACCTTCATCTGAATGGCATGTATTTATTACCTGGTTGATTAAATGAAGTGCATTCAATGTCCCCGATATACCCGTTTGGAAGTTGTGTCAGATTTGCAGTGGTCATATATTGCATCTGCTGTGATAACTTTTGCTTGAATCCAACTTTCGCAGAAGTCGTTCATGGCATATATTATATCGGGTGACGTTTTGTTTAACTGTAACCGCCAACCCAACGCACCCACTCTTATAAACCCCGCCTCCACACACATAAACACACAACCGAAAACACGCGACCCGTATGACATCTACAAAAGAGTTACAAACAAGAAGGGAGTGCGGTGGATCAGTGGTAGACTGTTGGACTTCTATGCTAGAGGTCCCGAGTTCGATCCCCGTCCGGGACGACCCGCGTTGTGTCCCTGGACAAGGCAGTTTATCCCGGTTGCCTACATGGGGGCACGATGACGCTGTGTACTACGGCGTACTGCACGTCGATGTTACACATGTCTTCTGCCTTCACCCGCTGTAACCCTGCTTGGGTGGAGCTTGAATAGAGTTAGAATGTTGAGGAGCAGACAGTTGCTCCTCGATGCTCGGTGGTTCTCTCCGGGTACTCCGGCTTCCTCCACCAGTAAAATTGTCACGGTCATGATTAGCCATTGTGCATAAGTATGCGACCTTAAACATAAATAAATAAATAAATATAAATAAATACAAACAAACAAACGAGAAAATAGCCTGGGATGGCTTGAATGTATGTGGACCATGAATGGCCTTTTGGACTTTCGTTTGTATGCGAACCTACATATCGCGAAAAGTCCTTCAGGGATGATTTAATTTTGCGTGGATTCACCCCTCGTTCAGAAAAGTGAATGGACCCAACTTACACACAGAATGGCATATTCTGTATCGGCTAGAGTTGTGAGCATAACTTGTGTACGATTAGTTGAATGTATAGTTTGCATCGTCTGACGTTTGTTTGCATGTTAGCCTTCCCGTCGCTGTATTGCAACCTCTCACACTCTTCTCACTCTCTCTTTGTTGGTGTCTGCTTCTCGTTCTCCTTTTACATAGATCGCTGGGAACAGCAGTCTTTTTTCGTTCGCGGAGGGTGGGGGTATTATTTGCATTTTTCAGGTTCACCCTGTCGGATTTTTCTTCAACTAAAACATTGAACACTGAAAGTGTCGCATGACCTGCTATTTGTCCGAAATACCATCTATCAGAAAAGCAATTACAGTGGCTTTGGGATTTTATTTTGGCGAAAACGTGTGGCGAAAACCGTGTGAAAAGAGTTGGCTTTTACGTGCGATGACGAAGAGTCAGTTGGTTGTATTGTGCGTTTATTTGGTAATATACAGAACCACACTAATGTTTGAACGGGTAAACGATTACTGGACAAGGGCTAGTGGTGTGGGCTCGAGTGTTACTCGTAATCGTTAACCCGTTCAAACATAAGTGCGGTTCTGTATTTATTGCACACCCAACGCCGAAATAGAATTCATTGTAATTAATCGCTAATTAAATTAAATAGTCGAATATTTGAACGGTTGAAGTGACTTCACTGATGAACCTAAAGAAGCGGACAATTTTGTTAGAAAACCAGTCTTGAGTCTTTGACCTTGACACCTATCGACTGGATGTTGATTTATTTATTCGTGAAAAATGTCGATCAGAGCACTCAAAACTAAAAGCACGCGTTTCCCATCAGACAAAGGAAATTATGAGCTCTAAAATTTGTTTTGAAAAGTGTGTGTGCAGGCATCATTATATCTGAAGGATGGAAAATGTTCAAGGATTTTAATTTAAATACGATGTGAAGGGTTCGCTCTGTATAAATTCCATGCTTTTTAAATTGCAATTAAAGTAGAACTCGGGTTGGCTGTGCATTTGGCTATCGTTGGTGGACATCGGTCATTTTTGTTCTGTGCTGAAACAAAATTACACACTGGACAACAAAAGACATTAAAGATTTTGTGTGCAATAATTAACTTCCAGGGCATTCATTCGATAGTTTAGTTTATCTTGGGCTGTTCGAAATTCCATTCTGAATTTCTGGGTGAACTCTTGGTAAGTTAACACTTTAATTTTTAATATTATAAAATTTCTGACTTGAAATTTAGCCTCCTTTTTATTTTACGTCAAGTCTTGATAACCTTTGTTTTAAATTGACTACACTTACAATGTTGGCTTTAGACAGCGGGAAACAAATTGTATGATAACTACAAGAAAATGTCATGCCTTTTGTTGTCTCCGCCAGTTAACTTATACACCATTTCAATCCCATCACTTCCCAGACAGCATTTTCTCAAAAGCTCTCGAAATGAGTGCCACAGAAGTCTTTGTCAGAGGCTGAAAGATAAAGAA